>CM024266.1:21250474-21788183 GCA_013621005.1 Aeschynomene evenia
TTTATGCTATGCTATGCTATGATATGAAACATGTTAGACCTTATGATTTGTGATCAGAATCATAACATGCAGTGTATGAGTAGAATGATTGTAGAATTGTGTGATGACTGTTTACGTAGTCTGCGAACCGTCGTAGTATGTATTTTAACGCTATAGCCCGGATGTAGCTCCCGGTCGAGTTTAGCCGTGACATACTGCCACGAAGCGCCTCGAGTCCCACCCCAGATACAGATACAGTATGACTGGCCTCACCTGCGTGGTTGTAGAGGTCCAGATCACAAGGCGGCTCGTGTTCCGTCATATGGCCGCACCCTAGTGGTAGCGAGTCTCAGTTATCAGTTACAACAGGGCGGCTTGTGTTCCGTCATTTATTAGTTATCAGTTTAGCATGGGGGCTCGAGTGCGGATATCTCCGGCGGTACGCGTCCGTCGTCAGAGAGGTGCAGCTACGTAGATAGGACAAGTATATGTGATTGATAACATGAAAGTATGTGTTGCATGACATGCATGATACCCCATCACTGAGCTTGCGACTCACTCCCCGCATTTTGTTTCAGAGTTCGATCAGGAGGCAGACAAGGAACCGTTGATCCAGTAGAGGTCGGTTGCAGTTGATTTCCTTGGTGAGCTCCGCATTTTCCGTGGAGTCTTAGCAGTCTATGTTTAGTTTATGTTTAGTTTATATTTCACAGTCAAGTCAATCATGTATAGTTTTGCTCCAGACTTTAGAGGTAGGATTCCTCTATCAGTTAAGTTATGTTTCAGTATACTGAACTAGTATGTATGTTTCATATTAATACAGTTATATATATGATACATGATTATCAGTTAAACAGTTATTTCAGTTATTCAGTTTATTTAGGGGTTTATGCATGTTGTTTAGCCCTTAAGTTATGCCCTAGTAGCGTGTTCGTTGGGATAGAGCCCTTCGCACGGACACCCTCAGTAGCGGGGTGTTACAAAATAGTAGTAGTTGTGTACTGTTCGACATAAATTTTTCATGATTAAAGAACATAATACACATTGCATGGTTCTACGGTTCTTTGGGACTTGGGAGACAGTGCAAAGGATGTGATGCAAATATTACCTATAAGCCCATACTTCCGCAAGAAATTAGCTGTGGTTGCTGCATCCCAATCATACCTGGAGGAACATTTGTATTATGGGTATCAGGTGTAAAATTACTGATTGAGTTAAAACTAAGAAGCATAGACACGGACACGATCACACGACACGGAGATGGAGATGGCATATTGATAGATGATATTCATACATTTATTTTTCCTCTATATTTTAAATAATTGATATGAAAAGATAAATCAAATTCATGCATTTTGTCCATTTTTACTCATTGACAGTTTAAATACATTTTGAAAATATTTCAGTCATTTGAGTAATTTCTTATGTATATGTGAACACTTGATCAAGTTTCATGTTTTTAAGTACAATATATATTTATCAAAATTGAATAAAGAGATGGATCCAAAGAAAAAAATTGAAATAAATAGAAACTTCAAGGAACTAAGGAAAAGAAATTGGGCCAACAAGCCCAACTCAAAGTCGCCCAGCGAGCCCATAAGGCACCAAGCGAGACAACCTGAAGCAGTGTCGCCCAACGACGTCAACCGGCGCCCAGTGCGATCGCAATCTGTGGATCATGCAAGATCAACAGCGCACATTGTTTGGAAGAGACGAAGGTATTGGGCAGCCCGTATCCTCACCTAGCGAGATGTCATTTACTGAGGATATAAAACCATGGAAGCGGACGGTGTTCCACCAAGCCACGCCAAGCGACTCACAACCGCGCCTAGCGAGATCCGATTCTGTGGACGAGAAGCAGCCACATCACCTTAAAGCGATCGCACCCAGCGTGCTGTTGTCTCGCTCAGCGAAAGTGAGCGGATCCAGAACAGTATAACAAGGGTGCAAGTGCAACATTTCAAACGGAGATCATCAACAACTTCATCAATATGAAGGATGAACTGAATCCTCTTTTTAGTTTTAGGCATATTTTTGAAGACTTAGAAGAGGTTTGTTCTTCATTTCTTCACATTTTGTTATTCAATTTCTGGTAATATTTACTTTAATTGCATTGATCTATTTTTAATTCTATTCTCTATTTATTTTCTATTATTACATCGCCTTAAAGGCCGGTTTTAATTCTATTAATAATTTTAATTATGTTACCATCTTATTGGACGATTTTATATTTCTGTACTTAATTTAACTATATCGCCTTTATGGTCGGTTTTTAATTCTTGTTTTTAATCTTACTATTTTATTTTCATTTTATTTTCTTTGCAAGTTTTTAATTAAACTTAATTTTGTTATGACATTTTAATTTTTTTTTACTTATACAAAGGAAAATAGCGGTTAATCCTTAAATTGAGATTTTGCACAAAAATTCTTTTTGCATGATAAATCTTAATTGTTTCAATTATACGTTGGAAATTGAAATAATTAAATATTTAGTTATGATCACTACGTTGCATGTGATAATAATTAATTAATAATGTATGGTCTCCTTGGCTCTGTTTGTACCCTAGTGATATCATTGTTTTTGTGAATCTTCCAAACCAAGCTCATGGGGACTATTTTAATACATACAAGGCCTTTTTAAGCTTGCATACTTCGTTGCTTCCACCTAGGATAACATACACGGGAGGAATCTCCATATAAACTTCATCTTCTAAGTCTCTATTTTCCCCTCTAACAAACTCCTCACCTTCTAAAACCAATTCTAACTCCTCTAACAGAAATACAATTTTTCCCCAAATATCCTCTAACTGAATTACAATTTATTTTTCTTAATTACCCTTACTTTTATTTCTCTCCCTTAATCTATATTGGTATGTAACAATACTCCCCCCTTAAAAGAATCACCTTCTCCTCAAGGTGATGTGTAAAAAATAAAACCCATAGCATTGATGAAGGTTGCCTCCTGGATCTCAAATCATGAAACCTGAAGAATATGATATGGTGGTAGAGTAGAAATATCCACCAGGGTCCCAAAACATAAGGACTGCCATGATACCATCTGAGCTACCTTCCCTTGAAGTGATATGGAGATGACTGCCCCATATCTGATATTCTGTCAACAATTTTTTTCTGTTTGCATCTCCATCTCACGGAATGTTGTTCCTTCAATGATGTTTGGTTCTGTAGTAGCAGCCAATGAATCAAGTATTCCATATTTCACAGCAATTGCTTTTGAAATTTTAACATTGAAGCCAGTGACCATTTTAACCTTAAAAACCTCAGCTTTCTTGCTAAGCTCCGCTGCATCTTTTACACCTGGTCAACAAGGATCCTTCCGACCAACAATGGCTAATAAGATGAGACCATCCTCTGCTAATGACCAGCGAGCAAGTTCTTCACTATTTGGAATTTTCTCCATTACATATAATCTAAATGCACTGGCAACACAAAGTAGACTATCTGCAGCCATATCTTCAATAGCTATTTTAAAATGGTTCATGTGCCAAATATGGGCTTGGCCCATTTCTTCCCTAATTAAATTCCTATCTACTAATTCCCAACATTCCCCTCCCATCATACAGGCTTTGTCCATTAACTTGAGAAAATTCCAATTTGGTACAAAATAGCACCAACCCACTTGACATTTTGATTGGGCCTGGCCCACTAGGCTACATATTGAATAATGAATAACCATGCCCCAATAGCACCTCTTCCAGTTCATCCTTACGTAATGAGTTCTCAAAGCTTCCAAAGAAGAGGAAAGCTGCCACCGTTTTTGTCCTCCCCTCCACTTGGTTAGCCACCTCGGCCAACCACCGATCAACAAGCACTCGACAAGTTCAGGTGGCTTCGGTGGTGGCGGAGGTTTGTCCAACATTCGCCATAAGCCATGCTCCCCTTCACCAACCTCCTTCTCGCCTCTGAGATTTTTCTGCCCAGCATTGGCAGTCGCCGCTGTTGTCACCATTGACGGCAACCATGGGTCTGGTGGTTTTGGTGGCTCCCACAGGTGAAACGCTACCATGCATGGAAGCCGAAGCGCAACCCGCATCTGCACTTTTTTTGTCTTCTTCAGTAAGATCTATTCCAGTGGCTTGGGCGGTGGAGGTTGTTTGGTTACCATGGTTAGCGCAACTTCGAGATCCGGTGGATCTAGCGGTGGATGTAAGTCAACCTCCCCCTCTCATTGTCAATGGCGTCACCATGAGCATCATGTTCGAATCCACCTACCTCAACAATCTTTCATCTCCACCCACTACTGGTCTCCTCCTCTGTCTTTCCTTTCTTCATGGGCGTCATTGTTGTAATTGTTGCAATGGACGCTGCCATCATCGGAACTGGTGGTTCCGGCGACGGAAATTCGAGATGCATGTGCAAAGGTCTGAACTCACTTATAGGTTGTGTCATTGTTGTCTTCACTATTGGAATCGACTCTGGTGTTTGCTTCACCTTCAACAATGGCACTAACGGAGTTGATGTTGCTCCCGATTCAAAACGTTTAAGCACATCTTGCTTAAAGCGTGACCACGTGAAAAATAACAATTTTGGCTCCCAATATTCAAACCATGTCAGAGCTTCACCATGCAAAGCCAACACCGCGTAATCTAGTTTATCACCGATTGGAATTGCTGAAACCCGAAAGAACTGATCCATGCGAGCTAGCCATGCACTCACATTGGAGCCATCAAACGGTGGAACTTCAATTCTTCTGTTGAAAGTTGTGTACTGAGTAGTTCTGTGGCGTCGTCTTCCACCAAGATCTGCAACGCAAGGTGGTGTTTGCTGCCACACCACCAGATTCTCCATTCGCTTCATCATCGAATCTATCCAACGACCTTGTTCCTTGTGGAACTCAGTTAGTTGCCTCTCCAATCCCTCAAGTCGTTCCTCCATTGTTGTTGTATTGCGTGTGGTAACCATTCACAGGATAAAGCCCAAGATTGGACTCCTGATACCAATTGTAAGGGTTCCCACAGAAATACAAGAAAGAGATATAGAATGATAGAAGAGAAGAGCATTAAGAAGTGATAAAAGCTAAGAGATGAGAAGTAAGACAGATGAAGGAATGAGGTATCAGTGTGATACTCTCAATAATGGTGTATATTCAGTATAAATCAGTGTTAAGGTATGAACAATAACAAAAAGATAAACTTGGCATTCGAGAGGCCAAGACTCTCCACAATTCACTCACTTCACTATCTTCCTACCTCTACTTGCTTTCCCCACCTTTTTATACTCTATTTTACCCTCTAACAAACTCCTCACCTTCTAAAACCAATTCTAACTCCTCTAACAGAAATACAACTTTTCCCCAAATATCGTTTAACTGAATTACAATTTATTTTTCTTTATTACCCTTACTTTTATTTCTCTCCCTTAATCTATATTGGTACGTAACAGTGTGTCTGTGCTTCCTAGGTTAAAAGGAAAGAAGCATACTGGTGTTTTGTAGGTTCTTGTGGCTTGGGTTCAATCAGCAGTGTCCCTGAAATCAAATAAGAAAAAGATATTGCATAAGGATACTGTCAAAGAATGGCCCAGCTTGCTGAGAACTACAATGTTACCATTGAATCCAATCCTCTTTTTGTAGGCTACAGCTGCTTCTAAAAACCTAGCCTGTAAAAGAGAAATAAGATAAATACCAAACACATGGGATACTATTCAAACAACTGCTGATTTTCTTCTTGCAAGTATGGGATTGATATTTTGAAGCTGAAAAACATCAATTTTTCAATAAGGCTTCAGATAAAATTATTAACGCACCAGATGATTAAGCTCTCGTTCCATATCTGTGTTCAAAAGAGATTGATAGCCCTCACGGCCACCCCAGAAAACATAATTTTCTCCCCCCAAATAATGTGTGACCTGCAACAGGTTTGAATGAGAAAAATGGATTATAATACAAAAATCCCAATGGACCTTCTAGACATATAAATAGGGTAATGAACCTCCATGGCTTTCTTCACTTGTGCAGCAGCATATGCATATACCCCTACATCAGAGCTGTAAAGCAGTTGATTTGGTGAGACAGGAATCCAATAGACATAATTAAACGAACAAGTCAGGTGGTATATATTACCTAGTTGCTGCACCATGCATATAACGTGGATGCATAAACAACTGAGCTGTTCCCCATAGAACTTTCTTTTTACCCTATATAACCAAATAACAACATTATTATATGCCAGTGGTTTTACTCCCAAATAATAAAACATAAGCATATCTGGACCAGTTTCTTGACAAAAATTTTATACTTGACTAAGTTACATACCCAGAGAGCAATAAAACGGGAGAAGAAGCTTCTAAGGAATCAGGTGGAGGGCCCCAAGCCCATAAAGGGAAAATAATACCATTACCTTTTAGCTATAGCCACAGGTTGAGGAAAAAAGAGAAAGGAGAGAATGGGGAAAAAGGGTTCAATGATGTAACTAACTTGCCACCTGGCAAAGTTAGTGGGATGGATGTGTGATTCTGTGAGGATTCTGTTAGCAGAGGAATGTTGATATGCAAGTGAAGGTAGTAGGAGAGAAGGCAGGAAATTGGTAGGGTCAGGACTAAGCTCTAGGAGTGGGGTAGGCTCTCCAAAATCTACCACTGCTGCTCCTTATTGTTCTTGTTATTGCCTCATTGTTCGTTGATATTTAAGTATTCTACTTTCAACACTGAGGGAGAGTGTACTCACTTTCATAAACTTGATACTCTTAGTCATTTCTGTATTCTCCCTATTCTATCATTTCTGCTTGGTATCATTCTTTACAGACTACCATGTAGGAATTCCAAACACAACGAATACTTTAAGAGATATTGTCCATGGTGGGCAAAAGAAAGTTTATATTTGAATCTCCATATATGTCAAATTACCTGAATCTGAAGCTCCTTGGCAAGGGCAACTACTTCATCCAAGTTTGCATTAGCTTCCTATGATAAACAAAATGATAATCCAATAGCTCAGAAAGCCGATGTAAATCTCAATGACCAGTTTGGCATAGAGGTAAAATGCATGAGGATTTTATATGCCACAGCCTCTTATAATTGAATAGCATATAAATGACTTCCAGAAACACCAAATGTTTACCCACCTCCAGAGTTTCTCCATCAGGGGCAATATCCCGGTCATGGAAGCACCACCAATCAACTCCAAGTTTGTTTATAAACTCAAAGTTTGCTCGCACTGTGTCAATGAAGAGAAAATTATTGTCAGCCAAATCAATCTATGACTATGAAGTGTCAAATTGAAGTGCCATGGATTAACATACTTCTTCTTTTAGCAATGTTTAATGAATTGCTACCATCTTCCCACGGCCAGTGCTTGGTCGGCGCACCGAATGGGTCGGCACCTGTTCCACGGAATGTATGCCAAAACGCTACACTAAATCTGAACCAATCCTGCAGTAATAGAGAATAATTGCATTCAGAAGCCAATAGATACTGGTGGATGATAAAAGTACAGAATAATATGAAGCATGTCTTCGAAAAAAAAATAAAAAATCAACCTTCATTTTCTTCCCAAGGATTTCCTCCTCAGCATTATACCATTTAAAAGAAAGGGGATTCTTGCTAGAGGGACCCTGAAAGAGTAATATATGCATCAATAGACATATACATACATGCACTAATAGGTTACCTCGAATGCGTTGAATAATAGGTTACCTCATACTTAATTTTGGGAATGCCAGGAAAAAATTCCCCTTCCCATCCATTTGAATCTTCGCATTTACTGCCATTATCAGCAGGGCAAGTTTGAGGAGCACCAATCTAATACCCATCAATCAAACAACAGAATGAATTTACATATGTGATCCCAAACCAAACAAATAATATCATTAAAGGAGAGAGCAAGTGGAACAGTTCTTTTATTTTACCGCTGCATATGAAAAGATTTGCGAACAAAGGAGAAGCAGCACTATTCTCCAGGGTATCATTTTCATGAATTTAAGGCGAAAATCCCTGCAATAACAATCACGAATTGATAACACCGACAAACATCACATTCGCACATACCATAAAAACTAAAAAGCTCATCGAAAAACAAAACCACATGCGAAGCCACAAAAGAGCATTACAATAGAAATTAGAGGAGGCTACTAAATGAATAGCATAAAAGATTATTGAAAGAGATCAGAGTAACAATCTTCAGTTCCAAAAAATTGTGAAAAAGGAGCAAACTTCAAGCTAAAAACGCATGGATTAATAAAAAGACTGAGTTAGTCGTTGAGAAAGATTGGGTAAATTAGAAGTAAGCGCAGAACAAGGAGAGAAGAATTTGGGTAAGAATGAGAGATTGACGAACAAGTTGAATCTCTTCTCAGGGAATTCCAGTCGAAGTAAACAAGCCTCAGAGATAGTGATAATAGGAACCTTTTCAGTTGCTGCTAGAGGTTTGGCCAAATAGCCCAAATGTCACTTCCAGCACTCCTCTATAATAAATAAGAATACCAGTATTATCAGCGAGATGCACGGGAACTAAATTATTATTTTAAAAAATGTTATAAACTACAATTATATTAAGGATTTTTTCCCCAGTAAATAGTTTTATTAGAAGAAATCGTAACAATCCTACGATTTCTTTGCAATTGGTACACGTGTCTGCAAATCGTAGCAATCTTACGATTTCTTTGTTGTTGAATTTTGTTTTTAGAAATCGTAGGATTCCTACTATTTCTTTAATGATTCTTACTATTTCTTTGATAGCTATATTTATGTATGTTATTACTAGCATGCAGGATACATGGGTGCACACTTAATTACTAGCATCCATACTATTATGTTATATTTTATTATTTATTTATATATGAGTCAAAGAAGTGAATAATTAAATTATTATGAATGTTATCTTTTATCCTTTAAATTATAATAATTATTTTTTGTCTGAGAAATTATTATATTTTTTTTAATGAATTAGTATAATTTTTGTACGAGATTTGCTAGGAGTATAAAATTATACCTGTTAAAATAGTCAAAAATAGGAGTTTCGGTCTAAATTACTCGGTCCATTAAAAAAACACACATAATTAAAAATGTTATTTGAACCAAAAGTGTTAAAATGATATGTATTTTTAATGACTTTGTATTTTTGTGCATAATATGTATTAATGATATGTGCATAATATAATATTTTTGGTTCAAATAACATTTTTAATTATGTGTATTTTTTTAATGGACTGAGTAATTTAGATCAAAACTCCTATTTTTACTGTGTTAATTGATATAATTTTATACTCCTAGTAAATCTTGTACAAAAATTATACTAATTCATTAAAAAAATATAATAATTTCTCAAAAAAAAGAAATTATTATAATTTAAGTGATAAAAAATAACATCCATAATAATTTAATTATTCACTTCTTGTCTCATATAATAATATAAATAATAAAATATAACATAATAGTATGGATGCTAGTAATTAAGTATGCACACATGTATCCTGCATGCTAGTAATAACATTCATAAATGTAATTATCAAAGAAATCGTAGGAATCATTAAAGAAATCGTAGGAATCCTACGATTTCTAGAAACAAAATTCAACAACAAAGAAATCGTAGGATTGCTACGATTTCCAGACACGTGTACCAATTGCAGGGAAATCGTAGGATTGCTACGATTTCTTCTAATAAAACTAAATGCAGGACATTCCATGGAAATAATATCTCTCTCACTACATTTGTAGAATTGATCATTTTTTTTTATTTTACTGGGGAAAAAATCCTTATATTAAGAATTTCTTATATTTTAGTTTATTTTTCATAATTCAGACCTCGAAAAATAAAATATATTATGAATTTTTAATATTTAGTGTCCAACATGCATAAGTTACTAACATAGAAAACACATAAAACACTGGTCCACACAAAGTATATAAAGATCATCAAATAACAGACATGTTGTAAAATTTACATTCAAAAAAGAAATGAAATAAGAAGCATGTTATAATGTTCTAAATAAGAATAAGCATTTACTTTTATACCAATATAGAATCTCAATATTTTCCGTGCATTATAGACATTTTTTAACACCGCATGTATAAAAAAAAGTTAGATTATGTAGTCATAAATTTGAAAACAAATAAGATATTCGTGTGTTATTGGTTGCATACCTTATATCAACTTCTCAAACACCTCCCTATATACAACACTAGTCTATAACCCGTGCGATGCATGGAATCGTTAATAATAAAGAAAAATATTTAATTTATTTAGAAAAAATATAATTTTAAACTATTTATAAGAATGAAAAATAACATATTGCTAGAATAATTATATAGTATGATAAAAATTATATACATCAAGTTACAACAAAATTATAAACAAATTATGCCAATTGTATTGATCATATATCATGATATGCATTTTTAGACAAATAATATAAATAAAATGTAACCTTAATTGTTTAAATAAAATATATATTTTTTCAAATTCTAGTTCAAATTTTATTGCTTAAAACTAAATCTAATTTAAAATAAAAATAATATATATGAATTGAAAAAATATAATTCATTGTTTATAATCAAATATGAACCAACTAAAATAAAATTATATTTATTATTATAATTAATATATTTCTTAAATAGAAATTTTGAATGTA
This sequence comes from Aeschynomene evenia, assembly GCA_013621005.1. Taxonomy (NCBI): domain Eukaryota; kingdom Viridiplantae; phylum Streptophyta; class Magnoliopsida; order Fabales; family Fabaceae; genus Aeschynomene; species Aeschynomene evenia. Next base: position 21,261,037 of record CM024266.1, read on the forward strand.
AAATATTTTTATGGTTAAATAAATAACTTATAAAAAACTACTGATAAAATAAAATCAATTTCAAACAATCATAGTTAATTATGTCAACTACTATTATTGTTAAAAATGAGATTATTTTGTATAAATTAAAATATAACAAATATTTTCTGTTAAAATAAATTTCATAATTATCGACTCTTGCAAATGATATTATTGAGAAATATCATATGAATCATGAAAATAATATGATTCAATTGAAATTATGAATCGTACATGATGATAAATTACACTTATTACAACTATTATATGATCTTTTTTAATTGAATAAGAATTATTCTTGTTTTTTCTTGAAATTCTATAAATTAATTATGAATTGTTCATTTTTAAAAAGATGATATGATTTATTAAAAATTTAATTTCGACTCATTATGTCCATATATGATTCAACCATGAATTTGAGATCATGATTAATAATAATATCATAATCAAAGATAATAAATTAATTAGATAATTATATAATACATGAACTTAGATTACAATATTATTAGTTAGTTAGTTATTATTTAATTAATTCTAAATATTTCTATTTTAAATGAAATTTAGTATATCTTAAGCAAATATTATTCTTTTAAAAAAAATAAATTATCAAATATTTATTCAAAATTTATAAATCATGAGTAAAAATAAAATTCAAATCAAAATCAATCAATTAATTTTATTTATTAATATCAATGATTTGATCTTAAATTTAAAATAAAAAATAAAAATGAATCTAAAAAATAAACATAATATACTCTCTAATAAATTTATTTAATCTAAATGCTAATAATTTTAATTATTATAAATATTGTATTTATTATAAATAATATATTTTTTTAACAATAATCTCAATAAAATCTGTTTTAATTTTTTAAGAACTCATCAATTAGATTTGTAGAAAAAAAAATTCAAGTTATTACATCAAATTCATGAATAGTTTTAGAGTATATTAGACATATATGATTATTGAAAGTAGAAAACGAACAATAATAGTAAGAAATTTATGAAAACCATTTTTTTAAGGATAATATTTTATCTTGATATGATATTCAATTTCATTGAAAACTACAATCTTAAATAAATGTTTGCTTAAGGATTTTAATATTTGAATTGATATGTGTCTCTATTTACATTAATTTTTTAAAAAAGTTGAAAACTAACATGTATCTCTAAAATAATCATTATGAAAAGATTTTCAAATATAAATTATTATATTTATTTAAATATTTGAAATCATATTCTAATATAAATACTAAAAAATAAAAACTAACAAAGCGACAACCTAAAAATTGATTTTATTGAATAAATATAGGAAAAAAATACAAATTAAAAAAATCGAGAGGTAGTGAAAAAAATCATTAAAATTCTTGGGATAGAATGAAACAATCTTTCCTTAATAAAATTTTAAAAGATAATCTTAATCTTTTAAATAGGTAGATACTTATCTCATTTTTATTAATAGAATAAATTAAAATCATTCATAAAAAAATATGTATAGTTTCCAATATAAACATGTTGCTTAGAAAAATAAATTGGATAATTTTAAAACAATATAAAAAATTAAAATTTACTCAAAATAAAAATGCTAATTGATATATGTAATAGTTATTAGCAAACAAAAAGTTTTTATCTTTAATTAAAAATAAAAAAATATATACCTATGAGAAAGTTGACATTTTATTCTCTTTCTCTGCAACATAATTAAAAATAAAAAAAGAGTATTCAAGTTGGAATCTAAAAAGATTATTTCATTTAAAAAATAAAATAGTAAAAAATAGAAAGTTTTTATCTTTAATAATAAACAAAAAAAATTAATACCTATAAAAAAAATTGGTTGAAATAAAACATTAAAAAGTTAAAGAAAGTCATTCATGTCATAATGAAAAAAAAATATTTGATTAAAAAAACAATAAAAATAGTAGAAAAAAGAGAGAATAAAAGAAACCCCTTGGTAGACATAGATTCAAGTCGTTGTCACCACTCACCACAACAAAGAAGCGGGAAAAATTAAAACTCTTGAACAAAATAAAAGAATTAGAAAGAATGATAAATAGAAATTGATATAAAAATAAATAAAAATATAAAAGATGAGATGGAAAAAAATATTAAACAAAATGTATAAGACAAATAAAAAATGAAGAAAAGAAGATAATAAAAGAGAAAGATAAGAAGAAAACAAAAGAAAGAAAAAAAAATAAAAAAATAAAAGAAAAAATGGAGGAGGAAAAAGAAGGTTGAATAAGGTGAAAAAAATTAAAAAAGAAAAAGAAAAAGAGGTAGAAGAAAAAAGGAAAAGATGAAAATCAAAAGAAAAAAATGTAAAGAAGGATGAAAGAAAAAAAGAAAGAGAAAAAAGGATAAAAATTAGATAAAAAAATAAGAAGGATGAGGAAGAAGGTAGATGAAAAAAAATTAAAAACGAAAGAAAATAGAGAAAGAACAAAAAAGAGAAATGACACAATAAGAACAATGAAAAAAGAAGAAAAAAATAAAGTTAGATTGTTGATAAGGTAGAGAGGAAAAATGGATCTGAAAAAACGAAGAGATCTAATACGATAAAATATGTATATATAAGTATGATTTGATAGAAAAATCTTCTTTAAGAAATCTCACTATTTTTTAAAATTAAATTAGAATTGATATCATATCATATATATCCTATCATATATGTGATATATATTTTATTTAAATTGATTTGATTGAAATATATGATGAGAATATATATATATGAGATTATGTTTTAATTTCATTATATTGATATATTAATTGACATTTAATAGGTGGGATACCAAATGACTGTGTGAATGACACGTCAGCTATTCTTCTATTTTCAAAACTCGATTTTAGAATAATATATATGATATATGATATATGATATGATATAATATATGATATAATATATGATATGATTTTTTGTGCAATTTTCTAGGAGGTCTTGATGAATTTGTAAAAGTATTCTAAGGGGACGTTTGTTATGAGATAATGTGGATAGATTACCAGTAATCTTGCAATTAAATTACCTGGTAATCCAGATTGATTCGTTTAGTTTGACAAAGATATTGGTAATGTGGATTACCTAGTAATCCAAATTACCTTCAAAGTGGTAATGTGGATTACCCCATATCAGGTGGCTATCTGGATTACCACCCATAGGTAATTCTCTAATTTATTTTATTATACAATTACTCCTCTAACAAATTACACTGTTATTCCTAATTTTATAATTTTCAAACAAATCGTGACAAATAGTAACTGTAACACCCTACTAGATAGCCCTTAACGCTTAAGTCATTTTAGGCCATTTCATAAGGGTTACCTCATGCTATCATGTTTTATCTTTATATTTAAAATATAATACGTGGAAAATAGGCGGGAGTAGATTTTTCGTAAACATTCGCGGAATAGAAAATAAGGGCTTTGCGCATATGATAAGCGATAATATAAGCGATACAAACATTTACTGAAAATACCTCATCTGATAAATATCTCCCATCAAGTAACAAGCATGAAATAAATGCTAGGTCTCACCCCATAAGCCAAAAACTGTGACCTACGAGACTCCACCATAAATACGAGTAAATAAATAGCTGCCGGCTAACAAAGGTCCGGACTCATAAAACATATTAAATGAATAAACGTAGCGGAAACATAAAAATCATAACATCTAATAAGGAAATAAAACATGTCTCTGATATCTAAGGAACTATATCATAAACTAAGTCTGTCCGGGCTCCTCGTATGCTCCGACATCATGCTCTGTCTGCTCCTCTAAAAGGGTGGGAAAAACATAGGGTGAGCACTGGAAAGTGACTCAGTAGAGGAAGCCGCCCTGGGTTTAATTATAAAATAAGTGAAGCATGAATGAGTTCATTTCAGATATAAGTTTAAAATAATCTTTTCCCGGAACGTCTTACCTAAGTGCGTCTGGTTCATTTTATTAATACATATATCATCGCATAAATAAATAAACGTCTCGGTGTCGTGTACTAGTGCCCTTAAATCATAAGCAATAAATACATCATAAAATAAATTTCAACACGTTAAACATCTTTATCTTTCTTTAACTGTGAGACATAACCGCCCTCCTGTACTATCCTCCACATCACCGGCCCCTAGGCATGAGCTCATCCTAAACTAATGGGGAGAGGGGGTAACATAGCGTCACTTTGAGACGTTTTAACATAGCGTCACCCAGTGGCGTTAAACATAGTGTCACCTCGTGACGTTTTAACATAGCGTCACTGAGCGCGTTTTGGTTATTAAACTTTAACATTACATAATCATAGGCATATAGCATTCATCACATATATCTCATCATTAATCATTATATAAATCATATAATCATGTCAACAATTTAACTCATCATAAAAATAACACATATACTCAGTATAACATATATATATTCCATAAATAATTATATATTCAAATACACAAGTCATATAACGCATTAGGGAGCATAAAAGGGTAAAAACATGTCAATTTATACTCTTTAACATCATGGAATAAACATAGCACATACACTTACTTACTCTGACATCATGGAGAATAAATAAATACAACTCCTTATCAAATAAACATGATATACAACTACTTATAAATATTATTCTCAGTGCTTCTATACCTTTCATGTCATATAATCTCGTTTATTTTATTATTATTTCATACTTATACTTTATTCTAGTTTTACTTGTACTTTGTACTCTATCCTTAAGTATCTTGTAAACTCTTATATTTTATTCATCACAAATCTTGTCTTCTATAGTATTATTGTTACTATTACTATTATCATTACATATCATATATTATACATGTTGTTGTTCTTACTATATTATTCTTTTATTATTATTATTATTATTATTATTATTACTCTAAACTTATTAATTATCATTATTTATAATTACTATTTTAATTTTCTATTATGACGGAAAATTCTTTTATTATTTTTATTTTTGTTATTCTCATCTATTCATCTTATTACTGTGAATATACATTACCATTATGCTACGATTTATTAATATACACACTAATATATTAGTATGACTATTCCATGTTCATGGTACTAAAATATTAAACACTTTTGTTTAATATTCCAAGACCCATTAAAATATTTAGCTTCTAAACATTTTATAAGTGTTGAAAATATTTTCAAGATGTACACATACAGTAAAAGCATTCACGAAGATAAATTAAACTAAGTATCATATAGAAGTAAATTAAAGATACTTTATTATGTTTATTTGTAAGAGTTTTAAACTAAGGGATATATATATATATGTGTGTAGAAAATATTATTTTCACATGACATAAAAGAAAATCACTTTCGAAAACTTCTTTCAACTTGTATTATATCGTTACTTTAGAAATCATCTACCCATGCCCAAAACACATAAGTTAAATAACCACAAAACTAGGAAAACACATTGGACCCTACGACTCATAATTACAACTGACACCGTAAGACATCCCCAAGGTATTTTCAAACAAAACAAAAACGATTTTCAAGTTCGCAACTAAACGGTTTGCAAAAAGAGCCTTAAGGAACTTTGTACCTTAAGGTCGATGGGGTATGAAATCATTTTCTAAAACCCAAGTTGAAAACCAAACGTCATTTTAACAAACTTTCGCAATCACTTGAAAACAAAACAAAAGAAGAGGTTTAAACATCTCTGACGTACATCCAAAGCCACTAGGAGAAATGTGCTCATGATGACATGATGGGGTACGGTAAAACTATCTCTCACATGGCTTCTCAAGGATTCTATTAGGTCTCACTAACGACATGTGATATCGAGAGACTAATGGATTCTGAGGTTCGGTAGAGTCGGAATATATGGGGTGGCTTGTAGTGGTAGGGTTTGTGTGGGTACCTATGTGAGTAGTCGAAGCGTTTTCTAAGAGGATGTAGGCTATATATAGGGAGTGTGGTCTCTCTCTAGGGTCGCGCAAACGGTGTGGGTAGGGAAGGTTCCTTCTCAACTTAAGGCACTTGGAGGATAGTGTTTCGGGAGCTCGAAGGGAAACATGACAGAACGTGGTCAAGGAGTATTGTTGGTAGTCGGTAGTGACGGGAATCTAATAGTGGTGTAAGGGCTCATACGTTCTAATGTACGAGAGGGGGTACCTAGAGGTGCAAAGGCTTTCGTCTATCAATGTATGTGAGGACGTAAGGTATCCCTAAAAGGAAGAGGGTCCAACTAGAGGGACATGATCATTCCTAAGAGTTATCCCATCGTGGCTGTGAAAGAGGCCGAAGCAAAAACACTCTTGTTTATTGAAATCACTTTCGCAAATCATCGTTTTGAAAACAAAGGTGAAAAACAAGTTTGAAAATAAGTCTTGTAGCTAACATGAAAAACCCTTTTTCGAAAACACTTCTCACTTCGTTTTCTAAACAAAACACAAGGGTGTGATTAATACACAGGAAAACATATGGAGGACAAGATCAACCAGAGATGAGTAACCATCCATGGTTAACTAGCCAAGGCAGTCAACTCTTAACTAAGGTCGACTATCCCTAACTAACCTCAACTAGACCCTAACAAAACTACAAGTAGCTTAGCGTCAGGCCTAGACATGCATCACACAATTCCCACCGTACTCACGCACTAAATGGGTTTCCAAACAATGATGATTAAGGCTAGTCATCACCGTGATACATTAAACAAGAAAAACATAATCGCTTACCCCTGATGAGATCATCTGACTGCTCCACGTTCTCTGCACCTACTATGAACACGCGCCCCTGATGTTGTGGCCTAGAGGAGAAGAAGGTTGGAATCCCATCCACTTGCAATCCTTGACATAATGGCCTAACTGGCCGCAGCGATAACAAACATTCTGACCGAGGCGACACGCCCCAGTGTGAAGCTTTCCACACGTGGCACATGGTGGCAGAGCGGGTAGTGCCCGGGGTGCCGTCGCGGCTGGGCGCTGCTGCTGCTGGGGTGGTCGAGGCTGAGGCTGGGCCTTGAGTGACGGACCATAAGGCTGGTAGCGAGCAGGGGCGGCGTGGCTGGTCTGCTGAGGTGCCGCACCCCTCCTCTGAGTCTCGACCCTCTGTGGAGCCACTGGACGACTCGTCTCCTCTACTATCCTGCAGGTGTCCACCATCTCTCTGTAGTCTCTGATCTTCATGTGCTTAACCATCCTCTTGATGCCTTGGTTAAGCCCAGCACAGAACTTCATGCACTTCCAGCTCTCCTTCGAGTTCTCCTGGTAGATCTCTGAAAACCGCATGAGCTCCTCGAACTTGGTGATAACGCGGTTTTTACCAACATTTTATACCCTTAATTTGGATGATTGTATGCGATTCTTAGCTCTATTTTGGCCTCTTTATTGTATATAATTCAACTTGAGATTAATCTGAGCTTAATAGAAATAAAGGCTAAAATAACAAGTTTTATGATGTTTTTACAATTCAAGGATGACCTTTGCACTTGATCTTGGATATTTCGTATTTTTAGTGCAGGTCACATGTATTATTGGAGCTGTAGACATCAGGAACTGAGCAAGAAGCGGAGCAGTGGATTTCAGAGCAAACATCGAGCGCTCCAGCGCCTGTAGCGCGCCCTAGCGCGCGTGGCTCATTTAAACCAGTCACGTGCACAATGCTGGCGCTCCAGCGCCCGTAGCGCGCCCCAGCGCCGCGCCGCAACTCTGTCACAGCATAAACCCTATCTGCACGAGTTGGAGGCCCAATTAGCTAGGGTTTGGAGGCTGCTCACTCTATTTAAGAAAGACTAATGCATCAGAAACATCATCACTTCTTTAACCACTTATTTTCTTTTCCTAGTTAGAGTTATTTGTTTTCCCATTAGGATTTCCATCTTTCCTAGTTTAGCTCTAGCTCCATCTTTTACATTTCAAACGTTATTCGTCCAGCCCTTTTGGGTTTTGTAAGTTACTCTTCTACTATTAATCCAGTTATTCGTTTTTCTATCTTGCCAACTTGCATTTAATTTCTTTTTAATTCTTGCCTTTTAATTCATTGCCATGAGTAGCTAATTTTCTTGGTGGTTTATGAGGGTGTGAACATCATTGGGGTACTTTGAGGCTTTGTTCTTAATCTTGCATAGGTTTTCATTATCAAACCCTTAACATATAATTTGAGATCTTAAATTGTGTGTTTAACCCTTTGTCTTGGCTTACTCGATTGAGTTGGCTAATTCTTGGGCATATGTTTATGTGTTAGTTGATTAATTGATGCATAACATATTAGGAATTGGTAATGAGTAATTAAGTGGCTGATTAGTCTTTTTAATTAGATTAATGTGATTGACTTTAATAATTGTTGAGAGTGGAACTAAAGGTGAGATCTCACTAATTAATCTCATTCTAGGCAATTAATCATTAGAATCACAACAAAGGAGTTAGATCTAACTCCGGCGTAATTAATCAACTCATGCATTCTTTTGTAGCCAATGATTGACACCCTAATGAATGTTCCACCCCCATAAACCGTTGCTTTTATTATTATTATTTTCTTTCCAATTTAATTAGCTTGCACACAAAAACCCCCAAATTGTGACAAACCCATCATACAACTAGTCTTGTGTATTACTCTCTTAGCCATTCCTTGTGAGAGACTACCCTGGTTTCCACTAAACTATATTAGGGGGACTTGGTTTAAAAATAATTAAATTTATGGTTGACACGACATCGACCATCAAATTTTTGGCGCCGTTGCCGGGGAATGGCGATGAAAGTTTTCACTAGTTGTTTGATTTGTGAATAATGTACATAATTGTTTTTCTTTGTTTCTTTCAAAAATAAAAACAACAAAAAGATTTTCTTTTATTTTGCATTTTATTTTCGTTATTATTTTTAATTCACTCTTCCCAGACTTGCTGTTCCAAGAACAGCTGAGTCTGCTGCTGATACTCGCGCTCCAGTGCCTGTACAGCGCTCCAGCGCGCGACTGCGACTGCAACGTTGCAGTCGCGCATGACTCGATCCCAACCGAACCCCCATCTTGCTGTTTTTGATCCTGAAATTGAACACACTTTGAGAAAAATAAAGCAAGCTAGGAAAAGGTTTATTGAGTCTCGGAGGGAACCGAAAGGTCCACCGTTTGAAGCTCTAATTTTCACCGGTCCTGAACTTTCTGATTTGTTTGTTAGTGTTTCAGGTCCAAATTCGAATATGGCAGACTATCAGCCCACCCTGAAGGAACTTGCAGCTCCGGACCTCAGCGAACAACCTTTGGGAATTACCTACCCAAGGTTGGACACTAAATTCGAGCTCAAGGGAGCTATTCTGCATTTGCTCCCTAAATTCCACGGTTTGGCCGGAGAGGATCCACACCAGCATCTCAAAGAATTTCATGTGGTGTGTGAAACTCTCAAGCCAAGAGGAGTCAACGAGGAACATGTGAAGCTTCGGGCTTTTCCGTTCTCTCTGGACGGTCAGGCGAAACAATGGTTCCTGAACTTGCCCAATGGAGCTGTCAACACCTGGATTGGCATGAAGAAGATCTTCTTGGAGAAATTCTTCCCAGCCTCAAGGGCAGCTGCCATAAGGAAGGATATTAGTGGCATCCGCCAACTGCACGGAGAGTCTCTCCATGAATACTGGGAGAGATTCAAGAAATTGGTAGCAAGCTGTCCTATCCATCAGATCTCTGAGCAACTGTTGATCCAATACTATTATGAGGGTCTGACGGGTATGGACCGGTGCATGATTGACGCTGCCAATGGCGGGGCCCTGATGGACAAAACTCCGGCGGAAGCTAGGCTCTTATTCGAAAACATGGCTGTGAACTCACAACAGTTTGGCACAAGGGCAACCGCTGTGACCGAAGGAGTGAATGAGGTAGCTCAACAGGAGAGTGGTGGCCTACACCAAAAGCTGGATGAGATTGCTACATTCATGAAGCAATTGGCCATCAACCAAGCCAAACCGGGAACCTCAAGCCAAGCAACGGTGTGTGGGATATGCTCTTTGGAGACTCACCCAACTGACCAATGCCCACATCTCCAAGAAGAGGCAACAGTGGTGGCAGCTGCAAATACTTTTCCCGGGAAACCTCAATTTCAGCCACAAAATCAACCTACGGGGAACACCTACAACCCAAATCGCAGAGTCATTCTGCAACCCTTGCCCTATTGTAGCTCTAGCGGCGGCGACGTGCTCTCCTCCTACTCCATCAATTTTCTCACCTTTTTCTCTCAAAAATCATCCATACATTCATTCATCTTGTCATTTCATTGAATCCTATCAAGGTACATTGGTTTAAAACTCAATCTTTTCATTGTTCTTGGTAGAAATCCGATTTTGGTTTAATGATTGATGGACAATGTGATTTTTGATTGTTTGGGGTAGATTTAATCGGTTAGTATTGCATGATTAGTGATTTAATCAGTTGGAATATTGAGAAAATTGGAGTTGGGATGTTGTTTGCACTGTTTTGCGCTATTACTGCTGTCGCCGAAACCCTCGCGCGCTCCGGCGCGCTATACGCGCTCGAGCGCGAGGTGTTTTCGTGCCATTGCAGATCGTGCGCTCGAGCGCGCCCTACGCGCTCCGGCGCCGGTCTGCTGCATAATTTGGGCCGAGAAAGCTGTTATTTACTATTTGCTAGAATTAGACATGTTTAACTGCTATAGTAGACTTTGTTTTGCATTTGCATTTGTTTATGGCATGATTAGAATTTACATTAGCCAAAGAAACTGGACTATATACTGGAACTCAATTGTCTTGTTCTTATTTTTCAGGCATGGCACCACGAACCCGAGGAGGTAAGGGGAAGAGGGTACGCACCATAGATGAGGATGATCACTCCTACGATCAGCCTCACGACCCCGCACGCTTCGTCGACGTCACAGCCGAGATGGCTTTTCAGGCCACAATTCATAAGAGGAAACCCCTCTTTGAATTGGGGTATCAGTTCCATGACGAGGGCCAAGGACGGCTCGACATGGTTGTGGCGGAGATTGAGAGGCGGGGGTGGGCCCACTACCTGCTCAGTGCCCCTGCCAGGGCAAACAGCACATGGGTGCGGGAGTTCTACGCCAACTTCCATGACCGCACCGCCACTCAGGTGTTCTTCCGGGGCAAGTTCATCCCGGTAGACGTGGAGACCATAGCCACGCACATCCAGATTGCCCCGGAGCTCGATCATGCATTTGGAGAGCCGGACGCCATCCAGACCATGGCTGCTACGGGCTTAGACGTGATCAGGAACCGCCTTTGCCTGCCGGGTTACAGCTGGACATTGGGAGCCAATATGCTCCCCCGCACTCTGAAGAACTACATGCTTAACCTGGAGGCCAGAGCGTGGTCCCGTATCTATTTCAGCCATATCTACCCAGTCTCCCACATCTCTGAGCTCACTACAGATCAGGCTCTCCACCTCTACTGCATTATGGAGGGCCACTGGGTAGACTTGCCCACTCGTATTCAGTGCACCATGCATCAGGCTCACCCCATTGAGCCCTACAGGTGCCTTCCCTTTCTATCCCTGATCACCTCTTTGGCTATCCAGTGTGGTGTGCCAGAGTTCGCTGACGACGAGTGGCAAGGGCCACATTCCACCATCACTGCCGCCGGTCTTGCTACCAAGGATGCGGCCGCTCAGAACAAGACCCAGCCAGCAGGGAACCCCCTAGATGCCCTCTCTGCACAGATGACCCAGATGGAGGTCAACATGAGGAGTACTTCGATCAGAAGTTTGCTGCGGCTGAGAGCTATCATGATCAGCGGTACCTGGCCATGCAGACACATTATGACCAGAGGATCGCTGAGATGCAGAGCGATTTCCGATCCTACATCGACCAGCGCTTCTCCGCCGGTTATGGAGCTCCGGGACAGTCCTAGACTCCCATTGATGTCGATGAGGAGGAGGACGACGATGATGATGAGGATGATGAGGCTGAGGAGGATGATGGTGATGAGGATGATGATGGTTCAGAGGACGATTGAGTCCTCCGTAGGTCTTTTCTATACCCTTCTCTTTGTTCTTTATTTTGATTAACACTGAGGACAGTGTCTCATTCAAGTGTGGGGAGGGTGTAGATAAAATTTGGCTTTTGTAAGATATAACATGCCTAACTCTTTTTCTTTTCTTTTCTTTTCCTTTATTTTATTTTTCATTTCATGTATTTTTAGGTAGATGATAGGGTAGTTTTCTTTATAGCACCTGTTGGTTTGAAATTACTCTGCCCTTAAAATTAACTCTGGAATGTTGGCATGATAACATAATATGAGTTTGAATTGTTTGTGTTCTCTCTGTTGGTTGGTTGGATTACCTGTGAGATTTGAGCTTTAAATGTGATTACATGTATCAACAAATCACTTTCTTTCTGTGAGCACACACACACTTGTATTTGTTATTCCTGAATTTGCTTGATTCTTGTTTTGCATTTTATACATGTTGCATGTGATTGAGGCATAAATTTGATTTTACATTTAAAAGCCACTTAGCCAAATAGCCAACCCATACACAATTTCCATTTGTTTGTAGCCAATTTGAGCCTTTATCCCTTTTTTGTTACTAAGCTCATTAAAAGCCAAAGAGAGAAAAACAATGAAAAATCCCCTCTGAAAAACTAGGAGGACATGGTTTGATTATTGGGCAAGGGTCTTAAGTGTGGGGAAATTGGGTTAAATTGAGCACTAGTATAGAGTGAAAAATATTGGGATATGTTGTAAGGGTAGCTTTTGTACATAAGTGGTTCTTTGTTATTTTCTTTTCCACCTCATTTTAATTACCAAAGGAATTGAGATGAGGTACCCAAAAAAAAAATCAAAAAATACAGAAAAATCAAGAAAAAATGTGAATTCCTGCAAATAAAGGTTGTTGGGTTCCTGAGAATTAATGTGAAAATATTTGGGAATATTGGGAATGATAATTGTAAGAAATTATGGGTTATTGATCTTGGGTATTTCTATTCTATCCATCTCTTCTCTCTCCATCTTTTCTGTAGAAATAGAAGTCATCTAGGATTGATCAAACCATAAAGTCTTAGTTTTTTGGAAATTAAGTCCACTTCCCATATATGCCATACCTGTCCCAAGCCCCGTTACAACCCTGAAAAGACCTCTTGATGCACCATGTTTGTAAAAATTGCAATGTTAGGAGTATAACAAATTTATGGAATGTAAATACTTGTGTGAATTATTCAAATTGAGTGCTGTGCCAAAACACTGAGTGATTGAGAGAGAAACATACTGGTGAGGGCCAACTCAACCAACTTTGCATAACATGAATTGATTCTCCTAACTCATACTCTTTTCTTGATGCCAACTGATAACATGTCAAGGGTATTGTATAAGTCTGACCAAGGTGTGCTGTTTTGAATAACTTGCTATCATCTGTAGATTTTATTTTTCTTTTAGGACTTAGCTTAGGTGTTAGATGTGTTAGCCAATACTCCGAGAGATGCATGGAATCATTGCTTTTGCATGAGGACATGCAATTGTTCAAGTGTGGGGATATTTGATAACGCGGTTTTTACCAACATTTTATACCCTTAATTTGGATGATTGTATGCGATTCTTAGCCCTATTTTGGCCTCTTTATTGTATTTAATTCAACTTGAGATTAATCTGAGCTTAATAGAATTAAATGCTAAAATAACAAGTTTTATGATGTTTTTACAATTCAAGGATGACCTTTGCACTTGATCTTGGATATTTCGTATTTTTAGTGCAGGTCACAGGTATTATTGGAGCTGTAGACATCAGGAACTGAGCAAGAAGCGGAGCAGTGGATTTCAGAGCAAACATCGAGCGCTCCAGCGCCTGTAGTGCGCCCCAGCGCGCGTGGCTCATTTAAACCAGTCACGTGCACAACGCTGGCGCTCCAGCGCCCGTAGCGCGCCCCAGCGCTGCGCCGCAACTCTGTCACAGCAGAAACCCTAATCTGCACCAGTTGGAGGCCCAATTAGCTAGGGTTTGGAGGCTGCTCACTCTATTTAAGAAAGGCTAATGCATCAGAAACATCATCACTTCATCACTTCTTCAACCACTTATTTTCTTTTCCTAGTTAGAGTGATTTATTTTCCCATTAGGATTTCCATCTTTCCTAGTTTAGCTCTAGCTCCATCTTTTACATTTCAAACATTATTCGTCCAGCCCTTTTGAGTTTTGTAAGTTACTCTTCTACTATTAATCCAGTTATTCGTTTTTCTATCTTGCCAACTTGCATTTAATTTCTTTTTAATTCTTGCCTTTTAATTCATTGCCATGAGTAGCTAATTTTCTTGGTGGTTTATGAGGGTGTGAACATCATTGGGGTACTTTGAGGCTTTGTTCTTAATCTTGCATATGTTTTCATTATCAAACCCTTAACATATAATTTGAGATCTTAAATTGTGTGTTTAACCCTTTGTCTTGGCTTACTCGATTGAGTTGGCTAATTCTTGGGCATATGTTTATGTGTTAGTTGATTAATTGATGCATGGCATATTAGGAATTGGTAATGAGTAATTAAGTGGCTGATTAGTCTCTTTAATTAGATTAATGTGATTGGTTTTAATAATTGTTGAGAGTGGAACTAAAGGTGAGATCTCACTAATTAATCCCATTCTAGGCAATTAATCATTAGAATCACAACAAAGGAGTTAGATCTAACTCCGGCGTAATTAATCAACTCATGCATTCTTTTGTAGCCAATGATTGACACCCTAATGAATGTTCCACCCCCATAAACCGCTGCTTTTATTATTATTATTTTCTTTCCAATTTAATTAACTTGCACACAAAAACCCCCAAATTGTGACAAACCCATCATACAACTAGTCTTGTGTATTACTCTCTTAGCCATTCCTTGTGAGAGACGACCCTGGTTTCCACTAAACTATATTAGGGGGACTTGGTTTAAAAATAATTAAATTTATGGTTGACACGACATCGACCATCACTTGGCGATATACTCGGGTATGGTCATGGTGCCCTGACGGAGATCAAGGAACTCCATTTCCTTGTCCTGACGAACAGTCTCCGGGAAGTACTTCTCATAGAACATGTCCTTAAACATGCCCCATGTGATAGCTACACCCGCCGCATTAGAAGCGCGACGAGCGTCGTTCCACCAAGAGCGTGCTTCCATCTGTAGCATGAATGTGGCCAACTGTGTCTTCTGAACCTCTGTGCACTGGACCACGGTGAAGATATCCTCAATACCTCTCAGCCAATCCTCGGCTTCAGAAGGGTTCGTAGTGCCGAGAAAAGGAGAGGGATTAGCCCTCTTAAAATCAACAAAGTGTGAGCTGCCGTTGCCATTACCCGCAGGTGGTGCTGTAGGCGGAGTAGTGCGCTGCTGGGTCATGTGGTCCACCATGCGGTGCATGGCCTTGGCCATCTCCATGAAAGCCTCAGGAGTAACACTATTGTCCTGTCCTGCATCCTCGTGATCGTCAGCATCGTCCCGATTACGTCTGCTAGGTGCCATGTCTCTGTGCACACAAAACAATCAACATTGAGTTGATCAGGCTCCATATCAATGCTAGGTATGCACAGTTACTCTGACAGTCAAGCAAAACGATCATGCACCTCAAAACTAACTAAAACACATAAGAGGCATACGCATGATATAACTACCGTACATGCAGTAATAGCATAACAGGTCCATTACCACAAGCCCTGTAGGATAGACCTGCTCTGATACTAAAATGTAACACCCTACTAGATAGCCCTTACGCTTAAGTCATTTTAGGCCATTTCATAAGGGTTACCTCATGTTATCATGTTTTATCTTTATATTTAAAATATAATACGTGGAAAATAGGCGGGAGTAGATTTTTCGTAAACATTCGCGGAATAGAAAATAAGGGCTTTGCGCATATGATAAGCGATAATATAAGCGATACAAACATTTACTGAAAATACCTCATCTGATAAATATCTCCCATCAAGTAACAAGCATGAAATAAATGCTAGGTCTCACCCCATAAGCCAAAAACTGTGACCTACGAGACTCCACCATAAATACGAGTAAATAAATAGCTGCCGGCTAACAAAGGTCCGGACTCATAAAACATATTAAATGAATAAACGTAGCGGAAACATAAAAATCATAACATCTAATAAGGAAATAAAACATGTCTCTGATATCTAAGGAACTATATCATAAACTAAGTCTGTCCGGGCTCCTCGTATGCTCCGACATCATGCTCTGTCTGCTCCTCTAAAAGGGTGGGAAAAACATAGGGTGAGCACTGGAAAGTGACTCAGTAGAGGAAGCCGCCCTGGGTTTAATTATAAAATAAGTGAAGCATGAATGAGTTCATTTCAGATATAAGTTTAAAATAATCTTTTCCCGGAACGTCTTACCTAAGTGCGTCTGGTTCATTTTATTAATACATATATCATCGCATAAATAAATAAACGTCTCGGTGTCGTGTACTAGTGCCCTTAAATCATAAGCAATAAATACATCATAAAATACATTTCAACACGTTAAACATCTTTATCTTTCTTTAACTGTGAGACATAACCGCCCTCCTGTACTATCCTCCACATTACCGGCCCCTAGGCATGAGCTCATCCTAAACTAATGGGGAGAGGGGGTAACATAGCGTCACTTTGAGACGTTTTAACGTAGCGTCACCCAGTGGCGTTAAACATAGTGTCACCTCGTGACGTTTTAACATAGCGTCACTGAGCGCGTTTTGGTTATTAAACTTTAACATTACATAATCATAGGCATATAGAATTCATCACATATATCTCATCATTAATCATTATATAAATCATATAATCATGTCAACAATTTAACTCATCATAAAAATAACACATATACTCAGTATAACATATATATATTCCATAAATAATTATATATTCAAATACACAAGTCATATAACGCATTAGGGAGCATAAAAGGGTAAAAACATGTCAATTTATACTCTTTAACATCATGGAATAAACATAGCACATACACTTACTTACTCTGACATCATGGAGAATAAATAAATACAACTCCTTATCAAATAAACATGATATACAACTACTTATAAATATTATTCTCAGTGCTTCTATACCTTTCATGTCATATAATCTCGTTTATTTTATTATTATTTCATACTTATACTTTATTCTAGTTTTACTTGTACTTTGTACTCTATCCTTAAGTATCTTGTAAACTCTTATATTTTATTCATCACCAATCTTGTCTTCTATAGTATTATTGTTACTATTACTATTATCATTACATATCATATATTATACATGTTGTTGTTCTTGCTGTATTATTCTTTTATTATTATTACTCTAAACTTATTATTTATCATTATTTATAATTACTATTTTAATTTTCTATTATGACTGAAAATTCTTTTATTATTTTTATTTTTGTTATTCTCATCTATTAATCTTATTACTGTGAATATACATTACCATTATGCTACGATTTATTAATATACACACTAATATATTAGTATGACTATTCCATTTTCATGGTACTAAAATATTAAACACTTTTGTTTAATATTCCAAGACCCATTAAAATATTTAGCTTCTAAACATTTTATAAGTGTTGAAAATATTTTCAAGATGTACACATACAGTAAAAGCATTCACGAAGATAAATTAAACTAACTATCATATAGAAGTAAATTAAATATACTTTATTATGTTTATTTGTAAGAGTTTTAAACTAAGGGATCTATATATATACCTTATGCGTTCCAGGAAATTGCCTTTTTGTTATTGTTTTTATTTTATTTATTTATTTATTTATTTTTAAATCCTAAGTAAGTTTGATCAAAAGCCATAATCTCACATCGTAACCTGGTATAAAGTCATCGTTTGGTGCCATTATAAGAGGAACAAAAAAAGAAATTGAAACAAATCATTGCATACACTGTACACGTAGATTATCCTAGTTTTTACGATTTGTAAAATATAAACATGTACAATTTATCATTCATTCATGATAAGGTTAACGTATAGGATTTAATACTCAATAAAATTTCACAGTATGCACTAACACAAGACCATATATACAGTGATAAGGCAAAAGAAATTCTTACAGGGAAAGAAAAACGACCATCACATTAATCTCATAAAATTATCATCAATATGAATGAAAATAGAATGCCTAACCCCTACCTGTTGAAGACAATTACGAAATATGCGAAGAGAAACCCTTTCCCGACGTTGCTCTCGTTGGAAACCTCTCTCTAGCCCCACGAACGGTCCGGTGACGCCGGAGACTCTTAACGGAGAAACGGAATTGGTAGAAAGCTCCGGCTTGATGAGAGAATTAAGAATATGAGATTATTTTCTGGATTGGTTAAGGTTTGATGGTTGTTTCGTGGTTTGGAGTATCAATGGCTTAGGGAGCTCTTGAGAGAAAGATGGCTATGACGGCTCAGAAGAAGGAGGAGAGTGTTTTTCTCAATTAGAGGGTTACTAGTGTTTATATAGAGAGTGGCTAGGTCAAGAGTCATTGTGGGGCCCATCGTCACTTAAATTACTAAAACACTCCAAATCCCTCCAAATAATACTATAATGCTCATATAATTTTTCTAATATTTAAATATAAATTAAAATACACACATAGGCACATAAAATAAAATAAAATAAAATAAAAAAATAAATAATAATATATAACACTAACATTATCTAATAACATCATGTAACTCATATAAATATTTTATATCATCATTCCTAACCTCATGCATCATCTAAATACCAATTAAAACTCATATATGCATCCAACATACTCTTCCACACACAATGAACACTCACATAAATACACATAATCATCATGACATATAATTTACACACGTAATTCACATAGCATATAGAATGAACACATATATACACACTTAAATCACGTCACACATAAGGGTTTGACTAGAAGAAACTTATCCACCGAAACCGAATTAAATCCTAACCAAAGTCAATTACCCTTAATCTCACTTAATTAGGACTTAATAAAAGTCGGGGTGTTACAGTAACCACTATAACACAAATCATGCTCTTTATAAGAATAATATAATTATTTTATTAGATTTTTTATTTTTATTAAATAATTATATTAATGTCAAAATCGAAAATATTGATATTAAATTCAAAATATAAAGACTAAATTAATTATTCACTCAATAATTTACTATCGAAATCAAAGAAAATTAGAAATTTATATATAACATGTTATGTATTATAGTGTATAAATAATTAATTAAATATAAAATTGTTAAAATTCTATTTAATAAAAAATATTTAGAGAGTGAAACTAAAAATTAGAGATCATTATAGTCATATGTGCATTTTAGAATGTATTTTAATAATATATGTAATATAATTATATTTGACTAATTTATTTTATAATTATTTAGAGGACATTATAGTTTTATATATATATATATATATATATATATATATATATATTACCTTGTAATCTTTTTAATATACCAAACAAGGTAATATGGATTACTAGTAATATTATTTGTATTATTGTATATACCAAAAAAAGTAATGTAAATTACTGGTAATTTAATTAGAGATAATCTATCTACAAGATAATCCAAAATTACTGGTAATCTTCCACGGTAATGTGTCAAACGCCCCCTAATTAGTCATTTCTTAGATTTCACCCTAGTAAAGCAACATACAATTGTCCATGGGTGAAAACTCTTTTAGAAAAATATAATCCCAAATGAGACAGTGGTTGGCCTTGAGACTTGTTTATGGTCATAACAAATGACACTATAAAAGGGAATCGTCTTCTCTTGAACTTGATGGGGATCACATTTATAAAATGGGTTGACAATCTACATGTTAATGGCTGCGTTTGGAATGTGTGTACTGGACACAAATGGATGGACACGGTGGGTAGTTTCCACCATTTGGATTGAAAGACACAAAAGTGGAAGGACACAGAGACATTAAATTGAAGGACACCGTGTCTTATTATTGTAGGACAGTAGTGTTCACTTGAGAAGGTGGCACATTGTACTGTGTCTCATGGACACAAATGCAAAATGACATAAAATAATAATTATTATATAATTAATAAAATATTAATAATTATTAAAATAATATTTATAATAATAATTATTAAAATAATAATTACTATAATATTAATTACAATAATAATAATTATATCAATAATAATTATAATTATTTTAATAATTATTATGATAATTATTATTATATTTATTATTTTAATATTTATTTAATATAATAATTAATTATCATTATAATTATAATTATAATTATAATTATAAATGTAATAATTACAATATACTATTTATTATTATTATAATTATACGACTAACAATAATTATTTTTATAATTATTATAATAATAGCTATTATTATTATTGTAATTATTATTATTATATTTATTATTATAATTATTATTTAATTTAATAATAATTATTATTATAATAGTAATAATAATTATAATAATTATTATTTTAATAGTTAAAATAATGATAATAATAATTAAAATAATAATAATAATAGTAATGATAATTGTAATAGTTATATATTATTGTAATAATAGTAATAACTAGTAATATTACCCGTCCGTCGGATGTAACACCCTACTAGATAACCCTTAGTGCTATAGTCATTTAGGGCCCTTTCATAAGGGTTACCTCCTGTTATCATACTTATACTTGTTTTTAAAATACTTGTACGCGGAAAATACGTGGGAGAATTTTTCGAAAATCGTTTGCGGAATATAAACATAAGGGCATTGCGCATAGTATATCGATATTAATAACACGTGATATGGTCTGAATAATACCTCATAAAATAAATGAAATAAAGCAAATATAGTCTCCCCAAACAAACAATCAAGAAAGTAAATAGTAATAGGTGTCACCTCATGAGCCTAAAACTGAGACCCGTGAGACTCCACAATACATAACCATAACTGAAACATAAAAGTCGGCTAACATGTGTCCGAACTCAGAAAGGGAAAATACCATAATGCTAAAATCCAAAAGAAATATAATCCATATTGTAGCAACTGAAAACAAAAGTAACTAGTAATAATGAAAGCTCTAATAAACTATAACTGCGCGGGCTCCTCATCCGCTCCGGTATCCTGCTGAACCTCATCATCTATAATGGGGGGGAAAAACATGGGGTGAGTACTGGGAAGTAACTCAGTAGGGGAGCCGCTCCGGGTTTATTAATAAAATAGGTGTAGCATGAATGCATTCAATTTCAGTTATAAGTTCAAAAATCATCTTTCCCGGAACGACTTTCCTAAGTGCCTCTGGTTCATTTTATATCATATGCATACATAATATATATCATTATATAACTCTTGTGTTTGCTCTACGTGCCATTCAATCATATGAGGGAACTTAGTCAATCATTACTCTATGTCACAGTAACCTTTAAGACTTAGACTTAACTTCTAACTTTACTTTACTCGGTTATACACTTTTCTCTTTTGACCTGCCCACCCTCTGAACCTTTTCCTCCACATCACCGACCCCTAGGCATGAGCTCATCCTAAACTATATTGGGGAGAGGGGGTACTCACCTTCCTTCAGTGATAGAGTTGCATGTCGAGGTTGCCACACCTCCCTCAGCAACAACTACCACATGTCGAAGGTTACATGTGTTTTACTTTAATCTTGAACTTTAACCTTTTCACCTTCCCTCAGTAATGGAGTTGCATGTCGAGGTTTAACTCACCTCCCTCAGCCACAACCATCACATGTCGAAGGCTACTTATAACACATACTCATTCACATAGTCATGCATAATCATAAAGCATAAGGTCATATAGTTCACATAGACATCACATAACATCATAACATTCATTAAACAACATATTTATAGCATACAATGCGTAATTAATTATATATATCAGTTACATAAGTTGTAGAACGCATTAAGGTGCATAAAGGGTCAAAACAGTTCATTTTCGCACAAACAGCACTGTTGTAATCGATTACACGGATTGGTAATCGATTACTGTAATCGATTACACGGACTGGTAATCGATTACTGTAATCAATTACGCAGCTCTGTAATCGATTAACAGAGAACAACATTTTCTCGCGATTGGGATTTCGGGCATCGTAATCGATTACGAAGTCGTAAAATACGATTCTTGGGTTTCCAAAACACGTTTTTCAATAGCCATTGGCCAAAATATGAACCTAACATCGTCTCAATCGATAGAAAATGTTGCCATACCAATTCCAATCATAATAATACGTTTAAATCACTTTCCAATTCGTAAAACCCCTTTCTTTTTCCAAACCAATTTCATAAATCAACCCTTTCATGAACCCTAATGGGAAAAACAACGAACAACATTGAAAACTTCAACAATTCATCAATATACATGAAATTCCATAACAATTATAATGCCTAACCCGTACCTCTTGAAGACAAATCCTTGTTTTAGACGGAATCCTAGTTTCACGAACGACCCGACTCCAACGATGACCATTTCCGGAGAAAAACAACCGGTAGAAACGTCCGGCTTGGTGAGAGGATCAAGAATATGTAATTATTTTTGGGATTGGGTGAGTATTTGTGAGTGTTTCTTGACGTGAAATGGCTATGGCTATGAGAGTTCTTGAGAGAGAAAGCTATGAAGGCTCTGGGATGATGAGAGAGAGTATTTCTGACCAACTGAGGTGGAAAAATGGGGTTTACCTTTTTATATGCTGAGCTATTAAGGTTTAAGAGTGATCGTGGGGCCCACCCGTCACTTAAAACATCCGAAAACTCATTCTGCGCGCTGTGTAATCGATTACGTCGAACTTGTAATCGATTACCGTAACCGATTACAAGGTTCTGTAATCGATTACAGGCCTCCGAAAAAGCCCAAATCTGAAATTTGACTTGCTGTAATCGATTACCAAGGAGCTGTAATCGATTACTGGCACGAAAAATGCCCCAAAACACTTCCAAAGTGTCTCCACTCATATACTAACATCCATACACCCATAATAACTTAATGTAACATCAAAGCACACATAAATATTCAAAAACACATAACATAGATACTTTAAACCAGGGGAAACATGTTCACTCAAATCCAATTAAGTTCCAATTAAGGTCCATTACCCTTAATTTCCTTTAATTAGGACCTAATAAAGATCGGGGTGTTACATCGGACGGGGTGTAAGATAATTTTAGTCGTTTGTTATTTGTTTCGTTTTTTATTTGTATTGTTATCTGTTGATTTTTTTTTATCAAGCATTACTCCTTGTACTCCAACAATACATACATTGAGCTTATTCCCACTAAAAGATAGAGAAGGAGGAGAAGAAGTAAAAAAAAAAGGATAATACTTAATTAATTAGTTATTTACTTACCCATGTATGTATGGAGTACATGAGAGTAAGTATTTCTAGTGTACATGAGAAATTATTATTTTTAATATTAGTATTTAGTGTAATGATGCGTATAATTTGCCTTTTGTAGCAGGGAATATAAAATGTTTTTTGCATGAATATGTGAATCAGCTTAGATTTGTTGTCAATATAAATTTCGAGCATGAAAATGGAATAGCTTACTAAGTAGAGAATTTTGACAATATTTGACATAGAAATAGACATATATGATAATATACATTGGTTGGGGATATTTTGGTTCATAAAGAAGTTGGTCAGACCTGCATTGTGACCAATATATTGTCTTATCAGCAAAAAGTCATCCAAATATGATGTAACCTAAATACAAAACATTTTCTTGATATTCATGATATTGTCTTAATAAGCAAAAATTAGTTGTTGTATAATATGATCCATGGCTTACTAAGAGTAGTGGATCACTACCTCTATTGTCTTTGTTTGGCCATCAATGATGCGAAAGAGACACTTATAATTTTTTTTTAGATTGTAGAAACGTGCAAAGTTGCTCCAACCTTGTCCGAACTTAGCTTGATAGTACATTGCATTGAGAAGTTTGCAGCAAAATTTTCTTTCAGTTGGACCATTCCCTGCCACTAATGTCCATGTTTCTTCGTTCCCATATTTCAGAATTTCTTTGCTGAAATCTGCACTTAAAGTCTACTCTTGCACATGTAAATTAAAATGTAAGTGGTAAAAAAGAAATGATGTACCCACAATTAAAAAACTATTGGTTTAGTTTAGTTTGGGGAATTACCAACTGACTTTTAGTAGTTTCATAATGAGTTAGTATCACTGTGTATATCCTGTTTGGATTGAGTAAATGTTAATTCATTTGTATAAGATTAAGTAATTAAAAACAGGTATATAATAAAGATTTTATACCCATTGATGAAACTTGTAGCTTGCTTCCTGTTGGTGTAGTAAATTTGATTATTCCTTTTCCTGTATTGACATAAAGATCGTACTAAATAAATAGCTATAAATAGAGAAGATATGTAGAAAAATTTTGATGCATTAAGTTTACCTTGTTGTAGAACTACTTGGTTGATAAAGGTTAGGTGTTGGAGTTGTCTCTTCTTCAGTGTTCTCCTTAATGCTTATATCTCCATTTTTATACCTTTTGTATTGGATGATACGCTAAAGTGTTTTGGGTAGAACATGATTTATATTCCTACTGGTATCTCAAGCAAAATCTAAGGTGAAACCATCAAGGTCTTTTAGGTTGAGGTAGAAGATGGAGTAATTAACATACTGCATGGTAAGGATGCATGCAGGTTTTGGTGATTTTGTAGAATTTAACTAAATCCCATTTTTCCTGAACTATGTACACCTTCTTAGGTGTAATGTCAAGTTTCAGAATGAAGTAATTATCCTTCCTATCTATAGTGTAGATAACATTGTTTTTGAAATCTCGTCAATATTCATGTGCCAAGGATATAGGCAAAGGTAATGGTGCC
Organism: Aeschynomene evenia; assembly: GCA_013621005.1. Taxonomy (NCBI): domain Eukaryota; kingdom Viridiplantae; phylum Streptophyta; class Magnoliopsida; order Fabales; family Fabaceae; genus Aeschynomene; species Aeschynomene evenia. Next base: position 21,285,796 of record CM024266.1, read on the forward strand.
TACATATAATTTTGGGTTCTTTGTTATTAAATGGACACATTATTTGATAGGGATTGACAAATTTAAGGTTAATATAAATATTTAGTTAAGTTAAATGTATACCTTGTTTGGATGTATTAGAACCTCAAAAATCCTTCTGCCGTTAGTTGGTCAGTGCTCCTTATCACCGATAAAGGTTCCTGCGTATTCGAAAGAGAGTAGCAATTGATCATGTATTGTTCAACAATGTATCTATTACTTATTATTTGATGTCGAAATATTTAAGGAATTTAGGATAATATTTGTTTATTTCTGGTGTGAAAAGTTTAGTCTTTATTTATGGTTCGTCTTGGGTGAAATCTTGATCTCTTGTGAGGATCTGAACATCTATAAGGCCTACATGTATTTTGGAATTTTTTAGTGTATTTCAAAATGGATAGAAACATAAATAATACATGCAGATAGAATAATACCTTCTTCAGAGAAGTTCGGATAAAAAAAATTATGATTTTGGTAGTGTGGATGAAATGTTGTGGTATGATGTTTTTGTTGATTTGGTGGATTAGGAGTGTATGAGGCATAATGAACAGGTATAATGATTATATCATCATCAATGATGCCAAATAAAGTTGTTGATAAAGATAAAAGTAATGTTAGGGGAAGCACATAGAATAGTAAAGGTAATAGACATGTATGATCCAAAGAATAGTTGTAAATATAAAACCATAAGTCATATAAATTGTTGATAGCTGCAATTATGAAATATAAAGGTGACAAAATATGTTACTTACATGGAATGGGGGACGAACATTTATGGTTTTATTTGATGAAGTCTGATTTGTTTGATGTTGAAATAGCTTTTTACCCTTTTCTTTGTTATCTGACAGAGCTGTAGTATAGTGAAACCAAGAATAAATAATTAAGGTGCTCAGTGGTAATTTAAGAATAATTTATAGACAAAAGGAAAGGGGTTTAATTTATCATACATTTAGTATAGTCTAGAAAAAGTACATATCTGAGACAAATGAAATGATATAAAAAAAAAGTGATGAGAACTTACATTTAGCTACAGACTGGAACTGTGGAAGTAGATTTTTTGTTGTGGTATCTGATTCAAGCCTGTTGTCATATTGAATACGACTTTTTTGCTTACCATTCAGTGTATGGCCATCTGTAGTGAAGGTTGATATGTAATATATGTGATGTAGGTGAAAATTAGTGTATCAATTTATTCAAAATAGAAAAGAGTGTAACATACCTCTTATGTTTAATTCGGATGGTATAAGGAGTTGCAGTGGCTGAGTCAATTGTGATGGATATGTGGTTTGGTGATTACTGTGTAGTAGAGACGTGCTCGAACAGAGCTTGAACTCTTGTAATGGACTCAAAATAGAAGAAGGTGTAGGATTAGGAGGATCAGAATGGTGAACGGCTTGATCTTTTTGGGTTGAGACATTTTGATTTGGAAAGAAGTATGTGTTACAGATAAGATGATGATAATGGAGCATGCATACAAAGAGAATAGGTGATCTAAAACATGGTTTCACAATGAAAGTAAAATAAAAACAATTAAAAACAAAAAACAAAAAACCCCTAGGATATCATGGCAATGGCAGATAAAAGCAATGGACTGCTTCTTCTAGTGATGGCTACAGTAGCGTGGTGGAGAAGATTATTGGTTAGATGCAGTAAGGGAAGTATTGGGTTCAATAAGTTTGAATTGAAGGAACACTCAATTCTTATTTTTTTGTTTAATTAATTTTTTTACTGTAAGTATTAATTTTTGTTTAATTAATTTTTTTTACTTTAAGTATTATTTTAATAGAAAAGGTATTCTTTGTTTTGTTCTGAGTAAATGAATTTGTTTTTTTTTCAATAAATAAATGAATCTTCTTTTCCTTTGTATTTATTGTGTGTGATAAAAATTTGTTATAAAAATAAATAAAGGAATGTTTTTTGAAATAAAAAATTTAATTATAATAATAATCTATAATCTATTATGAAAGAGGAAGTAGGAGATGAGTGGTATGTCAGTTGGTAAGGTAAAGTGCAGTCATTAAATGAGAATGTGACCTGCATTAAATGTGATGGAAATGAAGACAAAACTATATCAACAAAATTACACTGAAGTGCTACTGTTGCTATTTAGTTACTGAAATGAAAAAATGATGACTAATGTGAGAATGATATACACAAATGGAAGCAAGATTTGTTATTTTGAAGCGCACGACTGGTTTTTTCCAATTAGTCAGAAACAAAATGAATGGTTTTTGCAGTTAGTCAGAAACAAAAGGAATGATTAACTTAGGGATTGGACTGGTGGCGCGGAAATTAATTTTGGCAGGGATTTTGGGCTATTAGGATTTATATTAGATTATTATAATAATGATAATAATAATTATAATATAGGGATAAAATTGTCTTTTGTACTATTTTTTAGTTCTGTCTCACTAATCCAAACACTAGACATCACACTATATTAGTGTCATGTCTCATGCATCCAAACACAATACATGAATATTGGTGCACAATGCCTATGTCCATTATTGTCCATGTCCATCCACTGTGTCCATCAATCTGTGTGTAATTTACACTATCCAAACACACACATTAGTCTACCTTGTAAAATGAACTATGTTAGAAACATCTCAAACCATTGACTGAGCATCAACATGATTACAAAAAATTAAATAAATATGTAAAAAAAAAACTGAATAAATATGTAAAAAGAAAACTAACCTATTAGGATTCTCCAACATTCCTGGACTGGAGTGATCTCAACCAGTCGATTATTTTGCCCTGCCATGCTCAAAAATGTTGAAACCAAATATTAAACTTTAAAAGCTACAAAAAGTAAAAATTAGAGGGACAAAGGTAATGAATTGAATGGTAAAACAACACACAAATATATAAATCACGAAATGCAAAGGGCGAGATATGAAAATAAAAGGAAACATTCTGACTAAAGATATGAACTGTGATAAAATAAAAGGAAACATTTTGACGAAAGATAGTTTAGTATTAGAATGAAGAAAATTATTTGTTTTTTCTTAATTGTTTTTATTTCAAATCTGGAAAAATTTATTCAGATTCTTATTATATCAATTTGTTTATTTATAGTAACTTCTATTTAGAAACTAATTGCACCTCTTGAATCATTGGAAAATATTTTTGATTGAGAAAAAATAATTACATGAGTTATCTCATCCTTAAATGATGGAAGATGTAACCCCCTAGTAATTAGCCCTTAATGCTTAAGTCATCTTAGGCCAATTGTAAGGGATCACGTCCTGATTTCATAGCGTGTTTCCTTTTACTTTAAAATAATATATGCGAAAAATAGGCCGGAGTAAAATTTTCGAAATTAATTTACGTTATAAAACTAAGGGCTTTGCGGAATATATAATCGGTACTAAAATAATCATGACATATACTGAATAACTTTATCACATAAATAACTCCCATGAGTCCATGAACATAAGCTGAATAAATACTAGGCTTTATCCCATAAGCCAAAGACAATGACTTATGAGACTCCACCATAAATACATGTCAAATAAATAGCTGCCGGCTAACATAGATCCGGACTTAAAACAATAAAACAAATAACTGAAATAAATCCATAACTGAAATATAAATTAATGAATATAAGTCTATAAAGCGGAAGACTAAAAATAAACTAAGGCTGTGCCTGCTCCTCGCTAGCTCAATGATCCTGCTCTGTCTGCTCCTCTACAATGTGGGGAAAAACATAGGGTGAGCTCTGGGAAGTGACTCAGTAGAGGAAGCCGCCCCAGGTTTAATTATGAAATAAGCCAATTATGAATGTGTTCAATTCAGATATTAGTTCAAAAGAAGTCTTATCCCGGAACGTCTTACCTAAGTACGTCTTGTCCATTTTAATTATACAGTTAATATTTTCATAAACAAGTAACGTCCTCGTGTGGTGTACTAGTGCCCCCAAACATATACAATGGATACATCATAAGGTAACATAATACAATTAATCACACAACTTTATCTTGCATTAATCTTTGGCCTGACCACCGTCATGTGAACCTCCAACACTGTTGGCCCCTAGGCATGAGCTCATCTTAAACTATGGGGAGAGGGGGTACCGTCGTTCTTTTACCAATTCGACTGTTCACCAAGGTTGCCATCCCTTGGTTTCCATCCCCATTAGTAGCCGAAGACGGGAGTGTTTTACTATAACTGTAACTGTGTCTTTGCGTTCCTTTTGACGTCTTTGCCGTTATTAATGTCTTACAGGATATACATACGTATATAGCATTAATAACATCACATAACAACTTGTAAACATACATCACAAATCATACAAACATATATAAATCATCCATAAATCATATATAACACTTATATGGGTCGTAGAACACATTAGGGTACACAAAAGGGTCATAACTGTCAATTTTCATAAAATCTGCAGTATTGTAATCGATTACAGAGCCTATGTAATCGATTACTAGAGTGCCATGTTTGCTCGCGATTGGAAATTCTCAGCTCGAAATCGATTACGAACCCTTGTAATCGATTACGAACGCGAGAAATCAAATTCTAGGGTTTCTAAAACTCGTTTTTCAATAGCCAATGACCAAAACATAGGTCTAGAATAATCTCAATCGGTAGAAAACACAGACACATGAAAATCAATCGGTGGATTAAGTTTTAAAACACTTTTACATCAATAAAACAGTTTCTTTTTGGAATTTAATCAGTAAAAAAAACCCTTTATGAACCCTAATGGGAAAAACAGATGACATCAATAATTTCAACAAACACACATCATTATGCACAAAAATACAACGAATAAAGAATGTCTGGAACCCCTTCCTTTTCACTTTCTCTCTAGCCCCACGAACAGTACAAAGATGACTCATTTTCAAAAATTGCAATTAGTAGAAATGTTCTATTTGATGAGAGGATTAAGAATGTGTAGTTTGTTTTGTGATCGGGTAAGGATTGATATGAATTTGGTGTTGTGGAAAGGCTATGACTTATGTTCTTGAGAGAGAGAGAGTAGGATGGAGGCACAAGGGTTTAGAGAGGCTGCCAAGAGTGTTTCAGAAGATGAAAATTAGGTTTTCTTAATGGAGGTACAAATGGGTATTATATAGAGACGTTGTGGGGCCCACACGTGACTTAAAAACACACCAAAAACTCTAACTCTGTAGTCTGTAATCGATTACACGAATTTGTAATCGATTACAGTATGTTAAAATGTACAGATTCGAAAATTTGTCCAGTGTAATCGATTACCATCCCGTGGTAATCGATCACTCGGCTGTAAAATAGCCCCAAAATACTTCTAAAACGTCCCGACTCGTGCTATAAACATCCATACCTCATTCCTAACATCATGCATCATCTAAACATCAAATAAAACACATATATGCACCTAAATCACACAACATATAATGAATACATATATTCATACACATAAATCACATAGCACATGATACACACACATAAATCACATAAGGTATAATAAACACATATATATACATTCAAATCACATAACACGTAATGATTTACTAGAAGAAACTTATCCACCCAAACTTAATTAAATTCTAACCAAGGTCAATTACCCTTAATTTCACTTAATTAGAACTTAATAAAAACCGGGGTGTTACATTTCTCTCCTCCTTAGAAAGAATTTCGTCCTCAAAATTCGACACTTCTAAGACAAGAACAAAATAGGACATACTAGCTCTTACCCTCGCGGAGACTCGAGGGAAGGTTCACACACAAGTAGCTAACCCGAACAAACAGGTTATGCGGAAACTAGACCACATTGGTCGCCATACATAAAAGAACCAACTCAACTTTTTGGTTAGGGTCAATCTGGCCAAAACGTGAAACCACTTTTGTTCATTTATCAAAATCTAAAACAAACTTCGCTTTTAAATCATATAAAACAATCAGCTTTGGGAGTAAATCATTTTCAAATCATAAACACGTTCATGGGTGATAAGACTTTTCTACGCCCAAAACCGTAGACCGAAAAGAAAATCATTTGGAATAAGTTTTAAACAAGACAAGTTTTAAGAGAGATAGGTTCCCAATGCCAAACCTAAGTCACAGGAAACCATTTCAGACGTGGAAAACAAGTTCAAGAAACAAAGACATATGCTTGCATAAACATAAGGTTAACCGAAATACATTTTCCAAGATAAAGGCATGATTCCACCACCTTACATGACAAGTTTTATGAGTTCTTGTGGTTGGATGTGAGATTTGGAGCTTTCTAAAGGTGGAAGGAGTTTGAGGTGTTTGAGGGTGTTCTTAGAGTGTTAGGGGAGTACTCTGATGATATAAGGTGGCTTATAGACGGAGGGACCAGTTTGAAATTTTAAAAAGGTGGAGGATGGAGGTCATAAATGCAAAATGCAGAATCCTGTTCTGTCATCGAGCTGGTTGCTAGCGCGTGTATCATGGCCGCTAGCGATCGCTTCCACCGCACTACCCGCTAGCGCGTTAGCACTCGCCGCTAGCGACGGATTCTGCCGCCTATCACTCGCTAGCGAGCTAAAACTGGCCTCTAGCGAGCATCTACTGATACATGACAGCAACAACAGTTTTCATGCTCTAAGACTCCAAATGCAATCTAAAACACTCTAAACCAGTACCAACACTCTAAACAACATTTTTAAACCTATACAAACTTGTAACAATCATAAATACCTAAAATTTCTCATGATCCCTACCTAGGTTGTCTCTCTAAGCTTATTATTCCATTACATCCTACACTTTAGCTATTATGTAATGTAATTGTCATTTTCTCATGCACCTAACTCATATAATACATAACACATAACACATATTCAACAATGCATGCACATCAAAATACATCCCAATTACACATACGTCCCAATTATACCTTAATCAATGCGATTTTCATCAAATCCCTTTAATTAAGGTATAATTAAGCTCTTGGGGTCTTACATCAAGCAGCGGCAAAGTGAATCAAGGCGGGACTGATGCGTGCTGTCGTGGCACTCATAAATATAATTATTTTTTTAAACCAAGTTCCCCTAATATAGTTTAGTTGAAACCAGGGTCGTCTCTCACAAGGAATGGCTAAGAGAGTAATAGACAAGACTAGTTGTATGACGGTTGTCACGATTTGGGGGTTTTTGTGTGCAAGTTAATTAAATTGGAAAGACAATAATAATAATAAAAGCAGCGGTTTATGGGGGTTGAACATTCATTAGGGTGTCAATCATTGGCTACAAAAAAATGCATGAGTTGATTAATTACGCCGGAGTTAGATCTAACTCCTTTGTTGTGATTCTAATGATTAATTGCCTAGAATGAGAATAATTAGTGAGATCTCACCTTTAGTTCCACTCTCAACAATTATTAAAGTCAATCACATTAATCTAATTAAAGAGACTAATCAGCCAATTAATTACTCATTACCAATTCCTAATATGCCATGCATCAATTAATCAACTAACACATAAACATATGCCCAAGAATTAGCCAACTCAATCGAGTAAGCCAAGACAAAGGGTTAAACACATAACTCAAGATCTCAAATTACATGTTAAGGGTTGATAATGAAAACTTATGCAAGATTAAGATCAGAGCCTCAAAGTACCCCAATGATGTTCACACCCACATAAACCACCAAGGAAATCAGCTACTCATGGCAATGAATTAAAAGACAAGCAATTAAAAGAAATTAAATGCAAGTTGGCAAGATGGAAAAACGAATAACTGGATTAATAGTAGAAAGAGTAACTTACAAAACCCAAAAGGGCTGGACGAATAACGTTGAAATGTAAAAGACGGAGCTAGAGCTAAACTAGGAAAACGGAAATCCTAATGGAAAAGCAAATAACTCTAACTATAGAAAGAAAATAGGGATTGAAGAAGTGATAATAGAGAGTGTGTGTTTCTGATGCATTAGCCTTCTTTAAATAGAGTGAGCAGCCTCCAAACCCTAGCTAATTGGGCCTCCAACTCGTGCAGATTAGGGTTTCTCTGTGACAGAGTTGCGGCGCGGCGTTGGGGCGCGCTACGGGCGCTGGAGCGCCAGCGTTGTGCACGTGACTGGTTTTAATGAGCCACGTGTGCTGGGGCGCGCTACAGGCGCTGGAGCGCTCGATGTTTGCTCCGAAATCCACTGCTCCGCTTCTTGCTCAGTTCCTGATGTCTACAGCTCCAATAGTACCTGTGACCTGCACTAAAAACACGAAATATCCAAGATCAAGTGCAAAGGTCATCCTTGAATTGTAAAAACATCATAAACTTGTTATTTTAGCCTTTATTTCTATTAAGCTCAGATTAATCTCAAGTTGAATTAAATACAATAAAGAGACCAAAATAGAGCTAAGAATTGCATACAATCATCCATATTAAGGGTATAAAATGTTGGTAAAAACCGCGTTATTAGGGACGGAGAACACCGCAAATCGAGCACACTCTATTTGGAAAGTTTTTAAAGTACAAGAACATTCAAATAAACACAAATTAATGACCAAAATTTAGAAAGAAAAAAAAACAAAGCAAATCAGTTTTATGCCTACTAGTGTACCCGTGTAGTAGATTAGTAAAAAAACCCATATTAACAGTGTACCAGAACCCATACAACAATTAACTATAACCCATTAAAAATTAAATAATAACCCATTCAACAATTAACAATGACAAATTCAAATTTACAACAACAAAAAAAAAACAAAGCAAATAAGTTTTATATCAATATTAGTAAAAGATAACAGTGTTTCAAATTAGAAAAAAAATACAGAGTAGCGGTGGACCAAAACCCATACAGAAATTATCAATAACCCATTCAAAGTTAACAATAACCCATACAACAATCAACAATGACCTATTCAAATTTAGCAAAAAAAAAAAAAAAAAAACAAAGCAAATCACTTTTATACCAACAAGTGTACCAGAACCCATATTAATAAAAAAAAAAAGCAGTGCAACAGATTAGTTAAAAACCCATATTAATATTGTACCATAACTCATACATCTATTGACAATAACTCATTCAAAATTAATAATAACACATTCAAAATTAACAATAACCCATTCAACAATTAACATTTTTAATAACAACTCATTTATTATATTAGTACCGTAAGGTATGTGGGACGGGTTGGCGCAACAAGTGGGGCAGCTATTGCGGATCATGTTTATGTTTGGTCCTCCTCTCGATGACGGACGAAGACACATCTGCAGGCAACAACGCCTCATGCCTTGTTTTAGTCATGTGCTCAACCTCAACAGGGGTAGGTTTTCTTCTTGATCCCTTTATAAAAACTAGTCAGATATATTTCAAAATATTGTGTTGAATACACATTATTTTTAAGGAAACTAAAAAAACATTTGAACATAACTCATACAACAACAAAAGTAAACGCAATATACATACGTTACCTGGGGTCTATCTAAATTCATTTTCCTTTCCCACCGTTTGGTTCTGGTCTCTTTGCCGGTTGGGGGTGGTCGGTGGGAACTACGTGCTTGTCTCGACATGTTATGAGGTGTGTGCTATAGATTTTGCAAATAAAGAAAGTACTGATGTGAGCTTCTATTGAAAAAAACTCATTGTATGTCAGAAAGTAACCCACAGACAATTAGAATTGGCACTAAATTAAAAGAAAAACCCATTAAAGGATGTAAAAAAACTCGTTTACAGCAAGTCTTAAAACTTAAAGAAAAAAAAAATAGATGAATTGGAAACTCATTGTATTGTGGACAATAGCCCATACATGAATAGAATTAGAACCAATTAAAAAGAAATGCCACTGTACGATTGAAAATAACCCATACATAACCAAATGCATAACATAAAACAACCCATTGTATGATCAACAATAATCCATAGATAACTAATTAGAACTTAACACACACAAACTCATTTTGTATATAAAAATACCCATCCAAAGGACCAGAACCCCATCTTCAACAGGAAACAACTAATTTCAAACATCTGAAAAAATAAACTATAAAAATATATACACAAACTAGTTGATTTTGGAAGCCGGGAAACAATGAAAAAAACAAAAACCCAACAAAATCGCGCTTTCAAAAATCCATAGTATCAACTCGGAAAAAATAAACAAACACCAAAAGTTTATTTCGTGAATGAACAAAAAATAGCATCATCGGTTTAGACAAGAGAAAATGCAATTAATGGTAGAGAAAATGCAAGTCGAAAAACGGTTAATGCACAATGAAAGGACCCATACACATTACTAAAGAAAGCGGGTACAGAGGTCGACGATGAGAAGTTGAAGAAAGCATACCTTTGCGAACGTGGTTGAGGACGAGGGTGCCGGTGAGGAGTCCACAAGTTCGAGGGCGAGAGAGCGACTGGGCTATGACTGTAACCGAAGCGAGAGAGAAAGGGGTAGGAAGCCTCGGGTTCGAATGGGAGAGAGAAAAGGGGGAGGACCGATGTAGTGTATTGGAAACTGTAGAAGGAAAACAGAATGTCTCCCCCTTCATTTTTGTGTGAAATAGCGCGTGTGAAAGAACGTGGGTTGAGGAATTACAGAAAATTATTTTGTCACTACCTTTACCACGAGGCCCACATGGATAAGTGTCTTGGTGACTAAGAGTAGTTGATATTAGTGTCCATATAACACTATTGTTTTAAAATGTTGGATTATTACATATCAACTAGGGGTGGCAATTTTCCCTGCCGAATGGGGACCCTGTGGGGACTGCCTTGCTTGGGGCCCCGCAAGTGGAATTTTTTTTTTTTTCTGTGGGGGGTGGGGGCCAGATCCCCACACAACAGATTTTTTTATGTAAAATATTTATTTATATTATTTGAAGAAGATTTAATTAATTTTATAGTATTAAAAAGATATATATAGACCATATGACCAAAATTATTTTCCACAACTCAACTTAAATATCCTATATAAAGAAAAAACACAATCCCTAAACTTATTGTACTTAGGCATGTTGAAAATAAAAAAAATGAATAAATTCTAAATTTAAAATGATGTAACATAATTAAGTAAGAAAGAAAGAAACTATATCCCTAACTCACTCATTTCATCCTCATTCCTCAACCGCAAGCCTCAACAACCGTCATTACTTTGCCTTATTTGCGCACCTCTGTTTTGCACGAATGCCAATCCTAATTAAAATATCTTTAATTTTTAATATAAATGTTTATTTTATTTATATTATGTGGTCATTTCATATTTTATCATTTTATATTTTTTTAATAACTATATTTGTTGAACTATTATGTTAAATTTAAATTTTGAATTGTCAATATTGTGATTAGAGTAATTAAAGTTTTTATTATTTATATATTTTTTTTCTATTTTTTCAATTTTTAAAAATTATTTTTACACAAGTGGAGAATCCCGTGGGAAATAGGAATGGGGAAAAACAATCCCCACAGTAGGAGTGGGGTTGGGGATGGGGAAAACATGATCGCAGGAGTGGAAGTGGGACATGTACTCCAATTCCCCTCCCCACACAATTGCCACCCTTAAATATAGTGATTGATTTTGTAGTATACTTGTAACATTACTCAAAATCTCACGACTATTAATAAGACAAAACATAACCCAGCATGTAGTTCATGCATCTGCGGATTTGTAAGATTCCAGTAAACATACGGAAATTAAGAAACTAGCACACAAATCTTGAGTAATGTTTTTTCTTAGATAATTTACCACTCCTCTTCATTATCCTCCATCGTGCATCTGCGGATTTGTAAGATTCCAGTAAACATACGGAAATTAAGAAACTAGCACACAAATCTTGAGTAATGTTTTTTCTTAGATAATTTACCACTCCTCTTCATTATCCTCCATCGCTTTCCCCTCCTCTCAACTTTCTCCATATCAAAGGGATGACAATGGTTTTTCTGAGAATCAAACACAGTGCATCAAAGTGGAAGTAAGAAATTCCTTTTATTTACATGTGTGCCACCGCACTTTCAACTTGAAGACGTTCAATGTTCTCAGTGGATTACAAGGAAAACGTTGAAAACATAAAAATATTTTCATCAAAACTAACCAAACATATTTCTATAGCTATTATCTATTTTCACACAAAATGAAAACAGAAAAGGTTAAACCAAACATCACCTTAGCCGGCCACGGCCTATATACTTAAAGATTTTGTAGAGAGAACTCTATCCCAGCCTCAGCCACAGCCACAAATCTCCAAATATTTACACTAATCATATTAGTGATAGTGAAGAAAGTTTAGGACCCAATCACGAGTTACTTTAAAATGTCAAAAAGATTTAATTGCAAGATTACCGGTAATCTATCCACATCACCTCATACCAAACGCCCCCTAAAAGTAATGTCAAAATAATGTGGCACTCATACAGTTGTTGAACTCAGCGCAGAAACTACTTTATTCAAGAATCAAGGACAAATTTTGCAGATTGCAATTTTTAACAAATACCATAAGATGTGAACAAAAGAAAATCAATTGAAGAATGAAGACTTCATCCTCTTGCTGTTAAATTACTTAATGGTGTCTATGAACCCTAAACAGTCGTCGGCTCCTTAAATGTCAGCCCTGTAACCTTCTGGTTTATACCACAATGAGAAATCAATTCCCTTGCTTTTTAGTTTCTGCGTAGCAGGTCCAATTCTCTCAAGCAGCTGTGAAAAATACAAAGAAAAAGCAAAAGTCCAATTGAAATCAGATTCAGCAAACCACCAACCTTTCCCAGTTCAATCAAAATCAATCACTTTAATCCAGTTACATATATATACTTCAGAAATCCAAAAGGCCTGAGACTTTTACAGAAATAGTGTGGCGGGCCCATAATCCATAGGTCCCAGAAACCTGATTTTGATACCAATGATAGGAATCAAGCAGAAGCAGAAACAGTATCCGTTTATTGATCACAGGGAATGGGTAAATCACCAAACCCTAGGAATCGGTACACGGAGAGGAACTACCTACTTAGAGATAGAGAGAAACTCTCTCTCTCTCAACTAGTTACAATCAAGCATGAATCAACAGAATGACTAATCCTATACAATATAGCTATTTATTTTTTTTGATAAAATACAATATAGCTATTTATACTATTGCTAAATGCTAAGTAACATGCCAGCTCACCAAAAACTCTTGCTGAACTGTCCTAATTATGCTTCCTTCTGATGTAAACTAAACCGAACCTCCCTGCCTAATCAGTTATCACTATGGCAGTAAGGTCAAACTTCTATTTAGGGGATATTCACTGTAGGTGCTACTTGGTTTAATAGTTTTTGGATTCAATGATAATCAGAAATATTCTGACATACATTATGCATAGCTAAGTACAATAGTTTAGTGACTCAGCCCTAAATACTAAGTTCTTGGCAACAAATCACATCAATTTGATTCTAGCTTAATTATACTCTTCTGAGAGAAAAATTCCTCGTGCAGAGCAAGTTGAAAATTCAACGTCATCAAACGTTATTCAGGAAGTGGATGAAAATGTTTTGAAGAGAAGGGACCTGTGACCTAATAGAGTACAGCAGGTAAAACGTAGAAGGAAATGAGTATTGTTGAGAACTTCTCCTATGAATCTTAGAGTTCAAAAACTATTTTCCTAAGGCTGAGCTTATTCCTTAAATACTACTATTAAAAGATAGATCCCCTACAACAGAAATATCTGTTATCCTAAAAATCAGCATAAATTGCTAATACTTCCTACTTGCCTAGCTAGATTTACTCTGCAACCAATTTTAGTTGCTGAGAGGGTCAATATTACCCTTTTCTTTCCCTTCCAGTCCCATTTTCTCCCTGTACATCCTTCTTTTGTAGACTTTAGTTTCCTTAGAAAGGATATTCCTAACATGACCTCACTGAGTAATGGGTTTTTTGTCATTATTTTATAGTTTTTTAAAGTTTCCTGCATATAAAATTTATGAAGTTAGAAGCATATTTCAAAAAAATAAGAAAAAGAAAAAGCAGAAATACTCCACTGCTCATTGTTCTTTGCTTTAGGATATCAGTAATTGGTAATAGTTTATTGAAGTCATGGAAATAATCATGAACCTTGCCATGATAAGCAAAAATAGGACCATCAAACATCTATGGGCAATGACATTGACATGATTACAACAAGCGCTGTAAAGTTTCTAGGTTTCATTAGCACAAAATAACTTTGGCTTTATCAGATAATTAGACAAGTCTCACAAGTGGAAAGGTTCGCTGGAGTGAATTGTCCATTTAATTACACTGTATAGTTAAGCATCACTTCGCTTCCAGTCTGATTTTGTGTTAGTGTGTAACACAATGGGCAGGAATAGTTGTAGATGTGGAAAACTAAACCCAAGAGTTTACAAGAATAAAAAGGTTCACATGAATCCTAACAAGTATATAGGATTCCTTCCCTCTATTATAGGGCATATTCATTTAAAATAATTCCAAGAGCAAAAAAAAGTAAAGGTCACCTTTATAAAATTGATTACACTTAACAAGAATAAGATTGTTTTCAAAGGAAATATCAAATTTATTAGAAGCAAAATCAGAAAAGACTAACCTTTGCATGGATCACACCATTTGAAACCAAAACAGATCTATCAAAGACAGAAAATTTTCCTCCATCCATCCGAGAAACTGTACCACCTGCTTCCTCAACTATCTACAAGTAAACAGAAAAATCAAATAAAATAAAATCAGTAAAAAGTATTTTCACATTTAACCAAAAAATCTTGAAAACACTTAGGATTTTTTTTTTTTTTGATAAAAGAAGAATATCATTAATAATTGAAGAGAGAATTTTACAAGATTGGAGGGTAGGAGATCCTCCTAAATAAAGTACAAAAACTCAATAAAGAAAAGCTTTCCAATCTCACAACATATCTGAGAGTGAAAAACCTCTGGAAAAGATTATGATCTTTATAGCAAATAGAAGTTGAATGCCTAATTTTATCCCATAATACTTGATTATCTGAAAATTCATCATCAAAGATTCATAAATTGCAATCCATCCAAATGGTGATTTGTATTGCAGTATTGCACAATGCCATAGAGATTTGGCATGTTCTTTACTCCCAAAAATCTTGAAAACACTTGGGAGATATAAATGATACGAATACAAGCCTCAAGCCTTTCTCAAGATTATTTAGCAGCAAATGCTGAGTCATTGATAGGATGCTACAATGGTAGAATCCTCTGCTCTTATTGAATCACAGGGAGGCAATGTGCCAAACCCTAAGAAGAACAAAATACAGAGAGGGGGAGATTGCCCTGCACTCTCAAGAACTAATCAAAATCACAAAATACAATCAAGACACCCACCACAGCACTAACTACCCCTATTTATACTAATACAAGGGACTAACTAACTCCCAAAACCCCCAACTGCAAGGCCAAACAGGACTAATCTCCTGCCACGCCAGCTTTCCTTCTCTGATAGACCTTGCCAAAGCAACCTGGTCTATCATCACTCCCCCCCTGCACTTCCAACTTGTCCCTAAGGTGGAACGAAGGAAACAGCTGCTGCAACTTGGACTCAGAACTCCAGCTATCATCACATGGACTCGTTTTGGACCAGCGAATCAAATACTCCCTACTCCCATCAGCTGCTGTTCTCGATCCCATTACTGCCTCTGGCTGTAAGGGAAGTTCCCCTTCCTCGGACATCGAAGGTGGCAGAGGCTCACTATGGTGCGTGGCCGGAATCGCCTTCTTCAACCGGCTGATGTGAAACACCGGATGCAACTTACAGCCCTCTGGTAAGGACAGCTTGTAAGCAACAGCCCCAATCTTATCCACCACCTCATAGGGCCCAAAAAACCGCTGAGCAAGCTTTTCATTGGGTCGTTTAGCCAAAGACTTCATCCGATATGGTTGAAGCTTTAGATAACCCAATCTCCAATCTCCAAGGTAACCTGCCTTCTTTTTCTGTCAGCAAACAATTTCATGTCTTGCTGAGCTTTCACCAGATTCTCCCTCAATTCAGCCAAAATAGAGTCCCAGGCAGCTGTGAGAGCTGCCACCTCCTCCACAGCAGAGGGGAATGTTTCCCCTTTAAACAACACCGGCGGATCCACCCCATACAGAGCTTTAAAAGGAGTGGTGCAAGTCGAAGTGTTGAAGGATGTATTGAACCAGTATTCGGCCCAAGGGAGCCACTCCATCCATCTCCTTGGGCAGCCACTCACAAAGCACCTCAAGTATGTTTCTAAACACCGATTCACCACCTCAGTTTGACCATCCGTTTGCGGATGGAAAGCTGTACTATACCTGAGCTTAGTCCCTGCTGCAGCGAATAATTCCGTCCAAAACTTGCTCATGAACACCCTATCTCTATCGGAAACGATGGACTTCGGAAAACCAATAAGGCGCACCACCTCCTTCACAAACACATTAGCCACCTCTTTTGCTGAGAAAGGATGAGACAAGGCCAAGAAATGAGAAAATTTAGACAACCGATCAACCACCACAAAGATAGTGTCCATCCCTTTGGATTTGGGCAATCCTACTATGAAATCCATCGAAATGTGCTCCCAAACTCTCTCCGGAATGGGTAAGGGCTGCAGTAAGCCCGAAGGCTTCAAGGCGGCATACTTGTTTTTCTGGCAGACCTCACAACTTGCTACAAAATGTTTGATCTGGGTTCTCATACCCTTCCAAAACACTGCTGCAGCCAGCCTTTTATAGGTGCGGAAGAAACCCGAGTGTCCCCCAACCCCAGAAGTAGGAGAGGAATTTGAGAAGAATTAGAGGGAATTACCGCTTTTCCTTGAAAAGCCAGCCGCCCTTTGACTAATGAAAATCCAGTGTGCTCGGTTGACCCCTGCATCAAATCAACTATGATCTTCTGTAATTCCTGGTCCTCTTTCAACTCGTCCTCAATAGTGTCCCATAGGCTTGCGTGCACCACAGAAAGGGCTTTGAACAGCATCTGCCGAGACAGTGCGTCTGCCGCCGAATTCTCCTTGCTTGGTCTATAGTGGACATCAAAATCAAAGCCCAACAACTTTGATGTCCACTTCAGTTGGTCCTCCCCCAACAAACGCTGATCCATTAAGAACTGTAAGCTCCTCTGATCTGTAAGGATGGTGAAGTGGCGCCCCAGCAAATAGTGACGCCACTTTTGGACAGCGAAAACTACTGCCATCAACTCCCTCTCATACGCCGACTTCACCTGAGCACGCGGAGATAAAGATTGACTCAAGAAGGCGATGAGGCGGCCTTCTTAGGACAGGACTGCTCCAATGCCATGGCCGGAAGCATCTGTTTCCACAACAAATTCTTTAGAGAAATCCGGAACAACTAACACCGGCAGCTGCACCATAATAGCTTTAAGTTCTTCAAATGATTTTTGAGCCCCTTCATCCCATTAAAACGCATTTTTCTTTGTGAGATCAAACAGGGGACGAGCTATATTACCATATCCTCTAACAAATCTTCGATAATATCCCGTAAGCCCCAGGAAGCCCCTCAAGGATTTCTGATCTTTGGGCACCGGCCAATCCATCATAGCCGCGGTCTTGCCTGGGTCAGCCGAAACACCTCCTGCCGAAATAACATGACCCAGGTATTCTACAGAAGGCACCCCGAACGAACATTTCTTCTTATTTAGAACTAACTGATGTTCTAATAAAATAGCAAAGACTTGCCTGAGGTGGGAGGAATGGCTTTCTAGGTCACGGCTATATATGAGAATGTCGTCGAAAAACACCAGAACGAACTTCCTAAGGAACGGCCGGAGAATATCATTCATTAAAGCTTGGAAGGTGTTCGGCGCGTTCGTCAAACCGAAAGGCATAACCAAGAACTCATAGTGGCCCTCATGAGTTCTGAATGCGGTCTTCTGAACATCCTCATCCACCATTCGTATTTGATGATAGGCAGCCTTTAAATCCAACTTTGAAAACACCACAGCCCCTGCTAGCTCATCTAGAAGCTCATCGATAACCGGTATTGGGAATTTATCAGGAACAGTAACCCGGTTTAGCCCCCGATAATCAACATAGAACCGCCAACTCCCATCCTTCTTTTTAACTAGGAGAATTGGACTGGCGTATGGGCTCACGCTATGCTGTATCACGCCTGTGTCCAACATGTCCTTCACCAAATTTTCAATTGCTGACTTCTGGTGGTGTGGGTACCTATAGGGCCGTATATTCGGAATCAAAGCCCCCTCTTTCAATGGAATGGAGTGGTCATATCGCCTGTGAGGAGGAAGCCCAGGGAGGGGCTCAAATACTTTTGCATTTTCATCCATAACTTGCTGAATCTCCAGGGGAATATCCACCGAAACTGAGTAGAGTGATAGAGGCCATAATTGAACAACAAATACCTCTTCTCCCTCATTAATGGCCGCGACCGCCGCTTGCTCGCCCGTACCACCGTAACACAGCTCTGGGTCGCCATGCAAAGAAACCCACGAATCCCCTTGCTCAAATCGGAGCTTAGACTCACTGAAATTGGCCACGACTTTGCCCAGTTTATCGAGCCATGCCAGCCCCAACATGAACTCTGCTCCGTCCACCGGAAAGATGAAGAATCCCTCGGTCATTGTTGTCTCAGGGAATTGCAGCACTGCCTGAGAACAGTAACCTTGGCCTTGTATTTTCTTTCTATCTGCTACATTTACGAGGAATTTCGCACCTCCATCCATGCCTAGACCCAAATCCGCTACCGTCTCCGGAGTGACAAAATTGTGGGAAGCTCCACAATCAATGAGGACCCTCACCCTTTTATTTCCAATCGAAGCCCATGCCTTGAAAGCTCTGTGACTGCCCTGGGAAGAGGTGTATTTCAACTCAATATTGTTGCACAGTAACGTGTCACTTGTTCCTTCCTTCAACACATTATCTTGGGCCACCTCATTCTCTTCTAAACTTTCTTCCAGAATGAGCAACTTAATATTTTTATTCTTGCAGTCAAGGCCCGGCCCAAAATGCTCATCACAGAAAAAACAAAGGCCTTTAGCCCGTTTCTCTCTATATTCCTCATTGCTCAAGTGTCTAGGGCCCTTACTCTTGCTGGGCTCCGTAACCATCTCCTCACCTTTGGCCAATACTTTGGGCTGGACATTAACAGGCCCAAAACGAGAAGACCCATGAAAAGCATCTATCTTCCCCTTCGTCCCCAAGCGGTTCGCTGCTCTCTGGACGATCGCATTCTTGGCCTCCACCTTCTCCGCCAAAATCATCAAGTCTTCCAAAGTGTGGAACGGAAGAAGTTTGCACTCCGCCGCAATCTCCGGTTTCAACCCGTTCAAGAACGTCCCTAAGAGAACCACGCGATCGGCGATGCGTAAAGGAGTTGCGTGAAACTCGAACTGTGTACGATACTCTCGGACCGTTGTTGTGTGCTTCACTCCTAACAAAGTTTCGAAAGAATTCTCCAATGCTTCCGGTTGGAATCTGTTCAAGAGTGATTCTTTGAAATTCTCCCATTGTTGAAACTCAGTGGTTTGCTGCTACCAGCGGAACCACGTAAGGGCACATCCATCCATGGCATATGCCGTCACCTCCAGCCACTCCGCTTCCGATACCATGCGAAGAGTGAAAAATTGTTCGATGCGATCCAGCCACCGAATGGGATCTTCGCCACGAAACACCGGAAGATCCAACTTCCGCCACTGCTCCGGGCCGCCGCCCTGTCGTGGACCGTTCTGTGGTTCCAGGCGATCCCGCGCGTGACCGTGCTCCGGTCGCGCTTCCACCTCCGACAGCCGCGTCCCGAACGACTTCATCATGTCGTTCAACGAGAGCAGCATTGCCTCCATCGCAATGCTTCGAGCACAGTCTTTCTTCTCGTCGGAGGCGCTCTTCTTCGATCCGAGCCTCCATCGCTTCCGATTTGTTGCTTAACTTTGTTAACATTGCTTCCATGGCGTCCATTTTCTGAGAGCGCAGTTGCACCATTCACAGGGCCAAGATCCGCGGACTACTGATACCAATTGATAGGATGCCACAATGGTAGAATCCTCTGCTCTTATTGAATCACAGGGAGGCAATGTGCCAAACCCTAAGAAGAACAAAATACAGAAGGGGGGGATTGCCCTGCACTCTCAAGAACTAATCAAAATCACAAAATACAATCAAGACACCCACCACAACACTAACTACCCCTATTTATACTAATACAGGGGACTAACTAACTCCCAAAACCCCCAACTGCAAGGCCAGACAGGACTAATCTCCTGCCACATCAGCTTTCCTTCTCTGATAGACCTTGCCAAAGCAACCTGGTCTATCAGTCAGTATTAGTTAAATTCTGTTACTTTTTTAGGCTGACGTCTAATGAAGAATAGTTTGTTATATATATTTATATTACATACTCAATGACATTGAATCAACAAAATAATCAGAATTCATATTTTTGTTTATATCCAGTTCCTGCTTTTTCTCTCCCACTTTAAGATTCTCACTCTTCCACAAATAAGATTTAGTTTTCCCATTTGCTCACATTTATTTTCAAGTTGTTATTGTCTTAGATATTGTTTCTCACCCTTTTACCATCTTTTATACCCCCTCCAGTTTGTTTATTCTATTTTCCCCCAATATTTCACGGTCTTAAAACCCCATTGCCACTGTGTTAGGGACTTGAGTATTATGGGATACCCAAAGTTCCACATCAAGTAGTATGGGATGTTTGATGTTATATTTAAGGAGAGTGGTTCTTCCCCCTTAGCAGCTAGCTTTTAAGGTGTGGTTCCCCACTTTGCTTAGGTTCTTAAAAATGGCATTATTGGGGGCTTTATATCTGATAAAAAAGTACCTTTAAAATTTAAAAATAAATTTTATCACACAGCTGTCAGACCGACTATGCTATAAGGGACGGAGTATTGGGCAGCAACGGGCCAACATGAACGCAAGGTTAGCGTAGCAGAGATGAGGATGCTTTGGTGGATGAGCGGTCATACGAGAAGAGATATGATAAGGAATGAAAGTATAAGAGAGAAACTCAGAGTAGTCTCATAATCAAAGCTGTAATGGTTCAACAGCTTTAGAAAGCCCCCAATTGCCTAAACATCCATAACAACCATCCCCAAAAACTCAAGCTTCAAACCAACTATGTATTTATGCTGGAAACACAGCACAACAAATACTTAAAAAAAGCAAAAAAAAAAAAAAAAAAGGCTCAAAAGTATCAAACTGAATTTAATTATCAAAAAGTATGCACTTGAGCTTGATATAATGTAATAGGCCCATCCTTTCTAAGGTTGGGATAAAAGTTATTTTTTAACCAGAATTTGATTCCTCGCTACCATCATTAGACATAAATTCTTGTCTTTACTTTGAGAAAAATTGCTCTTTTTTCACAAAACCAAAATATTTATTCCAATGTCAGATGCAGGGTTACTAACTTGTCAGAACAATTTTAAATTATAGAACCAGTGGAGCATACCAAAACACCAGCAGCCATATCCCATGGCTTGAGACGATATTCCCAATAAGCTTCTACAATTCCCAAAGCTACATGACACATGTCCACTGCTGCTGCACCAAGCCGTCTTACACCCTAGTAATCAAAGGCAATCAAATAAGAATTGGAAGGCTAAGAAATTGAACACATTTTATAAGGCTTTTAGATGAATACCCTGCTGACATCGGTAAATTCTTTGAATAAGTCTATGTTAGTAGCCCATGCATCATCATGATCGTACCCAAAGCCAGTTACTAGAAGAGATCTTTCTACCTAAAACAAAAGAAGATTGCTTAAAACATACAAGTAATATCAAGCACCCTATAAAGAGGATTGTTCCAAAAACAAAATGTAGCCGACTCCACATATTGGAATAAAACTTCTTGTTATTGTTGTTGTTGTTCCAAAAACAAAATGAAGAATGATGATCCAGGATTGCTATTAACTTTCCAGTTTCTGTATTATGTGGTACTGTTTTGTTAATACCTGATTAGTTGCACTCACTTGGATCCTATGGCCATTGCAGAATGCTCCACCACCTAGAAGGCAAGACAACAAAATTTAGCGTAGAAATAAATATGTACATTGATAAACTTCATTAATTTACTAAATCAAATTTATTTCATTTGGAGGGAGATGGGCATTAGAATAGTATTTTCTTTCACCAGCAGTTGCAGAGAAAATGCGGGTATTCCAACACATAGGACCTCCAACAAATTCAACCTGAAATACATATAAAATCCGTAGTATCATATCCACTTTTCCATTTAATAAAGTCTATGTTTCCATCCTTTTTTTCAAATATGTAAGTTGAGACATTGTGATGTTTATCAGTTTGCAAAACACCTGAGTGTCATTCCTGTAAGTTTTAATAAAAGTGATGAACTATTTGCACTTATTCATTCTGATGTTTGGGGTCATGCTCCTTTTACACATTTTTTGTCAAAAAGTGGTTTGTTTCATTCATTGATGATTGCACAAGAGTAACTTGGCTTTTTCTCATAAAAGAAAAATCAGAGGTTTTCCAATTATTTATTCAATTCTATCATATGACTGATAGAGCCTCACCTAGCAAAAACCCTCTCGTTTTATTGATCACAGAGGTGGCAAATCACCACTCTCTCAAAGGATGCTACAATGGAGGAACTACCTCCTGGATGGGAGAATTTCTCCTCTGCTAACTAAAGAATATCAAGAAAATGAATCTAGACACCCACACAACTACACAATTGATCTATTTATACTATTCTAATTTTCACTAACTGTCTGTAACAAACTCTCCATTTGCTGCCAACTCAGCCTTTTTCCCCCTCCTGGAATACACTTTCTCAAATCTCATTCCTTTCCTAACATCACTCCCCCCCTCGAGATCCACCTTGTCCCCAAGGTGGAAGGTCGGAAACGATTTCCGCAAAACAGTAGCCGGAATCCAGCTGTCCTCGCAGTCCGGTAAACCTGTCCAATGCACCAAATACTCCACAGATCCATCCGCCATAGCGCGACTGCCCAATACATCTTCTGGTTGCACAACCAGCTCCCCCACTTCAGTCATCGTGGGGGGTAATGCTTGCACCAGCTGCCCTTGCGATACTGCTTTCTTCAGTCGGCTGATGTGGGAAAACGGGGTGAATTTTGCAGCCCTTCGGAAGCTCAAGGCGGTAAGCTACTGCTCCGATTCTTTCTGTCACCTCAAAAGGCCCATAATATCTCGGGGCCAACTTCTCATTTGGCCGTTTAGCTAAGGATCTCATACGATATGGCTGCAATTTCAAGTAAACCCAATCCCCCACTTGAAACTCCGTTTTCGATCTGCTATTTGCTTCATTTGCTGCTGGGCTTGTGCTAAATTCCTTTTCAACTCTTCCAACATTACATTCCGGGCCGAAGTTAGCTCTGCCACCTCCTCCACCGCCGAGGGATAAGTTTCTCCTTTAAACAAGACTGGAGGGTCAACACCATAAAGAATGCGAAAGGGGGTGGTTTTGGTCGACGCACTAAATGACGTATTAAACCAATATTCGGCCCAAGGAAGCCACTCCACCCATTTCCTCGGGCAGCCCCCTGTGAAGCACCGCAAATAGGTCTCAAGGCACCTATTCACTACCTCCGTCTGTTAGTCCGTGTTCAGATGGAACGTCGTGCTGTATTTAAGCTTGGTGCCTGCTGCCGCAAATAGTTCCGACCATAATCGACTCATAAACACCTTATCCCGGTCCGACACAATGGATTTCGGAAACCCATGGAGTCTTACCACCTCTTTAGTGAATATCAATGCCACATCCCTTGCCGAGAACGGGTGAGAAGGGGTAGGAAATGAGAGTATTTCGACAGCCTGTTGACAATAACAAAAATAGTGTCTATACCTTTGGATTTCGGCAGCCCTCCAATGAAATCCATTGTAATGTGTTCCCAGACTCTCTCCGGCACTGGCAGCGGTTGCAATAGCCCTGCCGGCTTAAGTGCTGCATATTTATTTTGTTGACATGTGTGGCACCGGGCAACAAAATCCTTAGTTTGTTTTCGCATCCCCTTCCAAAACATCACCGCACTTAGCCTTTTCAAGGTGTGGAAGAAGCCGGAGTGACCCCCCATCCCCGATTCATGAAACTCTGCCAGCAACAATGGAATTTGAGATGAGGAACTAGGTAGCACAACTTTACCTTGGAAAAACAATCTCCCCTTGACCAGAGTATAACCCGGAAACTGATCTGAACCTTGTGCTAGAGCTGTGATGTGATGATCCTCTGCAGATCTTCATCATATGAAATTTCCTCTGCCACTGTATCCCAAAGGCTTGTTTGCACTACCGAGATTGCTTGGTACATCATTTGGGGAGAGAGGACATCCGCTGCTGAGTTTTCCTGGCCGGGTCTGTAAACCACATCAAAATCCAATCCCAGAAGTTTTGGTGTCCATTTGAGGTGCTCGTCGGCCATGGACTTTTGGTCGGTGAGAAACTTCAGGCTATGTTGGTCCGTCAAGATAGTGAAATGGCGGCCCAAAAGATAATGACGCCATTTCTGCACTGCGAAAACGATTGTCATTAGCTCTCGTTCGTATGCCGATTTCAACTGTGCTCTTGGTGAAAGGGCTTGGCTGAGGAAGGCTATCGGTCGCCCCTCTTGGGACAATATAGCCCCCATTGACTAGACGCATCTGTCTCCACTACAAATTCTTTGCTAAAATCCGGTACTGCCAGGATAGGAAGAGAAACCATAATGGTTTTTAGTGTCTCAAATGCATGTTGCGCCGCATCATTCCAGTGAAATCCGTTCTTTTTAGTGAGATCGAACAAGGGGCGAGCAATTATCCCAAAGTCTTTAACGAAACGCCTGTAATAACTCGTCAGCCCCAGGAAGCCTCGCAGCCCTTTTTGATCCTGAGGCCTTGGCCATCCCACCATTGCAGCTATTTTTGCTGGGTCTGCCGAAACCCCTTTTTCCGACACTATGTGGCCCAAATACTCCACTGTTGTAACCGCAAAGGAGCATTTCTTTCTATTTAATACAAGTTGTTGTCGTTTCAGAATCATGAATACCTGTGTAAGATGGTTTGCATGACTGTCAAAGTCCTTACTGTAGATAAGGATGTAGTCAAAGAAAACTAAGACGAATTTGCGCAGGAGGGGCTGCAAGATGTCATCATCAATGACTGAAAAGTACTTGGTGCATTCGTTAATCCGAAGGGCATGACGAGGAACTCATAGTATCCCTCGTGCGTACGGAAGGCCGTCTTGTGCACGTCCGAGTCTTTCATACGGATCTAGTGATAACCCGATTTCAGGTCCAATTTTGAAAACACAGAAGCTCCAACCAATTCATCCAAGAGCTCATCAATGACTGGGATAGGAAATCTGTCCGGGACTGTAATTTTATTCAACGCCCTATAATCCACACAAAATCTCCAGCTTCCGTCCTTCTTTTTCACTAGCAGAATCAGACTCGCATATGGGCTCACACTCGGCTGTATCACTCCCGATTGCAGCATTTCGCGCACCATTTCTTCTATTTCTGTTTTTTGATGATGAGGGTAGCGATAGGCTCTTGAATTCGGGATAACAGCCCCCTCCTGTAGTGGGATTTCATGGTCACAGCCTCGGTGTGGGGGAAGTCCCGGCAAAGGCTCAAATACCTCTGCATTTAGATCTAACACCCGTTGAATTTCATCCGGCATCATCACCTCGGCCAATGCCAAATTCAACGGCCAAAGTTGCACCAAAAAGGCCTCTCCTCCCTCCTGTATGGATGAAATTGCAGCTTGAATCTGTGTGCCACCATAACACAGCTCCTGGTCTCCTCGAAGAGTGAGCCACTTATTACCTTCCAAGAATCGTAGACAAGATTCTTTGAAATTGGCTCTTACTTCCCCTAATGTATCCAACCATGAAAGACCCAAGACAAATTCTGCACCTTCAATCGGGAAGATGAAAAAATCTTGAGTTACCTTGAGCTCAGGGAACTGTAGCTCCAGCCCCTTGCACCTTCCTTGTCCCTCTATTTTTTTTCTATCAGCAACATTTACCAGGAATTTTGGGGTCGAATCCACGGCGAAGCTGAGGGTGCGGACCGTCTCCGGCGAAACGAAATTGTGGGATGCTCAACAATGTACTAGCACCCTCACGCGCACCCCTCCGATGTTTGCCCAGGCCTTCACCGCTCTGTGTTGTCCTTGGGAGCCCATGAGTTTAAACTCCATCCGACTCATGAGTAACGTGGGCTGTTGAGAAGGTTCTAGGGGGATAACCTCTGATGACTCAGCCTCTTCCATGTGTTCTTCTATTATCATGAACTTAAAGTTTTTATTTTTGCAATCATGTGTGGGCCCGTATTTTTCATCACAAAAGAAGCACAGGCCTTTTGCCCTGCGGTCTTTGTAGTCTTCATTAGTTAAAAACTTGGGCCTGCGGTGCTTACCCACTTCAGCTCTTTTTTCTTCCTCTTTAGTAAATGTTTTGGGCTCGGGCCCAATAGGAGTGGGCTGCTTGTTGAACCCTTTGAGTCCAGAATTCATGAACCCAAAACGTGAGTGACCCTTGGGTTGTACCTTGCTCCATTCTGCATTACACAATTCCACCTGCACCGCCACTACCATGAGCTCTTCCAATGTCTGAAACGGAAATAGTTTGCACGCCGCCCTGACCTCCGCCCGCAACCCATTCAAAAAGATTCCTGTCAGGTATTGCCGATCGGCGATGCGGAGGTGGCTCGCCAACACCTCGAACTTATCACGAAACGCCGCCACCGTGCCCTCTTGGCGGAGTGCCAACAACATCTCATGCAGGTTCTGCAATGCGTCTGGCTGGAAACGACGTATTACTGCCTCCTTGAAGTTCGGCCACAATTGGAATTGCGCCGTCGCCGACCACCACCTATACCACGCCAACGCTTGCCCTTCCACTGCGTAATTCACCACTGTGAGCCACTCCGACTCCGGAACCAACCGTAGCTGAAAGTACTGCTCCAGGCGATCCAACCATTGGATCGCCTCTTCGCCTCTGAACAATGGGAGCTCCACCTTGCACCACTACTCCGAGGTATGGCCGGTGCGACCATTTCCCCCCGAACCACCATCATTGCGTAAGTCGCGACGGTTGTGTTCGTGATTCTGCGGCCGCTCACGGTTGAAATCCTCACGCAACGACTTCATCATCTCGTTCATGGTAAGCATCATTGCCTCCATTGCTGAATTTCGAGCGCGATCCTCTTCTAATTTTTCTTCCAAAATCTTCGTTCTGTTCGCGAGCTTGGACAACACTGCTTCCATGGCTTCCATTTTCTGTGCCCTAGAATGCACCATTCACAGGCCTAAGGATCCAAGGACAACTGATACCAGTTGATAGGGCCTCACCTAGCAAAAAACCCTCTCGATTTATTGGTCACAGAGGTGGCAAATCACCACTCTCTCAAAGGATGCTACAATGGAGGAACTACCTCCTGGATGGGAGAATTTCTCTTCTGCTAACTAAAGAATATCAAGAAAATGAATCTAGACACCCACACAACTACACAATTGATCTATTTATACTATTCTAATTTTCACTAACTGTCTGTAACTAACTCTCCATTTGCTGCCAACTCAGCCTTTTTCCCCCTCCTGGAATACACTTTCTCAAATCTCATTCCTTTCCTAACAATGACTAAGATACAATTTGGCAAAACTATCAAGTGTTTATGCCCAAGTAAAGGCAGGGAATGCATAAATCAACTGTTCTGTAACTTGGTGAGAGAATATTGCATTATTCATGAACTGACAAGACACCCCACAATAAAATGGTCTGGCAGGAAGAAAAATCGTCATTCATTAGAAGTCACTAGGGCTTTGTTGTTCGAGATGTATGTCCCTAACACTTATTCGGGTGGAGCTGTCTTACTCGCAACCTATTTGATTAATAGGGTTCCTTCGCATGTACTTGGAAAAGTCAGTCCTATTCACCTTCTGTTGTCATATTACCTGGATGCCCATGTCATGCAAAAGTTAACGCCTGGAGTCTTTGGTTGTGTTGCCTTTATCCATGTGCATAGTCATCAAGGCAACAAACTCGATTCTAGAGCTATTAAGTGAGTCTTCTTAGGATATGCTCCTCACAGAAAAGGGTACATGTTGATTATGCAGGTTCTATTTGAGACAGAAGATCAGCATCAGAATATTGCATGTTTTTGGGAGGAAATCTTGTGGATGATGATTATGCTTGATGACTTCAAAGTAAAATATAAGGCTCCTATGATGTTATTTAGTGACAACAAATCAGCTATTAGTATAGCTCATAATCCAGTCCAACATGACAGAACCAAACATACTGAGATTGATCGGCATTTCATCAAAGAAAAACTACACAGTGGATTGACAATACATGTCCCTTGAAGACAAGGTCTACCCACATAACATTTCAAGAACTTACATGAAATTGGAATGATACATATCCATTCATCAGCTTGAGGGGGAGTGTTAAGACTTAAGGCAATGCTAGATAATGTTAGATAATTTTAAGATGATGTTAGTTAAGCTAGGAATGGGGTTATTCAGCAATAGTTTTAGTGATAATATAATAATAGTCTGTACATAGGTGGATCACACTATATGAGTTCTATATATATGTATGTTTCATGTTCAATGAAAAACACATAAGATATACACTTCTCTCATTCTTGCTTTCCTTTGATCTTGTCTTTCCTTTTTTCTTGTTTCAAGTGGAGGTTAGTTAATTAGTTAAGGGAATGATTAGCTATAAATAAGGGAAATTGGGATTAGTCTTTTAGCCTTTGTCAATTGATTAGTAAGTCATAGACTTGTAGAGTGTAGAGGAACTCTAACTCTTCCTCATCCATTTCATCT
This sequence comes from Aeschynomene evenia, assembly GCA_013621005.1. Lineage (NCBI taxonomy): Eukaryota > Viridiplantae > Streptophyta > Magnoliopsida > Fabales > Fabaceae > Aeschynomene > Aeschynomene evenia. Next base: position 21,314,461 of record CM024266.1, read on the forward strand.
TTCTAGGGTACTTGGCACAACACATTAGTTGCATGCATCAGTTCTAAAAGGTATCTTTATATAGAATCAGTTACAACTGAAGCAGTTCTTGTATAGAATTCCCAAATTTCTCATACTAAGCAAGGCCAATCATAAGAAATAGAAGTGAAAGATATAGTTAACACACCACGGCAGCAGCAGCAGGCCTCCCTTGATATAGAACTCCAACAGAAACAGCAAAACTAGGATAGCCATGCGCAAAGTTTGTCGTCCCATCTACACAAATATCCAAGATTTGTAAGTAAGAAATCCATATAGTACACAGAAAAACTTACAGAAAAGGAATAAAAGATGTTAGAAATACAAACCCTTAGTAGAATATATCATGCTTCTAGCAATGAGAAATATTGTCTTAATGTATCAAAGCCCAAATAGAATAAAATAGAAGTGCTTTGAATTGGGGTCTTATAATACTTATATTTATAAAGACGATCAACAAGAAGGAATTTCTCTTGATCAAGAGAGTACGTAACTAGGAATAGATTCATTTTCTTAGGTAAAGAGATTGCATTATCAGAAGAAAACAAGATAAATCACATGAATCAAATTGAAGATTCAAATAACACTAATGATTAGTAAGTTTGTGTGATAACAGAAAATCGGGTGAAATCCCAAACCTAAAGGATCGATGCACCAGAGATAATCAGATGCTGCATCTCCTATAACTCCTCCTTCTTCCCCAAGAATAAGATGGTCTTCGAAATTCATTTTCACCACTTCTAAAATGGCAGCTTCACTCAATTTATCTGTCCTGTAAGTAGTTAAAAATAAGTGCAAGTAAGGTTAAAAGATAGTTCTTATTTGATCAGACAAAAAAAAAAAGAGCGAACAATAGCAGAATTAAAGATCAACAACAAAATAAGCTAGAACTCCATACACAGCATAATATCTCCACCATGTGATTGAGCTCAAATAAAAAAAAATACAGGGCAACTGAAATACTGTCTAGATTACTTGTTATCAAGCCAAATCACATCAAGGAAGAAAACAGAGGTGAAGGGCCATAGTCTGTATCGATAAATTGATTTGAACATCAAATAAGATAAGCATTAGAGATTCAATGGGACCTTACTCAGTCACCAAGTCAGCTAATCCTTTATATGTAATATTTCGAGGCTTATTAACAGCATCCATCACAACCTGTAAATAACAGAAAGATGTAAAAGTATCCATATTATGATAAAGGAATGCCAAAACCTTCTATAAATAGAAATAACAAAATTTAAAGCACTATAATTAGCACATTTAGCAGATAGTACAAAAATAAAGGATTCCTCCATGCCCAAGACTTGTTTTCTTCATTGTTATTTACATTTTCTGCTTCTTGTTCTAAGTTAATTTCCAAGAAATACAAACACCTAGGCTGGGTTTCACTGTGCTACATTAATCTTTGTTAGTTACCATTTTCTTACAACTGATATCAGATCTCCTAGTCTTGGGAACCCTGTTAGATGGATTCACTACATGCAGATGCAATGGAAGCTACTATGGGAGGTGCTACAACCTACAAATCAGTAATGGATGAGAGGAGGGAGATGCACTAAAAGAAGCAAAGACCAGAGGTAGGAATGCGACTTGAGCTACCTCTGTTTTGGGGATAATGAATAGAGAGCTACTTCCAAGAGAAAAAAAGAAAAAGAGCAAAGTTGATATGAATGTGAGGGGGTTAATATTTTTTGCATAATTTTACAAATTTAAAAAATAAGAAGCTCAGGATCCTAGGGTGAATTTTATGAGTTTAATTTTTTATTCCAGTTAATTTTTAGTTAAAATAAGCTTTTATAGCATAAAACAATAATTGAGTTTTAATTTTTGTAATTTCTTTATTTTCTAGAATCAATCATAGGCTGATTGACTTTTGGTATTTCTTTCTTAGTTTTACTTCATTTAGTGGGTAGAGTAAGTAACAATTAAAGACATAAATTATTAGGTCGGTTACAATGTTAGTAATTGTGTCAGTAAATGCTACTAACTCCAAACTTATTGTATGTGCCTATATAATTTGCATTTTGATTAAAAAATGGAGATAACTTGGTTTTCACTAAAATTGTGAGAGTTTATCTCTTTGTGTTCTTGAGTGATTCAAGAAAATCTAAGACTTATCTAAGGTAGAATTTCATTTTTTGTGGCGTCTAACCCAAGACTTATCACTCACCTTCTCATCTATTCTTAAGTGTAGCATACATATCTTTCTTTTACTAAATTAAAAAACCAAAAAGAAATACATCAAAGGCCAATATGTTATGCAATTTCTCAATCTGAGATTGAAAGCTCTTTTCCTTTTATTTGGTCCGCTGCTACTCTGTCATTTGGTATTAGAGCCACAAGCTCTTGATATCATTTGATATCCAAGAGCATCGTAATGGAACAAGAAGGAATTTCAGAAAGCCAATTCCAGGAAATACTTGTTCACCTAGAGAAGGTAATACGTGCTCGATTTGGAGAGCTAGACAAGTAGTTGGAGGAAAATGGAATTATTTTGAAGAAAAAAAGAAGACCATATTCTCCTTCATTTTCTGATTTATGGAAGACCTTCACAATGGAGCAACCAAAAACACAGGTAGCACCTACACGAATTCTTCCATCATATGAAAATTATTTGAAAAATGAGTCTGAAAAATTGGAAAAAGAAATGGACAAACCAATCATTCAGACTGAAGAAAGAATAATTGAAGAAGCAAACTGCACAAAATTGGAATTTTCTTTGGAAGATTCAACCATTCAAATTGAAAAAGAAGTTCCAGACATGTCTTTCACAAATGAGTTCAGCCTAACCATAGATGAACCTCAATTAATTGCCCATTTGATTTCCACAAATCAAGTTGTCGAAGATTCTAAAGAAAGTTTGCAGCACCAAGACAATTTGGAGAAAATGGAAATTCTAGTGGTTGAACCAAAGGCTGCACCATCCTTAAATTTTGATTTTCTCAATGTTGCTGATGATTTATTTTCATGTGAGACAGCAAACCAGAAGAATTGGAACAATATTGATGCAGCTCAAATTGTTGAATTAAAGTTTCCAGGTGGTAGCAAAATAAGGCAGCATACTTCTCAAGCAAATAGAGTGCAAAAAATTTGGATATTTGATCCGGGAGGTGTTTTATTCACTACTAGAAGCACGTGATTCGAGGACGAATCACCTCTCAAGAGGGAGAGTATGATATGAATGTGAGGGGGTCAATAATTTTAGCATAATTTTACAAAATTAAAAAATAAGAAGCTCAGGATCCTAGGGTGAATTTTATGAGTTTAATTTTTTATTCCGGATAATTTTTAGTTAAAATAAGCTTTTATAGCATAAAACAATAATTGAGTTTTAATTCTTGTAATTTCTTTATTTTCTAGAGACAATCATAGGCTGATGACCTTTGGTATTTCTTTCTTAGTTTTATTTCATTTAGTGGGTAGAGTAAGTAGCAATTAAAGACATAAATTATTAGGTCGATAACAATGTTAGTAATTGTGTGAGTAAATGCTACTAACTCCAAACTTATTGTATGAGCCTATATAATTTGCATTTTGATCAAATAATGGAGATAACTTGGTTTTCACTATAATTGTGAGAGTTTATCTCTTTTTGTTCTTGAGTGATTCAAGAAAATCTAAGACTTATCAAAGGTAGAACTTCATCCTTTGTGACGTCTAACCCAAGACTTATCACTCACCTTCTCATCTATTCTTGAGTGTGGCGTCTATATCTTTCTTTTACTAAATCAAAAAACCAAAAAGAAACACATCAAAGGCAAATATGTTATGCAATTTCTCAATCTGAGATTGCAAGCTCTTTTCTTTTTATTTGGTCCGTTGCTACTCTGTCAAAAGTGCTACTTTCAAATGAATAGAGTAGAAGATTATGGCGAAATGGTGGGAAAATGATCAAATGTCATTTCCCATATCAAACCCTGGTGGGCATAGAGGATCCCTTCTGCCTCTAAAGATCCCGGGAATAGAGGAGCCCCTCAAACTCTACTATTCTCTGTTTAAAAAGTCTGAATGAATCTGATAGAGAGCAGCAGGGTAAGGGACTAAAAGTATATGTGAGGAAAAAGGGTAAGGGCAAAATAGACAGTAGTGTCTCTAGCCATGTGGGAAATGTAACTAACCCTGGGGTCTGAGGCCATGTGGGGCCGTTTTGTAAGGGATTTCCATTAGGGGAAAGAATATAGAATCAGGTGTGAGGTCAGGGGAAAGGCAGATTTTGGATTATTCTCAATTTGGAATGACAGAGTGTAAGAATCCCCCTCCCAAATTGAGCTTAAATTATTGAACTAATATTATCCAAACAAACTTATTTTTCTTAAACAGCTTTTATTGAAAATTTAAGTTGTTTTATGTGATACCCAAACATGCACTAATTATTTTCTGCTCTCTATTTATATTACTTAATTTTCCAAACTAGCTTCCTAAAATTACGCCCCATCCCCCAAATCAGCTATTATTGCTTCTTCTGTGATAAGTAAACGGGAAATGAGTGATTCTCCCCTCTTGCTCTCCACTAATTTTGCTCTTTGGGTTTGTAACAATACCCGCCCCTTGAAGATTCACCTTGTCCTCAAGATGAAAGAGGGGAAAAACTTGTTGCGACCTGTCAACTCTTTCCCAGGAACTTTTAAACTCAGGTAAGTTCAGCCACTTCACCAACACTTCTAATTCTCTTGCTACATTAATTCTGCTTTTTGACACATCTTCAGGGGTCACCAGTAGTTCAGCCTCATCGGATAATGCCTCTAGAATGGGTTGAGGGGTAATGGAAGGGCCAATGCTCTTTTTTAAGAGAAAAACATGAAAGGTGAGGTGAATTTTTGTAGACTCTGGCAGCTTCAGCTTGTAAGCAACTGAACCCACCTTCTCTAAAATCTCAAAGGGTCCATAAAATCGAGCCCACAGCTTTTCATTCATCCTTGATGCCAGGGACCGTATTTTGTATGGGTGTATTTTTAAATATACCCAATCTCCTACAGCAAAATCCACTTCACGCCTCTTTTTATTTGCTTGTTGCTTCATTAAATTCTGAGCTCTGTTCAACTGGAACTGCAATCCATCTAACATCTGGCCTCCCAGGTCCCATTCCATGAAAAACATACACCCCAAAAATTTACGACCATCACTACCATCAGCCCCAAGCTCCCCATTTCTACCACAGTTGTGCCCCACTATAACATTGTGATGCTCTTGCTGCAAGTCGGAAAAATTTGTCAGACCAAACTGGATGTCAGATATGCTGAATTCTTCTCTATCTTGGAGCCCAGAGAAAAAATTCAGCAGGAACCCCTCTGTCATGAGGAAGCACAAAAGTTAGGAATAAGCTCTCTTCTCTTTGCGCATTTGCAATTATGTCCCATATGTGTCGCCTCAGTATTGGCTTCATGGTTGTAGTCGGCTCATCCAAAACAACGAATATTGGGTCACCAATAAGGGCAATTGCAACACGGAGATGGTGTTTCATTCCTTCATTGTAACTTGCAGCTCTCACTTTGGTTGCATCAGTGAGTCTTACCTCTTCCTGAGTAAGCTGCCAATTTTGGGCTTGACTCCTTGTCTTCCAAACAGACTTTTCTTCCACAAAAATACAAATGTTCTCCTCTCTTGATTGGGTCTGTTTTGCCTCTTCACCAAAATAAATTGCATGTGTGGTGTTAAAATGAATTACCAGCCAAATGTGGGCTTGGCCCGTTTGCTCCATCACAAGAGTAATTGGGGTAATTATCTCAACAACCACTTTTATCAGCCAGAACATGGTTTATGGTACAACCAATTGGGGCCAACTTCCTTTAAAAAATTCCCTTCTACTAGTCTCCTGGGTTTCACACCAATTATTGGAACTTTATTCATTAACTTAAGAGAATACCAACCCACAAAACATTCAGATTGGGCCAGGCCCAATAGGGTAAAATCTGAGTGCCCTTGCCTTACTACCACAGTCACAAGCCATCCCCTGAAGAGAGACGCTCCTGCACCCTCTGTCTTCTTCACCCCCGATGTGTGCGCCGCTGGTTCTTCTTTTTTCTATTGTTTATCCGATCGGCTAACCATCGTCGGTGGCTCACCGGCCACCAAGCACGAGTTGAAGTGGAGTAGTGCTATTGCACCCTCCACAAGCGCGTGCAAATTCCACCATTCCCTCACGGCCTCAGCCTCTCCTCCATTCGCTGCCGCCGGTGACAACAGTGAATCCGGCGGTTCATGTGGCGATCGTCGGGCATTGTACTGTGGTTGTATGTATGTTTAATGTTACAGGTTTTGATAATGTCAAAAAGGGATTAAACGTTGTTATTTTGAAAGCAAAGTAATCAAGTCGCATGATGAATATCTAGATTGATCTCGAAGATATTGAAGATTTTTTGAAGATCAATTAGTAAGGTCATTTAGATTAAATTATGTACATCTCAAGATAGATAAAATGAATGACTACAATTTTTATGAAATTTGTTTTTAAAATGATTTTATTAAATGATCTCATGATAATAATTAAAGTTTCAAAACTATGAATTAAAACGTTTTGGAAAATATCTTTTATAAGTTTTGAAATATTAGATAATTATTTTTACTCTTAAAGATTTCAAATTTAAATGAAAAGGCATGATGTAATTGATTACAAGAGTCTTGTTAGCAAGAGGTGTAATTAATTACATAATGTTAAATTGGTTTTATTTGAAGAGTCACATTGGTTCATGCATGCAATAGTTGAAACTCTATAAATACCAATGGTTTCTAATTCCAATCTAATGAGAAACCTGAGAGACATGTTCTAAAAGTGTTTTAACATTTTTCTCTCACTTTTTCTAATCTCATGTGGTCTAATTATTTCTATTCATTTTGAGATAATAGGATTGTCTTATCAAATTGTATATCTACTCTTTGAGAGAGTTTTTGTATGAGAGTTTTCTTTTTCTTCACACAAATTGTAAGATTGAAATAAAGTGATTGAGTGATAATCACTTTGGTTTGGGTCTACTTGATTGGAAGGGTGGAGTATCTCTTTGGAACAATCAAGTGTTGTAATCTTGTGAAGATTATAGTGGACTATCCAAGTGGGAGACTTGGAAATGGATGTAGGCACAAGGTTGTGGCCGAACCAGTACAAATCTTTTGTGTTAGTTTTCTCTTCCCTTACTCTTGTTATTTTCGCTTTTATCATATACATTTCATACTACATTATCTCTTTATCCATCAACACATTAAAGGAGTTCGAACAGTTTTCAATTGTCATTTTCACTCAATTCACCCCCCTTCTTGAGTATATTAGAGGCCACTCGACCAACAAGTGGTATCAGAGCGGGTTCCTTGTATTATGCTTAACCGCTTCAAGGATATGGCCTCCAATCAAGTTTTACCCGAGGGATATGCTTTAAACCGTCCTCCAATGTTTAGTGGGGTTCATTTTGCTTATTGGAAGAGTAGGATCAAGATCTTTATAGAATCCATTGATATGGATGTGTGGGATGCCGTTGAAAATGGTCCTTTCATTCCAACCAAGATAGTTGATGGAAAGAGTATAAAGAAGGCAAGAGATGAGTGGACCGAAGAGGAAAAGAGGAAAGTTCACTATGATCGAATAGCCCAAAACATTATCACCTCAGCCCTAGAACATGATGAATTCTTTAGAATATCCAACTGTAATTCTGCAAAAGAAATGTCGGATACTCTAGATGTTGTTCATGAGGGAACGTGTGAAGTGAAGAGATCAAAAATCAACACCCTTATACATGAGTATGAATTGTTTAGAATGAATCCCAAGGAAAGCATTCAACACATGCAAATAAGATTCACTCACATAATCAATCATCTTGCATCTCTTGGAAAGCATTATTCAAATGATGATTTGGTTAATAAAGTGTTGAGATGTTTAAGTAGGGAATGACAGCCAAAAGTCACCGCCATCATGGAATCTAGAGACTTGGCAACAATGTCACTTCCAATCTTGTTCGGAAAACTTCAAGAGCATGAATTAGAGTTATCAAGATTTTTTCAAATTGAAGAAGGTGACACGAACAAGAATCGTATTGCTCTTAAGGCCTCCACCAACAAAGTCAAATGTCCAAGGCTATTAGAGAAGAAGAAACAAGCATATATAACTTGGGAAGAAAGTGACTCTGAAACCTCAAGTGAATCTGACAATGGTGATGCAAATCTAAGTCTCATGGCAACAACAAATGAGGATCACAATGAGGTACATATTAATTTTGATTTTTGTATTAAAAATCGTTTAGAAAAGAATAATAGTCTAAAAGAAATTCATGGTAACACTAAATATTGTCTTAGAAAATTTAAAACCATGAAAAAAAACATATTTGGGTTCATAAAGATTCTTTATTTTCTACTAACTCCCAATGACCCAAAAAGATATGGGTACCAAAAATATTTTTGAAATCTTGTGTTGTAGGTGAGCCACAAGACAAGAATATCATGAAAATTGAATCAATTGGTACTCAAAATTCATGATATAATACTTCAAAATTAAAGTGCATATATCTCTAGAGGCATAAAATCATGGAGGAACTCTTATGAGTAAAATATTGTAAGTTAATATTTTTTTTTTGCTCATAAATGTTACTATATGTGTATATGTTGAGTTTTAAATTTTGTTTATACTCTATGATGTTTAAATATATGTTTTGTATAGTTTAATTGTGTTTTTGATGTGTTTTGATTGATTGTAATCGATTACATATGATTGTAATCGATTAACAGTGTAGAAAATTACCTTCCATGCAGTTTTTCCCGCCTTGTAATCGATTACTCAATCGAAGTAATCGATTACACATTAGTTGTAATCGATTACGAGCCCGCGATTTAGGGCTAATCGTCACGCCTCTCTCTCATTCAAACACCGCGACTCTCTCTCTTTTCTGCAAACCTCACCGCGCCACCTTCTCTCTACCATCTCTCCCTCCTCCGGCCGCCGCTCCTCTCACCGCCACCACCATTGAACTCGCCTCGCCACCCTCTTCAAAACCATTCGATTGGTTTTTCTCACCTCCACCTCTCACCGTCTCGGCTCTTTCTCTCCGCCGTTTCTGTTTTTGCTCTGACGCGTCTCCTGCGCGTTCTCCGCCTCTGCCTTCGCCTTGCTGCCACTCGCCGTCTCTGCGTCGTTCACTTCCGTCCCGGCTTGCTCCTCAACGGCCCCTTCCTCAAGCTTCCGTTCGAAGCTCTGTTTCTCGCCTTCTCTGCTTCTGTTCTCCGGCGTCGATTTCGCCGCCGTTCTCCGCCGGTCTCCTTCGTGCTTCCGGTCGCCCTTCCTCAGTCGCCATCATCTTCACTTCTCCCACAATGGCAGAAACCCCCTCCTCCTCTGGTCCAAAGCGCCACCGCCTCCCTGTCTCCTCCGGCCGCGGTGGTTCGTCCTCCTCCAATAGAGGTGGTCACAGCAGTGGCTCGTCCTCCATTGTCCTTTCCATGCCACAATATTTTTCCACCGTCGATCAAGAACGGGAGTTTGTCACCAACTTCAAAGATCGGGAAGTTGTGCCTCCGAGATACATCGATTTGGACTACTTTGAAGCTCGAGGATTTGAGTTTGCTTCGTTGATGAGGAATCATGGCAACGGACAATTTCTCACTCAAAGGTTCGGTATTACCCTAAACTAATTAGGATATTTTATTCTAATTTAGTTATTCATTCTGATGGAACCTTAGTGTCGGAAGTTAAACATATTCGTATGGTGATTAGTCCTGAGTTAATTGCTGAATTATCTGGTCTAGGAATAGATGGTTCTAAATATGGTGGAGACAGTGCTATTCCTAGTGATTGGGCTTATGAATATAATTCTCATGATGCTAGGATAGCGGCATGTAGGCCTAATGCTAGGATTGATCAGAGATTTACTGCAGGTCTTCTGTCATTGCACTTTAGGCTTCTTCACTATGTATATGTTAGAGTTATCTTTCTTAGAATGCACAATATTGCTCAAGTGACTGAAGCAGACTTAATTGCCATGTGGAGTATACATAATGAGAAACCCATTGATTGGGGATTCTTGGTGAGATCTAGGATGTCTAGTGCTCGTGCTAGAGGGCCTTTACCTTATGCTGCACTCATTACTGCACTTCCATGTATCTTTGGATGATGAGCTATCGTTAAAAGAAAAGAATAATGATTTGTGCATTGATGGCTCGGATTTGACAAAGATGGGATGGGCTATGAATCTCAATGGTGAATGGTTCCCTAAGTCTGGTTGGATACCTCCTTCTTCGCCCTCCGCTTCTGATTCGTCTCCTCAGCCTCCTTCCATTCAAGACGTACTTGATGAGATTCGTAGTTTGCGTCATTACACCATAGAGCGTTTCGACCGTGTGGATCGTGATGTGGCTGATCTTGGTACTAGAATTTCTCAAGTGGATCGTAACTTTGCTGATCTGAGGACCGTTGTGCGTCCACCTCGTTCCTTTTCCACTCCTGACGATGATCCTGTCAATGATGATGACGCTTTTTTGTTGTTTGTATTATTTCTTATTTGTATTTAGTTTTTCCGATCCTGTATTTATGATTACTTGGATATGTTAGGACTTTATTAGATTTTATTGTACTTTAGACTTAGTATTTTGGACTCTTTTATTACTTCTTGCTTTTTGGATATGTGGATATTTATGGATTTCTGTTCATATATCACTTATTAGATTATGCCTTGATGATGATATGTCTTTGGTTATTATGTTTAATATTTTTAGTTTATGCTTGATTTTGATGGTGATATTGTGTCTTTGGATTATGTTTCTGTTTTCATCATGATAATTGGTTGGACATTAGAATTGTCCATTTATGGTTGATTCTTGGACTGTGATTATGATATTATTCTGTTAACACTCGATGATATCTCCTATGTTATTCTTTTTTATTATGTCAAAAAGAGGGAGAAATATGAGTGTTAGGGTTATCTTTAGGGGGAGAAAAATAACTTTTTTTAACTATGATTATGATTATGATTACTTTGAACAATAATGTCTTTTTCAAAAACCTATTCCTTTTTTTTAAATGCAATCACTAAGGGGGAGTATTATTTTTCATTGTTTATTATATGCTCTAACCCTCCTTTAAGATGAGTTTTTGACATCATCAAAAACGGGGAGACTGTGGTTGTATGTATGTTTAATGTTACAGGTTTTGATAATGTCAAAAAGGGATTAAACGTTATCTTGAAAGCAAAGTAATCAAGTCGCATGATGAATATCTAGATTGATCTCGAAGATATTGAAAATTTTTTGAAGATCAATTAGTAAGGTCATTTAGATTAAATTATGTACATCTCAAGATAGATAAAATGAATGACCACAATTTTTATGAAATTGGTTTTTAAAATGGTTTTATTAAATGATCTCATGATAATAATTAAAGTTTCAAAACTATGAATTAAAACGTTTTGGAAAATATCTTTTATAAGTTTTGAAATATTAGATAATTACTTTAATATGTTTGGAAATTATTTTTACTCTTAAAGATTTCAAATTTGAATGAAAAGGCATGATGTAATTGATTACAAGAGTCTTGTTAGCAAGAGGTGTAATTAATTACATAATGTTAAATTGGTTTTATTTGAAGATTCACATTGGTTCATGCATGCAATGGTTGAAACTCTATAAATACCAATGGTTTCTAATTCCAATCTAATGAGAAACATGAGAGACATGTTCTAAAAGTGTTTTAACATTTTTCTCTCACTTTTTCTAATCTCATGTGGTCTGATTCTTTCTATTCATTTTGAGATAATAGGATTGTCTTATCAAATTGTATATCTACTCTTTGAGAGAGTTTTTGTATGAGAGTTTTCTTTTTCTTCACACAAATTGTAAGATTGAAATAAAGTGATTGGGTGATAATCACTTTGGTTTGGGTCTACTTGATTGGAATGGTGAGGTATCTCTTTGGAAGAATCAAGTGTTGTAATCTTGTGAAGATTATAGTGGACTATCCAAGTGGGAGACTTGGAACTGGATGTAGGCACAAGGTTGTGGCCGAACCAGTATAAATCTTTTGTGTTAGTTTTCTCTTCCCTTACTCTTGTTATTTTCGCTTTTATCATATACATTTCATACTACATTATCTCTTTATCCATCAATACATTAAAGGAGTTCGAAAAGTTTTCAATTGTCATTTTCACTCAATTCACCCCCCTCTTGAGTATATTAGAAGTCACTCGACCAACATGTACCATTCCTTTCTCTCTTCATCCATACAGCAGCAAGTCTTGAATTTTTCTGCAGCAAATTCATTTTCATCTAGGTGACACGGACTACTTCTCTCCTTGGCATCGGCGAGTCTGGTGGTTTCGGGGGTGGAAGTTTTTTCGCTGCCATGGTCACCCCCACTTCGGCATCTGGCAAAACTGGTGGTGGACATAAGTCGACCTTCTTCCCCCTCTCGTCGTCAAGGCCGCCACCATGAGCATCATGTTGGAATCCATTTACCTCAACGATCCTTCGTCTCCATTCACTAATGTCTTCCTCCTTCACTTGTTCATCTACCTCCTTCACTTGTTCATCTACCTCCTGTATCAAGATACGCCCTAGCTTGGGCACTACAAGAGTCTCCTCAAATATTGCCTCTGTTGTTGATTTTTTGTTGATTACCTTGTGATTTGAGATCGACTGATCTACGATCTCGTCAACCTCTTGTGCGACTACCGCTTCTTGCCAAGCCATGTGTCGCTTTTCCAGCATCATCTCACGATCCATCCTTGTTTTCAACAGCGGCGCTAATGGGTACGACGCCGCAATTGGTTCGAAACGCTGGAGCAGACCTTCTTTAAAATGGAGCCATGTGTGGAAAGGCGACTGAGCCTCCCATCATTCGAACCACAGCAGGGCCTCCCCCTGGAGACCGAGAACTGCGTACTCCAATCTTTCTTGCACCGGAATGCCGGAGGTGCGGAAAAAGCAATCCATCCTCACCGACCAGCCATTCACATCGGCACCGTCGAAAGTAGGAACCTCCACTCTTCGGTTACCATCACCCCTATTCGGAGTGGGTTTCGGCTGTGGTTGGTGAATCACCAGCTCCTCGAGGCGTTTCATCATTGCCTCCATCATTCGACCTTGTTCCTTAAATTGTCTCTCCTAGCCGCCAACACGTTCCTCCATGGCACCGGAACTTCGTATGGTCACCATCCACAGGTTGAAGCCCAAATCGAACTTCTGATACCAAATTGTAAGAACCCCTCTCTCAAATTGAGATAATTACAATATAGAGAATTAGAATAGAGAGACAGCAGCAAGGTAATATAATAGGGAAATATCAGAATAATAATCCCAAAATATTTATTCAATACTCAAATATAATCAAAGAGATACAGAATTTTGCTCTCCACTAATTTTGCTCTTTGGGTTTGTAACGAGCGATTCTCCCCTCTTGCTCTCCACTAATTTTGCTCTTTGGGTTTAAGCCCAATACGAGCTGAGCTGAAAAGTCTATGGCTATCGCAGAGGCGACGAACGCAGCGGTGGCGGCCCGACTTGCGAAGGCAGAGGCGGTAGCAGCACTTGCGAAGACAGAGGTGATGAGAACTAAGGCGGCGGACAGAAGGGCTTCGGCGACGGCGACCCTAGGACAGGCGAGTCTGACGACGTCTTGGTCGGTGAGTTAAGTAGCAGACAAGGTGCTTCCGATGAATGCAGCACTTGTCTTTCTCAGCAGCAAAGGAGAGGACGGCAACAAGAGAAAGGACCCATGAGAAATTACTTTCTGACCTAATGGGCCAGGCCCAAATTGACATAATAAAGCAGCTGGAGTGTGGTCAGATTGCTCATTTCCCATGCCTCATGGACCAAGCCCGATTGGGAACAACTAAAGATTTAATAGAGTTTACAATTGGGTCATTTTTTGTATTAGTATGGGCTCTATTTGAAGAGAATAATTCTTTGTATTTTACTGATCAGGGCCTTAGCATAGAGGGGATTTTTAGCTTCTTAATTTTTTGGCAATGGGATCCAGGTGGATTTTTATTGTAATTTTCTTTGTAACCCACCTTGAGGACAAGGTGGATTTTTTAGGGGGGGAGTATTGATAGGATCACATTAGGTAGTTAGGAAGTTAGTAGTTAGTTAGTGTATTAGTTGGCTATAAATAAAGAGAATTGAGAGAGTTTAGGGAGTCTTTTGTCATTCATTTGGTATCTTGGTAGTTTGTAGTTAGTATTGTAATTGAGAGAATTCTCTCTAGGAGGTAGTTCCTCCATTGTAGCCTTTGTTAGGGATTGGGGATTTCCCTCCCTATTATCAATAAAGGAAGATATAGTCCCCCCATTACCAAGGTTCTAACATAAAAGAGAAAAGCACTAAGCACTATAGCAACTTAGAACATGTTTGGGAACCACAAAAAACATTTTTTTCTCAAGAAAAGCTGTTTGCAAAAAAAATATACAAACATATGTTTGGGTAATAAAACAAAAAAAATCTAAGCTGTTTTGTAATTGAAAAAAAAATGCTGTTTTATAAAACAAATCTAAAAGCTAAAAGTTGAACACTAGTTTCTTAAAAAAAAGCTGTTTTATCAACCTTCAAAATGATGTAATACACATTTTACCCCTATTAGTTGATAAAATCTATTTACTTTATACCCATTTTAATAATTTGTCACAAAAAGTGATTATTTTTCAACAATCAAAACATCATAGATTAACTTAAAAACACTTTTCAGCTAAAGTAACCAAACATAAATTAAATTAAGTGATTATACAAATAACTTATTGTTCAAATGAGCATAATTTTTCAGCTTACCCAAACATGTACTTAGTCTCTCCCAAGTGCCTAGCCAATATTCTACCTAGCTCTCCCCTTGTTTCCTCCCCATACAAATACCCACCTCCTACCCAAATCACATGGGACATCTATCCCCTACAGGCCCTACTGCTCCTCATGCTCTCTTTCTCTTGACTTACATACTCAACAATTATAACTAAGGCCCAATTTTTAATTTGACCAGGTATCTGGAATGGAACTATTGGTAATCAACATAGAATAAAGAAAGTAATGTGTTTATTGCTTAATAATAATGAATAATGACAAAGAAATTGTCCCAAATTGGGATTAGGGTTCCTAACAATATTGGTAGCACTTCAAGAGGAAGGTGTTAGGAATTGAGCGGAACCTCAGGAGAGTACACTAGTGTACATGACGGCCAAGTTGAATACTGGCAAGGAAGCAAAGCTTTCATATATAGACAGAAGCAGAAATTTCTTTGATGTCCCAAAAAAAAATCATGAAGGTGTTGTGCTAGTGCTAGCAAAAAATGAAATGCTTGATTATTATTATTATGGGTTGAAGATTTTCTAATGATTTCATGACTTATAATCTAGGAAGCACGGGCACACCTATACTAAGGTGTATCCACGTGTCCGACACACAGGGGACAACGACACTCGGTGGACACGCATCTGACACGCATCCGTACGTGTCCGAAAAAAAATAATTTTTTTCAGAGTTGGACACGCATTGGACTCTATCCGACACACACCGGACACGCACATCATGGACATGACGCATTTTTTTCTTTTTTCATTTTTCCAATTTTATGAAGAAATTTAAGGTAAAGTCCAACTCAAATTTACTAGACCAAAAAAATGTCAAATTAAATATGTATTAATGACCAAAAATAAGAGAAATTTTACTAAAAAAATGTTAATTATATATGCATATATATGCCGTGTCCGTGTCCTATAATTTTTTTAGTTTGATGTGTCTCTATGTCCGTGTCCATATGTAATGAGTAAAAATGGGCTTGTAGGCCTAATTAGAATAGTTTTGTTAGTCATAGTATTTTACTATAAATAGTAGTAGGGTTGATGGAATCAATCATGCATGTGAATTGTGAATTGATATCTTTCTCCTTTCGAAATTGCTATTCTCTATGGAATTATTCTCTCTTCTCTCTCTTGGCCCTTAATTGGGATATTCGTTCATCTTCTACACTCCCTCGAATTTCTTATTCCTTTCGTTGGTGCTTTCATTGACCGCCATGGCGCCATACTCAATTTTCATGGTGGATCGGCGAACTCACCTCCAATGAAGCAAATTGGAAGTGTAGTTGAGTATTTCACAGATTATTTACCGTATGCTAAAAAATTGGGATTGAATGATTCTGACATATTGAAAAGTGTATTCAGCGAATGAACATGAAGAGAGTGGAGAGCCACCATCTCTCTTTCCTCCGCGTCTCCCGGCAGTCGAATCTCCTCCTCCTCGCTCTCACCGCCCTCATCCTCCGAAGCCTCAACTAGGATGAGCTTGTAGTTCTTAAGCCTACATATGTGCTCATGACCCCAACGCTCCCCACATTTGAAGCAAAGCCCCTTACGACTCCTTTCCTGCACTTCGTCATGCGACAATCGCCGACCAACGCCACCCTTGTCAATCCCACCACCATCGCGATTTCGCTGCCCACCACCATCCTTAACCACAATCGAACGAGGACGCGGTGGGTTAGTGCAATTTGAAGACAACCCCCTTGATGGTCCACTCGTCCTCTTTTGGTCAGTGTGAACAATGAAACGGACCGCCCGACTAAGTAATGCTTCCACTTCTGAATGGCCATGACTATAGCCATCAACTCCCTTCTTGCATAAGCACAGCGCCAAGCCCCTTTCCAGATGCATCAGTCTCAATTACAAAGGTCTTGGTGAAATCGGGAACTGCCAGAATAGGAAGAGTGGTCATAATGGTCTTGAGCCTGTCGAAAGCCAACTGAGGTTCCGAGCTCCAAGAGAAACAATCCTTTTTCAGCAATTGGGTCAAAGGCCACGCTATCTTCCCATACCCCTGCACAAACCGACGATAATACTCTGTGATGCCAAGGAATCCTCTCAATCTTTTCAAAACAGTGGGGGCTGGCCACTCCACCATGGCCGCAATTTTAGCAGGATCAGCCTCAACACCTTTGCCCGAAATGATGTGACCCAAGTATTCCAGCCGCTGTTGTCCAAAGGCGCATTTCTTCTTATTAATATACAGCTTGTGCTGTCTCAACAGCTCTAAGACCTTCCTCAAGTGCTCATAATGCTCCCCCATTCCCTTACTAAAAATTAGAATATCATCAAAAAAGACAAGCACAAATTTTCGGAGGTAAGGTTTCATAACTCGATTCATCAAGGCTTGAAACGTTGAAGACGCATTCATTAACCCGAAGGGCATGACAAGGAACTCGTAGTGCCCTTCATGAGTTCGGAAGGTCGTCTTCTCAGTATCACCAGCCTTCATTCTTATCTGGTGGTAGCCAGAGTTAAGATCAAATTTAGAGAAAATATGTGCCCCTCACAATTCATCCAAGAGCTCATCTATGATGGGGATGGGAAACTTGTCAGGAATGGTAATCTTATTCAAGCCCCTGTAGTCCACACAAAAATGCCAGCTGTCATCTTTCCTTTTTACTAAAATAACTGGGCTGGAGAACGGGCTAGTACTCATTCTAATGATTCCTGCAGTCAGCATCTCCTCAATAATTCTCTCTATCTCATTTTTCTGCACATACGGGTATCGATAGGGTCTACAAGGAGCGATGTCAGCCCCCTCTTTCAAATTAATGGCATGATCCTGATCTCTTGGTGGTGGTAGACCTGCTGGCATTTGACTCACATCTGCAAATTCTTTCAACAGTTTCTGAATTTGCTCAGGAGCTTCGGCTTGTCCCTCCACTGGTGTAGTGGTGTCTTCAATACAAGAGGCCACGTAATAAGCTTCTTCCTTAGTCTTGAGAGCCTTATACACCATTTTTAGCGAAGCTCCAGTAGTACATAAAGAGGGATCTCCTTGAATGCCCCTACATTCCCTTCCCTCCTTCCACATAATCTTGTCCTGGGCAAAGTTGGCCCGAATGTCCCTCAGCCTGGCAATCCAGCCATAACCCAGAACCATATCAGCACTGCCCAAGGGAAGCTTAATAAACGGTTGTAAAATTTTGTTACCTTGAATATCCACTTCTACCTCTTCACATAGCCCTAACCCTTTCTCAACTAAACCTGTCCCAATCTCAACCAAAAACGGCACTGGAAGGGTCATCAAGTGAATGGAATCAGCCACCTTCTCGTCCACAAAGTTGCAGTCGGCCCTTGTGTCTATTAAAATAATTACTTCTACCCCCACCAGCTGTCCCCGAACCTTAAAGGACTTGTTGGCAATGACTAGTCCTCTAAGTGTATTCAGCAAATGAACATGAAGAGAGTGGAGAGCCACCGTCTCTCTTTCCTCCGCATCTCCCCGCGGTCGAATCTCCTCCTCCTCGCTCTCACCGCCCTCATCCTCCGAAGCCTCAACCAGGATGAGCTTGTAGTTCTTAAGCCTACATATGTGGTCATGACCCCAACGCTCCCCGCATTTGAAGCAAAGCCCCTTACGACTCCTCTCCTGCACTTCGTCATGCGGCAATCGCCGACCAACGCCACCCTTGTGAATCCCACCACCGTCGCGATTTCGCTGCCCACCACCATCCTTAACCACAATCGAACGAGGAGGCGGTGGGTTAGGGCGATTTGAAGACAACCCCCTTGATGGTCCGCTCGTCCTCTCGATGGGGCCCAAACCTTCAGACCGCCATTCTTTGTTTCGCTCCTCAAGAACGAGGGCTCGATCCTTGAGTGCGGAGAGGGAGCCCTGTTCGAAACTCTTCAATTCAGCCCGAATCGGGCCCTTAAGCCCATTTGTAAACAGACCCATCAACAACTCTGGGTCCTCATCATGCAGCTGACTGAAGAGGCGTTCAAACTCATCGATGTAGTCCATGACCGGGCCCAACTGCTTCAGTCTCAAAAGGGGCTCAAATTTGTCTTTGGTTGACCTAGGTTGGAAACGGCGAGTGACCACCTCTTTAAACTGACGCCACGACGGAAACTCGAGATGACGTTCCAACGTCTGAAACCAATGCAGTGCCCTGCCTTCCATTGCCACTAGCACCATCCTCGGGCGATCATCACCGTAGACATCATTAACGGTGAAATAGCGCTCCACTTTGATCAACCATACAAACGCATCATCGCCAGAAAATAGGGGTAAGTCCAACTTCCTCTCTCGCTCATGGGGATGCTCCCTCGACTCACCATGATACCCATGCGGGTGTCGGCCGTTTCCCGAAGCTTGGTCCCAGTTGTGCGGACGATCCACACGGGAACGAGGGGAGCTCCAATGCTCTCGGTCACGGGACCTCGAGCTCTGGTGCTCACTGCGGTGGGGCGATGGGGAATGGTGAGAACCACCGTCCCACCTGGAACCCCGTTCCATCGACCGCCCTGCTCCACTCAGCAGTTTCGCCTTGGCGGTGAGCGTCCTCTGGTCTGATCTCGCCGAGGTTCCTCCATAAGACGCATCACTAGGTCCAGCTTCCTCTCCAAATCCTCCATTCTCTCGTCCATGACAGCAGAGGTAGAAGGCTTACACAGAAACCCGAGATCGAGCTCTGGATACCAAATGTTAGACTACTGATAGGGAATAGAAGAAGTATTATTGATGAGGTGAAGACAGAGGAATACAAAATACGAGAGCACTAGGCAGCCCTACTCCCTATGCCTATGATCTGCAAAAGATACCCAATATTCCCATCACCGAGACAGATATACTATTCCCTTTTCCCCCAATAGAAATGCACTCAGCACACACTCTCACAATTCTGTTAGGATCCACTAGGGCCCACCTGAGTGCCCAAATCAGCTCTTGGATAAACAATCCCCAAACTACCCCTGTATTTTCTACGTTTATACACTTTAAGCCCCTCATTAGGGAGTCGCTCTCTAACATAGTTTTTCAATGGATTGAAAAATTATATCCATCGAGAAATTATCTTTGATGATCCTAAAACTCTTTAGGATGCATTTTATTTATTTAGCAAAATTCTACGAAGAAAGATGGCCAAATCCATTCAGAGAAGTTTCAAAGCCAAGAATTACAAATCCAAGGGCAATATATCAACATCAGAAAATTCAAAATTAGAGAATAGAACCACCCACAATTTCAGATCCAACCAGCAAAATCAGTTTCCATCATCATCGATCTCCACTCCAGAAATTACAGCATCAATAACTCAGCAAAGTGCACAAACAGATGCACACAGCAACAACCAAAAAATAGATCAGAAAGAAGGTGAAGAAGATGAAGCAGATTCAGCAGCTAATCCAGAAAGAGAAACAACAAATCATCATCAAATAATTCACAATCAGAAAATCGAATCAACCACAACAGATCCGGTAACAGTTTCATCAACAAAACCAAGTTTTCGTAATCTATTTCTAGCTTCCAGTTTGAAACAGAATTCAGAGAAACAAGAAGAGGCTTCCACAATATCCAAAATTCGAAAATTCAACAACAAATCACCAAATCAAGAAGAAATCCTATTGTGTGCAATAGATCCAACAAAAGAGGGTAGAGATCTGAGCGCGGAAGGAGGCTCATCATCGAAACCAAATCTATCTTCTACATCGGTTGTCGACGCGCGCAATGGCGAGGATGCAATCTCGACCGCAGCGAAGACAACCATGTCAAGCTCCATCGCAATTCAGGAAGGGCAACCACCACCGATTCTAGACTTCAACAACGACGGAGTGTAGGCGGTGGTAGCTGGCACAGGGGTCGTTGCCTTCGCCATGGTGGAGGGAGAACTGACAAACTCTCACGTGGTGACGGCAGCAATCGCCAGCGGAGATCTTCAAAGAGAGGGGTTCCATCGTGTTTGCCCAATCGTGGTGATGCCACCACCACTCTTGGCAGCAGTTCCTCCTTGCGATCTCGAAAGTGGAAATCGAATGATGAACAAACAAGGCAGCGGCGGTGTGCAGAGCAATGACAATTTGAGTGGCAGCCACAGAGCCGAGGACGATGCCTTTGCGAAGGATAAAGGGAAAGCATAAGTGAGACCGCACTTCTTGTCGGAGGGCAGGCATTTTGAATTGTTAGTTACATATTTCAATCTTTGGAATTCCACTCTCTATGGAATTATTTCTCTATCTCTCCCTGATTTGATTAATTCTTCTTCCCCAATTATTTTACTTCTTCCACCATGTCGTGTCCCGTGTCCGTGTTTCTTAACTTATAATGGCTTCGAGATGTTTTTACAGTACCTTGACGCTTTCCTTTTCTTCATTAATTAAAAAAAAAAAGGAGGGAATGGAACAAAGAATTGTCGTGAAATCTATTCATTCTTGGCCGAATACCAAACGAGCTGTTAGTGGCAAGAAACAAAGGGAAATAAACCCAAAAAAAATATATATAGTGAAATACTAAATTCCACGGCCGCAGTCAGTATCCGAATTCTGAACAAACTTATCCACAAAAATAATCAAATCCACAATGCAATGATAATTAGCAAGTATGCAAAAACAAAAGAAACAATAAACTTGCTAAGCACATGGCTCTTTTGAAAAGTAAAAATCCAATGCAAAGGGAGGAATTCAGGCAAACCTGAGCACCAGTCTGAGCAGCAGTTTTAACCACTTCAATGAGTTGATTAGGCGCAATAGGTCCCGTTGATCGAGCACCAACAGCTGCAAACGTATCATGACTATGAATATCAGATACCGAAGAGTTTCTGCAGGGCAGCGTCCTCAATTTGAAGCTGGAATTTGGAATTGGATGGGACCCAAACTGATGAAACTTCCTACAACTTTCAGGGAAGGTGGGGGAGATTTTATGTGGGGTGAATAGTAACCTGGGCACCACAGAAAACATTGAAGAAAAGTTTGCGGAGGCAGAGAAGACGATAGACATTGTCAGGTGGAAAATGTGACGTCTTCCTGCTCCAGCTCTCACTTTCTTTTGGAAAATGGGGAGATTGTTTATTTGTATTTGTTCAGAAAACAAAAAACTAAAATTACTTTTATATGCGCTACTGACTCCACATGTGAAGCCGTTTTTTTTTTAATAAATTTTTTTAATTTAATTTTTTTGATAATTTTTTTATAAAATAGTTATTATATAATTAAAGTTTTTCTTAACTTGCATTTTATTTTTTGAAAAATTTGTGTATGTTGGTCAAGTGGCCTCTAATACACTCAAGAGGGGGTGAATTGAGTAGAAATAGGAATTAAAAATTTTTCGAACTCTTTTTGCTTGTTGATGGATAAAATGATAAAGTAGTATAAAGATGTGTATGATAAATGTAAGGCCATCACTACGGTGAAGTGAAGTCACTAGATTGTTGTGATGTGAAGCTTTAGAATACAACACATGTGAGTCTTTATAAGTTGTGGGTCCATGTATAATGAGGGTTATTGTGGTAAATTTGCTTTGTAGGGTTAAATGAATGTAAAAAGGGCAACACGATTGGGGTTGTGCAAAGGTTAAGTATTTTTGCAGAAGGTGGTGTCAATTTTCCGGCCAAAGGCCTCCGGCGTCGCTCCAAAGCTGGTGCTTGGGAGATCCGTAAAAGTGGAGGGGCTTCAGTTGTGGTTTGCTTCAGGCGTGGGCTGCGATTGAAGAGAAACTTTCTACTTCCTGATGAAGCGTGAAGGTTGGATGGTGGTGCATCCCGCTTTCATCGCCGAAGTCGTGGCCGCGTGTTTAGTGGGCGAATGCCCACCGTAGGGGCTCTAGTAAGAATATTTAATTTACGACCTTACGTGTTGTTTGTAGCATATATTAATTGTTGGTTTTGAAATTGGTGTGTGTTTATTTTGATAAATATGTTTGCGCTGCTTTGCTTTGAATTCTATTATTAAAGTGAATGAAGATAAGGTTTATTAATCTCAGTTAAAACATAAAGTATTAGCACTTTCAAGAAAAAATCAAAGATAATTGAATATAGTTACCAACAAATGGGGAGTAATAATCAACCCCTGTCAAATGGTGGTTTCAGGGTAGACAACTGATACATATTATAATTAGGTGATTTTGTTTTGTTTGGTACGCAGTGATTTATGTTTATGATTATGATTATGAAGTGAACAATATTTGAATATTATGATTGCCTTAATTTTGCATTGGTGTGACACTTTTGTTTTGGATCATTGGTGTGTAGGTGTTTAGGATGAGTGATGTGATCATGAGGGGGTCAACAATGTTTTCAAAATTAAAAATAAGAAGCTCATGTTATTCTATGATCCAAGGATGAATTTTGAGCTCAAGAACCACAAAAAATGAATAAAGGAATGAAGAATTATGGTCTAGGAAGAGACTACACGATATTTGGGATTATTTTTTAGTTTTTATTTTAATTTTATGCTTGGTTTTTATTTGTAATAAGTGTAGGGTGCTTAGGATTTAATTGCATGCTTATTTTAGTTTTTGGTGTTTATTTTCTAGTATTTAGACAACTTGTGTTGATGTCCTTTGGTATGGATTAGCACATGTGACAAATAAAATTAAGTAGTTAGTGACACATTATTAAGGAGTTACAAAAACTCACCACTAATTGTTAGTAAATGTGTCATTTATTACTACTTACTCTAGAGCTTATTGTATGCACTATATATGTAAGCATTCTGATAAAAAAATAAAATAACCAGAATTTGACATTTTCATATTATTGAGAGTTTATCTATTTTTTGTTCTTTCAATAACATTTTAGACTTATCAAAGGTTGTTTCACATCCTTTGTGGCGTCTTCCCAAGACTTATCTCAACTCCTTTTGAGTAGCGTCTTATCATTCTTAACTATTTCCATTTCTTAATCTAATCCGTAAGTCAACTTTTTCTTCAAGTTCAATTCCGCTGTGCAATCTGATTTCAACATCCAATTCCGCTGCATATCTTGAGAAGCTACCATTTGTTACCTAGAAGGACACTCCTTTGAGACGATCCGCAACTTCAGAGGATTCACCCCAAGTGGATTCTCATCAGTTGGTATCAGAGCTCCCCTAGGAGTTCTGAAGGAAACATCTGTGAGTTTATTTTAATTTTGATTTGATAAACAAAAGAAAATACAGAGATGACAATGTCAGATAGATCATTCTAGAAATTAAATTACTTGATCAGATAGACCAGATCGTTTATACAGCATTTGACAATGTATTCAGAGATATGGATAAAAGGGGACATATTTCGAAGAAAACAAGAAAAACATTTTCTTCCTCTTATTTTAATTCCAGTAGGATAAAGAGTATTTCCAAGGAGCAACAACAAAACGTAGTGGAGGCACCAAAACTAATTCTTCCATACAACAAAGGATCTTTGGACTCCAAAATTGATTCAAAGAAATGGGAAGAAAAAGTGGAAGAGCCAACAATTCAGAAAGAGGAACAAGTGTTTGAAGTGGTGGAATTTTCTGAGGAAGATTCAACCATACCAATTGCAGAAGAGATTCTAAACAAGCTTTCTAAACTTGAGAATGAAGAAAACCTGCAACAAATGGAAAATCAATTTAACAAGCAAATGATTTTCATTGAGTCCATTGATGATTCAGAAAGTCTCACCAAGAATGAGGACGAGCTGAAAGCAAATGGAACTTCATGTGACAGCATGATCTTAGCTGCCCAAGACATGAAAGGTGAAAGAATGAATTCTGCATTTTTAAATAATTTTGCTAATTCATTTTTCTTGAAGGATATGCAGAAAGAAAATTTTGTGAAATGGGATGGAGTGAATTATGCCACCCAAAGTATTCAGAAGAAAGATCAAGAATGTGAACAACAAACCTTTCAAGAAAACAAAGTGCAAAATCTGAATTTTGACCCAGGAGGAGATTGTTCTTATAATAAGAAGCACATGATTCGAGGACGAATCACCTTTCAAGAGGGAGAGTATGATATGAATGTGAGGGGGTCAATAATTTTTGTATAATTTTACAAAATTAAAAATAAGAAGCTCAGGATCCTAGGATGAATTTTATGAGTTTAACTTTTTTATTCCGGTTAGTTTTTAGTTAAAATAAGCTTTTATAGCATAAAACAATAATTGAGTTTTAATTCTTGTAATTTCTTTATTTTCTAGAGTCAATCATAGGCTGATGACTTTTGGTATTTCTTTGTTAGTTTTATTTCATTTAGTGGGTAGATGTGATACCCCGTATCATAGTATCCCTTAGGAAAGACTCTCTTTAGGACACGTCAGTACACGTCAGCAAGTTGATGTCAGAGGGGACTCGCTAGCGAAGCAAACAGCTTCCGCTAGCGAGTAGTTGATCGCCAGCGACCACCTGTGGGTCGCTAGCGATGGGACCTAGTCCCACATCGTACAGAACGCACGTCAAGGTGTTGCTGTCAGAAGGCGCTCGCTAGCGAGCAACCGGTGCTCGCCAGCGAGGAGCTTGTCGCTAGCGAACGTGTTCTTATCGCTACCGACCAAAACGAAGTCCCACATTGGTTAAGTTTGGCTCAGCCTTCTCCCCCTCACCCTATATATGTGAAAGGTATTGTCACCTCACATCTCACGCTTAGCCTTTTCAAAGCAGTGCTTTGGGCATCCTTCGTATTGAGGATAGTGTGAGTTCGACGTTTTGGGGATACTCTGCTAGAGCGATTCCCGATGGTGAGTAAAAGTCGTTTTTGCCCTTTTCTGCATGGTGGTCGCCAGCGAGCAGGAGGAGCTCGCCAGCGAAGGTGTGAAGCGCAGCAACAGTTGATATAGCAATAATTGTATTGATTATTTCCCTCTTGTATGCATGTAATTTGACCACTTTTGAGATGAATGAGCTACTTTTGCATCATATTAGGCATTTGGTACTTGATTGGAACTTTGTGCATTTTCTCAGCATTTCGTGCTTTGTGACACTATTCTGTAATTTGCCTATAACTTGAGTTCTAGAAATTGGAATTTTGTGTTCTTTGTCTTGTTGGACAGCTTAGACACAGGTCTACAAAGTTGATGAAGAACTCGAAAGCTGATTCAGACCATAAGGATTCAAAATTGGAGCTTCAAGTTGAGTCAATCTTGCTGCAGCATTCTGGACAGCAATCCTGGACAGCAAGTGTTGCAGAAGCCATAGCTGGAGCTACAGATGTTGAAATCACTCCATTTCAGTTGCATTGGAAAGCTAAGGCACAAGGCTTCATTTCATCGTCAGAGCTTGAAAGCAATTGAAGTCTCTAATAAGCTCAAAAGTTGACTCAAAGTTGCTGTAGCGAATGTGACAGCAATCTGGAGCAGCAGTCAGTATTTTGCTTATATCTGGAGCTATACTTACCGGAATTGGATGATCTTGGTGGCTATGGAAAGCTAAGACATAGAGCTACAACTTTGATTCAGGGCTCGAGGGCAGAATCATCCATTATAGGCTTCAGATATTGGCTGCAATATTTCGGGCAGAAGCTTAGCCTTGCTGTGTTGCCTTAAGTGTCATAATTTTGTCCATTGTCCATTGTACCCTTGCCTTATGTGTTGTAATTGTTTAGTGTATGGGCTTTTTAGACATTTCCACCTTATTTTATTTCTATTTAAGTCCTACATCAGACTTGGAGGGAACACTTTACATTCATTTTTTACAATTCAAGTTTTAGAATTACATTTTCTCTCTAGTTTCTCTCATTTTCGTTTTTCTCTCTTCTTCCATTTTCTTCTTGCTGAATTCTCCATGATCATGGAGAACTAAGCTCATAGCTAGCTTGAGGATGGAGGATTGTAAAAGATATTGAGATTAGCTATGTGATTGAGGTATTCTTGCATTTCTTTCATGATTCATTCAAGAATTTCGAATTCTCTCTTCTCACCTCTTCTTGATTTATGATTCAAGAATTATGAAGATTTTCTGATTCTTGAATTATGAATCCAATTGATTAATAATTCTAGAGATTTCTGAGTTATTGATCAATAAACTTAAGTTGAGAGAACATCTAGATTTAGAGATTTCTGATCTAGAGAATTGAATTGTTGAGCTTCAATCTTGATACCTTGAGTTAGGTTTTGAGATTTCAGATTTAATTCAAGTGTGTTAAGATGAATGTTTGAAGATTTTCATAAGACTTGATCTAAATTCAGATTTGAATTTGGATTTGAAATTCAATTTAATTCTTGAAAGGATCATGAGAGGATAATGAATCAATGATATATGCTTTATAATTCGAATTCCTTGAGCTAGTGTCTTCTACCTATTTGATTAAAATCCTGTTTGAATTTTCTCATTTATGAAATTCTATGCGAAAATCCCCAACCCTAACCTTGCATAATCACTTTTCAATTCTTGAGTTCCTTGGGAAAACGACCTAGGTATTCCACTTGTCTACAAGTTATCTAGTTTTTAATTTGATTCAATTCGGCAGTTGATCAACAGTTCAACGTTTCGTTCTTTCTTCTTTAAGAGGTTCTGATATGTCTTTTGCACGACAGGTGCAAATACGGTTCCGGTAGCTGGGGACGGAGCGTTCGGTCCTCTTCAGTCTTAGGATTATCCAGGTGAGTTGAGATCTTGTATGTAGTTCAGCATTTACAACATATATATTTGTATGATCACTAGTTAATTAGGCAAGATAATAATAAGTTATTTATATTGCATCTGTTTGTAGTAGTAGGAGTAGTAGTAGTTAGTAACATGTTAGGTGGTTAGGTGTAGTGATATGTTAGGTAGTAGCGACTTAGTAGGTAATTATAGGAATTTAGTTTTCTAAGTTATGTTATGTTATACATGTTGACTGGACTGGATGTTATGTATTTCTATATACGTCATGATAACATGTGATTAATTAAAAAGATAATAAATGTAGTTAAAGCTTATGATACGATATGTGATGATTGTATTACTTGTTGACTGTCTTGAGTAATCACACCACCCTGATTAGTATACGTCAGACGCTATGGCCGGAGGTCAGATCCCGGTATCTTAGTATGGTGTGCTAGTTAAAAGTGAGTCGCCCAAGCCCGCCAAGCATGTTCCGATCCCGGTTACCGCACGGTTTGGTGACAGATACACCCTTCGTGGGGCAGTTAGGGACTATACTGTAGACGCGTGCTGAGAGTTAGTTCACAGATACAGATACATATATACAGTTACACAGATGTAGGCTTGGGTTGCTTTAGTGTGATAACTCGACAGGATTGTTTGACAGGATGATAACATGTTGTATGTGATATATATGTTGTGAGTGTTGCATTGCATGCATTATCCCATCACTGAGTCGACGACTCATCCCTCGTCAACCATGTTTTTCAGAGTACGATCCTACCGCAGACGAGGAGCCCCTGATCCAGTAGAGGTCACAACTATCATCCATGGTGAGCTCTGCTTCTGACGTGGAGCCTTTTCAGCTTTTCCTTTGTTTAGATTTTCCCATTTCAGTTTAAGTTATAGTATTGAACAGTTTTGATTATGTAATAGTTGCTCCAGACACTAGAGGCAGGATTTCTTTCAGTTTATGATTCAGTTATCTTTACAGTACAATTACGATTTATGATGAACAATATTATTACAGTTAATTCAGTTAACAGTTATTTAGTTATTAAGATGATATTAATTCTAGTTTAAGGTCCTAGTAGCGTGTTCGTTGGGTTTGCGCCCTTCGCACGAACACCCCTAAGTAGCGGGGTGTTACAGTTGGTATCAGAGACCTTAGGTTTCCCCCTAGAGTCTGGAGCTAGGAACCTTAAGTGTCATGGCAACCATGGTAATGGAAGTGCACCCATGGCCATGGAATGTAGTCAGTAGTAGTCAATGTCTCCTTTGAAATCCCTTTTTCCTGATATGTCTTATGGTTTGACCTCGCCAGGATCATGATTCCTCGCCGACGTTCCTCTTCCTCCTCCGGTTCCCGGCGTGTACATGACGCTATCTCCAATCTAGCAGAGATAGTGGCTCTTCAGGCGCAGCAGAATGCGCAGGAGCAGCAGGCCGCTCGAGCCTAGCAGACTGAGATGGCCCAGCAGCTCGCAGCCACACAGCAGACTACTTAGGCGCACCACACAGCACTGGCCCAATAGCTCGCAGAGACACAGCAGGCCGCCCAGCTGCAGCAGGCAGCGTTGGCCCAGCAGCTCGCAGAGGCACAGCAGGCCGCCCAGGCACAGCAGGCAGCGTTGGCCCAGTAGATAGTAGCTACACAGCAGGCTGCCACAGCTCAGTAGATGGCTCTCGTGGAACAGCTAGCAGCTACCCAGCAGGCCGCGCAGGAGCAGCAAATGGCGTTAGCTCAGCAGATTGCGGCGACTCAGCAGGTGGTTCAGGCTCAGCAGGAGGCCGCTCAGATAGCATCCGGGAGGAGCGCAGAGGATGTGCTGATTGACCGTTTCAACCGGTCAAATCCTCCTCGTTTCTCCAGCACCCCAGAGGACATGGACCCGATGGACTTTTTGAGCTGTATGCAGAGGGAGACTACACTTCTCCGCATTCCTTCAGAGCTGGCTGTTGAGTTGGTTGGACACCAGATGGGAGGTGTTGCAGCCACATGGTATGAGACGTTGATCGAGAGCAGAGGTCCAGAGGCTGCACCACTGACATGGGATGAGTTTGCACAGGAGTTCAGGGACCGGTTTGTTCCCACTAGCCTTCGGGACAGAGCACTACAGGCTTTCTTAGACCTGCGGATGACCAGAGAGATGATTGTTTCTAAGTATGAGTCAGAGTTCTCCCGCCTCGCTAGGGTCACTCGGTTCCCCATGACTCCGAACGAGAAGGTGAGACGCTTCATTCAGGGTCTTCCAGGCAACTATCGGTTTGCCCTGACATGCTACCAGACATCAGACAGATTTCCAGAGGTTCTAAATGCAGCTCTTTCTTGCGAGACGACGAGTATCAGTATTCAGGCCAGGGGAGAGAAGAAAGCTAAGCTCACTGGTTCTTTCTCGGGCGGAGCAGCCCCAGTCCGCAGCCAGCAGCCACCACAGTCTCATGGTTCTCAGCCGAGTAGGACCATCTCCTCAGCGTCCACTCCGGTTCGCCCCACTGCCACACAAAGCCAGAGTCAGAGTAAGGGTAGCCAGTCCGCCGCGTCACACCTGCATGGAGATTCAGTCTCATCCCGCCCACAGTGCCAGACTTGCGGTAAGCTCCACTCAGGGGTTTGCCGTATGGGGACTCGAGGTTGCTACAGTTGTGGTCAGGAGGGCAATGTGCTCAGGGATTGTCCATCCAGACAGTTGACATACAGTGAGGCCTCGGTGCAGATGACTCCTCCGATAGCCCAGCCAGCACAGGGTCAGACCCGCTTCTTTACACCGGCCGGCAGAGGCGGTGGAGGCAGAAGGTCAGATAGCAGAGGATCAGGAGGTAGAGGCTCGGGAGGTTAGTCCCACCTCTATGCTGTCACTCGTCAGGATGCTCATGCGTCCAATGCAGTTCTCACAGGTATTATCTATGTTAATGGTTATGATGCTTTAGCGTTGTTCGATCCCGGGGCAACGCATTCCTTCGTATCAGTCTTCTTTGCTATGAGGTTCCGTGAGAGTCCTTCCCTCCTTGAGCTGCCTTTCCGGGTTAGTACGCCGGGAGGTTCGTTAGACGTAGATCGGGTGTTCAGTTTGGGTTGGAGAGTTTCAGGCCAAGGCGGATTTGATGGTTCTCAGGTTGGAGGAGTTTGATGCGATCTTGGGTATGGACTAGTTGGCAGAGCAGTATGCAGAGGTAGATTGCCGGGGGAAGACAGTAACCTTCAGAGTTCCGGAGCGGGAGCCAATGTTGTTTCGGAGCAGTAGTTGTACGTCGGTGGATAGTTTGATATCGTCGATGAGTGCTCTTCAGTTGCTGAGCAAGGGGAGTGGTGGTTACCTCGCAGCGGTGAGGGACATGTCTGTGGAGCAGAGTGGCACCAGTGAGGTGGCTGTAGTTCGAGATTTCATGGATGTTTTTCCGGAGGATCTGCCCGGGAAACCCCCAGTTAGAGAGGTGGAGTTCGGGATAGACTTGGAGCCGGGAGTGAGGCCCATCTCTATACCCCCGTATCGCATGGCACCAGCAGAGCTGAGGGAGCTTCAGAGTCAGTTACAGGAGTTGTTGGACAAGGGGTTTATCCGGCCGAGTTCGTCACCGTGGGGAGCGCCAGTGCTCTTTGTAAAGAAGAAGGATGGATCTATGAGGATGTGCATCGACTACAGGCAGCTGAACAAGGTTACAGTGAAGAACAAGTACCCGTTGCCGAGGATTGATGACCTGTTTGATCAGCTTCAGGGGGCAATATGTTTTTTGAAGATAGATCTGAGGTCGGGTTATCATCAGCTGAAGATCAGGGATGAGGATGTACCCAAGACGGCATTTCGTACCCGCTATGGACACTACGAGTTCTTGGTGATGTCCTTTGGGTTGACGAATGCCCTAGCTGCTTTCATGGACCTGATGAACAGAGTGTTCAAGCCATTCTTGGACCGCTTTGTCATCGTGTTCATCGATGATATCTTAGTGTACAGCAAGAGCAAGGAGGAGCATGAGGGACATCTGAGGACGGTGTTGCAGACACTGAGAGAGCATCAGTTGTATGCTAAACTCTCGAAGTGTGAGTTTTGGTTGGACAGGGTGGCCTTCTTTGGACACGTGGTGACGAGTGAGGGTATCACGGTGGACCCGAAGAAGGTTGAGGCGGTACGTCAGTGGGCACGACCGACGTCAGCTGCTGAGATTCGGAGTTTCTTGGGGCTAGCAGGTTATTACCGCATGTTTGTGAAGGGTTTCTCAACGGTAGCTGCACCGTTGACAGCGTTGACACAAAAGGGAGTTAAGTTCCAGTGGTCGGGGGCTTGTGAGCGGAGTTTCCAGAGGTTGGAGGACAGCTTGACTACAGCACCGGTTTTGGTTCAGCCGTTTGGTAGTGGTGGTTTCTCGGTGTTCTGTGAAGCATCTAGGGTTGGTCTGGGATGTGTGCTTATGCAGAGAGGACAGGTGATTGCTTATGCGTCCCGACAGCTGCGGAAGCATTATCCTACCCACGATCTGGAGTTGGCAGCAGTGATCTTCGCCTTGAAGACCTGGAGGAATTATCTGTACGGGGATACATGTGAGATCTTCACGGATCACAAGAGTTTGAAGCATATCTTGAAGGTAGTGAAACGTGAGAAGGGGGGTTGAATCACGTTCCAACTATAAATCCTGTTTCTGAAAATTACTTAAAAATAAAGATCAAGTATAAACTTGTCTTGCACAGTGGAAACGATTTGTTAGTAATAAACAGAAATTAGCCTATAGACAAGGCTTTTGTAGATCTTGAAAGTATATTTACTTTCAAGGTCCTCTAAATGATAAAGGTTAAAACTTTAACCTTCAACACTTAGTCTAATGATGATGATGTATGCGCAATATGTATATGTATGTGTATGCTATGATAAATTGTAAAAACAATAATAATAAAAGAGTAGGGAAGAGAGAAAGCACACACAGAAATTTATACTGGTTCGGCAACGTGCCTACTCCAGTCCCCAGGATACACCTGAGAGTTCACTATCACCACCACAACTAGGTGGACGTTCTTGCCTCTGCAACACCACAAAGGACTTCAACCTGCACCTTCACCAAGGTGACTCACTGCCTTTGAAAACCACAAAGGACTTCACTTGCACCACAACTAGGTGACTAACTGCCTATGGCAACTCCAAAGGACTTCAATCCTTGCCTTCAACACCGAAGGACTTTCTACCCTTGCCTTAGACCCTCTAAGGACTTCTTGCCTCACAAAAATAAGGACTTTGTATTAAAGATGTGCTTTTTACCAATCAAGAACTTAGATGCAACTAAGTTTGAACCTTGAAGGATTTTTCTCTCAAAGAATAACTAGCAAAGCTAGGATAAACAACAAAAGCTCACTCTTTTAAGAATTACAACCTTTTTCCCAAATAAAAATAAGAACTTGAGGTTTAGAGGTTGAAGATGAAGAGAAATTAGGATTGATTTCGACAGCATTTTGGCACTTGTAAGCTTGGGTAGTCTCTTGAATTCTTGGGCATTGAGGTCTTCTATTTATAGGGAAAATAGCACATCAATTTCGAAATTAGGAAGCTTGATCTCCACCCTTGATTTGAATTTGAGAACTCTTGATCCAATGGTGAGAATTCCTTGATATGATTTGAAATTTGATCTTCCAAAAATAGAAAAATCAAATAAGAGGAAGTTTCATCTTGGCCATTGATTCAAATAATTCCCTTTAATCCAAAGGTTATTATTTGATCTTAAATGTGGAAACTTTGTAACCAAGAATTGGAAAAGAGGAAACTTCATCTTGGCCCTTGAATTTGAATTTGTGCCTTGATCTTGTGGTGTGCATTGCTTCATCAAATTTTCACATAATCTTGCTAAATCAAGCAAGTTGTATGTGCCACTTTTGGAGAGAGAAAGGCTAGGGTTTTTAGCTTTTCTTGCTCTACAAGTGTGCCTCCATGTTGGTACGAATTAGGATTTCACAATTTCTCATTTTTTGAAAATCCTAAAACACCAAACATGGTCTTCCAGGGAATCTTCGGAAGGTTGATTCTTGAATCTTGAAAATTCTTGAATCTTGTATCTTGAGGCTTGAGATTCTTCTGGAATCTTGAGATTCTTCGGGAATCTTCTGGAATCTTTACAGAATCTTTGGGAATCTTCTAGACTTGAAATTCTTGACAGAATCTTCTGAGGTCTTCTAACTTCGTGTAGAATCTTCAACAGAATCTTCTGGTCCCGCATGGAATCTTCCGGGAATCTTGTAGATTCGTATAGAATCTTTATGAGGCTCACAGAATCTTTTTAAAGTATTCGTAAAAATATTATGTTACTTAAATGCAAGATATATTCTAGAATAAATTCTAGATAATTATTTTTAAATCTTTTGCATTTAATTCTCCATACAAGATCTTTCTAGATTTCCCCCATATATAAATAATTTCGAAATCTTGAAAGATAATATGTAAAATAAAGATTTGATTTTGATTCTCTATTTTAATTTAATTTTCGAAATATATATATATATATAATAATAATTTTCGAATTTATTAGGAGAGAGAATGTAAAATAGAGATTTGATTTTGATTCCCTATTTTAATTCTTATATTTCGAAAATATATATATTATATATATTAAGATACATGAATGATTAAATAGAGATTTTCTATTTAAATCCATGCACTTTCCATAAATAGATTTTTGGGAAATCATAGAGTCTTCATGAAAGCTATCCCTTTTTAATAAATGTCCATGTGGTTGATCTTCATAAAATATGAAAAATAATTTTCATATTTCCCTTCATGTGTGTCGCCACTTTGATGGTCCATGGTGGTCAAGATGTGTCTTTTTATTTTATCAAATAAATTAAATCCTAAAACACACTTAACAAACCATTAGTCCAACCAAATTAAAACTTTTATTTTAATTAAGAATTTTATCATTCAAAACCTTCAATGATGAGGTAAAGGGTTCTTGGAGCTAACAATCTCCCCCTTTTTGATGATAACAATTCTAATTGAAATAAATGTTTTGATTTGATTAAAGATGAAAATATTTTCTTAA
This sequence comes from Aeschynomene evenia, assembly GCA_013621005.1. Taxonomy (NCBI): domain Eukaryota; kingdom Viridiplantae; phylum Streptophyta; class Magnoliopsida; order Fabales; family Fabaceae; genus Aeschynomene; species Aeschynomene evenia. The sequence continues at coordinate 21,348,728 of CM024266.1, forward strand.
GACATGAAGCCTTAGAAAATTATTTTCTATAATAAAAACAATAAAAGGAAATAGAGAATGGTAGAAAAAGAAAGATGTAAATTTTAATAAAAGCATAAACTTTAATTGAGAAAAGAAAAGAACATGTAATAAGAATAAAAAACATAAAAACATAAAACATAAAGAGACATAAAAAAAAAAAAGAAATAACAAAGTGCAAGAACTTTAGAAAGAACTTTAAAAATAAAAACAAAGTTTTAAAAACAAAAAAAAAATTCAAGCTCCCCCTAGAGCAAGTGAATGTGTTCTTGAAAAAGTCTTGAACTTGAGTCTTCTTTATCTTCAATTACTTCTCCCCCTTTGTTACATCAAAAATACTTAAGCTTACTTCCTGAGAATTTGAAGAATATAACGGATCTTTTCAATAGTCACGTTCTCTTGAGATTGAACATGAGACTCTTCAAGTTTGAAGAACTTGAGCATCCTCTTTAAGATTTCTGTAGGAATTAGATTCCCTTCAACTTGAAATGCATGAAAAAATCTTTTGAAGAGTATCTTGATCAAGTAGCATAGGCTCCCCCTGAGAAGTACTTTCTTCATGGTTGATTGAAGATTAAAAGGATGTGTTTCAGGTTGTGTATGGGTTGGTGTATATGTATGTGGTTTGCGCAAGGTGAGGGAAAGAAATAGGAGTAGAAAAGAAAACTTGTTGTGTTTGATGGTTAAGGGATGAAAGAATATATAGATGGTGTATGGAGGGGGCTATATTTCGAAAATAAGGAGGGGAAAAGGAGGGAAAATTTAAAAAATATTGCAAGGATTTTCCATGTGAATATCTCTCAAAATACTCTTCGAAATAGGCATTGTAAAACAAGAAAGAATAAACAATATTTTCCAATATTATCATTTAATTTAAATGACAATAATTTAAGAAAATAAAATTTATTTTTCATGATAGAGAGAGAGAGAGAGAAAATTCAAAATATATATATATAGGTAAAAGAGAGGGTAAATCAAAAAGATATGATGTGGAAAATAAGGATATGTAATGATTTTCCATAAAAGATCTCTTCCACTAAATCTAGATTTACTCTAGATAATATCCATTTGAATCCAAATAGGAATAATCTTAATTTTCAATATCATTATTTAAATAATAAATAACAATATTTAAAAAAATTAAAATATATTCACCATTAATGCAAGATGTGGGGCGAAAATTGATGCTTTATGGGTCTTCTTGGATTTTATTTTTTTTCTTCCATGAGGCCCATGTAGAGACATGAGAGACCCATTGATTTTATCAAAGCCCATAATTATTTTTGAGGCCCAATAATCTTGACACAAGCCTTTACAGCTTGCCTGAGGCCCAAAGCCCATAAGTAGTTCGAGGCCCAGTTAAGGCCCAAAACCTGTATGAGGCCCAAGGCCCATACGAAAGCCCATCAACTTTTCTTCGTTACGGGTGGTCTTCATACAGTAATTAACAATTTTGTACACCCGGTTTCTTCAAAAAATCTTCAGAAGGTCTTCAAATGAGGTTCAGAAAAATTTTCCGAAGCTCATATGTCTTCAAAAATAGTCTTCAAAAAGTCTTCAAACTCTTGAGACAAAACTCAAGGCCTTCAAAAAAAAATCTTCTTACACTTGAGACAAGCCTAAGGTCTTCAAAAAGTCTTCAAACACTTGAGACAGACCCAAGGTCTTCAAAAAGTCTTGAAATTTGGCCCATCATGAAGATAGGGGGCGCAAATTGTGTCTTCATAGGTCTTCAGTTGACTTTTTGTTGACTTCTGTAGTGGTTGACTTTTCTGTTAACTTCTGATTGTTGGTCTATTGATTTTTCTTCATCTTCTTGAATACTTACCAATTTTTGGGGAATACTTAAAGCTTTTTAATTTTCAAAAAGATTTTCGAAAATAATTTTTAAAAGCTCTTTAGGTTAAGTAAACCTTTCAGCGTGCTAAAACGATCTTCAGCTAAAGGTTTCGTAAATATGTCAGACACTTGATCTTCCGTATTCACAAACTTTAACTCAATATCGCCTTTCTGCACATGATCTCTAATGAAATGATGTTTAACATCAATATGTTTAGATCTAGAGTGCTGAATGGGATTCTTAGCCAAAGCTATTGCACTTGTGTTATCACACATAATGGGAATTTTATCATACCTGAGATTGTAGTCAAGTAGTTGATTTCTTACCCATAAAATTTGTGTAACACATCCAGCAGCAGACACGTATTCTGCTTCTGCGGTTGATAGTGCAATGGTATTTTGTTTTCTGCAACTCCATGAGATGAGTGCATCCCCAAAGAACACACAACATCCACTAGTGCTTTTTCTGTCAACCCGGTCTCCGGCGTAATCAGCATCACAGAAACCTGTAACCACAGAGGAGATACCTTTCTTGTACCAAAGGCCAAGATTAGTAGTACCTGCCAAGTATCTAAGAATACGCTTGACTGCAGTTAGGTGAGACTGTTTTGGACAAGATTGAAATCTTGCACAGATGCCAACACTTAACTGTATGTCAGGCCTAGATGCAGTTAAATAAAGCAGGGACCCGATCATACCTCTGTAGGTGCTTTCAGACACCTTTTCTCCTTCTTCATCCTTGTCAATGACTTGTGATGGATGCATCGGAGTTTTCATGGGACTACACTTGTCCATTAAAAATCTTTTGAGAAGTTTTTTGGTGTACTTTTCTTGATGTATGAAGGTTCCATCAGCTTGTTGCTTGATTTGAAGTCCTAGGAAGAACTTCAATTCTCCCATCATACTCATTTCGAACTCCCCCTGCATTAGATTTGCAAACTTTCTACATAGAGATTCGTTAGTAGCACCGAATACTTTATCATAAACATAAATTTGCACAATTAATAAATCAGAGTTGTCAGATAGAGTGAAAAGAGTTGTGTCCACTTTTCCACGAGTGAATCCATTCGTAGTCAAGAAGCTACTAAGTCTATCATACTAAGCTCTAGGAGCTTGTTTAAGACCGTATAACGCTTTAGACAAACGATAGACGTGCTCGGGATAGGTTTCACTGATAAAACCTGGAGGTTGCTTGACGTAGACCTCTTCACTGAGGACACCATTAAGGAATGCAGACTTCACATCCATTTGATATAGCTTTATTCCTTTGTGTGCAGCGAATGCAAGAAGCATCCTAATGGCTTCTAGTCTTGCAACTGGCGCGAAGGTTTCGTCGTAGTCGATCCCTTCTTGCTGGTTGTATCCTTGTGCCACGAGTCTAGCTTTGTTCCTTGTGACCTTTCCGGATTCGTCCAACTTGTTGCGGAACACCCATTTTGTGCCAATAATCGTTTTGCCCTTGGGTTTCTGAACAAGCTTCCAGACTTCATTCTTCTCAAACTGTTCGAGTTCTTCTTCCATGGCTTCCACCCAACTGGGTTCATCCAATGCTTCTTGAACTGTCTCAGGTTCGATTTCTGAAATAAGTGCAGCATCAGATTGAAATCTCAGGGATCTTCTTGTTCTTACCCCATGAGATGGATCGCCAAGAACTTCGTTATCTCTAACAGCTTTGAGATCGTTTATTCCGATCTTTCTTCTTAGAACGAGTTCTTGAACTTTAATAGACTCAACCCCTTGAGGAGTAGAGGGTTCTTGAGCTACAATAACTCTTGGTTCATCTCCCCCTGAATCGGGTGATTCCTTCTTAACTTGATGATCATCTTCTTCAATAGGTACTTGATCATGACTTTCGCAACCTTTGGTTGAGATAGTTAGATCCTTCAATCTTTCTTCGATGTCATCTAGATTATGTTGGATGTCTTGCTTTAGTTCCTTGAACTTGATATGGATGGTTTCTTCAACTGTCTTCCTTCGCTTGTTGTAAACCCTGTAAGCTTTAGAAACAGCAGAATATCCTAGAAACATATCGGATTTGGAATCAAACTTTGACAGCTTGTCCCTTGTGTTCAGGATAAAGCAAGGTGAACCAAAGATATGGAAATATGATATATTGCGTATTCTTCCTTTCCAAAGCTCATAAGGATAAAATAGTCCCTCAAGATTAATTTTATAGGACACATTAAATGAGAATTTAGTCTCTCCATTAAGTTTCTGTTAATTGAGTTGTTAATTGAGTTGCAGTGATGTATATGACACATTGTATGACATATCACCTAAGTTACGTCATGTTTGTAACTCATTTAACATAAACTTAATAGAAGGACTAAATTGTCACTTAAAGTGTCCTATAAAATTAATCTTGGAGAACTATTTTGTCACTTTCAAATCATGAAGAACTAAATTGTCTTCGAAATTAATCATGAGGGACTAAATAGGGTATTCACTCTTTTTTTTTTATTTCATATCATATTTTTATTAATTTGATTTAATTAGTGGCTACTTTAACAACAAACTTTTTTATTTTATTAATGTTTATTTTATAAATCTATTATAAATAAGTGAATTATTTTGATAATAAGAGCTTGCCTTTTCATTTTATTTCATTTAGTAACTGAAAAATAATAATGAGAATTAAGTGGTGGATTGATTACATATATTTAATCCTCTTACGTTTATTATAAACTAGATTTAAAATTACATTTGTAAAAAATCATTCTACAAGAACTCTCTCTTTTTAATTACTTTCTCTCTTTAGTTTTGGATATTACTTTCTCTTTATTTTTCGTTTTTTTTCCGATTATGATTTTTTTGTAAGTTGGTGGTGAAAGTGGTGTTGATGATGATGAATGAATGAAGTTGAAGATAATAATGATATTTTTGCTTCTCTACTTTTTTTTTTTTGGTTTTGTTTAACGTTGATGCATGGTGAACCCTCTTTTTGTTCTTCTCTATTCTTATTTTTGTTTATTTATTTATTTTTATGTTCTTATTCTTATTTTTTTTGTAAGTTTTGGTGGTGGAAGTGGTGTTGATGATAATGAATGAAGGGGATTGAAGATGAAGGTGATACCTTTGCTTCTTCGTTTCTATCTTTTTTTTTTGTTATGTTTATGTGATGGTGAGTCCTCTCTCTATTCCTCCATATTTTTATTTTTGTTCATTTCTTTATTTTGTTCTAATTCTAATTTTTTTTATAAGGACTAAATACTCAAAATGATCCTCCAGAAATACATCCCGGGACATATTAGTCGCTCAGAACTTGAAAACCCAATATTGGTCCTTCACATTTCAAAAAATGGGACAAATTCGTCCTTCCGTACAGGTCCGTACAGTGGTTTCTTTGTTGTACGGACATGTACGGAATGACGAATTTGTCCTCCTTTTCGAAATGTGAAGGATCAAATTGGACTTTCCAATTATGAGGGACCAACTTGTCATGCGATGATATTTTTGGAGGAATAAAATGGGTATTTAGTCTTTTATAAATTGGTGGTGAAAGTAGTGTTGATGATATGATGATGAATGAAGGAGGTTTTGATGATGATGATACTTGTAACCCTATACTAATTAGCCCTTAATGCTTAAGTAATCTTAGGCCAATTGTAAGGGATCACGTCCTGATTTCATAACGTGTTTTTCTTTTACTTTAAAATAATATACGTGGAAAATAGGCGGGAGTGAAATTTTCGAAATTCAGTTACGATATTAAACTAAGGGTTTTGCGGAATACATAATCGATAAAAAATTAATCATGCCAACATATACTGAATAACCTCATCACATAAATAACTCTCATCAATCAATGAACATAAACTGAATAAATACTAGGCTTTATCCCATAAGCCAAAGACAATGACTTATGAGACTCCACCATAAATACATGTCAAATAAATAGCTGCCGACTAACATAGGTCTGGACTTAAAGCAATAAAACAAATAACTGATATAAATCCATAACTGAAATATAAATCAATATATATACGTCTATAAAGCGGAAGACTAAAAATAACTAAGGATGTGCCTGCTCCTTGATCCTGCTCTGTCTGCTCCTCTATAATATGGGGAAAAACATAGGGTGAGCACTGGGAAGTGACTCAGTAGAGGAAGTCGCCCCGAGTTTAATTACCTAAGTGCGTCTTGTCCATTTTAATTATACAGTTAATATTTGCATGAATAGGTAATATTTCTGTGTGGTGTACTTGTAACACCTTACTAGATAGCCCTTAACGCTTAAGTCATTTTAGGCTATTTCATAAGGGTTACCTCCTGTTATCATGTTTTATCTTTATATTTAAAATATCATACGCGGAAAATAGGCTATTTCATAAGGGTTACCTCCTGCAATTCATTACGATACAAAAATAAGGACTTTGCGTAATACGTAATCGATAATATAAAACGATATAACAAGTTATACACTAATTAAACATGGTCATATCATATAAACTCCCATGAGGTACCAAAACATAAATAGATACTAGGTGTAATTGTAAGCTCCAGAACCCTTCTGAGAGAAATTGATATATTTCTCTTAGAGAGATAGAAGGTTTTAATGATAACAAAGTAAGCCATAAGTATAAAGATTTTACTTAAGGTTTTGCTAATATGTGTGCTAAGTGTCTCAGAAAGCTTAAACTTATGCAAATCCATGAGTAAGATCAAGACAAGCAACGAGTAACCTTATGAATTACAACAAGAAATCATGGCGTGAAAGACATCAGAAAGGATAGTCAGAAAACGCAAAAGGTGAAAGTGCAGTTCTGAGAGAAGAACATTGTCGCCTCAGAAAGGTCTCAGAAGACCTTGCGACTGGTGGTTCTCAGAAGGGTCTTCCCTCAGAAGGTTCGCCTCAGAAGTCCGTATATCTCTCAGAAAGTTGGACTCAGAAGCAACCAAGTGTCAAGACTCAATGGATGAAGCATTCATTCTCAGAAAACTCGAAACAACAAGAAAAGGAAGTGGGAACACGCGCACTGTAGAAGTCAGAAAAGTTCCTCATTTCGCGCTGACTGTTGCAGGGAGCCGTTCTGAGCCAGAGACAGCCACATCAGCAAAGTGAAAGCTTCTAATTTCGCGGCTCTTTGATACCTATATATATGAGTTCAATTCCAGAGCATTGGGACGAAATTCTTGCGTGAAAAACTCTTTATTAAACGTGCTAAAACTCTGCTGAATTGAAAATCATTTGCGAAAACTTAGAACTTTCTCAGAAAGACAATTTTACGAAATTGTTCTTCTAACTTTGCAAAAATCTTCTAGTTCTGTATTGGTGTAAATCCTTACATTTGTAAGTTAAATCTAGAAGTCTACTAAGGTCAAATTAAGTTTGTAACTTAATCTTAGTAGTTGGTTTTCGAAGCAAAAACTATTCTCGAAAAACGCCAAGTCGTTCGTTGTTTGAAGGCAGTTTTAAGTCCTCGATTGTTTGAGGCAAGTTTAAGTCCTTAAGTGTTTAAGGCAAGCAAAGTCCTCTGTTGTGAGGCAAGGTAAATGAAGGTAGTGAAACGTGAGAAGGGGGGGTTGAATCACGTTCCAACTATAAATCCTGTTTCTGAAAATTACTTAAAAAATAAAGATCAAGTATAAACTTGTCTTGCACAGCGGAAACGGTTTGTTAGTAATAAACATAAATTAGCCTATAGACAAGGCTTTTGTATATCTTGAAAGTATATTTACTTTCAAGGTCCTTTAAATAATAAAGGTTAAAACTTTAACCTTCAACACTTAGACAATGATGATGATGATTTGCAATATGCTATATGATGTGTATGCAATAATAAATTGTAAAACAATTAAATAAAGAGTAAGGGAAGAGAGAAAGCACACACAGAAATTTTATACTGGTTCGACAACATGTCTACTCCAGTCCCCAGGATACCCCTGAGAGTTCACTATCACCACCACAACTAGGTGGACTTTCTTGCCTCTGCTACACCACAAAGGACTTCAACCTGCACCTTCATCAAGGTGACTCACTGCCTTTGAAAACCAGCAAGGACTTCACTTCCACTACAACTAGGTGACTAACTTCCTCTAGCAACTCCAAAGGACTTCAATCCTTGCCTTCAACACCGAAGGACTTTCTACCCTTGCCTTAGACCCTCTAAGGACTTCTTGCCTCACAAAAATAAGGACTTTGTATAAAAGATGTGGTTTTAACCAATCAAGAACTTAGATCCAACTAAGTTTGAACCTTGATGGATTTTTCTCTCAAAGAATAACTAGCAAAGCTAGGATAAACAACAAAAGCTCACTCTTTTAAGGATTACAACCTTTTCCCAAATAAAAATAAGAACTTGAGGTTTAGAGGTTGAAGATGAAGAGAAATTAGGATTGATTTCGACAGCGTTTTGGCACTTGTAAGCTTGGGTAGTCTCTTGAATTCTTGGGCATTGAAGTCTTGTATTTATAGGAAAAATACACCTCAATTTCGAAAATTAGGTAGCTTGATCTCCACCCTTGATTTGAATTTGTAATCTTTTGATCCAACGGTGAGAGCTCCTTGATTTGATTTGAAATTTGATCTTCCAAAAATAGAAAAATCAAATAAGAGGAAGTTTCATCTTGGCCATTGATTCAAATAATTCCCTTTAATCCAAAGGTTATTATTTGATCTTAAATGTGGAAACTTTGTAACCAAAAATTAGAAAAGTGGAAACTTCATCTTGACCCTTGAATTTGAATTTGTGCCTTGATCTTGTGGTGTGCATTGCTTCATCAAATTTTCACATAATCTTGCAAAAATGCAAGCATATTTTCGCCACTTTTAGGAGAGAGAAAGGCTAGGGTTTTTAGCTTTTCTTGCTCCACAAGTGTGCCTCCATGTTGGTACGAATTAAGATTTCACAATTTCTCATTTTTTGAAAATCCTAAAACACCAAACATGGTCTTCCAGGAATCTTCTGAAGGTTGATTCTTGAATCTTGAAAATTCTTGAATCTTGTATCTTGAGGCTTGGGATTCTTCTGGAATCTTCACAGAATCTTCGGAAATCTTCTAGACTTGAAATTCTTGACAGAATCTTCTGAGGTCTTCTAACTTCGTGTAGAATCTTCAACAAAATCTTCTGGTCCCGCATGGAATCTTCCAGGAATCTTGTAGATTCGTATAGAATCTTTAGGAGGCTCACAGAATCTTTTTAAAGTATCCGTAAAAATATTCTGTTACTTAAATGCAAGATATATTCTAGAATAAATTCTAGATAATTATTTTTAAATCTTTTGCATTTAATTCTCCATACAAGATCTTTCTAGATTTCCCCCATATATAAATAATTTCGAAATCTTGAAAGATAATATGTAAAATAGAGATTTGATTTTGATTCTCTATTTTAATTTAATTTTTGAAATATATATATATATATAATAATAATAATAATTTTCGAATTTATTAGGAGAGAGAATGTAAAATAGAGATTTGATTTTGATTCCCTATTTTAATTCTTATATTTCGAAAATATATATATTATATATATTAAGATACATGAATGATTAAATAGAGATTTTCTATTTAAATCGATGCACTTTCCATAAATAGATTTTTGGAAAATCATAGAGTCTTCATGAAAGCTTTCCCTTTTTAATAAATGTCCATGTGGTTGATCTTCATAAAATATGAAAAATAATTTTCAAATTTCCCTTCATGTGTGTCGCCACTTTGATAGTCCATGGTGGTCAAGATGTGTCTTTTTATTTTATCAAATAAATTAAATCCTAAAACACACTTAACAAACCATTAGTCCAACCAAATTAAAACTTTTATTTTAATTAAGAATTTTATCATTCAAAACCTTCAATGATGAGGTAAAGGGTTATTGGAGCTAACAGTAAAGTCCTTAATTAAGTTAAGGCAAGGAAAGTCCTCTAGTGTTGGAGGCAAGGAAATCCACTTTGGATTGTGAAGTGGTGAAAGTCCTTTACGTGGTAAAGGCAGTGTTGTCTGAGAAGGCACGATAAGAAGAATATCTAAAGAACTCTCAACGGAAGGTTGAGGACTGGAGTAGGTTACTTAAAACCGTGTTAGCTCCAAGAACCCTACATTGTCATAAGATGTTTTGAATGATAAAAATCTTTAAGTGTTGGATAAGAATTTTGCTTGTGAATACTAATGGTTTCATCAAGTGTTTTAGGAGGTTAACCTATGAGGTATTAAAAATATTAAGAAAACACTTGAAGCAAAAGAGCACCCAAGAGGCGCATAGCATAGCCTCAGGCAAGCTAGAGGCGCATAGCACAAGCTAAAGCTAGAGGCTCATAGCATAAGCTAAAGCTAGAGGCTCATAGCATAAGCTCAAAGCATCAAGGGAAGCTTCTTGCACCACAAGCAAGCTATAGGTGGAGCATAGCATAAGCTCAAGACACCAAGGGAAGCTTCTTGCAACACAAGCTACCTCTAAGTGGAGCAAAATACAAGCTCAACACATCTAGGAAGCTCAAGCAAGCTCAAGCTAGTAAGCAAAGCTACCTAGCAACCAAAGCTAATCACCTAGGCTTGGTGATAGTAGAACAAGCTAAGCACACCAAGGGAGCTCAAGCAAGATTAAGCTCAAGCAAGCTCAAGTAAGCATAGGCGTATAGAAGCATGAGCTCAAGCATTAAAGACAAGTTCAAAGTTTCCTTATTTGGAAGTGGACTTTGATGCCTATAAATACCCCATCATTTGACAAGAGCATCAAGAGAATCAAGAACAAAAAAGCCGAAACTCTGTCAAAAATCCTAACAACTATTTGTACTCGAATTCATATACATTTAGATCAAAAGGGGTAATTTGTAAGGTTTAGCTAAGAACAATTTGAATATCTTTGCATTTGCAAGTTAAACTTTGAAGATCAAATAAGAGCAAAACTTAGTTGCATCTAATTAAGTTCTTATTTGATTCTTTGAATCACAAGAATCTCTTCAATTCACTGTTTGTACAAGTCCTTCTAGTTGTGAAGGCAGAAGTCCTTGAAGGTTCAAGGCAGGGTAGAAAGACCTTCAGTGTTGAAGGCAAGGAAGTCATCTCTAGGCTGAGGTGCAGTTAGTCACTTCAAGTGTGAAGTGAAAGAAGTCCCCAGTGGTGTGCTGAGGCAGAAATCCTTCAAGTGTTTGGAGGTGGTGATTAGTAAACTCTCAAGTGAAGCTTGAGGACTGGAGTAGGCACATTGCCGAACCAGTATAAAAGCTTACTGTGTGCACTCTCTCTACCTTTATCTTTTACATAGCATTTTCGCATAACATAGGGCACACACACACACTTGCACCTAACTTGATTAAAGTAACATAACTTAGACACCTAGAGCCAAAGCTCAAAGGCTACATCAATTAACTTAATCTACAAGCACAAAGTGATTATAACATAAGCAAGCCTTACACCTAAGGCTAAGCTAATTCGAAACTTAAGCTTGCATCATTCTCTAATCCGCTGCACTCTATAATTAGACAAGCTTATAGCTTGATCAGAATTGCAAGTTTCAGGTAACAAAGTTTTTGAGTAGACGTGATTCAACCCCCTTCTCACGTCACAAGCACCTCCAATTGGCATCAGAGCTCGGCCTTGGGGTTGAGCACTCTAACAAGTGTCAAGGAAAAGATCAAAGGACCTATGGCAACCAAAAACGCATACATTGCTGATGGCGCCTCAATAAGCAGACCACCAATGTTCCTGGGTGGTGACTATGGATATTGGAGGGATAGGATGACACTATTCATCCAATTCAATAGCCTGGATTTGTGGGACATTGTAGAAAATGGAGACAATCCAGTTCCATCAGGGCCTAAACTCACATGGACAGCTGCACAGAAGGAGCAGGTCCAGATGAACAAGAAAGCTAAGTACATACTCCTATGTGCTTTAACCAAAGAAGAATACAACAAGATAGTGTCTTGTGATTCAACAAAGGAGATATGGGACAGGCTTGAAGTATTGCATGAAGGCACCAGTCAGGTTAAGGAGACAAAGATATCTATGCTTGTACATAAGTATGAGTCCTTCAAAATGGAACAAGGCGAAAGCATAGATGACCTAGCAGTCAGATTCCTCAATATAATAAATCAACTTAAAGTGCTTGGGAAAACATATCCAACCTCAGAAATGGCTATGAAAATCCTAAGAATGTTGACTCCAAAATGGAGACCAAAAGTGACAGCTATTCAAGAGGCCAAGGACCTCAAGAAACTCGGTCTAGATGAACTCCTTGGGTCTCTAAAGACTCATGAGATAGAGTTAGCTGCAGAAGAAAAGTCAAGCTCCTCTAGACACCAAAAGACTTTGGCTCTCAAGAGCACCTCTGTCAGGAAACACAACAAAAACAAGGATCTTAACGTAATTGAAGAAATTGAAACAGAAGAAGAGTCAGAAGAGGACTTGGATGAAGAAGAGATGTCCATGCTTGTCAGGAAGATGACAAGAGCATGGAAGAATCGCTCCAAAAAGGGAAAAGAGGCTCTAGCCAGAAAGGAGAAGAAGGGAAAGACCAAGCTAGAAAACACCACTTGCTTTCAGTGTGGTGAAAAGGGGCACTTCAAGAATGATTGTCCCAAGAACAAGTAGACCAAGAAGAAGTTTTTCAAAAAGAAAAAGGCCTTGGCTGCAACGTGGAGTGAGTCAGAGGCTGAAGACTCAGACTCAGAGGAAGAAACAGAGGAGGAAGCTAACCTCTGCTTCATGGCAGATGCTTACACTGACTCTGACTCTGACTCTAGTGATGAAGATACTGAGGTAAATTTCGATATTCCCTCCCCTTCTTACCATGAGCTCTCTAATCTTTACGATGAGTTGTTGATGGATTCAAAGCAGCTCACAACTCATTTTTTGACCACTAAAAAGGCTTTAAAAAACTGTGAGTCAGAAAATGAGCTGTTAAAGTCTAAAAATGAGAAGCTTGAACAAGAACTCCAAGAGATGATAAAAGATAATATCAGTCTTGGTGAGTTATGCAAACAGCTTGAAACAGATGCTTCTGTGTTTGTGGAGAAGGCTGAGACTGCCATGTACCAAGCACAGAAGACAAACGTACTTCTCATCAAAGACTTAGAAAAAATGGTGAATGGAACCAAGATGCTGGACATGATGCTAGGTGGGCAAAAGCCATACTTAGATCACACAGGCCTTGGGTACACACCAGTGTTTCATGAAGACACTTTGATACCACCAACAGATAGAGAGCCTATACCTACCTGTCTTTTTTGTTTTAAACATGGGCATAGCAGAGAGAGATGTCCAATGCTCAAAAGAGGAACCACATCCAAAGCCAAGAGTGGCACTAGGAAAGGTACCTCCAAGAGAACTTGGAACCTCAACAGCCTAAGCCAAAGGCTAGAAAGGCTAACACAAAAGGACCCAAGAAGGCATGGGTACCAAAAACACATTTCTCTGTGACTGCAGGTACATAATTGAGCTCAACACCACCACCTCAATGAGGAGTGGTAGATTGCTAGTGTCTGATCTAGGCAAGCCACACAAAGGTCATATGTGTGCAAGGAGATGCTAGCCACATAGAAGGACTCATCAAACCATTGTAAGCTCAAGAACCCAAATTCATCAAATCTAGAAGAAATGTTTACAGAATTGGAGCCAGTATATGGACGTCCAAATGATCTCAACTAAGCTCGTGAGATAAAGAGAAGTTGTAGCTCTCGATCTTAGCTTTCCAACAAGCCACATATCATCTAATTCTGATATCTACAACTCAAGATATGACTGAAACAATGAGGTATGCCGCATAGAGAATACAAATCCGCGAGGTTACATCAAAGAGCTAGTTGTTACTTCTAGAGTTGTGGTAAGCAACCAACTCTTGGCTTACCACCCAAGGTATGACAAGAATCTCAATCTTTTGTGATAATACTAGTGCAATAGCTATAGCTAAGAACTCATTCAACATTCTGAAAGTGTATGGGTGCACGAGAAGGGGGGGGGGTTGAATCGTGCAAGTTTTAAAAATTACTTCTTAAAACTTTTATTTAGAAAGCTGTTTTTACTCAGAAGGTAGATTTAAGAGTTTGCAGCGGAAATTGCTTTCTAAGAAGATTAAGTTTCTGAGAACTTAGTCTTTATGAGAAAGTTCCTTTCTGAGCAGTTTTAAGAAAATGACTTTAAGTTAGAGTTTCTTAAACGCTTTATGATTTTAATCAATAAAGTTTTCACGAGACCTCTTAATTAAAATCGTGGTAGAGTTTTTCTCAAAGATTTATGCAAGTAAAGAGTAAGGAGAAAAGCTTAACACAAAGAATTTTATACTGGTTCGGTTATAACCAACCTACTCCAGTCCTCAACCTTCAGTTGAGAGTTCTTGGATATTCTTCTTAAAGTGCCTTCCTAGACAACAATGCCTTTACCAAGTAAAGGACTTCCACCACTTCACAACCGAAGTGGATTCCTTGCTCCAACACTAGAGGACTTCCTTTCCTTAATCACTTAAGGACTTCCTTGCCTCACAACCGAGGACTTCCTTGCCTTAATCACTTAAGGACTTCCTTGCCTCGAACGAGATTCCTTGCCTTAATACTTAGGATTTGAACTATGCCTCAAACACCAGAGGACTTAAACTGCCTTCACACAAAGAAGGACTTAGCGTTTTTCGAAAGTTGTTTTGATCGAAAACAACTACCAAGACTAAGTTACAAACCTAGTTTTACACTTAGTAGACTTCTAGAAATAACTTACACAAGGTAAGGATTTACACCAATAATGAACTAGAAGATTTTAGCAAAGTTCGAAAAACAACTTTTGAAAAATTGTCTTTCTGAGAAAACTTCAAGTTTGAAATATGATTTCAAGTTGACAGAGTTTTTGCTCAGTTTGTTAAGAATTTTTGCGCTAAGTTTCGTCAATTTACTCTGTAATTTGATCTCATATTATAGGCGTTAATGAGCCACGAATTTGAAGTTTCTCTTTGCTGATGTGGCTGTGTCCTTTCGAACGGCTCCCTGCTACAGTCAGCGCGAAATGAGGAACTTTTCAGAGCTGCACAGTGCGCGTGTTCCCACTTCCTTAGCTTGTTGTAGCGAGCTTTCTGAGACTGCTTGCGATCCCTTGAGTCCAGACACTTGGTTGCTTCTGAGTCCAACTTTCTGAGAGTTGTACGGACTTCTGAGGCGAACCTTCTGAGGGAAGACCCTTCTGAGAATACTAGTCGCAAGGTCTCTGAGACCCTTCTGAGGCGTCAGTGTTCTTCCTCAAAACATGTTTTCACCTTCTGCGCTTTGAAACATCCTTCTGATATCTTTGGCGCTATGATTTTATCAATTGATCTCGAGGCTACTTGATGTTTTGTCTTGGTCTTTACTCATGGTATTGAATAATTTAAAGCTTCTGAGACACTTAGCGCACATATTAGCAAAACCTTAAGTAAAATTTTTATACTTATGGCTTACCTTGTTATCATTAAAACTTTCATAACTCTAAGAGAATTATGCCTAATTCTTTCAGAAGGGTTCTGGAGCTTACAATCTCCCCCTTTTTGATGATAACAACTTAAGTCTTAAGATAATAATTTTGCTTAAGTTCAGAAGTGTTTCTGAGTAAGTTCACAACTTATTCAGAATGCACTTTTGCTTTCTTAGAACTTAACATTGCTTTCTGAGAGAAGGCTCTGTTATTTCTTAGAAGGCTTTGATAATCAATCAGTTAAAGTATGCAATGTATGATCACTGTTGAGATTATCAATTACATACGTGTATTTCTTGATGAATATATAATGAAATTCAGAAATACCAGGCTAAGTAATCAAGAGATGCCAAATAATAAAAAATAAGCATAAAATTAAGTAAAACATGAGATGCTAAAATAATGATTTTTCATTGATGGTTTGTAGAGATACAAAATATTTGCTCCCCTAAGTTGTTGCTCCCCCTAAGTCCTAGCCTAGTGTTTACGTATAGCCATTGTACAAAAATTTTATCTTATCTACTCCCCTTTGTTACATCAAAAAGGGTGGCTAATACATAAACGTCATCATTGACTTAGAACTACTGCCTTCTGGCAATGTAGCGTAGCAGTTGGCATATCTCCATGAGAAGCTCGCTCTGAGTCGCATGCGGAGCGCATTCTGGAGGTAGTTCAGAGGAAGTGGAAGACTGTTGAGAAGATGAGGGTTGAGATGGAGAGGAGAGAGACTTCAGCTCAAGTACATCATCGATGATATCCCTCTTTTGATATTCAGGAAGTTCTTCTTCTTGGACAACTTCGTCTTCAATAGCAGCGAGTTCAATAGAAGGCTGCCTCTGAGTGTCCTCAGAAACTAGAGCAAGGTCTAGATCAGAAGGTTGTGGAGCTGATGGTTGCACCATTGCACCAGAAGTCTGAGCATCTTCGAGAGGTTGAAAGTTGAGATCTGGCTATGTATGGCTTCAATGCCTTCAACTTCTCAGTTCGACCAAAGAAAGGCCGAATTGCACAGAGGGTGGGGTGACTACCATTCTTCCAACTGAAAGCCGGAACTAATCATCGAGTCCGTAATCGAGAAGGTAGGACCTTGTTGATCGAAGATGAGGAGGAACTTTGTTAGATCTAGAGGAACCTCTGGTTCCTTCTGAGAGTCCTCTCAGATAGAGTCCTTCTAAGGAACTGTGGGCAACAATGCCTCAACTGCTGCAACTCCGGCAGCCATGGTAGCGTCAGCGCCCACCTCTGAGCTGAGCCTAGTGCTGGTGGTCCTGGACTACTTCATGTGTTGAGACATGAGTTTCCTCATGTTCCGGAGGGATCTCAGAAGAGAGGGGACAACCTCAGAAGCTGGTTCAAGTAAGGCTTCTCATGCTGTAGTTGTTGTTGTGGTTGCATCTGAGCAGCTTCTGGAGTCTCAAAGATTGATCCAGTTCCTTCTGGACATCAAGCATCGTCTGAGCCAATACTCAACATTCACAGTAGCAACTCAGTTGTGGTTGCCCAGAAAGTTCCACATAGAATCCTCAGATGGCTTCTTCTGGGGCTCTTTCTTGGAGCTCCAGATCTGGAGTGCGATGCTCATGCGGAAGCTTGCCGCATCTCTTCCTCAGAAGAGAATCAACAACATTCCTCCATGCCCTAAACGTCTTCTCTGGGAGAGAACATTCCCAGAGGGGAGGAGTGATGAGAAGCTTCTGCTTCTCTTCAACAGCAGCAGCAGTAGAGTGAGGCAGCACAAGCAACTGCTACAATTCTTTACCCGTCGGCTTCGGCGGCTCTGTTCTTAGTGTTTTATCCCATCCTTGTGAGACTTTCCTGATATTCAAGGAATGCAGGAGTTTAGTTTTAAATTTGGTGGGTTAAAACCAGAAACATAATCAGAAACAGAATTGAAGTATAAGAAGATTTAAGAAAGGAAGGTGGAGTTTAGAGTAAGCTTTACCAAACGACCACGTTTCTTTTTCCCTTCTGGTGCACGTCTGGGACTTGGAGAGTTGGAGGTGTTTCCTCTTTCTGGTCAGGGGTTGCTCAGAAGTTGTTTCTTCTGAGTCTTCAGCAGCAACCTCAGGTTCCTTCTGAGGAGTCTTCTGAGCTTCCTCAGAAGCCATACTCCTTGTCACCCTTGTTGGAGAAGGATGAGTCACTTTTGCTTCTTCTTCTTCTTTCTGAAGGATCGGAAACCTTTTCCTTTCCTTTTTCAGCCTTAGAGGGCTGTTTGGGACCAGCAGCTCCCTTAGAAGGCTTCGCTTCCTCCTTCTTCTTCTTGATGTTGTTGAAGGTGACCATGGTGAATTTGCTGTGGTTGAAGACATACTCGTAGTCTTCAAGTGGGAAGGAGAGATGGTTGAGGATTTGGTCAGAAGGCTTCCGTAAGGTAGACTTGTGAGAGCCCTCTTAGGATGAGCTTGGTGCATCATGTAGTTGAGCACCATCCTTCCAAAATCTACTCTTTCCTTCTTCAGCAGGTGGTACAGTAGGCATGCATCCATGGTGGTGACGTTCCCCATGTCTCCAATCCGAGGGAGAAGGGTATGCTGGACAACTGAGAAGATGATTCTGGCCTCTTGCGTAAGATGAGGCACCTTTACGCCCTTGAGTGGTAGACTGTTGCTACCAGTCAGAAGTGTCACCACTTCTTCTTCTGAGTCATCTACCTCCTTGACCCATTCTGGGTCGTCGGCGATGACAGCACCACCATTCAAGGTCTTGAAAATTTGTTGATGTCAGAGGAGGAGAAGCGATTTGTTGATCAGCAATCGTGCTCTTGACCCCTTTGTTGTGAACCTTTCGATTTGCGAGTAGAAGGCCCTCACCACATTTGGGTAGCATACGTCCTCGGAGCTCATCATGGCTGGCCATCCAGGTTGCTTAAGGAATGTGAGCTGAAGTTCGTCCACCTGGTTGTAGACATTGAGAGGCAATACCCTTCCCATGGCTAGATTCCTGGGAGATAGGTCTTGTGAAATAGGGATTGCATCTTCTCATCCTCGTAGAGGATGTCTTCTGATACCTCATTAAGGTTGTTTCTCATTAATCCCTTAATTCTCCAGAGAGGCCATTTGGAAGAAAGTTTAAGTTTGGAATGAGATGAAGGGAGATAGAGAAGAAGAGAGCAGAGATAGCAGAGAGAGAGAGAGAGGGAGATGAAACAGATGAAGATTGGAAAGCGAGGAGAGGATTTGGCAGAGTTTTGGTAAGTTTTAAGCGCAAAGTGCTCAAATGGAACAATGCCATGAGTATTTATAGAACTGGCTTGTAACTAGCCGTTTCTGACGCTTATCCAAAAGTTACCGTTGGTAACTTGTTTCTCGGAGAGAGAAGGTACCCTTCTGAGAAATGTTTCAGAAGATCTCCTTTCTGAGGGATGAGTCTTCTGAGACAAATTTTCTCAGATAGAGTTTTCTGTGTTTTTCTACTTCTAGCTCAGAAGCTTAGTTCTATTGTTTGTCTCAGAGTCTAAACTAGGACTAAGGGGGGTTTCTAAGAAAAAGTTTTTAATTTCAAAGTACTTAGAAACGTCTTAGATTAAGAAGTCCTTTCAGAACATTGAAACGATCCTCGGTAAAGGCTTTGTAAATATATCTGAGATTTGATCCTCAGTATTCACAAATTTGAGTTCAATGTCGCCTTTTTGCACATGATCCCGAATAAAATGATGTTTTATATCAATGTGCTTGGATCGAGAATGCTGAATAGGATTCTTAGCTAAGTTGATAGCACTTGTATTATCACAAAGGATAGGAATTTTGGTGTACCTTAATTGATAATCAAGTAGCTGATTCTTAATCCAGAGCATCTGAGAACAGCAGTTTGCAGCAGACACATATTCAGCTTCAGCAGTTGATAGGCGATCGTATTTTGCTTCTTGCAAGACCAAGTGATCAAGCATTTTCCAAAGAAGCAGCAGCAGCCACTTGTGCTTTTGCGATCGATCCTATCTCCAGCGTAGTCAGCATCACAATATCCTACAACATCAGAAGAACAACCTTTCTCGTACCAAAGACCAAGATTAGTAGTTCCACTTAAATATCGTAAAATTCGTTTAACTGCAGTTAAATGTGATTGCTTAGGCTTAGACTGGAATCTAGCACAGATCCCAACACTGAGTTGAATATCTGGTCTGGAGGCAGTTAAGTAGAGAAGTGAGCCAATCATCCCTCGATAGTTGCTTTCTGAGACTTTCTCACCATCTTCATCCAAGTCAATTACTTGAGAGGGATGCATGGGAGTGCTCATGGGTTTGGCCTTATCCATCAGAAACTTCCTCAGAAGTTCTTTGGTATACTTCTCTTGGTGGATAACTGTCCCTTCTGACTCTTGCTTGATTTGCAATCCTAGGAAGAATTTTAATTCTCCCATCATGCTCATCTCGAATTCACCTTGCATAAGCTTGGAGAATTCTTTGCAAAGGCATTCATTGGTTGCGCCAAATATTATGTCATCAACATAAATCTGGACAATCAAGAAGCCAGAGTCTTCTGAGAGTGTAAAGAGAGTTGTGTCCACTTTCCCTCTTGAGAATCCGTTTTTAAGCAGGAAAGAGCTCAATCTATCGTACCAAGCTCTTGGAGCTTGTTTCAGACCATAGAGAGCCTTTGTAAGCTTAAATACGTGATCCGGGAATGCATCATTCACAAAACCAGGAGGTTGTTTTACATAAACTTCCTCAGAAAGGTATCCATTCAAGAAGGCAGACTTAACGTCCATCTGATAGAGTTTGAAACCTTTGTGTGCAGCAAAAGCTAGCAACATTCTGATAGCTTCCAATCTTGCGACTGGAGCAAAAGTTTCATCGTAGTCTATCCCTTCTTGTTGGTTGTACCCTTGAGCAACCAATCTGGCCTTGTTTCTCACGACTTGACCGTTTTCATCAAGTTTGTTTCGAAACACCCATTTAGTCCCAATGACACTCTTGCCTTTGGGCTTCTGAGTTAGTTTCCAAACTTGATTTCTCTCGAATTGGTCAAGTTCATCCTGCATGGCATTTACCCAGCTAGGATCATCTAACGCCTCTTCTATGGAGTCTGGTTCAAGTTCAGAAACCATAGCAAGATTTGTGTAGTTCCTTCTGGTTCTTACGCCACGTTCTGGATCCCCAAGACTTCATTCTGAGAGACGTTCTTCAAGTCTCTTGAACCTCTAATCCCTTTAGGAGTAGGGTTCTGAGAAGGAGACACAGAAGGTTCTCTTTCTGAGTCATCAGAAGCTTGACCTTCTGAGAATCTAAGTTCCATTGCATTTGGAGAAGTAGATTCCTAGGTTCTGGAGCTTCGATGATGCTACTAGATTTTTCTTTAGATGGAGATGGTTGTTCCATGGGTTGGAAATCAGTCTCATCATCTATAAGAATTTTCTTTTTGGCTTTCTCAGAAGATGTTGAGTTTCTCAAACTCATCTTCTAAGATCTTTCTGAGACATGTCCTTACTAAGTTCTTTGAACTTAATATGGATTGTCAACACATTTACTCCTTTTGTTATATACTCTGTAAGCTTTAGAGACTGAGGAGTATCCTAGTCCATCATCGGACTTAGGATCAAACTTAGAGAGTTTGTCCTTTGTGTTGAGAATAAAATACCTTCCATAAACACTTCCCTGCTTCTGAAAGATAGAAAGTGAGGGTAAGTCTCCTAAGTCCGATGATGAGGGTCTCTAAAGCTTACACAAACAATCCATATTAAGTTCAAAGAACTCATGTCTCAGAAAGATGCAGACTTAGAAGATGAGTTTGAGAAACTCAACATCTCTTCTGAGAAAGCCAAAAAGAAATATAGATGATGAGACTGATTTCCAACCCATGGAACAACCATCTCCATCTAAAGAAAATCTAGTAGCATCATCGAAGCTCCAGAACCTAGAGAATCTACTTCTCCAAATGCAATGGAACTTAGATTCTCAGAAGGTCAAGCTTCTGATGACTCAGAAAGAGAACCTTCTGTGTCTCCTTCTCAGAACCCTACTCCTAAAGGGATTAGAGGTTCAAGAGACTTGAAGAACGTCTCTCAGAATGAAGTCTTGGGTGATCCAGAACGTGGCGTAAGAACCAGAAGGAACTACACAAATCTTGCTATGGTTTCTGAACTTGAACCAGACTCCATAGAAGAGGCGTTAGATAATCCTAGCTGGGTAAATGCCATGCAGGATGAACTTGACCAATTCGAGAGAAATCAAGTTTGGAAACTAACTCAGAAGCCCAAAGGCAAGAGTGTCATTGGGACTAAATGGGTGTTTCGAAACAAACTTGATGAAAACGGTCAAGTCGTGAGAAACAAGGCCAGATTGGTGCTCAAGGGTACAACCAACAAGAAGAGATAAACTACGATGAAACTTTTGCTCCAGTCGCAAGATTGGAAGCTATCAGAATGTTGCTAGCTTTTGCTGCACACAAAGGTTTCAAAACTCTATCAGATGGACGTTAAGTCTGCGTTCTTGAATGGATACCTTTCTTGAGGAAGTTTTATGTAAAACAACCTCCTGGTTTGTGATGATGCTTCCCGGATCACGTATTTAAGCTCACAAAGGCTCTCTATGGTCTGAAACAAGCTCCAAGAGCTTGGTACGATAGATTGAGCTCTTTCCTGCTTAAAAATGGATTCTCAAGAGGGAAAGTGGACACAACTCTCTTTACACTCTCAGAAGACTCTGGCTTCTTGATTGTCCAGATTTATGTTGATGACATAATATTTGGCGCAACCAATGAATGCCTTTGCAAAGAATTCTCCAAGCTTATGCAAGGTGAATTCGAGATGAGCATGATGGGAGAATTAAAATTCTTCCTAGGATTGCAAATCAAGCAAGAGTCAGAAGGACAGTTATCCACCAAGAGAAGTATACGAAAGAACTTCTGAGGAAGTTTCTGATGGATAAGGCCAAACCCATGAGCACTCCCATGCATCCCTCTCAAGTAATTGACTTGGATGAAGATGGTGAGAAAGTCTCAGAAAGCAACTATCGAGGGATGATTGACTCACTTCTCTACTTAACTGCCTCCAGACCAGATATTCAACTTAGTGTTGGGATCTGTGCTAGATTCCAGTCTAAGCCTAAGCAATCACATTTAACTGCGGTTAAACGAATTTTACGATATTTAAGTGGAACTACTAATCTTGGTCTTTGGTACGAGAAAGGTTGTTCTTCTGATGTTGTAGGATATTGTGATGCTGACTACGCTGGAGATAGGATCGATCGCAAAAGCACAAGTGGCTGCTGCTGCTTCTTTGGAAAGTGCTTGATCACTTGGTCTTGCAAGAAGCAAAATACGATCGCCTTATCAACTGCTGAAGCTGAATATGTGTCTGCTGCAAACTGCTGTTCTCAGATGCTCTGGATTAAGAATCAGCTACTTGATTATCAATTAAGGTACACCAAAATTCCTATCCTTTGTGATAATACAAGTGCTATCAACTTAGCTAAGAATCCTATTCAGCATTCTCGATCCAAGCACATTGATATAAAACATCATTTTATTCGGGATCATGTGCAAAAAAGGCGACATTGAACTCAAATTTGTGAATACTGAGGATCAAATCTCAGATATATTTACAAAGCCTTTACCCGAGTATCGTTTCAATGTTCTGAAAGGACTTCTTAATCTAAGACGTTTCTAAGTACTTTGAAATTAAAAACTTTTTCTTAGAAACCCCCCTTAGTCCTAGTTTAGACTCTGAGACAAACAATAGAACTAAGCTTCTGAGCTAGAAGTAAAAAAAAAAAAAAACACAGAAAACTCTATCTGAGAAAATTTGTTCTCAGAAGACTCATCCCTCAAAAAGGAGATCTTCTGAAACATTTCTCAGAAGGGTACCTTCCGAGAAACAAGTTACCAACGGTAACTTTTGGATAAGCGTCAGAAACGGCTAGTTACAAGCCAGTTCTATAAATACTCATGGCATTGTTCCATTTGAGCACTTTGCGCTTAAAACTTACCAAAACTCTGCTAAATCCTCTCCTCGCTTTCCAATCTTCATCTGTTTTATCTCCCTCCTCTCTCTCTCTCTGCTATCTCTGCTCTCATATCTTCTCTATCTCCCTTCATGTCATTCCAAACTTAAACTTTTTCTTCCAAATGGCCTCCTCTGGAGAAATTAAGGATTAATGAGAAACAACCTTAATGAGGTATCAGAAGACATCCTCTACGAGGATGAGAAGATGCAATCCCTATTTCACAAGACCTATCTCCCATGGAATCTAGCCATGGGAAGGGTATTGCCTCTCAATGTCTACAACCAGGTGGACGAACTTCAGCTCACATTCCTTAAGCAACCTGGATGGCCAGCCATGATGAGCTCCGAGGACGTATGCTACCCAAATGTGGCGAGGGCCTTCTACTCGCAAATCGAAAGGTTCACTAACAAAGGGGTCAAGAGCACGATTGCTGATCAACAAATCCGCTTCTCCTCCTCTGACATCAACAAAATTTTCAAGACCTTGAATGGTGGTGCTGTCATCGCTGACAACCCAGAATGGGTCAAGGAGGTAGATGACTCAGAAGAAGAAGTGGTGACACTTCTGACTGGTAGCAACAGTCTACCACTCAAGGGCGTAAAGGTGTCTCATCTTACGCAAGAGGCCAGAATCATCTTCTCAGTTGTCCAGCATACCCTTCTCCTCGGATTGGAGACATGGGGAACGTCACCACCATGGATGCATTCCTACTGTACCACCTGCTGAAGAAGGAAAGAGTAGATTTTGGAAGGATGGTGCTCAACTACATGATGCACCAAGCTCATCCTAAGAGGGCTCTCACAAGTCTACCTTACGGAAGCCTTCTGACCAAAATCCTCAACCATCTCTCCTTCCCACTTGAAGACTACGAGTATGTCTTCAACCACAGCAAATTCACAATGGTCACCTTCAACAACATCAAGAAGAAGAAGGAGGAAGCGAAGCCTTCTAAGGGAGCTGCTCGTCCCAAACAGCCTCTAAGGCTGAAAAAGGAAAGGAAAAGGTTTCCGATCCTTCAAAGAAGAAGAAGAAGCAGCAAAAAGATGACTCATCCTTCTCCAACAAGGGTGACAAGGAGTATGGCTTCTGAGGAAGCTTAGAAGACTCCTCAGAAGGAACCTGAGGCTGCTGAAGACTCAGAAGAAACAACTTCTGAGCAACCCTGACCAGAAAGAGGAAAACACCTCCAACTCTCCAAGTCCCAGACGTGCCACTAGAAGGGAAAAAGCAACGTGGTCGTTTGTAAAAGCTTACTCTAAAACTCCACCTTCCTTTCTTAAATCTTCTTCTACTTCAATTCCTGTTTCTGATTCTGTTTCTGGTTTAAACCCACCAAATTTAAAACTAAACTCCTGCATTCTTGAATTATCAGGGAAATCTCACAAAGGAGTGGGGATAAAAACCACTAAGAAATAGAGCCCGCCGAAGCGACGGGTAAAGAAATTGTAGCAGTTGCTGCTGCTGCTGCTGCCACTACCACCACTACTACTACTGCTGCTGCTGCTGCTGTTGAAGAAGAAGCAGAAGCTTCTCATCACTCCTCCCCCTCTGGGAATGTCTCTCCTCCCAAAGAAGACGTTCAGGGGCATGGAGGAAATGTTGCTGATTCCTCTTCTGAGGAAGGAGATGCGGCAAGCTTCCACATTGAGCATCACACTCCAGATGCTGGAAGCTCCAAGAAAGAGCCCCAGAAGAAGCCATCTGAGGTTTCTATGGTGGAACTTTCTGAGGCAACCACAACTAAGGTTGCTACTGTGAATGCTGAGTCATTGGCTCAAACGATGCTTGATGTCCAGAAGGAACTGGATCAACCTTCTGAGACTCCAGAAGCTGCTCAGATGCAACCACAACAACAACTACAGCATGAGGAAGCCTTACTTGAACCAACTTCTGAGGTTGGTCCCCTCTCTTCTGAGATCCCTCCGGAACATGAGGAAACTCATGTCTCAACACATGAAGTAGTGCCAGGGACCACCAGCACTGGGCTCAGCTCAGAAGTGGGCGCTGACGCTACCATGGCTGCCGGAGTTGCAACAGTTGAGGCATTTGTTGCCCACAGTTCCTTAGAAGGAACTCTATCTGAGAAGGACTCTCAGAAGGAACCAGAGGTTCCTCCTCTAGATCTAACAGAAGTGCCTCCTCCATCCTTCGATCAACAAGGTCCTACCTTCTCGATTACGGACTCGATGATTAGTTTCGGCTTTCAGCTGGGAAGAATGGTAGTCACCCCACCCTCTGTGCAATTTCGGCCTTTCTTTGGTCGAACTGAGAAGTTGAAGGGCATTGAAGCCATACATAGCCAGATCTCAACTTTCAACCTCTCCGAAGATGCTCAGACTTCTGGTGCAATGGAGCAACCATCAGAACCACAACCTTCTGATCTAGACCTTGCTCTAGTTTCTGAGGACACTCAGAGGCAGCCTTCTATTGAACTCGCTGCTATTGAAGACGAAGCTGTCCAAGAAGAAGAACTTCCTGAATATCAAAAGAGGGATATCATCGATGATGTACTTGAGGCTGAAGTCTCTCGTCCTCCTCCATCTCAACCCTCATCCTCTCAACAGCCTTCCACTTCCTCTGAACTACCTCCAGAATGCGCTCCGCATGCGACTCAGAGCGAGATTCTCATGGAGATATGCCAGCTGCTACGCTACATTGCCAGGAGGCAGTAGTTCTAAGTCAATGATGGCGTTTATGTATTAGCCACCCTTTTTGATGTAACAAAGGGGGAGTAGATAAATGATAAAATTTTTGTACAATGGCTATACGTAAACACTAGGCTAGGACTTAGGGGGAGCAACAACTTAGGGGGAGCAAAATATTTTGTATCTCTACAAAACCATCAATGAAAAATCATTATTTTGGCATCTCATGTTTTACTTAATTTTATGCTTATTTTTTATTATTTGGCATCTCTTGATTTACTTAGCCTGGTATTTCTGAATTTCCTACATATATTCATCAAGAAATACACGCTATGTAATTGATAATCTCAAACAGTGATCATACATTGCATACTTTAACTGTTGATTATCAAAGCCTTCTAAGAAAATAACAGAGCCTTCTCTCAGAAAGCAATGTTAAGTTCTAAGAAAGCAAAAGTGCATTCTGAATAAGTTGTGAACTTACTCAGAAACACTTCTAAACTTAAGCAAAATTATTATCTTAAGACTTAAGTTGTTATCATCAAAAACGGGGAGATTGTAAGCTCCAGAACCCTTCTGAGAGAATTAGGCATAATTCTCTTAGAGTTATGAAAGTTTTAATGATAACAAGGTAAGCCATAAGTATAAAAATTTTACTTAAGGTTTTGCTAATATGTGCGCTAAGTGTCTCAGAAAGCTTTAAATTATGGCAATACCATGAGTAAAGACCAAGACAAAACATCAAGTAGCCTCGAGATCAATTGATAAAATCATAGCGCCAAAGATATCAGAAAGGATGTCTCAGAAGCGCAGAAGGTGAAAACATGTTTCTGAGGAAAGAACATTGTCGCCTCAGAAGGGTCTCAGAAGACCTGGCGACTAGTAGTTCTCAGAAGGGTCTTCCCTCAGAAGGTTCGCCTCAGAAGTCCGTACAACTCTCAGAAAGTTGGACTCAAAAGCAACCAAGTGTCTGGACTCAAGGGATAGCAAGCAGTCTCAGAAAGCTCGCTACAACAAGCTAAGGAAGTGGGAACACGCGCACTGTGCAGCTCTGAAAAGTTCCTCATTTCGCGCTGACTGTAGCAGGGAGCTGTTCCAAGAAGGACACAGCCACATCGGCAAAGAGAAACTTCAAATTTGTGGCTCATTAACGCCTATAAATATGAGATCAAATTACAGAGTAAATGGACGAAACTTTAGCGCGAAAAATTCTTAAACAAACTGAGCAAAAACTCTGTCAATTTGAAATCATATTTCAAACTTGAATTTTTCTCAGAAAGACAATTTTTCAAAAGTTGTTTTTCGAACTTTGCTAAAATCTTCTAGTTCATTATTGGTGTAAATCCTTACCTAGTGTAAGTTATTTCTAGAAAGGCATTGTTGTCTGGGAAGGCACTTTAAGAAGAATATCCAAGAACTCTCAACTGAAGGTTGAGGACTGGAGTAGGTTGGTTATAACCGAACCAGTATAAAATTCTTTGTGTTAAGCTTTTCTCCCTTACTCTTTACTTGCATAAATCTTTGAGAAAAACTCTACCACGATTTTAATTAAGAGGTCTCGTGAAAACTTTATTGATTAAAATCAAAAAGCGTTTAAGAAACTCTAACTTAAAGTCATTTTCTTAAAACTGCTCAGAAAGGAACTTTCTCATAAAGACTAAGTTCTCAGAAACTTAATCTTCTCAGAAAGCAATTTCCGCTGCAAACTCTTAAATCTACCTTCTGAGTAAAAACAACTTTCTAAATAAAAGTTTTAAGAAGTAATTTTTAAAACTTGCACGATTCAACCCCCCTTCTCGTGCACACATACACTTTCAGATATGTGTTTTTATAAGTATTCATATGTGTTTTGATGTTATATTAAGTTATTATGTATGTATGTATGTATGTTGTTGTATGAGTTGAGACACTATACAGATGTTTTCGGGCACTTTCCAGGCCCAGTAATCGAATACAACTCCTTGGTAATCGATTACAGCAAGTCGAGTTTCAAATTTGGTGTTTTTTCAGAGGCCTGTAATCGATTACAGAACCGTGTAATCGATTACTGTAATCAATTATGAGTTCGACGTAATCTATTACCACATGCGCATAATGTGTTTTCGGATGATTTAAGTGACGGGCGGGCCCCACGATGACTCTTTGATGGGTGAGCGTCGCAACTCCCATAAATTTAATTATTTATAAACCAAGTTCACCTAATATAGTTTAGTGGAAATCAGGGTCGTCTCTCACAAGGAATGGCTAAGAAAGCAATACGCAAAACTAGTTGTATGAGGGTTGTCACAAGTTGGGGATTTTTGTTTGAATGAAAGAGAAATAAATTGGAATAATAAATACAGTGGTTTATGAGGTAGAACATTCATTAGGGCGTTTATCATTGGCTACAAAAGAATGCATGAGTTGATTAATTACGCCAGAGTTAGATCTAACCCTATTGTTGTGATTCTACGAGTTGATTGCCTAGAACAAGATTAATCAGTGAGATCTCACCTTTAGTTTCGTTTTCAACAATCTTAAAAGCCAATCACATTAATCTAATTAAAGAGACTAATCAGCCAATTAATTAATTATTACCATCTCCTGATATGTCATGCATCAATTAATCAATTAACACATAGACACATGCCAATGAATTAGCCTAACTCAATCGAGTAAGCCAAGACAGAGGTTTAACACACAATTTAAGATCTCAAATTATATGCCATGGTTTTGATAATGAAAACTTATGCAAGATTAAGAACAAAGCCTCAATTTACCCCAATGATGTTCACACCCTCATAAACCACCAAGAGACTTAGTTACTCATGGAGGAAAAATAAGGGCAGAAAATAAATTGGAATTAAAATAAAGATGGAATGAAGAAATTAAACAACTTGAACAATAAAGAATAAATTAAAGAAATTAAATGCAATTTGGAAAGATGGTAAAACGAATAACTGAATTAATTAAAAGAAATAACTTACAAAACTCAAAGGGCTTGACGAATAACGTTGGAAATACAAAGGAGGAGGCTAAATCTAGACTAGGAAAGAAGATGAAATCCTAATGGAGAAAATAAACTATAACTAAAAATCCTAGGGCTGAAAGTAAGAAACTAGGAAAAGAGTATGAAATTAAAAGATGTAAAAGTGGTGGTAGGTGAGTTGTCTGTTTTCTAATGCATTAGCCTCCTTTAAATAGAGTGAGCAGCCTCCAAACCCTAGCTAATTGGGCCCCCAGCTCGGCCTTGCAGATAGGTCTCTGCTGTAACAGAATTGTGGCGCGGCGCTGGGGCGCTTATAGCTCGCTAGGGCGCCAGTGCTGTGCACGTGATGAATTATAGTAGGGCTCGGGCGCGCTGAGGGCGCTGGGGCGCTTGATGCCAGTCCTGAATTCCACTGCTCCGCTTCTTGCTCAGTTCCTGATGTCTACTGCTCCAATAATTCCTATGACCTGCACCAAAAATACAAAATACCCAAGATCAAGTGCAAATGTCATCTTTGAATTGCAAAAACATCATAAAACTTATTACTTTAGCCTTTATTTTCATTAAGTCTCAATTAATTCCAAATTGTATTAAACACAATAAAAGGCTAAAATAGAGCAAAGAAATGCATACAATCATCCAAATTAAGGGCATAAAATATTGGCAAAAACAACGTTATCAAATATCCCCACACTTGAACAATTGCATGTCCTCATGCAAAAGCAATGATTCCAAGCATCTCTAAAAGTAAAGCAATGGCTAACACATCCTAACACTTATGTCCTAAAAGAAAAACAAAATACTACAGATGATGGAAAGTTATTCAAAACAGCACAACTTGGTCAAAATTATGAAACACCCACAATCATATTACAAGTTGGCATTCAAGGAAATTCATGAGTTAAGAGAATTAGTTCATGTTATGCAAAGTTGGTTGATTGGCCCTCACCAGTGTGTTTTTCTCTCAATCACTCAGTGTTTTGGCTAAGCACTCAATTGAATAAATCACACAAGTATTCACATTCCATAAAGTTGTTATACTCCTAACATTGCAATTCTACAAACATGGTGCATCAAGAGGTCTTTTCAGGGTTGTAACGGGGCTTGGGACATGTGTGACATATATGGGAAGTGGACTCAATTCCAAGAAATTAAGACTTCATGGTTCGATTGATCCCATATGACTTTTATTACAAAAGAAAAAGATGGAGAGAACAGAAACACCCAAAATCAATAAACCCATAATTTCTTAATTTAGCATTCCCAAGATTCCCAAATAATTTCACAGTAATTCCTAGGAACCCAACAACCTTTATTTGCAAAATTCACATATTTTTCTTTGATTTTTCTGCATTTTTCGTTTTTTTTTTAATAAATTCCTCATCTCAATTCCTTTGGTAATTGAAATGAGGTGGAAAAGAAAACAACAAAAGACCACTCATGTACAAAAGCTACCCTTACAATTATATTCCAATACCTTACAATTTATTCCAGTGCACAATTTAACCCAATTTCCCCACACTTAAGACCCTTGCCCAACAATCAAACCATGTCCTCCTAGTTTCTCAGAAGGGATTTTTCATTGTTTTTCTGTCTTTGGCTTGTAATGAGCTTAGTAACAATAAAGGGATAAAGGCTCAAATTGGCTACAAACAATGGGAATTGTGTATAGGTTGGCTATTTGGCTTAGTGCCTTTTAAATGTAAAACAAAATCATGCCTCAATCACACGCAACATGTATAAAACGCAAAACAAGAATCAACCAAATTCAGGAATAACAAATACAAGTGTGTGTGTGCTCACAGAAAGAAAGTGATCAATTGATGTATTTAATCACAGTAAGGCTCAAATCTCACAGGTAATCCAAACAACCAATCAGAGATAACACAAACAATTCAAACTCATATGGGATACATGCCAACATTTATGAGTTAAAATCAAAGGGTAAAGCAGTTTCAGACCAACATGTGCTATAAAGAAAACTACCCAATCATCCACCTAAAAACACATAAAAACAAAAGAAAATAAAAGAAAGGAAAAGAGTTAGGCATGCAAATATTTACAAAAGCCAATTTTTCTACACCCTCCCCACACTTGAATGAGACATTGTCCCCAGTGTCAACAATTTAAAGAACAGAGAAAAGGGTATAG
The DNA here is from genome assembly GCA_013621005.1 of Aeschynomene evenia. Lineage (NCBI taxonomy): Eukaryota > Viridiplantae > Streptophyta > Magnoliopsida > Fabales > Fabaceae > Aeschynomene > Aeschynomene evenia. Next base: position 21,379,662 of record CM024266.1, read on the forward strand.
AAGGGACCTACGGAGGACTCAATCATCCTTTGAACCATCGGCATCCTCGTCATCCTCCTCCTCCTCCTCGGCCTCATCATCCTCATCTTCGTCGTCTTCCTCGTCCTCATCGACATCAATAGGAGTCTGGGAATGTCCCGGATTCCATAATCGGCGGAAAAACGCTGGTCGATGTAAGAGCGGAAATCTCTCTGTGCCACAGCAAATCTCTGGTCATAGTAGCCTTGCATGGCCAAAAATTGCTTATCGTAATAGCTCTGTGCAACTGCAAACTTCTGGTCCATGTAGTCCTTCATGTTGACCTCCATCTGGGTCAACTGCGCAGTGATGGAATCTAGAGGATTCCCCGCGGGTTTGCTCTTATTCTGAGCTGCTGCATCTTTGGTAGAGAGACCGGCGGCGGTGATAGTGGTGTGTGGCCCTTGCCACTCATCATCAGCGTATTCTGGCACACCACACTGGATAGCCAATGAGGTAACTAGAGAAGGGAAAGGGAGGCACCGGTTGGTCTCAATGTGGTGAGCCTGATGCATGGTGCGCTGCAGACGAGTGGGCAAGTCCACCCAGTGGCCCTCCATAATGCAGTAGAGATGGAGGGCTTGATCTGTGGTGAGGTCGGAGATGTGGGAGACTGGATAGATATGGCTGAAGTATATGTGGGACCACGCTCTGGTCTCCAGGTTGAGCGTGTAGTTCTTCAGTGTGCGGGGGAGCATATTGGTCCCTAGTGTCCAGCTGCAACCCGGAAGGCAGAGGCGGTTCTTGATCACCTCCAATCCCGTGTCGGCCATTGTCTGAATGGCATCTGGCTCCCCGAACGCGTAGTCGGGCTCCGGGGCGATCTGAATGAGAGTGGCTATGCTTGCCACGTCGACCGGAATGAACTTGCCCCGGAGGAACACCTCAGTGGCAGTGCGCTCGTGGAAGTTGGCGTAGAACTCCCGCACCCAGGTGATGTTCGCTCTGACGGGGGCACTGAGAAGATAGTGGGCCCACCCCCGCCTCTCAATCTCCGCGATGAACATGTTGAGCTGTCCTTGGCCCTCATCGTGGAACTGGTACCCCAACTCAAAGAGGGGTTTCCTCTTATGAATGGTGGTGTGGAAGGCCAGCTCGACGGTGACGTCCAGGAAGCGTGCCGGGTCATGAGGCTGATCATAGGCATGATCATGCTCTTCGGTGGTGCGCACTCGCTTCCCCTTGCCGCCTCTGGTTCGTGGTGTCATTCCTGCAGAGATAAAATCAAGACGATTAAGCTCCCAAACAGTCACAGTAATCATTGGCTATTGATTTTTTCTTGTCATGCCATTATTGGATGCAAATGGAAAATAAAACAACAGGAACATAGCAGTGAAATGAAAACAAGAGACATCAGGCAGCAAGCAATCAGAACAGATTCAACCAATTTCTGCAGCAGGTCGGTGCTAGGGCGCGGAGGATGCGCTGGAGCGTACGACCTGCAACAGAACGGAGACGCCTCGCGCTCGAGCGCGTATAGCGCGCCGGAGCGCACGAGGGTTCCGGAAATAGAACAGCACAAAACAGTGCAGAAATGACTCCTACTCGAAATCTTTCACCACACAACTCGATTAAATCATATATCATGCAAAACTAACCGGTTAAATCCACACAAAACAACCAACAACACATTTATCATCTTTCAATCAATCAAAATCGGTTTTTCTATCAAAAATAGGGGAAAGAATGATTGTTAGATCAATGTACCTTGATAGAATGCAATGCTAGGACAAGATGAACAAATGTATGGAGGATTTTGAGAGCAAATGTGTGAAATATGGTGAAATAAGGAGAGGGGGTCGCGGCTGCTCCGCTAGGGCTGTGAGGGATGAAAATGGCCGAATGGGTCTACATTTGGGGATTTAGGGTTTTTTGAATAAACCCTCGCGCGCTAGAGCGCGCTGGAGCGCGTAACCCAAACGCCGCGTTTCATTAAACGATGCGCGGGCTGGGGCGCGTATGTGGCGCCCGAGCGCAGCTTCCTGATGCATAACAGATATTTTTACTGCTATAATCCTAAAATGCATGAGACTATCCTAATCAATCTAAATGCATGCAAAAATTAAAGATGCAAATACGTAAATAAAATACGAATATAAAATACGGAAAATAAAATACGGAAATTAAAATACAGAAAAAGAAAGAAAACCGGTGGGTTGTCTCCCACGAAGCACTTTGCTTTAACGTCCCTAAGTTGGACGGTCGACCGTTTCAAGGCTACTTTGGTCCAGGATTGTCAGCACCAGCTGCTCCGGTCATGAGATGGATAGCGCTCACATTCCCCTTAGGATTAGGAACTGTCTGAGATGGGATTTGTGAGGTGCCAGCTTGTTCATAGGTTTGTGTGGCCGGATTTCCTTTCATTTGGTTGACCTCATTCGGCAAGTTCAGCCTCATCCTTTGTTGCTCCATGATTAGTTTCATTACATCACCGAGAGTTGGCTCATTAGGATTTGGAGGTGCAGGTAGAGCTAATTGTTGAGGTGGTGGAAGTAAGGCCATTGGAGCCTGGTATGGAGCCTGGGGTTGCCTTTGATGAGGAGGTTGGTACCGAACCTGATGAGGTTGCTGGACTTGTTGTGGCTGTGGATTGTTATTCCACCTCAGGTTCGGGTGATTCCTCCAACTTGGGTTGTAGGTATTCCCCGTAGGTTGAATCTGTGGCTGAAACTGAGGCTTTCCCGGAAGGGTGTTTGCAGCTGCCACCATTGTTGCCTCTTCTTGAAGGTGTGGGCATTGGTCAGCTACATGGGAGTCTAGTGAACAGATCCCACATACCATAGCTTGTCTTGAGGTTCCCGGTTTGGCTTGGTCGATGGCCAATTGCTTCATGAATGTTGCAATCTCATCCAGCTTCTGGTGTAGGGCACCATTCTCCTGTTGAGCTACCTCATTCACCCCTTTGGTCACGGCAATTGCCCTTAGGGCAAACTGCTGTGAGTTCACAGCCATGTTTTCGAACAGGATCCTTGCATCTGCCGGAGTCTTGTCCATCAGAGCACCACCACTAGCGGCAGCAATCATGCAACAATCCATTCCCGTCAGACCCTCATAGTAATACTGGAACAAGAGTTGTTCGGAGATCTGATGGGTTGGACAACTTGCCACTAGCTTTTTGAATCTCTCCCAGTACTCATGGAGAGACTCACCTTGGAGTTGGCGGATGCCACTGATATCCTTCCTTATGGCTGCTGCCCTTGAGGCTGGGAAGAATTTCTCCAAAAAGATCTTCTTCATGCCAATCCATGTGGTGACAGCTCCGTTTGGCATATTCAAGAATCATTGCTTCGCTTGATCGTCCAGAGAGAATGGAAAAGCCCGAATCTTCACGTGTTCCTCGTTGACTCCTCTTGGCTTGAGAGTCTCACACACCACATGGAATTTCTTCAGGTGCTGGTGTGGATCCTCTCCGACCAATCTGTGGAATTTAGGGAGCAAATGGAGAATAGCTCCCTTGAGCTCGAACTCAGTGTCCAACCTTGGGTAGGTAATGCCCAAGGGTTGTTGACTGAGGTTAGGAGCTGCAAGTTCCTTCAAGGTGGGCTGATAGTCTGCCATGATAGAATTTGGACCTTCTGATTGCCCTTGAGACTCACTAAACCCTCTCCTAGCTTGCCTTATTTTTCTCAAAGTGTTTTCAATTTCAGGATCGAAAGTAGCAAGCTGGGGATCCAGTTGAGATCGAGTCATGCAAAACTGCAACTTTGCAGTCGCAGTCGTGCGCTGGGGCGCTGTACAGGCGCTGGAGCGCGTATGACAGCAGCAGACTCAGCTGTTCTTGGAACAGCGAGTCTCGAAAGAGCAAATAAAAATACAAAAACGAAAATTAAATGCAAAATAAAAGGAAAATCTTTTTGTTGTTTTTATTTTTTAAAGAAACAAAGAAAAACAAAAGAAAAGGGTTATGTACACTATGCAAAAATCACACAACTAGTGATTACTTTCATCGCCATTCCCCGGCAACGGCGCCAAAATTTTGATGGATGAGCGTCGCAACTCCCATAAATTTAATTATTTATAAACCAAGTTCCCCTAATATAGTTTAGTGGAAACCAGGGTCGTCTCTCACAAGGAATGACTATGAAAGCAATACGCAAGACTAGTTGTATGAGGGTTGTCACAAGTTGGGGGTTTTTGTTTGAATGCAAGAGAAATAAATTGGAATAATAAAAACATTGGTTTATGAGGTAGAACATTCATTAGGGCGTTTATCATTGGCTACAAAAGAATGCATGAGTTGATTAATTACGCCAGAGTTAGATCTAACCCTATTGCTGTGATTCTAAGAGTTGATTGCCTAGAACAAGATTAATCAGTGAGATCTCACTTTTTGTTTCGTTTTCAACAATCTTTAAAGTCAATCACATTAATCTAATTAAAGAGACTAATTAGCCAATTAATTAATCATTACCAACTCCTGATATGCCATACATCAATTAATCAATTAACACATAGACACGTGCCAATGAATTAACACACAATTTAAGATCTCAAATTATATATCATGGTTTTGATAATGAAAACTTATGCAAGATTAAGAACAAAGCCTCAATTTACCCCAATGATGTTCACACCCTCATAAACCACAAAGAGACTTAGTTACTCATGGAGGAAAAGTAAGGGCAGAAAATAAATTGGAATTAAAATAAAGATGGAATGAAGAAATTAAACAACTTGAACAATAAAGAATAAATTAAAGAAATTAAATGCAATTTGGAAAGATGGAAAAACGAATAACTAAATTAATTTAAAGAAGTAACTTACAAAACCCATAGGGCTTGACGAATAACGTTGGAAATACAAAGGAGGAAGCTAGAGCTAGACTAGGAAAGAAGATGAAATACTAATGGAGAAAATAAACTCTAACTAAAAATCCTAGGGTTGAAAGTAAGAAACTAGGAAAAGAGTATGAAATTAAAAGATGTAAAAGTGGTGGTTGGTGAGTGGTGTGTTTTCTGATGCATTAGCCTCTTTTAAATAGAGTGAGCAGCCTCCAAACCCTAGCTAATTGGGCCCCAGCTCGGCCTTGCAGATAGGTCTCTGCTGTAACAGAATTGCGGCGCGGCGCTGGGACGCTTATAGCTCGCTAGGGCGCCAGTGCTGTTGATAGGATGCGAAATAATGTGCATTCTTTATCCATATATGTCCATCTTGCATCCTTTATTGCATTAATAATAGTTGTTTGCGTTGTTTTTGCATATTTTCACTTTCTTGGTTGGTGTGGCAATTTTACATCTTTTTGAGGCTTGTTAGTGGCACCTTGGTCTTGTTATCTTTTGATGCACTCTTGGGTAGTGTTTTTGTGATTTCAGGAGTCCAGGCCGGAGCTACTTCGAGTCTTGGGAGCGTTGGAGCGAAGGAGCGGACGCATTGGCAAGTCGAAGAAAGCAACTTAATATTGAAAATGCTGTGTTGGTCGCTAGCCACCACTTTTTGGTCGCTAGCCACCAAGTCCTGACAGCATCATCAAATTTTGCATAATTTTGCAAATTGGTTCCTCTAGCTTTGTATTAATGAAACTTTTGTAATTTTGCTGAGACACTCTTTCACACCTTTTCTTTAGTCTTAGTTTAGGTTATTTTATTAGGGAATTCTAGAGAGAGAAGCTCTCCCTTCTCTGTAGAATTTCTCTCTATTTCTACACACTTTATTCTTACTCTTTTCACACAATTCTCCAAGTTCAATTTAATTTCTAATTTCATTTCCATCTTAGCTATTGCTTTTATTTCTTGTTTCTTACTTGCCCTTTTAATTATGGTTGAGTAGTTTCTTCATTCTTGGTGTTGGGTAATGCTAGAATCACATTTTCTCTTGAAACTCATTGCATGATTTTGCTCTTGCTTCCTAATCTCTTGGTTCCAAATGCAATTATAGTTTGTTTGTGTGGATCCATGCTTGCTGATTTTAATTGTATATCTTGAATGCATTTTAGTTTCTTGATTGAGAGATTATTGTGCATTTGAGTGTTTTTGGGTGTTGAGTGAGGATTATCATTTGATGCCCATTTGCTAGGAGAGTAGGAATAATTCTTGATTGAGAATTATGTTTGCATATGTTTAGGATAGTTTTACTATTTTGGTTTGGATTCAAATCATTTTGGTTGAATAATTCTTATGCATGTGTAAGTTGCTTGCAAGGTGTTTGATAAAATGCCTAGGTGGGTTTAGGATGGGGAAAATATGGTTTGATGCATGTCCCAACACCAAAACTCTTTTGCATTGTTATTTTCCTTTATTTGCATAGCTTTATTTACTTCTTGCATAATCCCAAATCTACATATACTATACACACTAGATCAATGATATAAGCCTCCTTGAGAGACGACTTGGGTTGACTAGCTATACTACTATAGCCAATCAATTCAATCCCTTTTTCTTGGGAAAACTCCTCTTGTTCTTCAATTCTAAATTGATTGTAGTTAAAAGAAATAACGACGCTTTTAGCCACATCAATTTTTGGCACCGTTGCCGGGGAGGCTTAAGATTTGATCTTTGTGCATAGTTATTACTATTTTATATTAAAAAATACACAAAAACATAATAAAAATTCTGCATTTTATGGTTCTGTGCAGAATTTTTTTTTGCATTATTTTGTTTTTCATGTCTCTTACACCTTCTACACTATCTATGGATGACTCGGTTGCACCCCGATCCACCGCTAGAACGTCTTAACCCAAAAACGGAAGAACCTTGAGGAACTAAAATCGTTCTAGAGGATTGGTGGTGTAGAGGACATAGGAGTGTTAGGTGTAAATATGTTCTAACTCCTTTTTCTTGTTTTTCCCTTTTGTTATTTTTGTTCTTTGATAATTTTCTTATTTTGAAACTAACATGGATACTAATGCGTATTTTGGTGCCCAAGATTTTTGCTCTTATGGCCATGTAGAGGATAAGAATATGACATTTGGTGAGGCCCTTCAACAAGAGGTGGACCGAAAAATGGCGAAGATAATGGATATTCTTCAGGAGTTGGCCATGGTACCTTCTTTGGATCTAGATGTTTCAAATATGATGAATATGGCAATGGGGCTTCCATGTGAGGTATACTACTTCTCTTTTGAGGATAAGGTCAAGTTAGATGAGCTTTTGGAAACATGTAGGAGGCTATATGATGAGTTCTTTTCACCTCCACCACCATACACACAAACCTACACCTCACCACCATACCCACCATCATACACTCAACCATCACCACACCCAAACCCTTACTCACACCCTTCATACAATGATGCTTATCAACAACCATATTACGAGCCATCACCACCCTTTTACCATGAACCATCTCCATACCCTTATCATGAGCCCACTCTATACCCATACCCAACTGAAAATCCAACCCCACCACCCATAGACCCATCTTCCTCATCTCAACCTCTTGCATTTCCTTCTAAGTGTAATGAGGCAGAAGGCTCCACAATGACCCAAATCATAAAGCTTCTTAGGGAGCAAAAGCAACGAAATGAAGAGCTCTTGCGCCAACAAGATGAAATGCAAAGGAAGCTTATGCAATTGGAGAATGCTCAAGCCACATCCTCTAGCAACCAAGAGGCATCACTACCCTCATCTCCATCACCATTATCCAACCCGCAACCTTCCCCTTCACCCCAATTGCCACATGCATCACCATCACCATCACCACTCTCACCTCCACTACCACATGAAGAGGATTGTGCTATGGAGCAAATGGATTGGACAACTTTGAAGTCCATGGTGGAAGAGCTAGTCGGGGCAGTTGAGGAGCCTCCACCTCCACCTTCACCCATTGAGGCATTCTACGTTTTGGAGCCTCGTGACCCCTTGGATGGTGACTTGTGAGTGGATGCCGAGGAGAACTCCGATGATGATGAGATTGTTTATGAGGACCCACCGCCGCCACCTTGTGAGTTAGAAGGAAAAGGAATCGTGGAGAACTCTCATCTTTGTGTCGAGGCTACTGAAGGAGCTTCTTCATTGGAGGATTTCACCATGGGGCCATGTGAAGCGGTTTGTGTTGCGGTCATTCCTTCCCTACCCTCGATCGAGTTCATTTTCCTTGGTTCGAGGTCATTCTCCCTCTCTCGCCATGAGTACACCTTCCTAGAGACGGATGCACAACTCCTAGTCATTTGTGGGGAGTCAACATCTTCTCAACTTAAGGCATCTTGGGAACCAAAGTCTGTTGGTATTGTCCATGTGAAGGCTTCTTGTGAGGTTCACCATCCCTCCTCACTTGAAGTTAGTTGCTCTTGGGATGCTTTGTCAAAGGGGAGTTCTCACTCCCTAAGGAACAAATTGAGGGCCAAGATGCATTGGTCCGGAGAAAAGAAGAGAATCGTGCTTCGTGTTTTCATTTGCTTATTATGGGATCCCGGCGGAGGCATTGAGAGCACTCCGTGGTAGAAGCTCCTAGACCAATTCAAGCATAAGCCGCCTTGAGGGAGTTTCTACAACTTTCTTTTATTTTATGTTTTGCATTTAAATTCAATAAAGCATGTTTTAGGTAAATTTTCACATGTTGTGTGATAGTTTAGGTAGTTTGTTTGTTTGAATTAGTGACTTGTTCGGTGAGTTTTCTTGTTCTAGTCTTGTTGTTTGCATTTCCATTTGTTAGGAATTATATTTTGGTAGTTTAGGGTAGTTTTAGCTTCATTTAACTAAATTTTCTACATAAATTCTGCACTTAGGATGAGTTGGTCGCTAGCCACCAACATCGCCGTCGCGCGCCATGGAAAACTTTCTGCCAAAGGTATGATCAGCACTTGGTCGCTAGCCACCATGCATCTGGTCGCTAGCCACCACCATGCTCGTGGCGCGCCACCAACCTGCTCGTGGCGCGAACCACCCTTTTTCAAAAAAAGAAAAAAATCGAAAAAAAAGTCTGAAAATGAAAAGTTTAGGTAGTTTAGGTTCACTTTGTGTGCTCCTTGTCTTTCTTTGTTGCTTTGTAAATGTTGTGCTTGAGACATTCATCATTTTTAAGTGGTTAGGTGTTCCAACACGGTTGCATTTTATTTAGTTTTTAATTCTTGCTTGGTGATTGATCTTAATTTGTATAGATGATTTGTGTTTGGATATGCACCTTGTGAGTTTTGAGCCTTACATTGGGTGGCCACATTACATGCCATTCCATTCTTGATGTGTGTATCTCTTGTGACTTTGTCGTTCTAGGGTTTGCCTTATCTTTTAATGGAGGCTACGTTTCATATGCATTCTTGAGTGTGATAGAGGCACTTTTCTTCTTTAGCTCACGGCCATATTGCCCACCCTCTACATTACCATTGCAAGCCCCTTTGAGCCTTATATCTCATTCTTTGATCTTAGCTCACCTTTAGCCTAAAAAGTGAAAAACCATTTTACACCCTACCTTAGGAAAGTGGAGTAGCATTGGTTTTATCATTTTGTGTGCTTGAGTCTAAGTGTGGGGGTTTGTCGTGGACGACAAACTTTTAAGTGGGGGGGGGGGGGACATATTGATGTGTTGTTGTGAAAAATGGTGTGAATTGTATGTAATTAATATGTAATTGAAAAAAATTAAAAAAAATGAGCAAAGGAAGAAAAGCACACAAAAGCAAAGTAAATTCAAGGTCAAAGACCTCATGGGTAAATGTTTAAAGGTTCAAAACGAAAAAAAAGAGTAAAACTCTTGTGCTTATGGTTTTGTGTGCTTAGAATTCCCCCTTGTGTTTGATTGAGACTCACATAACCAATGCTAGTCTAACTTTCTTGGGTCCTTTAACTCACTTATCCATACATTCCACACCTTAACCTTGGCCTCATTACAACCAAAACAAAGTCCTCTTGATTCTTGGGTGCGTTGAATTTTAGTGGTGGAGATCTAGAGGTTTGGCAAACCTACGTTGAATGCTTGGTCTAACAAGAGAATTGAGAGGAAGATCAAGCCACTTTATAAGTGAGTAGAGAGCATACACACTCCCTTGAGGTCCTTCCATTTCATCTATGCATTTTAAGGGATTTTTGCTTGGCTTTTGATGTTATGTCTCTTGATATTGAAATGTTTGGTTGCTGGAATTTCTTGCTTCTTTAAATGTTTTCTTGGTCTTAAGCCATAGCACTTTTGAGCATTCATTGAAAGCCAAGTAGCACCTTGTTTCTTTTCTTTTGATTTGTTAGCTTTAGTATCTGATAGGATGCGAAATTCTGTGCATTCTGGGGGTATTTGATAGGAAGCGAAATTCTGTGCATTCTTTATCCATATATGTCCATCTTGCATCCTTTATTGCATTAATAATAGTTGTTTGCGTTGTTTTTGCATATTTTCACTTTCTTGGTTGGTGTGGCAATTTTACATCTTTTTTAGGCTTGTTAGTGACACCTTGGTCTTGTTATCTTTTGATGCACTCTTGGGTAGTGTTTTGTGATTTCAGGAGTCCAGGCCGGAGCTACTTCGAGTCTTGGGAGCATTGGGAGCGTTGGAGCGAAGGAGCGGACGCATTGGCAAGTCGGAGAAAGCAACTTAATATTGAAAATGCTGTGTTAGTCGCTAGCCACCACTTTTTGGTCGCTAGCCACCAAGTCCTGACAGCATCATCAAATTTTGCATAATTTTGCAAATTGGTCCCTCTAGCTTTGTATTAATGAAACTTTTGTAATTTTGCTGAGACACTCTTTCACACCTTTTCTTTAGTCTTAGTTTAGGTTATTTTATTAGGGAATTCTAGAGAGAGAAGCTCTCCCTTCTCTGTAGAATTTCTCTCTATTTCTACACACTCTGTTCTTACTCTTTTCACACAATTCTCCAAGTTCAATTTAATTTCTAATTTCATTTCCATCTTTGCTATTGCTTTTATTTCTTGTTTCTTACTTGCCCTTTTAATTATGGTTGAGTAGTTTCTTCATTCTTGGTGTTGGGTAATGCTAGAATCACATTTTCTCTTGAAACTCATTGCATGATTTTGCTCTTGCTTCCTAATCTCTTGGTTCCAAATGCAATTATAGTTTGTTTGGGTGGATCCATGCTTGCTGATTTTAATTGTATATCTTGAATGCATTTTAGTTTCTTGATTGAGAGATTATTGTGCATTTGAGTGTTTTTGGGTGTTGAGTGAGGATTATCATTTGATGCCCATTTGCTAGGAGAGTAGGAATAATTCTTGATTGAGAATTAGGTTTGCATATGTTTAGGATAGTTTTACTATTTTGGTTTGGATTCAAATCAGTTTGGTTGAATAATTCTTATGCATGTGTAAGTTGCTTGCAAGGTGTTTGATAAAATGCCTAGGTGGGTTTAGGATGGGGAAAATATGGTTTGATGCATGTCCCAACACCAAGACTCTTTTGTATTGTTATTTTCCTTTATTTGCATAGCTTTATTTACTTCTTGCGTAATCCCAAATCTACATATACTATACACACTAGATCAATGATATAAGCCTCCTTGAGAGACGACTTGGGTTGACTAGCTATACTACTATAGCCAATCAATTCAATCCCTTTTTCTTGGGGAAAACTCCTCTTGTTCTTCAATTCTAAATTGATTGTAGTTAAAAGAAATAACGACGCTTTTAGCCACATCAATTTTTGGCGCCGTTGCCGGGGAGGCTTAAGATTTGATCTTTGTGCATAGTTATTACTATTTTATATTCTAAAATACACAAAAACATAATAAAAATTCTGCATTTTATGGTTCAGTGCCCGAAATCCCAATCGCGAGAAAACGCTGTTCTCTGTTAATCGATTACACAGCTGCGCAATCGATTATAGTAATCGATTACCAGCCCGTGTAATCGATTATGACAGTGCTGTTTGTGCGAAAATGAACTGCTTTGACCCTTTATGCACCCTAATGCGTTCTACAACTTATGTAACAGATATATATGAGTTAATTATGCATTGTATGCTATAAATCTGTTGTTCAGTGAATGTTATGATGTTATGTGATGTCTATGTGAACTATATGACTTGATGCTATATGATTATGCATGACTATGTGAACGCGTATGTATTATAAGTAGCCTTCGACATGTGATGGTTGTGGCTGAGGGAGGTGAGTTAAACCTCGACATGCAACTCCATTACTGAGGGAAGGTGAAAAAGTTAAAGTTCAAGATTCAATTAAAACACATGTAATCTTCAACATGTGGTAGTTGTTGCTGAGGGACGTGTGGCAACATCGACATGCAACTCTATCACTAAAGGAAGGTGAGTACCCCCTCTCCCCAATATAGTTTAGGATGAGCTCATGCCTAGGGGTCGGTGATGTGGAGGAAAAGGTTCAGAGGGTGGGTAGGCCAAAAGAAAAAAGTGTGTAACCGAGTAAAGTAAAGTTAGAAGTTAAGTCCAAGACCTAAAAGTTACTTTGACATAGAGTGATGATTGACTAAGTTCCCTTATATGATTGTATAGCACGTAGAACACCCACAAGAGTTATATAATGATATATATTATCTATGAATATGATATAAAATGAACAAGAAACACTTAGGTAAGTCGTTCCAGGAAAGATGATTTTTGAACTTATAATTGAAATTGAATGCATTCATGTCACACTTATTTTTTTAATAAACCCGGAGCAGCTCCCCTACTGAGTTACTTCCCAGTACTCACCCCACGTTTTTCCCCAATTTTAGATGATATGATGAGGTTCAGCAGGATATCAGAGCGGATGAGGAGTCCGCGCAATTATAGTTTATCGGAGCTTTTATTATTATTAGATACTTTTGTTTTCAGTTGCTATGTTATGGATTATATTTCTTTTGGATTTTAGCATTATGGTATTTCTTTTTCTGAGTCCGGACACATGCTAGCCGGCTTTTACATTTCAATTTATGGATTTGTATTGTGGAGTCTTATGGGTCTTAGTTTTAGGCTCATGAGATGACACCTATTACTATTTACTTTCTTGATTGTATATTTGGGGATACTATGTTTTCTTATTTCATTTATTTTATGAGGTATTATTCAGACCATATTACGTGTTATATAATAACGTTATATTATGCGCAATGCCCTTATGTTTATATTCCGCAAACGATTTTCGAAAAATTCTCCCACGTATTTTCCGCGTACAAGTATTTTAAAAACAAGTATAAGTATGATAACAGGAGGTAACCCTTATGAAATGACCCTAAATGACTATAGCACTAGGGGCTATCTAGTAGGGTGTTACATTTTGGTATCAGAGCGGGTCCTTCCTTACAGGGCTTGGGGTAATGGACCTGTTATGCTATTGTTGCATGTCACGTTAGTTTGTCACGCGTATACCTCTTATGTGTATTAGTTAGTGTTGAGGTGCGTGACCGTACTGTTGGACTGTCATAGTAACTGTGCATACATAACTGTAATGTGAAGCCTGATCAACTCGATATTTCTTATTTGTGTGCACAGGGACATGGCACCTCACAGGCGTACTAGAGACGAGACCGAGACTCACGAGGAGACAGGACAAGGGTGTGGTGTCTCATCTGAGGCATTCATGGAGATGGCACGGGCTCTGAACAGGATGGTAGACCACATGACTCGGCAGCACACTACTCAGCCGACCGCGCCACCTGCGGGTAATGGCAGTTCCTACTTCGCTGACTTCAAGAGCGTCAATCCCTCTCCTTTTCTTAGCACTACGGATCCTTCAGTAGCCGAGGATTGGCTGAGGGGTATGAGGACATCTTTACAGTGGTCCAGTGCACAGAGGTACAGAAGACGCAACTGGCACCTTCATGCTGCAGATGGAGGCATGTTCCTGGAGGAACGATGCTCGTCGTGCTTCTAATGCGGCGAGTGTAGCTATCACATGGGACATGTTTAAAGACATGTTCTATGAGAAGTACTTCCCGGAGACTGTTCGTCAGGACAAGGAAATGGAGTTCCTTGATCTCCGTCAGGGCACCATGACCATACCTGAGTACATCACCAATTTCGAGGAGCTCATTCGATTTTCAGAGATCTACCAGGCGAACCCGAAGGAGAGCTGGAAGTGCATGAAATTCTGTGCTGGGTTGAACCAAGACATCAAGAGGATGGTTAAGCACATGAAGATCAGAGACTACAGGGAGATAGTGGACACCTGCAAGATTACAGAGGAGACCAGCCGCCCAGTCGTACCGCAGAGGGTTGAGGCTAAGAGGAAGGGTCCTGCACCACAGCAGACTAGCCGCCCTACCTCTGCTCGCTTTCAGCCATATGGCCAGTCTCGCCGACCACATCAGCAGCAGCCTGCAGCAGCGCCTAGAGCACTGCCCGCCCCACCTCCGTGTGCCACTTGTGGCAAGCTTCATGGTGGTCAGTGCCGCGCCGGTCAGAACGTGTGCTATCGTTGCAGCGCACAGGGGCATTATGCTAAGGAGTTCCCGAGTGCCCAGTTGGAGGATCTCGACCTTCTTCCTCTCACAGGCCACAGCACCAGGGCAGGGTTTTCACGGTCACAGCGGAGGGCGCAGAGCGGTCAGACGATCCCATTTTGGGTATGTGTTTGATTTCTGGAAAATCCTTAGTTGTACTTTATGATTCCGGTGCCACGGATTCATTCATATCACATGATCATGCTAGGAGCCTAGGTTTACATATGTCAGAGTTGCCTTATGACCTACTAGTATCTACCCCTACAACTGCACCCCTTAGGACATGTTTAGTTTTCATGAGGTGTAGGTTTCATATAGACGATAGGACATTCATTTTTGATCTCATTTGCTTGCCCATGACAGGTCTAGGCATTATCTTAGGCATGGATTGGTTGTCCGCCAATCGAGTCTTGCTTGATTGTCATGCAAAATCCGTTATCTTTCCTTATGTTCCTTCTGCATTAGTCACACCTGTAGAGCTATACGTTAGTGCCATTAGGCTTAACTGTTGTGGGGTTTCGAGTGATGCTTACATGTTCCTTGCCGCTAGTGAGGTTGTAAAGGGTCAGGTGTTAAGTGAGCTTCCCGTAGTGAGAGATTACCCGGAGGTTTTTCCTGAGGACATACCCAAGTTTTCCCCAGCCAGAGAGGTTGAGTTTTCCATAGATCTAGTACCCGGGACGGGACCCATATCCATAGCACCCTATAGGATGGCCCCCGGAGAGTTAGCGGAGCTTAAGACTCAGTTGGAGGAGCTGTTGAAGAAGCGATTTGTTAGACCCAGTGTATCACCTTGGGGAGTGCCGGTGTTGTTCGTAAAGAAAAAGGACGGGAGTATGAGGTTGTGCATAGACTACAGGCAGCTGAACAAAGTGACCACTGCCTAGTGTAACACCCTACTAGATAGCCCTTAACACTTAAGTCATTTTAGGCTATTTCATAAGGGTTACCTCCTGTTATCATATATATTTTATCTTTGTATTTAAAATATCATACGCGGAAAATAGGTGGGAGTAAAATTTTCGCAATTCATTACGATACAAAAATATGGGCTTTGCGTAATACGTAATCGATACTATAAAACGACATAAAAAATCATACACTAAGTAAACATCGTCATATCATATAAACTCTCATAAAGTACCAAAACACAATTAAATATTGGGTGTAATCCCGTGAGCCCAAAATCAAGACTGATGAGACTCCACAATAAATACAAGTAAAATAAATAGCTGCCGACTAACATAGGTCCGGACTCAGAAAATATAAACAAATAAATATAGCGGAAGCATAAAAACTATCGTATATGCATAAATAAATAGAACATGTCTCTAGTATATAAGGAACTATATCATAAACTAAGTCTGCACGGGCTCCTCGTGTGCTCCGACATCCTGCTCGTTCAGATCCTCTATAAGGTGGGGGGAAAACATAGGGTAAGTACATAATGTATCTCAGTAGAGGAAGCCGCGCCCGGGTTTAATTATAAAATAAGTGAAGTATGAATGAGTTCAGTTCAGATATAAGTTAAAAACAATCTTTTCCCGGAACGTCTTACCTAAGTGCGTCTTGTTCCTTTTAAATTAACATGCATACATAACATAAATAATCATCAATGTGTGGTGTACTATGTGCTCGACTATCATATATGTAAACATAACAGTGAAATAACATTCTTTGTCTGTAACGTATATCTCATATCTTTACTTAAATTATCTTGAGTCTTTTAAGCATACTTAGTATGCCTGTGGATCTGTTTTAATTAAAGCACGCCCTTTTGGTGCCCGTGGATCATTTACATTGTTTTGGCCTGACCACCCTCCTGTAACCTCCACATCGCCGACCCTAGGTATGAGCTCATCCTATACATATGGGTAGAGGGGGTAATTCACCTTCCGCTAGTGAGTCGTTACAACCGAGGTTGCCAGCCCCCTGCAATGTTCATCACGAACGGAAAGGCTACTCTGTGTGTCTTAACTTTCTCTTCACTTTGCACATTAATATCTTTACATAACATATACATTGCATTATATCATAATATTATAACATAGCATCACATAATATTCACATACGAATCATACATAACATATATTAACATATATACATACATTTATATCATGACAACATGTAAACATATATTACAGCTCATATAATCATATATAAATCATGCATAGAACGCATTAGGGTACATAAAGGGTCAAAACAATTAATTTTCGTAAAATCTGCAGTGCTGTAATCGATTACCACGGGTCTGTAATCGATTACAACCCCTCTGTAATCGATTAACAGAGAGCTATGTTTTCTCTCGATTGGAAATTCTCAGCTCGTAATTGATTACGAACCTCTTGTAATCGATTACGAACGCGAAAACTCAGATTCTAGAGTTTCTAAAACACGTTTTTCATTAGCCAATGGCTAAAACTTTAATCTAGAATCATCCCAATCAATAGAAAACATAGGTACATGAAAACTCATTGATAAAACATGATTAAAAACACTTTTCAATTGATGAAACCCTTTTTCTTTGAAATTAATTTCGTAAGACATAACCCTTTCATGAACCCTAATGGGAAAAACGAACAACAACAATAATCTCATCAAATACACATCATCATGCATGAAATTACAGAGAATAAAGAATGCCTAGAACCCCTACCTCTTGTAGACTTCTTATGTAATGCGTAGAGACACCCTTTCCCGACGTAGAGCACGTTTTAACTTTCTCTCACTAGCCCCACGAACGGTAGGAATACAAAGATGACTCCTTTTCAAGAATTGCAATCGGTTGAAGGGTTCTATTTGATGAGAGAATTAAGAATATGTAATTTGTTTTGTGATCGGGCAAGGTTTGATATAAGTTTGGTGTTGTGGAATGACTATGGCTTTGAGTTCTTGAGAGAGAGAAAGAACAATGGAGGCACAGGGGTTAGAGAGAGTGTTTGGAGTGTTTCTGAAATAGGGATTTAGGGTTTTTGATGTCGTGGCTCGGTTATATATGGTTTAGAGTCATCGTGGGGCCCGAACGACACTTAAAACGTACTAAAAACGCACTATGCGCACGTCGTAATCGATTACCACAAAATGGTAATCGATTACGGTAATCGATTACGGACAGGATGTAATCGATTACAGACAGAATGTAATAGATTACCAACAGCAAAAATGCCCAGATATGAAGACCAAAGGGCTGTAATTGATTACCATCCTGTGGTAATCGATTACAAGGCTAACAAATAGCCTCAAAGCACCTAAAAAACGTCCCAACTCGTGCTATAAACATCCATACATCATTCCTTACATCATGCATCATCTAAACACCAATTAAAACACTTATATGCGCCTAAATCACCCAACATATAATTAATACACATATCCATACACATAAATCATATAGCACATGATAAACGCACATAAACTATATAACACATATACATATACTTAGATCACATAACACATAATGGTTTACTAAAAGAAACTTGTCCACCCAAACTTAATTAAATTCTAACCAAGGTTAATTACCCTTAATCTCACTTAATTAGAACCTAATAAAAGTCTGGGTGTTACACCTAGGATAGACGATTTGATGGACCAGCTGAGAGGTGCCCAAGTGTTTTCGAAGATAGATTTGAGGTCAGGGTACCATCAAATTCGTGTGAGGGATGAGGATATCCCGAAGACGGCTTTCAGGACTCCTTATGGTCACTACGAGTTCACAGTCATGTCCTTTGGGCTGACCAATGCTCCTGCGGTGTTCATGGACTACATGAACATGATCTTTAGACCCTATTTGGATAGGTTCGTTGTTGTCTTCATTGACGACATTCTGATCTATTCGAAGACGCGGGAGGAGCATGAGAGCCACCTAAAGGTGGTGCTGGAGGTGCTGAAGGAGAAGAAGCTGTTCGCGAAGCTGTTGAAGTGTGAATTCTTGATGGACGAGGTGAAGTTCTTGGGGCACGTTGTGTCGAAGGGAGGCATCTCCGTGGACCCTAGTAAGATAGAGGCTGTGATGAGCTGGGAGCGACCTACTACGGTGACTGAGATTCAGAGCTTCCTTGGGCTAGCCGGATATTACCATAGGTTCATTTCGAACTTCTCCCAGATAGCATTACCCTTGACGAAGCTCACTAGGAAGAATGTTGCTTTCGTTTGGTCGGAGGAGTGCGAGAGTAGTTTCACGGAGTTGAAGAGTAGGTTGACCTCGAGTCCAGTGCTTACACTGCCAGACCCCAGTGAGCCCTTCGAGGTTTACTGTGATGATTCAGGGAAGGGGTTGGGTTGCATGCTAATGCAGCATCGCAGCGTTGTGGCATATGCTTCACGACAGTTGAAACCACACGAGCTTAATTACCCGAATCATGACTTGGAGCTTGCGGCAATGGTGTTTGCTCTGAAGATGTGGAGACATTACATGTATGGGGTTAGGTTCGAGGTGTTATCAGATCATAAGAGTCTCAGGTATCTGTTTGATCAAAAGGAGCTGAACATGAGGCAGAGGCGCTGGATGGAGTTCCTGAAGGATTATGATTTTGAGCTGAACTACCATCCAGGGAAGGCGAACGTGGTTGCGGACGCGTTGAGTCGTAGAACGGTGAGCGTAGCCCACATGATGGAAAGAGAGGCCCAGCTGATAGAGCAGTTTAGGAACCTGGACCTAGGAGTTACCCTTACCCCCACCAGTGTGAGAGTGAGCCATCTTCAGGTGTCGAGTGTTTTTCTAAGGGAAATTACGAGAGCGCAGCAGGAAGACGAGGAGTTCGGAAAGGTGTTGAAGGCGGTTTGCGAGGAGAGGCTGCAAGGTTTTGCGGTGGACGGGGATGGCTTATGGAGGTTTGAGGGGCGAGTGTGCGTTCCTGCGAGTGGTGACCTTCGGAGAGCGATTATGGAGGAGGCTCACAAGAGCCATTTCACCATTCATCCTGGGATAGTAAGTGTCTGGTATGTCAGAAGGTGAAAGCGGAACATAGGAGGATGCCAAGACTGCTACAGCCGCTGAGTGTGCCAGAGTGGAAGTGGGAGAGCATATCCATAGAATTCGTGTCTGGATTGTCGAGGACTCAGGCGGGGCACGACGCGGTGTGGGTTATCGTTGATCGGCTGACCAAGTCGGTTCACTTTCAGGCGATTAGGATGACCTACCCTCTAGAGAGGTTAGCGGAGATCTATGTTCGGGAGGTGGTGAAGTTGCATGGTGTACCGAAGACGATAGTCTCGGATCGTGATCCGAGGTTCGCGTCTCGTTTCTAGAGAGCCATCCAGAAAGCGCTCGGTTCGGAGTTGAGCATGAGCACGGCATATCATCCCCAGACGGATGGTCAGTCAGAGAGGACTATTCAGACGCTGGAGGACATGTTGAGGGCATGTGTGCTAGATGGTCTTGGGAGTTGGGACAAGTTGCTGCCCTTGATAGAGTTCTCCTACAACAACTACTACCAAGAGAGTATAAGGATGGCGCCTTTCGAGGCTTTGTATGGGAGGAAGTGCAGATCACCCCTATGTTGGCATGACCCAGGTGAAGCGAGTGTTCTAGGACCCGACCTTGTGAGGGAGACGTCTGAGCAGGTGAAGAGGATTAGGGAGAGGATGCTCGCGACCCAGAGCCGCCAGAAGAGCTATGCCGATCAGAGGAGACGACCCTTAGAGTTATTAGTAGGCGAGCATGTGTTTCTGCGAGTTATCCCTATGACAGGTATAGGACGAGCCATGAAAGTTAGGAAGCTTAGCCCTAGGTACCTTGGTCCCTTCGAGGTCTTGAGTCGTGTCGGGCCAGTCGCTTACCGAGTGGTTTTACCTCCCAGTCTTTCAAACTTGTAAGATGTCTTCCATGTTTCTCAGTTGAGAAAGTACATCTCCGATCCTAGTCATGTCTTAGAGCCGGAAAATGTACAACTAAGGGACGATTTGTGTTTTGAGTTGCCCCTATGAGTATCGTTGACCGCAGCGTAAAGAGGTTAAGACGGAAGGATGTGTCTTTGGTCAAAGTGGCTTGGGGCGGAGGTCGGTTAGGAGATTTCACATGGGAATTGGAGGACGAGATGCGTCGCTAGTTTCCATCTTTGTTTACAGGTACGAATTTCGAGGACGAAATTCTTTTAAGGGGGGGGGGAGAAATGAAACACCCCGATCTTTATTAAGTCCTAATTAAAGGAAGTTAAGGGTAATGGACTTTGATTAGAGCTTAATGGGGTTTGAGTGTATATGTTTCTCCTAGTTTAAAGTATCCATGATATGTGTTTTTATAAGTATTCATATGTGTTTTGATGTTATATTAAGTTATTATGTATGTATGTTGTTGTATGAGTTGAGACGCTTTAGAGATGTTTTGGGGCACTTTCCAGGCCCAGTAATCAATTACAGCTCCTTGGTAATCGATTACAGCAAGTCGAGTTTCAAATTTGGTGTTTTTTCAGAGGCCTGTAATCGATTACAGAACCGTGTAATCGATTACTGTAATCGATTACGAGTTCGACGTAATCGATTACCACGTGCGCAGAATGTGTTTTCGGATGTTTTAATTGACGGGCGGGCCCCACGATGACTCTTAAACCCTTTTAGCTCAGTATTTACGAAAGTAAACCCTATTTTCCACCTCATTCAATCAGAAAACTCTCTCTCATCATCCCAGAGCCTCCATTGTTTCTCTCTCAAAAACTCTCAAAGCCATAGGCACTCCATGTCAAGAAACACCCACAAATACTCACTCAATCCCAAAAACAGTTACATATTCTTGATCCTCTCACCGAGCCGAACGTTTCTACCGGTTGTTTTTCTCCGGAAAGGGTCATCGTTGGAGTCGGGCCGTTCGTGAAGCTAGGGTTTCGTCTAGAGCAAGAGTTGTCTTCAAGAGGTAGGGGTTAGGCATTTTAATTGTCATGGAATTTCATGTATATTAATGAATTGATGTAGTTTTAAATGTTGTTCATTGTTTTTCCCATTAGGGTTTATGAAAGGGTTGAATTATGAAATTGGTTTTGAAAAAGAAAGGGGTTTTACAAATTGGAAAGTGTTTTAAACGTATTTTTATGATTGGTATTGGTATGGCAATGTTTTGTATCGATTGGGACGATGTTAGATTCATATTTTGGCCAATGGCTATTGAAAAACGTGTTTTGGAAACTCAAGAATCGTATTTTACGACTTCGTAATCGATTACGATGTCCGAAATCCCAATCGCGAGAAAACACTGTTCTCTGTTAATCGATTACAGAGCTGCGTAATCGATTACAGTAATTAATTACCAGCCCGTGTAATCGATTACGACAGTGCTGTTTGTGCGAAAATGAACTGTTTTGACCCTTTATGCACCCTAATGCGTTCTACAACTTATGTAACGGATATATATGAGTTAATTATGCATTGTATGCTATAAATATGTTGTTCAGTGAATGTTATGATGTTATGTGATGTCTATGTGAACTATATGACTTGATGTTATATGATTATGCATGACTATGTGAATGAGTATATTATATGTAGCCTTCGACATGTGATGGTTGTGGCTGAGGGACGTGAGTTAAACCTCGACATGCAAGTCCGTTATTGAGGGAAGGTGAAAAAGTTAAAGTTCAAGATTCAATTAAAACACATGTAATCTTCGACATGTGGTAGTTGTTGTAGTGGGAGGTGTGGCAACCTCGACATGCAACTCTATCACTAAAGGAAGGTGAGTACCCCCTCTCCCCAATATAGTTTAGGATGAGCTCATGCCTAGGGGTCGGTGATGTGGAGGAAAAGGTTTAGAGGGTGGACAGGCCAAAAGAGAAAAGTGTGTAACCGAGTAAAGTAAAGTTAGAAGTTAAGTCCAAGACCTAAAAGTTACTTTGACATAGAGTGATGATTGACTAAGTTCCCTTATATGATTGTATAGCACGTAGAGCACCCACAAGAGTTATATAATGATATATATTAGGTATGAATATGATATAAAATGAACAAGAGGCACTTAGGTAAGTCGTTCCGGGAAAGATGATTTTTGAACTTATAATTGAAATTGAATGCATTCATGTCACACTTATTTTATTAATAAACCCGGAGCGGCTCCCCTACTGAGTTACTTCCCAGTACTCACCCCACGTTTTCCCCCCATTTTAGATGATGAGGTTCAGCAGGATACCGGAGCGGATGAGGAGCCCGCGCAGTTATAGTTTATTGGAGCTTTTATTATTATTAGATACTTTTATTTTCAGTTGCTATGTTATGGATTATATTTCTTTTGGATTTTAGCATTATGGTATTTCTTTTTCTGAGTCCGGACACATGTTAGCTAGCTTTTACATTTCAGTTTATGGATTTGTATTGTGGAGTCTTATGGCAGTTTTAGGCTCATGAGATGACACCTATTACTATTTACTTTCTTGATTGTATATTTGGGGAGAATATGTTTGCTTATTTCATTTATTTTATGAGGTATTATTCAGACCATATTACGTGTTATATATTAACGTTATATTATGCGCAATGCCCTTATGTTTATATTCCGCAAACGATTTTCGAAAAATTCTCCCACATATTTTCTGCGTACAAGTATTTTAAAAACAAGTATAAGTATGATAACAGAAGGTAACCCTTATGAAATGACCCTAAATGACTATAGCACTAGGGGCTATCTAGTAGGGTGTTACAAAGTTGAGAGGTTAGCTCTAGGAAGGGCCCAAAACTTAGATAACCCAACTAGATCCCCCGTAACCCTGTTTAATTATAAGTTGGACACCCTCGAGTTTCTAATGTTCATGTCATCTGCGATCGCAAAGGAGAAAAACACATGAGGCAACGATGATGGATGGAGTTCTTCAAGGACTTTGACTTCACATTGCACTACCATCCCGGTAAAGCCAACAAAGTTGCTGACGCGTTAAGCCGAAAACCGCTTCATATTGCATGGATGATGATCAAGGAGGCGGAGTTGATTGAGCAATTTGGGGATTTGGATCTTGGAAGGAGGACAACTCCCACCAGTATTCGACTTTATCAACTCAAGATCACCAACAATTTCAAGCTGCGGATCGTTCAAGCTCAAAAAGAAGAAGGGGATGAAGAACTCCAGAGGTATATGAAGGCTAGCATGAGGGGTAAAGTCAAGGAGATTAGCCAAGGATCTGATGGAATTTGGAGGTTTGGAGGAAGGATTTATGTGCCAAAGGGGTTTTGGATTGAAGGAAGATATCCTCCGTGAAGCGCATAAGAGTCAGTTTGCGATTCACCCGGGGATAACTAAGATGTATCATGACCTCAAGCATAATTTCTGGTGGCTTGAAATGAAGAGCGGTGTTGCTAATTATGTGAAAAATTGCTTGACTTGCCAAAAGGTTAAGGCGAAACACCAAAAGCTAGCCGAAATATTGAGCCCTCTTCCTATCTGAATGGAAGTGGGAACATATTTCCATGGACTTTGTTTCTAGATTTCTTCTCACACAGAGAAAAGCGGATGCTATTTGGGTAATTGTTGATTGGTTAACCAAATCAGCTCACTTTTTGCCTGTAAGGATGAACTTTCCCTTGGAACGGTTAGCAAACTTGTACATCACTTAGATAGAGAGATTGCATCGGGTGTTGTCAACCATTGTTTCTGATCAAGATCCGAGGTTCACTTCAAGGTTCTGGAGATCATTACAACGAACTTTTGGGACGAAGCTGAGAATGAGCACGACCTATCATCCTCAAACAGATGGTCAATCAGAACGTACCATCCAAACTCTTGAGGATATGCTTCGAGCTGTGATTTTGGAAATGCCTGGAAGTTAGGACGAGCATCTACCAGTTGTAGAGTTCGCTTACAACAATAGCTATCACAGAAGCGTTGAAATGGCATTGTATGAAGCCTTGTATGGAAGGAAGTTTCTATCTCCGCTTTGTTGGAATGAATCAAGTAAAGAACATCTTTTGGGACCGGAATTGATTCGGCAGACTTTAGAAAAGATCAGAATTATAAGGGAGAAGATGAAGGTAGCTCAAATTAGGTAAATGAGTTACGCTGATCAAAGGCATCGAACACTAGAATTTCGAGAAGGTGACCATGTTTTCTTAAGAGCTACACCAACCACAGGACTAAGACGAAACCTAGGAGCTAGAAAGCTAAGCCCAAAATACATAGGACCCTTCCAAATCCTTAAGAAAATTGGACCTGTAACCTACCAGATAGCCCTTCCACCACATCTATCCAATCTTCATGATGTATTCCATGTCTCTCAATTATGCAAGTATCAGGCATCGCCTGAGCATGTACTATAATCTGAACCAATTCAGTTAAGGGATAACCTGACGTTTGAACTCCCTACGATCATGATCGTTGATCGTAAAGTAAAGCAAACTCGACATCGAGATATACCTTTAGTGAGAGTTGTGTGGGGAAAAGGACCGATCGTGAATCACACGTGGGAACTAGAATCAGATATGCGTAATAGATATCCAAGCTCGTTTTAAAGCTTGGTTTTAATAATAGAACTAGTAATATTAAAAGATCTTCTTTTATGGATCCTTAATGTGAAAGTTTATGTAAATCTGATGTTTATGGGAAATATAGTATTTTAATATGTTAGAAAATAAAGTTTGATGAAAATATTTGTTTGGTTTTGGTTTGGTAAGAAAAAGGATTTTAAAGTACCTAGTTTTAAGTAAAAAGTGTTGAAAGTGTTACTAATGACTATATATGTATTTTAGAAATATTTTGATTGATTAAAAGTGTTTGAAAAGTGTTTTTAGGAAATTAAACAATTCTGTCCAGAATTTAAAATGACCTTAAAAATACTTTCTAACACATGTTTTCATGATAAATAAGCTTGAATATGACTAGTAATTATTTTAGGAATTGTTGGTAAAAATTTAAGGTAATGGCCGAATGGTCTTGATCATTTTATATATGTTTTTCTGAAATAAAAATAAGTTACTTTAATAACACTAAACCTCTTTTAGTGATTTAAGATATTAAATAAAATAAAAATAATAATATTAATAATAATAATAATTTATAAAGGAAGATAAATAAAACTTTAAAAATAAAGGATGTTATGAAGTAAGTAATAATACATGAAGTAGTAATATATTAGGAGATCATAATGTATCTATAATACATTAAAAGACTTGATAATAGGAAGAGTGAGGTGAGGTTGAATAATGCATAATACTCTTAACCTTTAAAAGTGTAGTTATGGTGATGAAAATTCATAATGTACCCATATATAATATTATAATAATAATAAGGATGCTACCTCATAATGATCATAGGACTTTAAGAAGAATGCTAAGATGTAATCATCCCATAAGACATGTAACGAATGAGTGAAGAGAGAGAATGTCATGCTTCACGAAAGGTTAACGTTATTCCTATTTATGCATGTGTGATATTGATATGAGGAAATGCTATATACATGATGTGATATGATTATGTATGACGATGAATGGCCAAGTAATGATGATGTTGATGATGTTGAGTATGATGATGGTATGTTGAGATTGATCATAAGAATGATGATGAGATTGATGTTGAGAACTCATGAGGATTATGATAAGGCCATGATGATGTAATGATTATGATGATTGAATGATTGATGGATTGATTGTGTGTGATGGAGCGTAATGCTCGTGAGATATAACCGTTGAGTGGAACCTTCGATTAGCCTGATTCCAGCCATCTAAGTTTGTAGGATGGTGGTGCATGTGCATACCTCACGGGATAGGGAGGCCTATGTGGTGAGATGCCAGATTTGCATGCATGGGACACATAGTCCTGTTTTTCTTTTGATAATGATGATGATTATGTATGCCGGGTGAGGTTGTCCCCGAGGTTATTTGAAAGCGTACACTCATGAAAGTGGAAAACGACTAATCCCTCGTTCCCTGCATACGAAGAGACTCTAAGCATACGAAAGTGGTCCGGAGATTCTTTTTAGTACGACCTATTAGGAATTTCTGTTGATTGCGTCGTGTGATAGATTCTGCGTAGGTTGCTAGTTATGCGATAACCTAGAAAGGAAAACTAGTACCCCGTAGACATCGGATCAATAGGATGCTTAACTATTCAAAGCACTGAGTCCATCTCTTTTCTTTAAATCTAATCTTGTTTTTATAAATCATGGGACGTTACTTTGAATAGCTAGAATTTGGCTTAAGGGAGTACACCGATCCGAGTGCTCCAAGATGATTCACTGAGATATCATTATCTCATATCTTTTCTTCTCTTATGCCCCAAATTCTAGGTGATGAAGCCGCCTCCAACGCCACCGCAGCCCCCTATATATATGAGTTCGCTACTGAGAGTTTCTCGCCAGCTACGTGAACCGTGTCCATGACATCTAGCGTACCTGTGATCCTCAGCTTCTACCCTCCTGATCTTATGTTCTCTTATCCTATCGGAAATCACCAGCCAAAGATCCACAGTACCAGGTGACGTGGATTATTAGATGTAGCACCGAGTCTTATCAAGTTATTTTCATTCATGTTATTTCAGTTTATGTTGTTCAGTTTATGACATTTCAGTTGTATTTGCTATTCGATTGTATTTTTAAACTTATCGTTTTGTAGCTCTATTTGTTTGGGCATGGTACCTCATACCGTCGGTTGTTATCATTTGTACCCTTTTCACTTCAGAGATTTATGATACTTCAGTTTTATCATTCCTTCTTATCCTTTATGATGCCATATCGCTATTTCATTATTGGTTCGAAAAAAAAACTGTGTATTTCTGTTAGTAGATTTAGGATGTTACACAAGTTTAGCACCTTTTTGTGAATCCATCAGAGGCAATAATGCAAAAAAAAAAAAAAAAACAGTAGAAAGACAACGAACATATTATTTAAAGTTGTTTTCACTCCATTGTATATAATATCAACCTATATGCATAAAAAACCTAAAAATATTCACAAAGGCCAAAATTTCAAGTATTATGACTGAAAATAAAAGATAATATATCTTTCACGTAATAATATCGATAGAGTACAAATATGCAACTAATACTTTTTGTTAATTATTAACTTAAAGGTTAATTATATAAATAGTACACATTACATAAAGGCTAAAGTTTTTGAATCACACATAATTAGCAATTCATAATATTCAATTTGTGCTCAATATATGCCAAAACTTAAAACGAAATGTATAAAATCGAATTTGAAAAATTTTGTAAGAAAACAGAAATTGAAATATTGTCAAAATATAGAATGTTTGCACTAATTAACAATTATCTTTGCAATAAGAGAGGCAATGAACGAAATAATGTGAAGTAATATTCATGTACAGGGTACGTATCAACGATCATTGATATAAGTAACATTAGCTAGAAATATTATACGTGAATATATATACTAATTGTATAAAAAAATATACTATGATATTACAGTGTGATATATGAATAATACAATTTATGACTAACAGTAAAATTAATGTTCGTACAGTTAAAATGCAATTTTGAGTACGCTATGATAAAATGTAGATGAGTTGTACCACTCAAACCCAAGAAACGCAATATTTATGTAGCTTAAAAAGAAATATGAATATAAGGTAAGAAATAATTTATTTTAAATAAAAAAAATCTGATAAATTTTAAGTGTTTAAATTATGATTCTAATCAAATATATAAATTGCAAATAACATCATACAATTATACATAACAATAAAAACTTATTAACATTATAGTTGTATTATAACAAAGAATTTTATAAAATTGGGTATGTGATACGTAAAGTGTATAAAAAGAAGCATATCAATGCATAGTGTTTAAACTTTAAGACGATATAAATATATACCTTGTTTGCCCCAAATAACATTATCTTTCTAATAACAGGGATAATTATTAACGTGACATGGAGTAATAATCAAATTTATCTATTGCATTTAAAACGGATAGTATATGTATCTGAAGGAGAAAATCAAAACATTACTTAAAGACTGAATTTAACATACCGTTTAAATAATAATCATTGCCTGAGTATAAAGTTTTTAAAAAAGATCAAGAATATAAATTAATAGATTCAAGATAAGACATTTTAAATAATTGTGCTAGACAAATCTCAAGGGATAAATAATGATAGCAACAGAATATACCAACAAACAAATAACACAAATGAACCGTCATAGATTAAGACACATCAAAATAAATAAATAAAATTACTGAATAATATTATAAAATTAATGGTAACAATTGTATTGAAATATACAATGTTAGTCAAATTAATATTGATTATATGAATTGTATAATTTTTATGGATGTGAAAAGTAATACATACTATTTTATTTAACAATTGAAACAAAGCAATATCAACGTTTAACATGTGTGCACCAAATATCACAATCTTTCCAATAAAAGATATGTAACATCCCAATTTATGAACTATGTCATGGACATAATTAACAATTTGCAATGTTACATAACACCCAAAAACCCCATGTTTTTTTTTTGAAACGTATATGTAAAATATATTTTCGTAACCCATATAAACGATAAATCAATAGCGAGACTCAAAAGCCATGACCAATCAGATTCAATAGCACGATTAGATATCGTGGATAAGCATCTAGAATAATAATGGAATTTGCCAATAATATAATAAAGGCCCATACAACAATGGCCATGATATTACTATTTAACATAAACATCAGGATGAAAATATAAAAGGCTCAAGTGTATCTGAATCCTGTTTAAATACATACAGAGCAAAATAAAGGAGCTGACATGATCAAAATAGACAAGTATGAAATCCTGGTCCGAATATACAAAAGAGGACTCAGGTAAAACTGTAGTGTTGTCAATACAAATACATGTCAAAGAGAGTCATATCCCACGCAGGGGTACAAAAGGCTCCATAAAATAACTTATAAACAAAAAGGTAAAGAGGTTAAAGGTCAGTTGCACGTCAGTTAAGGTGGTCACGGTCAACGCCTCATCTACTAGCAGTCCCGGCGTCCTCGCTCATGTCTGAGCCCGCGGTAGGGGAAGCCGCCTCAGACTCCACTATGATGTAATCGACGTCCGGCAAGGAACCTGCCGAGTCATCACTCTGGTAGCCCTCATCCTCCTCTGGATCCGACTCGATCGACTCCGAAGCGGGAGAGGGTGGCGGAGGTGGCGGTGGAGAGGCAGGCGCACGAGCCGGCGCTGGAGCTGGAACAGGAGCAGGGGCAGGAGCAGGAGCAGGGTACCTCGCAGTAAGCTCTGGGATAAAGAAGCGATGTACCCCCGAGATAGTGGATGCAACTGTGACCGCACCGGTGGCCGGCGTGTAGCTGGCCCAAGCGAAATCAAAAGTCTCGTGGCGCGGCGGGGACTGCGGCGGCTGCTCCATCTAGAATCGAATCATTGCAAGAGAGTGTAAGATAGAGATGTCTTATTGAGTTACCTTGAGCACACGGATCTACGTGCTCGATGTTATCGATTCTAGCCAGTCAAAGTAATACTTGCATCAAACAGAACTTTAGTTTTCTCAAAAACTCAAGTGCTTACTTTGACTAGACCAAACAACTTAACGATCCGTCTCTAAGGGAAACCTAAGAGTCTTTCTAAGTTCTCGCGGTTCCCTTAATATACAGATGATGCTCACCCCTCTCATATATCATTACAGCCGACCATAACAGTTGCTAGCAGCAAATATAAATCATTATATAACAAGTCACTACTTTCACATCATTTATATTAGTAAAACACACATAAGGGCACTTCAAATCAACATATCCGACCTTGAGGCGTATCCGAATACACCCACCTCCTAGATACCCTCTAACGGCATACTCGAATCCACCCAACTCCTAAGTACGTAGTCGATAACAGCGTACTCGAATCCACCCATCTCCTAAGTAGTTGAGAAAGGCGTACTCGAATCCACCCAACTCCTAAGTAGCCATAATAGCATACTCGAATCCACCCATCTCCTAAGTAGCTGAGAAAGGCGTACTCGAATCCACCCATACTCCTAAGTAGCCATTAAACACTTCAATCTTCCCACTCAAAACAACCACATGAAACATGTACAAGTCTCTACATATTCAGCTTAATAATCAATTAACTTTCAACATCATAGCAGGTACTTTCAATACTCACAACTAAGTATCTCATCAATCATAATTCACAATTCAATCATTCCTAGCTTCACACTCGTAAAGTCTTAAGCATGTATACCGATTTCTTAGTTACATGTACTTTACAAATTCCTGTATAATTTAGCATGCACATAAACATATAATAGTCAAACCTTCATTACAACCCTTAAGGAATCTCTCTACGAGCATCAAAATTCACCAACTCAGCATTTAACACATGACACGATTATTCAACATCCTTAAATTTCCCTCATGAGTACTACTCATGGTAACACCTTATTCTTAAACGTAAGATCCTTTCACAAGAGCATTTTCAAGTGTTCTCAAAATCTTTAATAACACGAAATCATACACTCACATATATAAATAACAACAAGGCTAGGGAAATATTTAAGCCTCACATAGTTTATTAACCCCCTAATTATTATTTGAAAACTTGTACTTGAAATAAGATGAAAACAGGTGAATTTTTATTTTTCTGGTGCAGGGGATCGATCATCAGGGGTCTGGGATCGATCCTGCACTAAAATTGTTCCTCCCAGGTGAAATTTTGCCCAGGGGATCGATCCTCAGGGGTCTGGGATCGATCCCCTCTTTAAATTTTGCAGAAAACTCATTTTCGCAGCACGGGGATCGATCCTCTCATAGTGGGGATCGATCCCCACTTGAAATTTTCCCAAAACAGCAAATTTTTAACATGGGGATCGATCCCCACAGCACAGATTCTGCAGAAAACGCAGAAATCGTGTTTTAGCTCCACTCTCACCCCAAAACTCATACCCAACCATCCAAAACACTTAGAAATCATCCATCCAACATACATACACATATAATCAGTAACCAAACTCAATATCTCAGATCATATCACAAAGAAAATGCATAATCTCACACATGCAAGCATCAAAACTCAACATGCAACATCATCATTCCACACCACCATTAACCATAACCATGGAAGCTTAACAAAAACAAAAATAGAGTTCAGGTATCTCACCACACAGCCATCAAACAACATATGCAAGAGCAGAAATCAGAGTAGGAGTGTTAGAGTATGAGTAACTCACTTGGATGCTTGAAGAAAATGCAAAATGGGTGGTGTTGGTGATGGTTTTTCTTGCTCCCTAGGTGCTGGCCGAGAATTGTGAGGGAGATGGGAGAGAAAGCTTCTGATATGTGTGTGTTTGATGAAAAATGCAATTGTGATTGAGGGGGAGGGGTTGGCCGAGAGTTTTAATGCTCCAAGGGGTGAGTGTTGTGTTATTTTGTGTTGTTTTAGTGTTAAATGTGTTTAGGTGGTGAGTATGAATATGTGTTTGAGTATGATTGTGAGTAAAAAATTGTAACTAAATTTTATGGTGAGAGTTTAATAAATTTTGGAAAGCTCAGAGTCCTAAAAAGTGGCTCCGGTTGTGTTTAGGATCGAGCTCAGGTTCTCTCTCAGGTTACTCAATTACTCACTAAACATCTAATATTTAAAATAAGGAAATGACATATGATCGTTACGAAAATTTCCTTAATATTATGAGACTCTGATCTCAATAAGTCTAAAATAATTATCTCGCTATATTATTAATTTCACATTATTTATATATTAAAAGGATTTTTCCTGAAAATCGTAAAAATGCGAAATTTAATAATAATAGCTTTAAAATCATAACTTTCCAATATTGGTGGGAGTATTTTCTAATTATTTTCTAAACACCAATTTGGGACTCTCAATTTAAATATTAAGGTCTAAACAAAATTTTTATAACGATCATTACCCCTCTTAGGGGTTCTCTAGCTCGTACAATAATAATATTAAGTTTGCCTTGCTTCTCAAACAAACTTAAATTATTATATAAAACTTACTCACGCAAAACAAATACATGTACACTTATATACATTAATACATATGCGCACACACATACACACACACACACACACACACACACATATATATATATATATATATATATATATATATGTGCACCCATACACACACACACACACATATATATACAGATATACAAATTTTTATTCACAAGACATAAATATGTATACATACATATATGCAATCTTATACTCACATAAGCACCTTTTTCATTTTAATATACCTCGCATAATTATATATATATTACTTCAACATATATATATATATATATATATATATAAATAAACTTAACACCGGTCTTTCTCCTGAGTAAGGAAATTTACTTAAATCCAAAGGACATGGACCCGATGGACTTTTTGAGCTGTATTGAGAGGGAGACTACACTTCTCTGCATTCCTTCAGAGCTGGCTGTCGAGTTGGTTGGACACCGGATGGGAGGTGTTGCAGCCACATGGTATGAGACGTTGATCGAGGGCAGAGGTCCAGAGGTCGCACCACTGACATGGGATGAGTTCGCACAGGAGTTCAGGGACCGGTTCGTTCCCACTAGCCTTCGGGACAGAGCACTACAGGCTTTCTTAGACCTACGGATGACCAGAGAGATGACGGTTTCTAGGTATGAGTCAGAGTTCTCCCGCCTCGCTAGGGTCACTCGGTTCCCCATGACTCTGAACGAGAAGGTGAGACGCTTCATTCAGGATCTTCCAGGCAACTATCGGTTCGCCCTGACATTCTACCAGACATCAGACAGATTTCCAGAGGTTCTAAATGCAGCTCTTTCGTGCGAGACGACTAGCATCAGTATTCAGGGCAGGGGTGAGAAGAAAGCTAAGCTCACTGGTTCTTTCTCGGGCGGAGCAGCCCTTGTCCGCAGCCAGCAGCCACCACAGTCTCATGGTTCCCAGCCGTGTAGGACCATCTCCTCAGCGTCCACTCTGGTTCGCCCCACTGCCACACAGAGCCAGAGTCAGAGTAGGGGTAGCCAGTCCGCCGCGTCACACCAGTAGGGAGGGTCAGTCTCATCCCGCCCACAGTGCCAGACTTGCGGTAAGCTCTACTCTGGGGTTTGCCGTAAGGGGACTCGAGGTTGCTACAGTTGTGGCCAGGAGGGCCACGTGCTCAGGGATTGCCCATCCAGACAGTTGACATACAGTGAGGCCTCGATACAGATGACTCCTCCGATAGCCCAGTCAGCACAGGGTCAGACCCGCTTCTTTACACCGGCCGGCCGAGGCGGTGGAGGCGGGCGGTCAGATAGCAGAGGATCAGGAGGTAGAGGCTCGGGAGGTCAGTCTCACCTCTATGCTGTCACCCGTCAGGATGCTCATGCGTCTAATGCAGTTCTCACAGGTATTATCTTTGTTAATGGTTATGATGCTTTAGCGTTGTTCGATCCCAGAGCGACGCATTCCTTCGTATCTGTCTTCTTTGCTATGAGGTTCCGTGAGAGTCCTTCCCTCCTGGAGCTGCCTTTCCGGGTTAGTACGCCGGGAGGTTCGTTAGATGTAGATCGGGTGTTCAGATCGTGTTCAGTTCGGGTTGGAGAGTTTCAGGCCAAGGCGGATTTGATGGTTCTCAGGTTGGAGGAGTTTGATGCGATCTTGGGTATGGACTGGTTGGCAGAGCAGTATGCAGAGGTAGATTGCCGGGGAAAGACAGTGACCTTCAGAGTTCCGGAGCGGGAGCCAGTGTTGTTTCAGAGCAGTAGTTGTGCGTCAGTGGATATTTTGGTATCGTCGATGAGTGCTCTTCAGTTGCTGAGCAAAGGGAGTGGTGGTTACCTCGCAGCGGCGAGGGATATGTCTGTGGAGTAGAGTGGCACCAGTGAGATGGCTGTAGTTCCAGAGTTCATGGATGTTTTTCCGGAGGATCTGCCCGGGAAACCCCCAGTTAGAGAGGTGGAGTTCGGGATAGATTTGGAGCCGGGAGTGAGGCCCATCTCTATACCCCCGTATCGCATGGCACCGGCAGAGCTGAGGGAGCTTCAGAGTCAGTTATAGGAATTGTTGGACAAGGGATTTATCCAGCCGAGTTCGTCACCGTGGGGAGCACCAGTGCTCTTTGTGAAGAAGAAGGATGGGTCTATGAGGATGTGCATCGACTACAGGCAGCTGAACAAGGTTACAGTGAAGAACAAGTATCTGTTGCCGAGGATTGATGACCTATTTGATCAGCTTCAGGGGGCGGTGTGCTTTTCAAGGATAGATATGAGGTCGGGATATCATCAGCTGAAGATCAGGGATGAGGATGTACCCAAGACGGCATTTCGTACCCGCTATGGACACTACGAGTTCTTGGTGATGTCCTTTGGGTTAACGAATGCCCCGGCTGCTTTCATGGACCTGATGAACAGAGTGTTCAAGCCATTCTTGGACCGCTTTGTCATCGTGTTCATCGATGATATCTTGGTGTACAACAAGAGCAAGGAGGAGCTTGAGGGACATCTGAGGACGGTGTTGCAGACACTGAGAGAGCATCAGTTGTATGCTAAGCTCTCGAAGTGTGAGTTTTGGTTAGACAAGGTGGCTTTCTTGGGGCACGTGGTGACGAGTGAGGGTATCACGGTGGATCCAAAGAAGGTTGAGGCGGTACGCCAATGGGCACGGCCGACGTCAGCAGCCGAGATTCGGAGTTTCTTGGGGTTAGCAAGTTATTACCGCAGGTTTGTGAAGGGTCGTTATTTCTTTTAACTACAATCAATTTAGAGTTTAAAGAGCAAAAGAGATATTGAATAAATTAACTATAGAGTATAGTTAGCTAACCCAAGTCGTTTCTCAAAGGAGGCTTAAACATTTGATCTTAATATGTATAGTATATGTAAATAAAGTTTGGGGATTATGAAGATATTGTGTAACTATGTAATGTAAGATATCAACAAGATAAAAGAGGTCTTGGTGTTGAGTAGTGTGTGAAACCACATTTTCCCTATCATAAACTCACATAAGCATTTTATCAAACACATGGGGTGCAATCTACACATGCATGGAAAATAAACAACTTAATAGATTCTAATCCAAACCAATTAAGCTAAATTAACCTAGACACATGCAAATCCAATTCCCAATCAAGAATAAGCCCAACTCTCCTAGTCATAGGCATAAGATAATAATCCATATCAAAAACCCAAAACCCCAAGAACACAAATTAATTCCCCAATCAAGAAATCAATTTGTGTCAAAGAGTGCAACCAAAACTTGCAAGCATTAATCCACACATACAAATTTTAATAGCATTCAACCAAGAAAAAAGGGAGCAACCCAAAGAACTAAATAGCAAGCTTCAAGGGAAAATAGGTTCTAACACTATCTCAACACCAAGCACCAAGAGAACTACTCACACATGAAGAAATTAGAAAATGAAATAGGAAGAGAAATTGATGGCATGAATAAGAACTGAAATATAATTATTAATAAAAATGCAATAGAGCAAATGTATCCAAGAACATCAAATGTGTAGAAAAGAAAATAAAAACCTAGAGAGAAGTTGGAGCTTCTCTCTCTAGAAAGCTAAAAGGGGAAAGATGACCTAATGGTGAATGAATGAATCTTCTAAAAGTGCCCCCCTCCTTACATTAAAAGTCCCAAATTAAGAAATTAAAGATAGAGACCAAAAAGCAAAAATTACAAATTATAAAAAGCTGTCAGCCACACAGTGGTCGCTGGCGACCAGAATGACTGGTCGCTGGATCGCCAGCGACCACAAACAGAGAGGCCCAATATTCTGTCTCCTTCGAGCATTGGTCGCCAGCGACCAGAATGTCTGGTTGCTTGGTCGCTGGCGACCACTTCCTGGGCAGAAATTCTTGCGTAGTTTCTCCGGCTCATCCGTGCATCCGCTCCTTCGCTCCTTTGCTCCTGCTGCTCCTGAGACTCAAAGTAGACCCGGCCTAGGTTCCTGAAATCCAAAAACACTAACCAAGAGTGCATTAAAAGATAACAAGACCAAGTACTACCTTAGAATCCGCTTTAAAACTCCGGTTCTTACTTCAACCACCAAAACACCACATGAATCACAAACAATGCAAAACAAATGCTAATAAGACTACTAAGGAACACAAGATGCACAAATAAGGATAAAGAATGCACATAATTTCGCATCCTATCAAGAGGCGGTGGTTGGAGCTTCTCAGCGACTATGATTGTTCGATCAAGTATCATCCGGGGAAGGCGAACGTGGTGGCGGATGCTTTGAGTAGGAATCCGGTGATGGAGGAGCGAAGATCGCAAGGGAGTTTAGCCCACGTTGCGCATGAGAGGAGACCCATGGCAGGAGAGATCCAGAAGTTGGAGTCTGAGGGTGTATGGTTCGAGGTTGATGGATCGGGGCCGCTCTTAGCCCATATCAGTGTTAGGTCGACGTTTGCGGAGCTGGTGAAGCAGCGTCAGTCAGAAGATCCGAGGTTGGTGGAGCTTAGAGAGAGGGTTCAGAGAGGGGAATGCTCGGACTTCTCAGTGGATGCAGGTGGGGTGCTCAGGATTGGAGACCGGTTGTGTGTGCCAGAGGTAGGGAACCTTCGAGAGACCATTTTGAGAGAGGCTCATTGTACAACTTATTCGGTTCACCCAGGATCGACTAAGATGTATAAGGACCTCAAGCCGTTATATTGGTGGCACAGTATGAAGAAGGATGTGGGAGAGTTCGTGACCAGGTGTCTGGTGTGTCAGCAAGTCAAGGCTGAGCATCAGCGCCCAGCAGGGTTGTTGTAGGAGATTCCACTACCAGAGTGGAAGTGGGAGAGGATAGCGATGGATTTTGTGACGGGTTTGCCGCGAGTGGTGAAGGGTTTTGACACTATCTGGGTGATAGTGGATCGGCTCACGAAGTCTGCACATTTCATTCCAGTGAAGACCACATACACGGCCACGCAGTATGCTCGCCTCTACATCGATCAGGTTGTCAGGTTGCATGGGGTACCGGTTTCTATCATCTCAGACAAGGGATCACAGTTTACCTCCAGGTTCTGGCGTGCCTTGCATCAGGCTTTGGGCACGAGGTTGGACCTCAGCACGGCTTTTCATCCGCAGATGGACGGTCAGTCTGAGCGTACGATTCAGACTTTGGAGGATATGTTGAGGGCTTGCAGTTTGGACTTTGGTGGATCTTGGGACGAGCAGTTACCCATAGTGGAGTTCGGGATAGATTTGGAGCCGGGAGTGAGGCCCATCTCTATACCCCCGTATCGCATGGCACCGGCAGAGCTGAGGGAGCTTCAGAGTCAGTTATAGGAATTGTTGGACAAGGGATTTATCCAGCCGAGTTCGTCACCGTGGGGAGCACCAGTGCTCTTTGTGAAGAAGAAGGATGGGTCTATGAGGATGTGCATCGACTACAGGCAGCTGAACAAGGTTACAGTGAAGAACAAGTATCTGTTGCCGAGGATTGATGACCTATTTGATCAGCTTCAGGGGGCGGTGTGCTTTTCAAGGATAGATATGAGGTCGGGATATCATCAGCTGAAGATCAGGGATGAGGATGTACCCAAGACGGCATTTCGTACCCGCTATGGACACTACGAGTTCTTGGTGATGTCCTTTGGGTTAACGAATGCCCCGGCTGCTTTCATGGACCTGATGAACAGAGTGTTCAAGCCATTCTTGGACCGCTTTGTCATCGTGTTCATCGATGATATCTTGGTGTACAACAAGAGCAAGGAGGAGCTTGAGGGACATCTGAGGACGGTGTTGCAGACACTGAGAGAGCATCAGTTGTATGCTAAGCTCTCGAAGTGTGAGTTTTGGTTAGACAAGGTGGCTTTCTTGGGGCACGTGGTGACGAGTGAGGGTATCACGGTGGATCCAAAGAAGGTTGAGGCGGTACGCCAATGGGCACGGCCGACGTCAGCAGCCGAGATTCGGAGTTTCTTGGGGTTAGCAAGTTATTACCGCAGGTTTGTGAAGGGTCGTTATTTCTTTTAACTACAATCAATTTAGAGTTTAAAGAGCAAAAGAGATATTGAATAAATTAACTATAGAGTATAGTTAGCTAACCAAGTCGTTTCTCAAAGGAGGCTTAAACATTTGATCTTAATATGTATAGTATATGTAAATAAAGTTTGGGGATTATGAAGATATTGTGTAACTATGTAATGTAAGATATCAACAAGATAAAAGAGTCTTGGTGTTGAGTAGTGTGTGAAACCACATTTTCCCTATCATAAACTCACATAAGCATTTTATCAAACACATGGGGTGCAATCTACACATGCATGGAAAATAAACAACTTAATAGATTCTAATCCAAACCAATTAAGCTAAATTAACCTAGACACATGCAAATCCAATTCCCAATCAAGAATAAGCCCAACTCTCCTAGTCATAGGCATAAGATAATAATCCATATCAAAAACCCAAAACCCCAAGAACACAAATTAATTCCCCAATCAAGAAATCAATTTGTGTCAAAGAGTGCAACCAAAACTTGCAAGCATTAATCCACACATACAAATTTTAATAGCATTCAACCAAGAAAAAGGGAGCAACCAAAGAACTAAATAGCAAGCTTCAAGGAAAATAGGTTCTAACACTATCTCAACACCAAGCACCAAGAAACTACTCACACATGAAGAAATTAGAAAATGAAATAGGAAGAGAAATTGATGGCATGAATAAGAACTGAAATATAATTATTAATAAAAATGCAATAGAGCAAATGTATCCAAGAACATCAAATGTGTAGAAAAGAAAATAAAAACCTAGAGAGAAGTTGGAGCTTCTCTCTCTAGAAAGCTAAAAGGGGAAAGATGACCTAATGGTGAATGAATGAATCTTCTAAAAGTGCCCCCCTCCTTACATTAAAAGTCCCAAATTAAGAAATTAAAGATAGAGACCAAAAAGCAAAAATTACAAATTATAAAAAGCTGTCAGCCACACAGTGGTCGCTGGCGACCAGAATGACTGGTCGCTGGATCGCCAGCGACCACAAACAGAGAGGCCCAATATTCTGTCTCCTTCGAGCATTGGTCGCCAGCGACCAGAATGTCTGGTTGCTTGGTCGCTGGCGACCACTTCCTGGGCAGAAATTCTTGCGTAGTTTCTCCGGCTCATCCGTGCATCCGCTCCTTCGCTCCTTTGCTCCTGCTGCTCCTGAGACTCAAAGTAGACCCGGCCTAGGTTCCTGAAATCCAAAAACACTAACCAAGAGTGCATTAAAAGATAACAAGACCAAGTACTACCTTAGAATCCGCTTTAAACTCCGGTTCTTACTTCAACCACCAAAACACCACATGAATCACAAACAATGCAAAACAAATGCTAATAAGACTACTAAGGAACACAAGATGCACAAATAAGGATAAAGAATGCACATAATTTCGCATCCTATCAAGAGCGGTGGTTGAGCTTCTCAGCGACTATGATTGTTCGATCAAGTATCATCCGGGGAAGGCGAACGTGGTGGCGGATGCTTTGAGTAGGAATCCGGTGATGGAGGAGCGAAGATCGCAAGGGAGTTTAGCCCACGTTGCGCATGAGAGGAGACCCATGGCAGGAGAGATCCAGAAGTTGGAGTCTGAGGGTGTATGGTTCGAGGTTGATGGATCGGGGCCGCTCTTAGCCCATATCAGTGTTAGGTCGACGTTTGCGGAGCTGGTGAAGCAGCGTCAGTCAAAGATCCAGGTTGGTGGAGCTTAGAGAGAGGGTTCAGAGAGGGGAATGCTCGGACTTCTCAGTGGATGCAGGTGGGGTGCTCAGGATTGGAGACCGGTTGTGTGTGCCAGAGGTAGGAACCTTCGAGAGACCATTTTGAGAGAGGCTCATTGTACAACTTATTCGGTTCACCCAGGATCGACTAAGATGTATAAGGACCTCAAGCCGTTATTGGTGGCACAGTATGAAGAAGGATGTGGGAGAGTTCGTGACCAGGTGTCTGGTGTGTCAGCAAGTCAAGGCTGAGCATCAGCGCCCAGCAGGGTTGTTGTAGGAGATTCCACTACCAGAGTGGAAGTGGGAGAGGATAGCGATGGATTTTGTGACGGGTTTGCCGCGAGTGGTGAAGGGTTTTGACACTATCTGGGTGATAGTGGATCGGCTCACGAAGTCTGCACATTTCATTCCAGTGAAGACCACATACACGGCCACGCAGTATGCTCGCCTCTACATCGATCAGGTTGTCAGGTTGCATGGGTACCGGTTTCTATCATCTCAGACAAGGATCACAGTTTACCTCCAGGTTCTGGCGTGCCTTGCATCAGGCTTTGGGCACGAGGTTGGACCTCAGCACGGCTTTCATCCGCAGATGGACGGTCAGTCTGAGCGTACGATTCAGACTTTGGAGGATATGTTGAGGGCTTGCAGTTTGGACTTTGGTGGATCTTGGGACGAGCAGTTACCCATAGTGGAGTTCGCGTACAACAACAGTCACCAGGAAAGCATCCAGATGGCACCGTTTGAGGCGTTGTACGGTAGGCGTTGTCGCTCGCCTATAGGGTGGTTTGAGACAGGTGAGGTTCAGTCAGTGAGTCCAGACATGGTTCAGGAGGCTCTAGAGAAGGTACAGGTTATTAAGGAACGCTTAGCAGCAGCTCATTCTCGTCAGAAGGCTTATGCAGACAAGAGGAGACGCGAATTGGAGTTCGCGGTCGGGGATCAGGTGTTTTTGCGGGTATCTCCGATGAAGTGGGTGGTACGGTTCGGTAAGCGAGGAAAGCTAAACCCACGCTACATCGGACCATATGAGATTTTGGAGAGAGTTGGCAGGGTTGCTTATCGGCTAGATCTTCCAGCGGAGTTAGCAGCGGTTCACCCAGTCTTCCATGTATCTATGCTGAGGAAGTACGTTCCAGATGCGTCTCACGTTCTGAGTTCACAGCCGGTGCAGATAGATCAGAGTTTGGGTTACGAGGAGGAGCCAGTGGCCATTGTCGATCACTAGATCAGGAAACTTCGTTCCAAAGAGGTACCGCTAGTCAAGGTCATCTGGAGGAATCACTCGGGGGACGAAGCCACATGGGAGACGGAGCAGTCGATGCGAGAGAAGTACCCGTATCTTTTCGATCCACGAGGTAACCTTAGTATGTCTTTTTAGCATGTCTTTTCTTTTATGTTTAGTTTGGATTTGGGGACCAAATCCTTAAAAGGAGGGGAGATTGTGATAGCCCGTATCATAGTATCCCTTAGGAAGGACTTTCTTTAGGACACGTCAGCAAGTTGCTGTCAGAGGGGACTCGCTAGCGAGCAGACAGCTTCCGCTAGCGAGTAGTTGGTCGCCAGCGACCACCTGTGGGTCGCTAGCGATGGGACCTAGTCCCACATCGTACAGAACGTACGTCACAGCGTTGCTGTCAGAAGGCGCTAGCTAGCGAGCAACCAGTGCCCGCTAGCGAGGAGCTCGTCGCTAGCGAACGTGTTGTTGTCGCTAGCGACCAGACCGAAGACCCACATTGGTTAAGTTGGGCTCAGCCTTCTCCCCCTCACCCTATATATATGAGAGGTTATGTCACCTCAAAAATTACATCTAACACTCAGCCTTTTCAAAGCAGTGCTTTGGGCTTTCTTCGTATTGAGGATAGTGTGAGCTCGACGTCTTGGGGATACTCTGCTCAAGTAATTTCCCGACGGTGAGTAAAAGTCGTTTTTGCCCTTTTCTGCGTGAATAAAAAAATTAATTAAATATGGATTGTGAACTCAAGTTTAGCACCTTTTTGTGAATCCATCCGAGGCAATAATGCAAAAAAAAAAAAAACAGTAGAAAGACAACGAACATATTATTTACAAGTTGTTTTCACTCCATTGTATATAATATCAACCTATATGCATAAAAAACCTAAAAATATTCACAAAGGCCAAAATTTCAAGTATTATGACTGAAAATAAAAGATAATATATCTTTCACGTAATAATATCGATAGAGTACAAATATGCAACTAATAATTTTTGTTAATTATTAACTTAAAGCTT
This sequence comes from Aeschynomene evenia, assembly GCA_013621005.1. Taxonomy (NCBI): domain Eukaryota; kingdom Viridiplantae; phylum Streptophyta; class Magnoliopsida; order Fabales; family Fabaceae; genus Aeschynomene; species Aeschynomene evenia. The sequence continues at coordinate 21,421,741 of CM024266.1, forward strand.
AATTATATAAATAGTACACATTACATAAAGGCTAAAGCTTTTGAATCACACATAATTAGCAATTCATAATATTCAATTTGTGCTCAATATATTCCAAAAATTTAAACTGAATGTATAAAATCGAATTTGAAAAATTTTGTAAGAGAACAGAAATTGAAATAATGTCAAAATATAGAATGTTTGCACTAATTAACAATTATCTTTGCAATAAGAGAGGCAATAAACGAAATATTGTGAAGTATTATTTATGTACAAGGTACGTATCAACGATCATTGATATAAGTAACATTAGCTAGAAATATTATACGTGAATATATATACTTATCGTATAAAAAATATACTATGATATTACAGTGTGATATATAAATAATACAATTTACGACTAACAGTAAAAATAATGTTCGTACAGTTAAAATGCAACTTTGAGTACGCTATGATAAAATGTAGATGAGTTGTACCATTCAAACCCAAGAAACGCAATATTTATGTAGCTTAAAAAGAAATATGAATATAAGGTAAGGCATAATTTATTTGAAATAAAAAAAAACTGATAAATTTTAAGTGTTTAAATTATGATTCTAATCAAATATATAAATTGCAAATAAGATCATACAATTATACATAACAATAAAAAATTAATTACATTATAGTTGTATTATAACAAAGAATTTTATAAAATTGGGTATGTGATACGTAAAGTGTATAAAAAGAAGCATATCAATACATAACGTTTAGACTTTAAGACGATGTAAATATATACCTTGTTTGCCCCAAATAACATTATCTTTCTAATAACAGGGATAATTATTAACGTGACATGAAGTAATAATCAAATTTATCTATTGCATTTAAACGGATAATATGTGTATCTGAAGGAGAAAATCAAAACATTACTTAAAGACTGAATTTAACATACCGTTTAAATGTTGATAGATGCCTTATCCCAAACTGGAAGCCTTATCCCAAACCGCATTTGTAGAAGGGTGTTGATGGAAGCAACAAAAACTAATTTTTGAATCATTTCAGCCATTTCCACCTACCATTTTTCCCCAAGAAGAAAATTAGGAAAAAATGACAAAAAACAGAATAAACACAAAACAACAACATATTTATTTTCTTACATTTCCACCCCCCATCCGAGGGACAAGTGCGTTGGAAACAAAGACGATGTTGCCTAGCACCACCAGGTAATGCTGAAATCCATGAAGAAGATCTATAGCTGCAGAAAAAAAAATCATTGAAAAAGAGTTTTAAAACTTCATCACCAATCAAGCAACACAACTCACGCCATGAGGGAAACTGCTGCTCCACGCGATGATTAGCATTTAGTCCCCTGCCACCACCTGTTTCTTGAGCCACCTCCACCTCCAGATTAACTTCACCAACAACTTCTACTTCAGCCATTGTTTGTTCTCTCCCTGTTCTTGGGTAATGAAATAGTAACAAGTGCAGCCTCGTTCCTAGCCTCCAATGCAACTCTCCTACACACGGGGAAACAACAAAAATGAATAATAGAAATTGTGACGATAGAATAATGCAATTCAGGGAAGAAGAAGGTGCTCACTACTCTCATGCCTTCTCCATGACAAATCCCTCAGCTTAGTAGGCGCTCTCCTTCTGCTCACTATTGACCCCTTTATATGAGTGAATGATTTGCCACCAGTCTACTGGAAAGACTGTTCTATCCTCCCCCTTGCATCCCAAAGAGCTTTGGGATAGAAAAAGAGAATTAAGCGTAGTAGTTAGTGGCTTAGTGTCTCCTCTAACATTCTCCCTGTATTTTTCTAACTAAGAGAATGGAAAATTAACCATAGTTACCGAGTAATCAACTATAGCTTGGTTAAATATAACTAATTTTAAGATAAGATGAGGTATGTGATTCTAGTTAAAAAGAAACATAGGCTAGGACAATCAAGACCCAAGAGCATAAGTTGAATTTTTATATTAGGTAAATATAAAATCTTTTACAACTCTTAAATTTTATCAAAAATAACATAACTTTAAAATTTATATTAAGGATTTTATTGAGGAAAAAAATAAACAAATTAGATATATACCACACATTATGTCTTATTATATAGCACACCTTTATATGAGTGAATGATTTGCTCACTGTTATACCACTTTAAAAAATAACATAAGTTGACCCATGTTATAACGCATGCTAAACATATCATATTCATTGAAGATATATAGAAGACAAATATGTAAAAACATGTTCATTTGTGCATCACAATATTAAGTTTACATGAAGGGAATAAAACTTAACGTAGCACACTCTGGTTAACCCATATTATAGAATTATGATATAATTCACATACTAATAAAATTGTTGTACTATAAGAGTATGTGACAAATACATTGTCAAAAAAAAAATGGTTCATTCCGACATATATCCAATGTTATATCCACCTGAAAACTTGGAAAAGAATATTAGATACGAGAATGATACTATAAAATGATAAAAAGAAGTATGTGGGGTGCTAATTCAGTAGTAAACATACCATGATACTGATTAGTCTTTTTTTTATCATGAGTTACATAACAATAATCCTTCTCGTACATATCGAACTCAAATGTAAGAGCATCACCTTCATGTGGCCTATGTTTCGCACAGTACTGATACTAACCATTGCCAAAATGACATTGGTTGTTCCTATCCTTGTCCCATCTAATTTCCCGTTTAGAGCTGATACCACTATATTAATCACTTACAATCAAGTATGACTGCCCCCAACCTCAATCGGAGGTTTCACATCCGAACAGGTATATACTGGGGATGCATGCAATTTTTTTTAAAAAAAATAAGATATGTCAAACCTAAATGGAATTATATTTAATAGATGTATTTAAATAACTAATATACTTCTAAAGTAATTAATATATTACCAATGGTTGGTTAGGCCTGGTTTTGCCGCGTGTAAGAATGAGAGTGAACACGTGATCATGGTCAGAGAACTTGTAGCTTGAATTAGAGTCTAATGAAATTTGTTGTGAGGTATCACTGCTGAAATTATTCACCTCTTTACCTACAACACTTTGAGGTGGTGAGTTGCATTGCCCATGTACGTGAACAACATGAATTTTAACCGAATTGTTTGACTCAGAACTGACAGATATATAATTTTCTTCAATTGATGTGTCATCGGAACTATCCTAAAATAAATGTGATTTAAGAACGGATTGAATGTTACTTTCTTAAAAAGTAGATTGAATATATTAGCAATTTTATTTTGTATCAGTGCAAACAACTAAGTATTAAATTATAATATTAAGCAAAGCTAATGAAAACAGTACACATAAATACTCACTCACGTACATACATGGCATGGACTAATATGATGCAAGTTTTATAAAAAAAGTTATTTACATTACTTATCTTTTCACGGACAATAGAATAGTCTCAATTGTATTCATATACGGATGATATCTAAATTTATTAACCAAACTTATGTTGAATAATGGTTACCTCACTCTCTAAACTATGATGCATAGATTTTTTTTTTCATTAATATTAATAGATTCATGGCAACCAGTAATATATGCCCAAAACATGATGGGATGTATACACAACATATTATGGATCAATGTATAACAAAAACTTCACGAAAGTCATACAAAAATGATTTTAAAAGTTAAACAATGTAGAAAAAGTGCATTAAACAGATAGTGAAGGTGTGTGTTAGCACGAGAAGGGGGGGTTGAATCGTGCTTAGATTTTCAAAATACTCTTCTAACACGTTTTCTTTCAAAAACACTTCTCAGAAGGGTATCCTTCTGAGTCGCAGCGGAGAGTCCTTCTAAGAAAGTAAAGTTTCTCTGAAACTTTGCTTTCTGAGAAGATCAACCTTCTTGGTGATTTCTGAAACATGTAGATTATAAGTATCAAGTGTAAATATTTGTAGTTATAATGGAAGAGAGTTAGTATAATAATAACTATTTAACGTGATAATATATTCAAGATGTACATGAGATATTAACATAGTTGTAGCAACTAGAAACCATGCATAGAGATACTTTCTAGATAAGTTATCTAATATGAAGAATTAGGAACTTATTCAAGATAATATCTGCGCATATAATAATATACTATAAGCTTCAGAAACACATTCTTGTTCAAAAAGAAATCGTCATAGAGCCTCAGAACCATCATATGAAGTTTCTGATATTACTTTCTGGTGAGAGCATAATTTGTACTGGTTCATTACGTTATTAATATCTCTCACTCCAGTCATCGAATCAAAGATCCAACCGTGCATATGTTAGACCTATGTGTCCTTAACATTCTCATAAATTTTCAACTCGATCCAACGGTTAACGAATCCGTATATGAAGAATTACGATGACTGGTTTATAGAAAATCTACTCTAAGAACTCATTATGTTCTTGCACGTTTTCACTTCAAAAATTGTCTTTCTCTCTTATGTAATTTTCTGGTAGAAAAAGCTAGTTAATATCATGCATCTTATACTTTATATAGAGTGTGAATTAAGATAAAGATTAAGCAACTAGAAATTAAACTAGCAATAAAGTTCAGAGAGAAGTACAGAGAGTGAACACAATTTTATACTGGTTCGGCCAATGATGCCTAAATCCAGTTCTCAAACAATTGTTTGAGTTCCACTAACTTTCTTCAAAGTTACAGATATTCTCAAGCCTTCTCAGGCTTTCTCAAGTATTCTTTCTTCTAGCCTCTTCAGGCTTTGCAGTGAATATTCTTTCCACAAGTCTTTCCAGGCTAAGCATAGATATTCTTTCCTCAAGCCTTCTCAGGCTAAGCTTTTGATATTCTTTCCTCAAGCCTTCTCAGGTTAAGCCACCTTTTCACACTAGAAAAGGATTTACATTGCCTTAGATTAAACTAAGGACTTTTCACTCCACTCTTACAAGTAAGAGATTAGTATTCTTTCATCAAGCCACTTCTGGCTTCTCTTGCTTAACTCAACACAATGAGCAAGACTAGTATTCTTTGAATGGCCTCTTCAGACTACTTGCTCATTTACCATGAGACTTTTACAAGTATTCTTTTCCTAGCCTCTTCAGGCTCTAATTGCTCAACTCCACATGAGTGAGACTTTTACAAAAAAATATAGACTTGTGTTTGAAAGATGTGTGCGTAAAGCACTTACAAACAAATGCTTAAGGACTTTGAATGACAAAGGATATCCTTAAACAACTCCTATTCAAAGCTTGCAACAACAAGAATATTATCTAATGAAAGAATAAGAATAGAAGATTTCAAGAAATTTTCTTCTGAGAGAAAATTTCTCTTCTACAGAATCTCGGGTTTCTCAAGGAATATGAGTAGAAAATATTTGATTTGATTCCTTAGAGTGACCCTAGATGATGTTAGTGATGTGTTATTAAGTTGAATTAATGTTCTAACATCACTAGGAAATTTGACAGCATTGCAGCAACGTGCAAGCCCACTTTGTGTCTTGTTGGGAGCTTATTTATAGCCTTTTCCTGATTATAGCCATTGTGCACAGTTCCCAAGACTTGCTGAAGTGTCCTTATGAGAGACTACCTTCTGAGAGCCTTCTGAGAGGACTACCTTCTGAGAGCTTTCCGAGAGTACTGCCTTCTGAGAGCTTTCTGAGAGGACTGCTTTCTGAGAATTTGTGCTTCTCACAAATTCTATTCAGCCTTCTGAGAAAACTGCTTTCTCATAACCAAGTCAACACTTCATGAGAAGGCTGATGCATCTTCTTGATGTGTCTTGACTATCCCAATGAGAAGTTTCTGAAAGAATTCCTTCTTTCCTTGATGATGTATCTTCTCATTCAAGATTCCTTGATTATATCCAGAGGGTGACTCCTCAGATGTAGATTTTTCTCAACTTCTTGAAGGAACTTCTTGGACAGCTTTCTCATAACCTCACAGCTTCTAAGAGCTTCTCAGATGTTGGCTTTCTGAACCTTCTCCGGAAGGTGTATCTTCTAATACTTACTCAGAAAGTCTCTTATGCTGCCTCAGAAAGTACTTTAATATAGATCTTGATTTCCTTAAGTGCTTTCTGAATGATTCTTATCATAATCCGATGCTTCCATTTTGTCTTCTGGGACTGCTTTCAGGAGCTCGGCTTTCTCAGAAACTTTCAAGTCTTCTTAGAAGGCTTTATTGGCTTCTTGGAGGATGCTTTCGAGAAGTCTTCTTGGTCATGATATATTCTTGGTTTATGAACAATTTCTTTATCAGAAACTTGAACTTCTTAGCTTCCAGAAACCTATTCTCTAAGTGTTCTGATATTGCAGCTTTCTCCATTCTTCTGGAAGTGCTCTCTTCAGAAGGTTCTCATATCTTCTGAGTGAGGGTGGCTTTCTGAGAGAAAGTCCTTCTGAGAGGAAACCTTTCTGAGGAAAATCTTGTGCACCCTTCTGAGTAGTTTCTGAGTGCAATTCTCAGAGAGATTTCTCATATCTTCTTAGAAGACTCTTTTAATAAATTATCAGAGTTCTTCCTTGGCTTTCAGTGCGATTTTCAGAGATGACTTTCTCAAGTCTTCTCATGTGAAAATACTTGATACTTTGGCGCATTCTCAAGAGTTTTCCCATGCCTTGACATCCTTCTGAGAGGCTTTGTTCTTCTTCATTTTGCTCTTCCAGAACCATGTGCTTTGGGTGCTTGTTATCCCAACTTTCGTATGGCTTTAGCTATATCAAATAGCTTTGTTACTGCACATATCAACACCCATTAAATTATTCTAACAAAATATTTTCTTTGTATTAATTTGTTATCACTCAAAACCAAGTCTTTAATGATTTCCAATCATTAGCACTTCTTGGAAGGGTGCTGGAGCTTACAATCTCCCCCTTTTTGATGATGACAAATCAATTTAGGAAATATTTTGTAGAATCGTTTGTAGGAAACCTTTCTTTAAGATCAAAAGCTTAATGATAGGTTCCTTGTGCAATTTAATCTTTCTTTTTGTTATTTCATTCACTTTCTCAAGAGGAAATTTCTGGAAATAACTTAGAGATTGATTAATTTACAGTAGAATACAAACTAGAGAATAAAACAAGTTTTTCCTTAAATCTTGCAATTATATAATTCACAAAGCACTCAGAAAGCAAGATATATTCATTGATAATCAAACTTGAATTTCATAAACATCAAGAAAGTTTGTATTCATAATTCAGACTTATATTTAACATACATTAGCACATTCATAAATAAAAGAAAGATGCAGTAAATGTTATGTATGCATGAGGATTTTTCTTGAGAGTTTCTCTCCCCCTCACTTCTATTGATTTTTCTTGAGAGTTTCTCTCCCCCTCACTTCTATCTCCACCTATTTCCTTCAGAAACCACTTCTATCTCCCCCTGTTTCCTTCAGAAACCAGTAGTCTTTCAACCCATATTTCCTACATTTTCTCCCCCTTTGGCATCATCAAAAAGAGAGGACAAGAAAATGCAGAACTTCAACCTTGTTTCTTCTCAAGAGCGTCCAGAATTCTCAACAGAGGTGCTTCATGCTCTCTGAGTTGGCTTCGGATTTCTAAAATTCCAGCCTCAAGCCTATTTTGCCTTGCTGCCATTTCTCTTTGGTTTCTCAGAAGCAGATCAATCCTTAGAGAATCTATGGAGGAAGTGGCAGTAGGTGCTTTAGAAATCAACCCCTGAGTTCCCTGAGAAACTGTTGCAAGACTTAATTCCTCATAATTCTTTTCTGGTTCAGATTCAGAAGCTGAAGTCTTCTGAGACAAAGCAGCTTCAGATTCTTCTATGTCTTGATCACATAATTCTTCACCGAGGAAGGCACTTGCTGATTTAGAGGTAGAGCCTTTTGAATGAGAAACCTCTTTAGAGACCCTTGACAGATTCTGTGGTTTCTCAACACAGGGAATCATGGCTAGATTATTATTAGGAGAGGGTGTTGGGGCTTGTGTATACCCATATTACTGAGTGGGAGGAGCTCTAGTTTCTGATGCGTCCTCAATCACAATATAAGCTTCAGAGACCTCAGCATCTTTCCCTTTGGAGCTAGTGGCTCCTTGTGCTCTTTTCTGTGCAGCCAATTTCTTTGCTGCTGTCTCTGCCTTTGACCTCAGGATAGTCATGAATAGCACATCATCCTCACTTTCTCTTTCACCAGTCCCAACCTGAGATGGCTCACTGATATGAATACCCTATGAGGCTTGAGAAGTCTGCTACTTCCTCTTGTAAGGGAGTTTTCTCTGGCCTTGTTGGAGGAGGAGTATCATCATCAGAATGTGAGCCAGATGAGCTTTCTAAAGACACATACAGTTTTTTTTTATTTTTTTTATACTGTCAGTATCCTCCAGAAACTGATCTGTGTTTTCTGGTTCTGAGCTCTCTGAGGTGGATTTCTCAAGTTGGTTCTTCTCTGATTTTCCTTGAGAATGCCTAGGCTTCTTTTTGGTTTCTGATTCTGCTTCAGAAACCTCAGTGGCAACCTTTCTTTTCTTTGACGACAAGGAGATATTGGCTTTCTCTTTGGGTTCAGAACCTGCTTGCTTTCCTTTGGTGATTTTCCTGAAGGACATCTGAGTGAAGACACATCCAGAAGGAAATAAGTAGCTCTCATTTTCAAAGGGAGACTTGAGGTGTTTGAGAATGCTTGTTAGAATCATCCCATAAGGCAAAGCACCATGCTTTCTCTTTCCCTTAGCCACTGCAGCCGGCATATATGAAATGATGAGCTTAGGAAGGGCCACTCTTCTGAGTGTCACCAAGTTGTAGAGAGAGGGTAATTTGACCGTTGAAGAAAGTAATTACCCAAAGGAAAAGGTAATTAATTTTCTCTAGGTTAAATTTTGTATGGGTTCGATTATGAAGCACAAGACCCATTACCAAATGGTTTCTCAAGCCCTTAAATGGCAATCCATTTTCTGAAGAGGATCGTTGCCTGTTCTGATAATACATTGTTGACAGTGCTGGCAGAAGCTTTCTGATGAAGAGTTTCTGATTCTGGGCTAGACTATTGCACCATACTTCCAAATTCGGAGCCCGCTCCAATCATGGACTCAATGATGGAGAAGGAGGGACCCAATTTGTTGAAGGAGAGAGAGGAGCAGTCTGAGTGACATCAACCATGTGAACCTCAGATCCCTTCTAAGAGTCTTTCTCCGTCTGGGTTCCATTCAAGGAACCATGGGCAACAAATGCCTCAACTGCTGCAACTCCGGCAGCACAAGTAGCGTTAGTGCCCACCTCTGAGCTGTGCCCAGTGCTGGTGGTCCCTGGCACTTCCGTGTTGGTTGAGACATGGGTTTCCCCATGATCTTGGTTGGTCTCAGAAGAGACATGACCAACATCAGAAGTTGGTTCTTTTTGAGTAGTATCCGCTCTTCCAGACTCATCCAATGCACACCGGTTGGCAGATGTTTCAACAACTTTGTTATCAACAGCAGTAGCATCTGTGATTGCCTCTGAACTAAGTCCAATGCTGGAAATCACAAGCACTTCAATGCTGGTTGAAACATGGGTCTACCCTCGTGTTTGGTTGATCTCAGCGGGATGGTTGCCACTCTCAGAAGTTTATTGTGTTGAATTCTGGAGTTTGTCTTCTCAGAAGGTCTGATAGAATGAGAGAGGGATTTGCTTATGCAAATGATATGTTTATGCAATGTCTTTGATTTGAAAATATTTTCACACAATTAAATCAACAAATATGCATATACATAATTCATACACGTTTCACACAGCAACAATTTGCATATCATTTTTAGTTTCAGAAATATCTGACTTTGGAATTGAATGTGATTCTTGAGAGTTTTGATTTCTGATGCCAAAAATGATTCTGAGTTCACTTTCTGAGAATTTTTGCTTGAGTGGAATATTCAGAGTCTTCTCTTGACTAATTCTTTCTAGAGGCTGCTCATAATTGCTTTCCCATCTTGCTAGATTTCTCAGAAGTTGTTGTAGAAGCTTCAGAGAGCTCCATAGATGGATTTCCTTTCAGAAGACTTCACCACTTTCTGAATGTATGATTTGCAATGGGTCCAAGATATCCATCCAACAATCTTCCAATTTGATTTGCTTGATAAGAATGAGATGAGCACTCCAAGATCTTCAGTCAATTCTTCTCGAAAGAATTTTGTAGCTATTGTAAAGAATGATAAATCAGACTTTTTATTAACTTGATCCATCTCAGCTTGTTCTCAGAAGAGATTCTTTAGAACCCTCTTGAATTCTCCACTAAACTCATTTGTGTGTTGAGTTCTTTTCACTTTAGTTGAACCTGCAAGATAAAGCAGTTTCTGGTACCCATTGAATTTCAATTGGGTCCTTTCTTGGTTAGTTGAAGTGAATATATATTAAGTCAATAAACCGAGATAAAGTGGTTTCATGAAAATACACTCAATGAACTCTGAGAGTAAGATTTCTTAGCTGGCTTTCTCAAGAAGGTCAGATTTAAGGTTAAGAAACCTAACTCATCTGAACTCTTGCGAACACTCACTTTACTTCAGAAAAATGATGTAGAGAAGATGGAGCAAATTGCACATCAGAAACCTAATAGATTCTGTGGTGCCTTAGATATTCAATTATGAATGAGAACATTCAATAAGTTGAATTTGTTTACTTTCGAAATGATCTTCTCATGCATGTTTATCACCTTCATGAAATGATACACCACTTTAGAACAGGTGAGAAGTAAAGTGTTCTCAGTTTTTGAATTAGCCTGATGAGAGCTCTTACTTACACTTATCATAAAGCTCATGTGAGCAAGAAAGCATTTTCAAGATAGTCATCAGTAAGTGTATATTTGTAAAAGAATGATTTTCGAAATCAGATTCAAAATAAATAATTTACAAATCTGGATTGGTCAAGAGAGTAAGATATGCAGGATATGCAATTCTTCTTTCTCAAGAGATATAAAATTGCAAGAGAGCAAAGTATAGTCGAAGTCAACTTGATATATCTTTTGAAAAGAGAATTTTAACTCATAAAGACAATTTTCAGAAACTCGAATAGGAAAAAGTTTGTTTTGAAAAAGTATTCTCACACATGTGATGAATTAGCTTTCACAATCCTTCATTGGACCTTTTAACCTCTGCAATCGTGAGATTGCTCAACCCCAGAGGCAAGGCTCTAATACCAATTGAAGGTGTGTGTTAGCACGAGAAGGGGGGGTTGAATCGTGCTTAGATTTTCAAAATACTCTTCTAACACTTTTTCTTTCAAAAACAATTCTCAGAAGGGTATCCTTCTGAGTCGCAGCGGAGAGTCCTGCTAAGAAAGTAAAGTTTCTCAGAAACTTTTCTTTCTGAGAAGATCAACCTTCTTGGTGATTTCTGAAACATGTAGATTATATCTATCAAGTGTAAATACTTGTAGTTATAATGGAAGAGAGTTAGTATAATAATAACTATATTAACGTTATAATATATTCAAGATATACATGAGATATTAACATAGTTGTAGCAACTAGAAACCATGCATAGAGATACTTTCTAGATAAGTTATCTAATATGAAGAATTAGGAACTTATTCAAGATAATATCTGCGCATATAATAATATACTATAAGCTTCAGAAACACATTCTTGTTCAAAAAGAAATGGTCATAGAGCCTCAGAACCCTCATATGAAGTTTCTGATATTACTTTCTAGTGAGAGCATAATTTGTACTGGTTCATTACGTTATTAATATCTCTCACCCCAGTTATCGAATCAAAGATCCACCCGTTCATATGTTAGAACTATGTGCCCTTAACATTCTCATAAATTTTCAACTCGATCCAACGGTTAACGAATCTGTATATGAAGAATTACGATGACTGGTTTATAGAAAATCTGCTCTAAGAACTCATTATGTTCTTGCACGTTTTCACTTCAAAAATTGTCTTTCTCTCTGATGTAATTTTCTGGTAGAAAAAGCTAGTTAATATCATGCATCTTATACTTTATATAGAGTGTGAATTAAGATAAAGATTAAGAAACTAGAAATTAAACTAGCAATAAAGTTCAGAGAGAAGTATAGAGAGTGAACACAATTTTATACTGGTTCGGCCAATGATGCCTACATCCAGTTCTCAAACAATTGTTTGAGTTCCACTAACTTTCTTCAAAGTTACAGATATTCTCAAGCCTTCTCAGGCTTTCTCAAGTATTCTTTCTTCTAGCCTCTTCAGGCTTTGCAGTGAATATTCTTTCCACAAGCCTTTCCAGGCTAAGCATAGATATTCTTTCCTCAAGCCTTCTCAGGCTAAGCTTTCGATATTCTTTCCTCAATCCTTCTCAGGCTAAGCCACCTTTTCACACTAGAAAAGGATTTACATTGCCTTAGATTAAACTAAGGACTTTTCACTCCACTCTTACAAGTAAGAGATTAGTATTCTTTCATGAAGCCACTTCTGGCTTCTCTTGCTTAACTCAACACAATGAGCAAGACTAGTATTCTTTGAATGGCCTCTTCAGGCTACTTGCTCATTTACCATGAGACTTTTACAAGTATTCTTTTCCTAGCCTCTTCAGGCTCTAATTGCTCAACTCCACATGAGTCAGACTTTTACAAATAAATACAGATTTGTGTTTGAAAGATGTGTGCGTAAAGCACTTACAAACAAATGCTTAAGGACTTTGAATGACAAAGGATATCCTTAAACAACTCCTATTCAAAGCTTGCAACAGCAAGAATATTATCTAATGAAAGAATAAGAATAGAAGATTTCAAGAAATTTTCTTTTGAGAGAAAATTTCTCTTCTACAGAATCTCGGGTTTCTCAAGGAATATGAGTAGAAAATATTTGATTTGATTCCTTAGAGTGACCCTAGATACTGTTAGTGATGTGTTATTAAGTTGAATTAATGTTCTAACATCACTAGGAAATTTGACAGCATTGCAGCAACGTGCAAGCCCACTTTGTGTCTTGTTGGGAGCTTATTTATAGCCTTTTCCTGATTATAGCCGTTGTGCACAGTTCCCAAGACTTGCTGAAGTGTCCTTCTGAGAGACTACCTTCTGAGAGCCTTCTGAGAGGACTACCTTCTAAGAGCTTTCCGAGAGTACTGCCTTCTGAGAGCTTTCTGAGAGGACTGCTTTCTGAGAATTTGTGCTTCTCACAAATTCTATTCAGCCTTCTGAGAAAACTGCTTTCTCATAACCAAGTCAACACTTCATGAGAAGGCTGATGCATCTTCTTGATGTGTCTTGACTATCCCAATGAGAAGTTTCTGAAAGAATTCCTTCTTTCCTTGATGATGTATCTTCTAATTCAAGATGCCTTGATTAGATCCAGAGGTTGACTCCTCAGATGTCGATTTTTCTCAACTTCTTGAAGGAACTTCTTGGACAACTTTCTCATAACCTCACAGCTTCTGAGAGCTTCTCAGATGCTGGCTTTCTGAACCTTCTCCGGAAGGTGTATCTTCTGATACTTACTCAGAAAGTCTCTTATGCTGCCTTAGAAAGTACTTTAATATAGATCTTGATTTCCTTACGTGCTTTCTGAATGATTCTTATCAGAATCTGATGCTTCCATTTTGTCTTTTGGGACTGCTTTCAGAAGCTCGGCTTTCTCAGAAACTTTCAAGTCTTCTTAGAAGGCTTTCTTGGCTTCTTGGAGGATGCTTTCGAGAAGTCTTCTTGGTCTTGATATCTTCTTGGTTTATGAGCAGTTTCTTTATTAGAAACTTGAACTTCTTAGCTTCCAGAAACCTATTCTTGAAGTGTTCTGATATTGCAGCTTTCTCCATTCTTCTGGAAGTGCTCTCTTCAGAAGGTTCTCATATCTTCTGAGTGAGGGTGGCTTTCTGAGAGAAAGTCCTTCTGAGAGGAAACCTTTCTGAGGAAAATCTTGTGCACCCTTCTGAGTAGTTTCTGAGTGCAATTCTTAGAGAGCTTTCTCATATCTTCTTAGAAGACTCTTTTAATATATTATCAGAGTTCTTCCTTGGCTTTCAGTGCGATTTTCAGAGATGACTTTCTCAAGTCTTCTCATGTGAAAATACTTGATACTTTGGCGCATTCTCAAGAGTTTTCCCATGCCTTGACATCCTTCTGAGAGGCTTTGTTCTTCTTCATTTTGCTCTTCCAGAACCATGTGCTTTGGGTGCTTGTTATCCCAACTTTCGTATGGCTTTAGCTATATCAAATAGCTTTGTTACTGCACATATCAACACCCATTAAATTATTCTAACAAAATATTTTCTTTGTATTAATTTGTTATCACTCAAAACCAAGTCTTTAATAATTTCCAATCATTAGCACTTCTTGGAAGGGTGCTGGAGCTTACAGATAGCACATAAAATTAAATATCATTTGATCATAACAGCAGAAATTATAATTGGCTATCACGACAACCTCTTTTTTTATAGTAATATTAAGCACACCTCCTTTGACCAGCAATATCAACAATGAACAATCTCACACAAATACTCCATTTACCATGGAATATTACAATATCATGTTAGAATCCAATGTTTTAATAACCAACGAAATATACGTGAATGATTATGCATTGAATATTAGCTTATTAAATCAGATATATGGATTTGATATGAAAATAACATTAAGTAAATAAGGATTTGATTTTTTTACCCATAACTGGAAATTATCTTTTTTACATCCACATATGATTAGCATGAACAAAAGAATCAGATATTATCTAATTGTCGTAGTTGTGAATAAAAAAAATTAATTAAATATGGATTGTGAACTCAAGTTTAGCACCTTTTTGTGAATCCATCCGAGGCAATAATGCAAAAAAAAAAAGAAAAACAGTAGAAAGACAACGAACATATTATTTACAAGTTGTTTTCACTCCATTGTATATAATATCAACCTATATGCATAAAAAATAAAAAAATATTCACAAAGGCCAAAATTTCAAGTATTATGATTGAAAATAAAAGATAATATATCTTTCACGTAATAATATCGATAGAGTACAAATATGCAACTAATACTTTTTGTTAATTATTAACTTAAAGGTTAATTATATAAATAGTACACTGATGCGTGCTGTCGTGGCACACATAAATTTAATTAATTTTTATAACCAAGTTCCCCTAATATAGCTTAGTGGAAACCAGGGTCGTCTCTCACAAGGAATGGCTAAGAGAGTAATACACAAGACTAGTTGTATGATAGGGTTGTCACGATTTGGGGGTTTTTTTGTGCAAGTTAATTAAATTGGAAATAAAATAATAATAATAAAAGCAGCGGTTTATGGGGGTGGAACATTCACTAGGGTGTCAATCATTTGCTACAAAAGAATGCCTGAGTTGATTAAATACGCCGGAATTAGATCTAACTCTTTTGTTGTGATTCTAGTGATTAATTGCCTAGAATGGGATTAATTAGTGAGATCTCACCTTTAGTTCCACTTTCAACAATTATTAAAGCCAATCACATTAATCTAATTAAAGAGACTAATCAGCCAAATTAATTACTCATTACCAATTCCTAATATGTCATGCATCAATTAATCAACTAACACATAAACATATGCCCAAGAAATAGCCAACCCAATCGAGTAAGCCAAGACAAGGGGTTAAACACATAACTTAAGATCTCAAATTACATGTTAAGGGTTGATAATGAAAACTCATGCAAGATTAAGATTAGAGCCTCAAAGTACCCCAATGATGTTCACACCCACACAAACCACCAAGGAATTTAGCTACTCATGGCAATGAATTAAAAGACAAGAAATTAAAGGAAATTAAATGCAAGTAAGAAAGATAGAAAAATGAATAACTGGATTAATAGTAAAGAGTAACTTACAAAACCCAAAAGGGCTGGACGAATAACGTTTGAATGTAAAGATGGAGCTAGAGCTAAAACTAGGAAAACAGAAATCCTAATGGAAAAACGAATAACTCTAACTATGGAAAGAAAATAAGGATTAAAGAAGTGATAGTAGAAGGTGTGTGTTTCTAATGCATTAGCCTTGTTTAAATAGAGTGGCCAGCCTCAAAACCCTAGCTAATTGGGCCTCCAACTCGTGCAGATTAGGGTTTCTGCTGTGACAGAGTTGCGGCGCGGCGCTGGTTGTAAACAAAACCACGAGAGCTAGGAAGTGGTCCCATGAAATCAATCCCCCACACGTCAAAGATTTCGCAAAATAGTAAAGGCTGTTGGGGCATTTCATTTTTCCACGAGTTATTTCCAGCTCTCTGGCATTGTTCACATGATTTACAGAACTCATAAGAGTCTTTCTTAATGGAAGGCCAGTAAAATCCACAGTCAAGGATTTTCCTAGCAGTGCGGTGAGGTCCAAAGTGGCCTCCGCTAGGTCCCGAATGACTGAAAGTTAAGATTGATTGGAATTCCATGTCATCCACACAACGTCTAATCACATGATCAGACCCGAGTCTCCATAAATAAGGTGCATCCCACAAGTAGTATTTGCAATCACTTTTAAATTTCTCTACTTGGGATTTTGAAAGTTTTGATGGAATAACTCGGCCTGCCAAGTAATTGGCGATCGGTGGATACCATGGACTAATATCAACCTTAAGCAAGTGCTCTTCAGGAAAAGAGTCATTAAGTGGAAAGGGATCTTTGGGAATGTGCTCAACTCTACTCAGATGGTCAGCAACCAAATTGAGAGCACCACTCTGATCCCGTATTTCTAAATCAAACTCTTGTAAGAGTAGCATCCACCTAATTAACCTTGGCTTGGCTTCAGGTTTCTTTAAAAGATATTTTAGAGCTGCATGATCGGAGTATACCACTACCTTGGAACCTAGCAGATATGATCGAAATTTATCCAATGCAAAAACAATGGCTAAAAGTTCCTTTTCAGTGGTGGTATAATTGGATTGTGCAGCATCTAAAGTGCGAGAAGTATAATAGAGGACATGAGAAACCTTACCCACCGATTGGGCTAGTACAGCGCCCAATGCGTAATTAGAAGCGTCACACATGAGTTCGAAGGGTAGCGTCCAGTCCGGTGGTTGAATGACAGGTGCGGTGGTGAGGTGCTCCTTCAATTCGTCAAATGCTTTCTTGCATGCATCATCGAACTGGAATTCTACTTCCTTCTGCAGTAGTTTGGTCATGGGTAGTGCAATCTTACTGAAGTCCTTGATGAATCTCCGGTAAAATCCTGCATGACCCAAAAAAAGAACGAACCTCCCGCACACTGGCGGGGTAAGGCATAGAGGAAATAACATCTATTTTAGCTTTATCTACTGAGATTCCAGCTTTAGAGATGACATGCCCAAGTACCACACCTTGTTTGACCATAAAGTGACATTTTTCAAAGTTTAAAACAAAGCGGGTAGAGATGCGTCTTTTTAAAACTTTTTCCAGACTATGCAGGTAGTCATCAAAAGAGGATCCAAAAACAGTGAAATCATCCATAAATACTTCCATGCAATTCTCAAGAAAATCGGAGAAGATGCTTACCATACATCTTTGGAAAGTACCTGGTGCGTTGCACAACCCAAACGGCATGCGGCGGTAGGCGTATGTTCCAAAGGGGCATGTGAAAGTGGTCTTCTCCTGATCCTCAGGAGCAATGTGGATCTGGAAGTATCCGGAGAATCTGTCCAGGAAAAAGTAATGTGATTGGCCTGCTAGTCTCTCCAGCATTTGGTCAATGAAGGGTAGAGGGAAGTGATCCTTCCGGGTGGCTTGATTAAGTCTCCGGTAGTCAATGCACACCCTCCAACTGTTTTGAATTCTGGTAGGGATGAGTTCGTTGTTTCCATTGCGCACCACAGTTATCCCTGACTTTTTGGGCACTACTTGCACCGGGCTGACCCATTGGCTGTCTGAGATGGGGTAGATGATCCCCGCGGCCAACAGTTTTGTGACTTCTTTCTTCACCACGTCGAGGATCAAAGGGTTTAGTCTCCTCTGGGGTTGCCTTACAGGTTTGGCATCATCCTCCAAAAAGATGCGATGAGTGCATGTAGAAGGACTAATTCCCTTTATATCTGCCAATGTCCAACCAATTGTTTCCTTATGACCCTTCAATACAGTGACGAGCCTCTTCTCTTGCTCAGATGAGAGGTCATTGGCAATGATTACTGGTTGGTTTCGTCCTTCCCCCAAAAAGGCATACTTGAGGTGTGGGGGAAGTGGTTTCAGCTCCTCCTTGGGTGTGTTCTGTTCCTCTTCCTTTGAGTCACCTGAAATTGAGAATACTTCGGCAGAAGAACAAGCATTATATCCCGAAATAGAGTTGGGAGTGGAAAGGGTTTGGTCAAAATCGCAGCTAACAGCAGAATTTAAATTTTTTGTGCTGCGAGCGTGCGCTCCAGCGCCCAGGGGGCGCTCGGGCGCGAGTCCCTGCTACAGAATTCCAGCAGCAGTGTCATCGCTCCCAACACAGATAGGTTCTACCCCATATTCGAATTTTTCAGCTAAAATTGAGTATTCTTGGGGTATTCCTAGAGATAGATCCATTGCCAAACAGTTTTCACAAAGATCCTCACATTTTCCACAATCCGGACAGTTGAATTCAAAGTCAAAATCTAGCCATGAGTCAAAGCCATTCGAGATATCATCAATGTTGTTTTCAAGTAAAGTTTCCATGATATCTAGTGCAAAAAAGAATGGTTCTCGGATGGAAATTTCATAGCATCTTTCAAATTAAATTGAACTTTGAATTCTCCACATTCCATAGAGAGGCTACCAGCATGGACATCAATCTTGGCTTTAGTAGTTTTCAGAAAAGGTCTACCAAGAATTAATGCTTGCTGGTTGCACTCCCCATCTTGTGCCATTTCCAATACATAAAAATCAGCTGGAAATATTAAATCATTTACCTTTACCAAAACATCTTCCAGAAGTCCATCTGGTTGTTGTATGGTGCGGTTGGCCAATTGAATGATCACGCCGGTGGTTTTGAGTGTTCCAATGTTTAGAGCTTGGTATACCGATTTTGGCATGACATTTATGGCTGCACCCAAATCAGCCATGGCTTCTCGGAATTGCATGTTGCCAATCGTGCATGGAATGGTGAAAGTGCTGGGATCTTTGCATTTTTGTGGAAGATTTGGGGTGATTATTGAGGAAGCATTCACCCCGAATTTTACCTTTTCATTCCCCTTGAGTTTCATTTTGTTGGTGCATAGCTCCTTTAAGAACTTGGCATACTTCGGAATTTGCTTGATAGCGTCAAGCAAGGGGATGTTTACTTCTACACTCCTGAATATGTCTAATAACTCCTTATCCAATTCCACTTCCTTTTTTTTCTTTTCTGTCAAAGTGGCTTGAGGGAATGGAATGGAAGGGGAGACTATAGTTGGCTCCTCAGGGGCTGACTCAGGAATGACTTCTTCCACAGGCGGTTCAATGGCAGTATCTTCCGTCTCAAGCAGTGTGTTCTCCGTCGCAGGTTGAGATGATTTGATGTCTTTTAGTGCTCTTCCCGATCTCAACTGAACAGCGAGTACATTCCCCTGGCTATCAGGGATTATCCCAACCCCTCTCATTTGGTTAACCTCATTCTGCAGACTCATCATCATATTCTGCTGCTCCATGAGTAGTTTCATCACATCACTAAGGGATGGCTCAGCAGATATGGGAGGTGCAGGTAAAGGTAATAGTGGGGTTGATAGAGGAGGTTGATACTAGACTTGCTGTTGTTGAAATTGGGACCTTCCCGGAGTCATGCTTGTGGTTACCACCATTGTTGTTCCTTCTTGAGATTGTCGGCACTGGTCAGGTGCATGGGAGCCCAAAGAACATACCCCACACAACAAATGTTGGCTTGGGGTTCCCGTGTTGGTTTGGTTAATGGCCAGCTGTTTCATGAAGATGGCAATCTCGTCCAGTTTTTGGTGTAGGCCACCATCTTCCAGTTGAGCTACTTCATTCACCCCTTTGGTTACAGCGGTTGCCCTTGTGCCAAACTGCTGTGAGTTCACAGCCATATTCTCGAATAGGAGCCTAGCTTCTACCGGAGTCTTGTCCATCAAGGCACCACCACTAGCGACATCAATCATGCACCGGTCCATACCCGTCAGACCCTCATAATAATATTGGATTAATAATTGTTCAGAGATCTGATGGGTTGGACAGCTTGCCACTAGTTTATTGAATCTCTCCCAATACTCGTAGAGAGACTCACCCTGGAGTTGGCGGATGCCATTGATGTCTTTCCTTATGGCCGCTGCCCTTGAAGCTAGGAAGAAATTCTCCAGAAAGATCTTCTTCATGCCGATCCAAGTGTTGACAGCTCCATTCGGCAAGTTCAGGAACCATTGCTTCGCCTGACCATCCAGAGAGAATGGAAAAGCCCGCCTCGTTGACTCCTCTTGGCTTGAGAGTTTCACACACCACATGGAATTCTTTAAGGTGCTGGTGTGGATCCTCTCCGGCCAAACCGTGGAACTTAGGGAGCAAATGAAGAATAGCTCCTGTAAGCTCGAATTCGGCATCCAACCTTGGGTAGGCTATCCCCAGATGTTGTTGAGTGAGACCCAGAGCTGCGAGTTCTTTTAAGGTAAGCTGATGGTCTCCCATGGTTTGAACTCAGACCTGAAACACTAACAAATAGATCAGAATATTCAGGACCAGTGGCCAGCAACGCAGAACGCAGAACTGCAATTTTTCAGTTCGCAGTCCGCGCTGGAGCGCTATATACGCGCTGGGGCGCAAATATCAGTAGCAGACTCAACTGTTCTTGGAACAGCGAGTCTGGAAAAACTAAAAATAAATAATAAACGAAAATAAAATGCAGAACTAAAGAAAATCTTTTTGTTGTTTTTATTTTTGAAAGAAACAAGAAAAAATAAAAGAAAACAATTATGTACACTATTCACAAATCAAGCAACTAGTGAAAACTTCCATCGCCATTCCCCGGCAACAGCGCCAAAAATTTGATGCGTGCTGTCGTGGCACACATAAATTTAATTAATTTTTATAACCAAGTTCCCCTAATATAGTTTAGTGGAAACCAGGGTCGTCTCTCACAAGGAATGGCTAAGAGAGTAATACACAAGACTAGTTGTATGATAGGGTTGTCACGATTTGGGGGTTTTTGTGTGCAAGTTAATTAAATTGGAAATAAAATAATAATAATAAAAGCAGCGGTTTATGGGGGTGGAACATTCACTAGGGTGTCAATCATTGGCTACAAAAGAATGTCTGAGTTGATTAATTACGCTAGAGTTAGATCTAACTCTTTTGTTGTGATTCTAGTGATTAATTGCCTAGAATGGGATTAATTAGTGAGATCTCACCTTTAGTTCCACTTTCAACAATTATTAAAGCCAATCACATTAATCTAATTAAAGAGACTAATCAGCCAAATTAATTACTCATTACCAATTCCTAATATGTCATGCATCAATTAATCAACTAACACATAAACATATGCCCAAGAAATAGCCAACTCAATCAAGTAAGCCAAGACAAGGGGTTAAAGACATAACTTAAGATCTCAAATTACATGTTAAGGGTTGATAATGAAAACTCATGCAAGATTAAGATTAGAGCCTCAAAGTACCCCAATGATGTTCACACCCACATAAACCACCAAGGAATTTAGCTACTCATGGCAATGAATTAAAAGACAAGAAATTAAAGGAAATTAAATGCAAGTAAGAAAGATAGAAAAACGAATAACTGGATTAATAGTAAAGAGTAACTTACAAAACCCAAAAGGGTTAGACGAATAACGTTTGAATGTAAAGATGGAGCTAGAGCTAAAACTAGGAAAACAGAAATCCTAATGGAAAAACGAATAACTCTAACTATAGAAAGAAAATAAGGATTAAAGAAGTGATAGTAGAAGGTGTGTGTTTCTGATGCATTAGCCTTGTTTAAATAGAGTGGCCAGCCTCCAAACCCTAGCTAATTGGGCCTCCAACTCGTGCAGATTAGGGTTTCTGCTGTGACAGAGTTGCGGCGCGCTACGGCTGCTGGAGCGCCAGCGTCGTGCACGTGACTGGTTTAAATGAGCCACGCGCGCTGGGGCGCGCTACGGGCACTGGAGCGCTCGACGCTTGCTCTGAATTCCACTGCTCCGCTTCTTGCTCAGTTCCTGATGTCTACAGCTCCAATAATACCTGTGACCTGCACTAAAAATATGAAATATCCAAGATCAAGTGCAAAGGTCATCCTTGAATTGTAAAAACATCATAAAACTGGTTATTTTAGCCTTTATTTCTATTAAGCTAAGATTAATCTCAAGTTGAATTAAATACAATAAAGAGGCCAAAATAGAGCTAAGAATTGCATACAATTATGCAAATTAGGGGTAAAAACCGCGTTATCATACACATTACATAAAGGCTAAAGCTTTTGAATCACACATAATTAGCAATTCATAATATTCAATTTGGGCTCAATATATGCCAAAAATTTAAACTGAATGTATAAAATCGAATTTGAAAATTTTTTGTAAGAGAACAGAAATTGAAATATTGTCAAAATATAGAATGTTTGCACTAATTAACAATCAATAAATCCCAGTGTACTCCGTAAATACGGTACTCCCGTATTTACTCCGTACTTTCTCCATAAATACACAATAAATCCCACGCGCCCAGCCCAATCATTCAGCACCCAGCCCAGAGAAACACGAATCCAACAACGCCCAACCCAATAACCTTCACTTTCTGCAACTATCATCTTCTTCAATCCCCACGTAACCGTTTTTTCGAGCTGCGATTTCTTCGCCCAGAGAAACACGAATCCTCAACTCCCAATCCAGAGAAACACGAATCCACAACACCCCCCCCCCAATAACCTTCATTTTTTGCAATTATCATCTTCTTCAACCTCCGCGTAACCGTTTTTTCGAGCTGCGATTTCTTCGATTCTCCACATCACACAAGCTTCATTTCTCATTTCTCATTTACGATTTCTTTCTCTTTTCGAGTTCTCATTTCTATTCAGTTCTTATTTCAATTCCTTCTTTTTGTTCACAAACGCCATTTTTTGCTGTGATGGATGAAAATTCAAAAGGGGAAATTTCAATGGAGGAAAATGTTGATTTACTTGATCAGATTGTTAGCGAAAAGATGCTTGAGGTACTCGATTTTATTTTTATCAGCTTTGTGTTGTAGACTGATTTATTTCTCAGACTCTGAAACAGGGTTACGTTTGCTCATAGTAACTGAATTTTTTGCTCACATATTTTCTACTTTCTACTCATATTAACACTAATACTTTGCTCACAAAATATTTTCTGACACAGGTCCATAATACATGTTCAATTCAGAAGGGAGAGTATCCACAGATGGGAATGCGATTTATTTCAGATCACGATGCAAAGAAAGTTGGATTTTCTTCTAGAACACGTTCCTCCAAGAAAGATGTTGATGGAACTGTTAAAAAAAAACATATACATGTGGCAGAGAGGATACAAGGGGGTCTGTAGCCGCTAGTTTGGAGAAGAACAAACCCATATCAGCAGCAAATTGCAAGGCAAGGATGGTGGTCAGACTTGACAGAGATTGTACGTGGGTTGTTACAGTTGTGGAGTTGGATCACACTCATGAGTTGTCTGAAGAGAATGTCAAATTCTTCAACGAAAATCGACACTTGAGTATGCATGCAAAGCAAGTTATTGAAATAAATGATGAAGCAGGGGTAAGGCCAAATAAAACTTTTCAAACTGTGGTCCATGGAATTGGTGGTTACTCTGAATTGCCATTTATTGAGAAGGATGTACGCAATTATATCAATAGGAGCTTACGTGAAAATCATGTAGAAGATGGTGATGTAATGACTGTGTTGGATTATTTCACAAGGATGAAAGAGCAAAATAGAAATTTCTTCTTTAAAATTGATGTCGATGAAAATACTCGATTGAAGAATTTATTTTGGGCTGATGCTAGGAGTAAATCTGCATATGAATATTTTGGTGATGTTGTGTCATTTGACACAACATATAACACCAATAAATATGGGATGCAATTTGGTTCATTTGTTGGTGTTAATCACCATGGCAATTCTATCTTGCTTGGTTGTGGTTTGGTGAGGTGTGAGGATATAGAAACATTTGTTTGACTCTTCAAGGCTTGGGTTGAATGTATGAATGGGAGAGCTCCAGCTGCAACGTTGACTGATCAAGTTATGACAATGAAGAACGCTATTGAAATTGCACTACCTGTGACACGTCATAGGTGGTGCATATGGCATATAATGAAGAAGATTTAAGAAAAATTACGGGGATACTCTCTGTACAAAGAAATAAAAGAAGAGATGAAATGTATTGTGTGGGAGTCTCAATCAAAAGAGTCATTTGAAGCTTCATGGATCAGTTTTATAGACAAGAATCAACTTCAATCAAATGAGTGGCTATAAGGTACACTTTTGTTATAAACTCTGCTCATACTTTTCAAAATACATTGCTCACTGTTATAAACTGCATATTCTGTATTTGCTGACAGTACTGTTACAACATTTTTGCTCACCAAATATATATACTTTGCTCACTGTTTTGGCTGTCATTGCTCACACTTTAGATAATTTGCGGATAAGGCTCAAAAAGAGTTAGAAGCAGACATATTCTCTTTCAAGACTATTATTCCTTGTGTCACAACATCATCCATTGAGAAGCAATTTTTAGATTTATACACACACTCCAAGTTTGGTGAGTTACAGAGTGAATTTAGATCAATGATTAATTGCTACACCTACTTCATAAAAATAGAAGGGTCAAATGCATCATACAAGGTTGTTGATCTCAACAAGTTGAACGGCATTGCTAAGAGAAAGGAGTATGAAGTAGTGTATGATTCTGTTTCAATTAACATTAAATGTCAATGTTTAATGTTTGAATCACGTGGTATTATGTGTCGCCATTCACTTTGTGTTCTGGGGCAAGAATCTGTTGAAAAAGTGCCAGATAAATACATTTTGGAACGATGGAGCAAAAATGTACAACGTAAGCACTCAAATATAAAGTGTAGTCATGACTCAAGCCACTCGGAGCCAAGCAAGATGCGATATAATGATCTGTGCTCACACTTTTACAATGTGGCTGAAGCATTTATTGATTCTGACGAGGCTGCTGGCATTATGCACCGTGCGTTGGATGCTGCGGTGGTTGAAATTGGTTCACATTTTGCTGAAAAAGTAAGTGATTGCCATGAAATAAGAAAAGAAAATGAAGTTTCTGGATTTGGGAACATACATGCACCTCCATTTGCTACTACACGTGGAAGACCATTCAACAAAAGGAAACAATCAGTTTTCGATGAGACGTTAACCAAAAGAGCAAAGGCAGACAAGAGAAAGAAAAAAAAGATAGCTGAACAGGTTATTTTTAGAGAATACCAGTCTTGCTCACACATATTTGAAATATAACTCTCAATTATCTCTTATTTTGCTCACACTTCTAAAGTATGTGCAGGTATTATGTGAAATACAACCATTGCAATATTACTCAACATCAAACTGTGTTTGTATGTCTATATTATTACAGGTTTTGATTATGTCGGAATATCTTGAAGATTGATGATAAAAGAAATATCAAGTTAAAGAACTTCATAGTTGTCTCTAAGGTATTAGGACTTTATGTAAATCTCAAGTTTAAGTAATTTTAGAGACCACATAAATTATGATACTTGGTTTTGAAACATATTTTGAAACATATTTGTTTGAAGTCATTATATTCAAAACTTACTCTTGCTTTTTATGAAAAACACATCATATAAGTTTTGATTTACATAAAAATCATTTTACTATGCTTAGAAATGTTTTTAATATGTTTAAAATGGTTTTTGCGAGTGTGTAATCGATTACCACGATATTGTAATCGATTACAACTTAAAAGATTTCAAAATTACATCAAACGGCTAGATGTAATCGATTACAGCAATCTCGTAATCGATTACCGTAATCGATTACAAAGTCGTGTAATCGATTACACAGTGCAGAAAAACGTATCTTTTCATGAAAAATCACAATGGTTCATGCATGGATGCTTTCATACTCTATAAATACCATTGTAATCTAGCCATTGATGTTAGATAACGTGCTTACACATTTTAAACTCTATTTTATACTTATCATTCTCAAGTTTTCATACTTATTGTGGTCATACAATTTACTTATACACTTGAGATATTAGTTTGAGCAATCAACTTGTACTATCACTCTTCTAGAGAGAATTTCTTGTTGTAATCTTTATTCATTCACATTTTGAATTGCAAGGGTGTTTAGTTCCCTTGGTGTTTGAGTGATTTGTGAGAATCACCAATGTTTTGTATCACATCTTGGTTGCAAGGGTGAGGGATCCCATAGGCAACAAGGTGGTGAAACTTGTAAAGTTGTGAAAGATAGTGGATCACCAAGAAGGAGTCTTGGAACTGGATGTAGGTCAAGTTGGGACCGAACCAATATAATTCTTTGTGTTTGACTTTCTCTCCTTCAATCTCTTTTACTTTTATGTCATTTTCTTTGATGCACATTACTCTCCACACTCATCTATTCAATCCTTTTTAGTGGACATAGTTTGTTTTACCAAAAAGTTTTTATTGTTCATACAACAAATTTCCACTCAATTCACCCCCCCCCCTCTTGAGTTGTTAGAGTCTACTTAACTAACACAAACTCAGTGGAGTGTTCTTTGACTTTGGAGGTATTTTAGTTATTAATGCATAAAAATCTCATTTTTAAATTATGGTATTTTAATTATAGTTATTAATGCAAAAAAATGTATGATATGTATTTGACAGCAATTTGAGGATTCTTCAGTTGACAACATGACACCCACTCCACTACATTCGCCTTCACAAGTTGGTGTTGGTTCATTTACAACATTATTATATTCCTTTGCACCTACACAACTACCAGTACCACACGACCCTCCAAGTGATGCTTAAATATTCTTGACCACTAGAACTAACAACTTGTAATAGTTTATAGAGGTTTAT
This sequence comes from Aeschynomene evenia, assembly GCA_013621005.1. NCBI lineage: Eukaryota > Viridiplantae > Streptophyta > Magnoliopsida > Fabales > Fabaceae > Aeschynomene > Aeschynomene evenia. The sequence continues at coordinate 21,448,500 of CM024266.1, forward strand.
TTTAGTATTTTTTTATTTTCTCAAAAACCATGATGTAATACAAGTTGGTATTAGAAACTTTATTTTAAAATGTTCCAAATGTACTCACACATGATAAATTATGTAGTTTCTACAAATTTCTTTAAGTACGTTCTAAGTATTTAGCTAATTTGCTCATTACATGTCCTTAATATAACAATATATGTCTCCTTTTAAATTCATGATATGTATACTGACATATGAAAATGAGTTCAAAATTAGTCTAAAAAGTTCTTGAATATGTATGGTAAACTGATTAAAAAGTAAAATTACATTTAAAGCTAAATAAAAAATCTAAAGGAAGTTTATGTCATTTTGCCCCTCCTTGTTGCTTGCTTTGCTCTCCTCGTATTTTTCACAGCCATGTATGGTGAGACCTGTGATGTCCCAACTTTTCTTGCCCTTTTCTCACGCCCTATGAGTGGTTGTAGGAGTGGTTGTTCAGTGCAAACAGATTTTTTTTCTTGGCAGCAACAGCTTCGGCTTTTTCAAGTGCTAGTGATCTAAATTCATTGCTACAATTGACTAATGACTTTACCAATAATTGCTTCCTAAAACGGGGAAGCTCATCCTGAAAATTGTACAATTAATTAGCCAATGAAAATAATTAAAAAAACAAATACTTTGAATACATTAATTATTACAACTTACATTTTTCCTAACTGGCAGTTGATATTTTGGGTTGTCAACACTCAGAGGATTCCATAGCTCCAACCATTTTAAGACATAAATCCTACAATCAAAACTGCATATATTTCATATTGTAAGATATTTGACATTATTGTATTGCATATAAATAGATATAAAATTCACTTACTTGTTTGGTTGGCCGGGCACATTAAGATATTGACATTCCAGACCTTTTTTTTTTAATGAGGATATTGCATGGTTGACATAATGCTCAATAAGCATTGCCTAACATTGTTTAAAAGATTAAATGTTAAAAATTGCTCACAGATAGCTAACAGAATCAAGTAAATTGCTCACAGAATAAGATAAATTTGCTCACAGAATTAGACAAAGTTGCTCACAGAGTTAGACAAAGTTGCTCACAGAAATAGATAAAACTGCTCATAGTATTATTTGATGTTAATCATGTTAATCATGTTTATTTGATGACACAATAAACATTAAAAAGACAAGTTAATATTATATGACAATATAAAACTTACAGAGTATTGATTCATTTTATCATGATCTGTGCCTAGAATTTCTGTATATAATGGGTCCAGAACATACAATTTTCTATTCTCAACATTGACAGCATACATCCACTAGTGTGATGAATCTCTATCCACTATTGGGAATAAAAGCTGAATGTTAACAAAAATAAAGAAAGAAAATAAATAAATAAATTTAGTATAATTACTAAAGCAAAACAAAAACAGAGAGTGAAACTATAGTGCAACAACCATACCCATTTATGTGATGCAATTGCTTCTTTATCATAGTAGGCATTGGATTCAAGGTTTTCAGGGGCTGTGTATTCATGGTTCTCCATCCACTTTTTTTTGTGATATAGCATCGCGCTTGTCTACATGACACCCACAAAATAACTCAATAATCAAATGAAAAAAAAAATTAATTGCTTAAATGAAAATATGCAAATTTCATACCAGTAGAGATGCAGGCATGCAATATATGTCCCTTTGAAACCTTGGCAACCCAGAGTAGTTATATACAAAACACATATAGTCAACAAACTGTAGAACAATACAAACATTAGTATTGGTTCAAAAAAATCAAATTAATAGTATATATATAGTATAAATAAAATAAGTAAATTACTCACACTGCTGTCTATATATTGTCTTGGTTTTAGATTTAGCAATGAATCTCTTGCTATGATCACATTTTGTTTGTTGACAATCTTTCCAAGTGTTGTGTGTTTACCATCCTTTAAGTCCCATGACCAACGTAGAAGTTGTTTGATCATCTTTTCAGACAACTCTGGTTCTTCATCAACTATTGGCACTGATTGAGCATCATCTACTTCTGCACGTTGTTGTGGTCCTTCATACAGAACAATTTGCATGTTGTTTCTTTCATTAGAGGATGATGCAAAAGTCTTCTCAAACTCACGATCAAGATCAAAATCATCATCATCATCAAGCTATTCCATGTCTTTTTCTTCATCTTTATGTCATGTTATTTAACATTATTTGCATTAGTTATTGCCAAAACAATATCTCAAAAAATAATTTTCTACTCTCACATACTGGAAAAATTGCTCACTGTTTTATAATATATAGCTCACATGATTTTCAAAAGATGCTGACATTTTAACACAAATAAAATCAATATATAACTCAACCATAAAATGCAACGTACATCATTGTCTCAAGCGGTAGAATGTGAAATTCAATACCCAAGTCAAATGATGGTCTACAAACAATTTAAGTTTCACTGTTATGATAGCTCGCTCACATATTATAATGAGAAGACATGGAAAAAATAATAAATTATAAATTCACTATGTGTTTTTTCTCTTATTTCTTAAATTTTAGTATCATTGTGATCAATTTTAATGTTTGTGTTAGGCTAAAATGTTATTGTACATACATTGCTCACATGTTAACAATATTTTTAATTTACCTCTCTTGAACTTTATCCTTCTCTTTGGATTCAGACCCACCAAAAGTGAACTCTGCTACCTTTGCTTGTTTCTCTCCATCCACTTTTTGATTTTCCTTCTGATTGTCCATCCACGAATTAAAGCTTGGTTGTAAAATATCATCCACGTCATCATTCTCCCTACATCCTAAATTAATTTCAATGTTTTGCTCGCAAATTATGACATTTAATTTATCACAAATTAACTTAATTCTAATCAATAAAATTCAAATGATGAGATAAGTGATATATAAAAATTTACCCTTCTGTGACATTGGTAATATCATCATCAGAGGGGTGCTTCGTTGTTGGGATGACAATGTTGTGTTTATCACTGAGTAAGAAAGTTTTGAGTATTAGAAAACTTTTAGAAGCATTGACAAACAATTTAAGTTTCATTGTTATGATAGCTTGCTCACATATTATAATGAGAAGACACAGAAAAAAAAAATTATAAATTCACTATGTGTTTTTTCTCTTATTTCTTAATTTTTAGTATAATTGTGATCAATTTTAATGTTTGTGTTATGCTAAAATGTTATTGTACATACATTGCTCACATGTTGACAATATTTTTAATTTACCTCTCTTCAACTTTATCCTTTTTTTTGCTTTCAGACCCACCAAAAGTGGACTCCTCTGCTACCTTTACAATATCATCTACGTCATCATTCCCCCTACATCATAAATTAATTTCAATGTTTTGCTCGCAAATTATGACATTTAATTAATCACAAATTAACTTAATTCTAATCAATAACATTCAAATGATGAGATAAGTGATATATAAACATTTACCTTGCTGATACACTGGTAATACCATCATCAGAGGGGTGCTTCATTGGTGGGATGAGAATGTTGTGTTTATCGCTGAGTAACACTGTTCAGAAGATTAAATGTTAAAACTTTCTCACATAAATGAAAATTATAGCAAACGGAATAAAGCAAAACTGCTCACAGAATTAGAAAAAATTTCTCACTGAATCAGCTTAAACTACTCACAGAATCAGATAATATTGCTCACAGTTTCAGTGAAAAAAGCTCACCGAATCAGATAATAATGCTCACAGTTTTAATGACAATTGCTCACAGAATCAGATAACAATGGTCAAATAATAAACTAAAAACCAATTACAATTTTATTCTCTTATATTAATATCTAAAAAAAAACTATATTATTTTTACCAGAAAGACTTTAGTGTAATGTGTGCATCCTCACTGCTGGTTGTGCTTGTTGTACTTTCTTTCTCTCCTCCACTTGCTTGTTTTTTTTTCTTTGGTGTTGATCTACTACTTTCTGGTTATTGTCTTCTTTTGGCAACTGGTGTTGATGGTTGTTTTCTTTTTGTTGTTGTTTTTTTTTTCGTTTCCTCTTGTTCTTTCTCCCCAACTCCCACTGTTTTTATTCTCTTATCTGGTGCAGTTGTAGTGCTCTCTGTTGTCCTTTTCCTTGTTGTTGTTGCAGGTGGAAAATTTTTCTTTTTCTTCTCAGAAAATAATAATCCCTGCACATAAATTCAGTTATAGGTGTGAGTAAAAAGGAAATCTGTTATATAATAATAATATATAGTTGCTAACATACAATTAAAAAACTAATATAAGACATAAAGTTGTCAATTTTTTTCATCATTTATCATTGTTGAGATGTCAGCTGCCTTCCAATGTGCAATCTATGGAGGTGGTGGACCAATGTAATTTTCAGGTTTTCCAAATCGGAGTACATGAAAATATAGAATCTGTAAAAAAAAAAAAAACAGCAATCACAAAGATACAACATTAGAACATTCAAATATCTTAGTTAATTTGAATAAAAGTAACACCTTTACTCACTAGTAGCACGTACAAACAGCCATCAATTGCCTCTGTTCCCCCCCCCCCCCCGCGCTTGTACTTTGCAACACCAAACTCCAAGCAATTATGGATGTATCTCCCCCAGTTGTAATCGGAGGTGTTCTCCACATCTATAATGGTTTGGAGGTGCCATGGTTGTGTGGCTTGGACGGCTGTGGGGCATAGAAAGGTCTTCAACACCACCAAAATGAAAGTCCTTTTGAAATCAATAATTTCAGCAGCAGACCTCATCTTATTGGAGAGCAAATTGGTCTTTAAATCACCAATTCTTGATGCTTTGTACATTTGCACAACCCTTTTCTCTTCATCATTTACAAGGTCTCGAAAACTTTGCCTTTTATTTTAAATATATTAGTCATAACAATTAAGTCAAGAGCCAATGTATTTCAAAGTGTATTGTCTCTGTTTAATAAAATGATCTGATACATAAATAGTTACATGATGCTATTATCTCACTAAATGGCTATTAATTAAAGACACTACTAAATGGCTGTTAAAGGCACTAATATATACATTATTCTATTTCTATTCCGTAACGGTTCCTAATCAATATACAATAATATCCTAGAATTAGTGACTACCATTAAACTACCATAACAACATATTAATTGCGTATCAAATTATAATTGAAATAACCAAGTTAATAAATTAAATATAAAATTACAAGTATTTGTACCTGTGTAAGGAAGCCCAAGAGCTTTGCCCACCACCCCCGGGGTAACCTTGAAAGTTATGGCCGGAGCATCAAGGGTGTGAGTTTCTGTGTTGTAAGTTTTAGCAAGTGATGCGAACAATTTGTGCTTGACTTTCCAATCAGCCAAGCTAGCAAGCCCAGCAAACCCCATATCTTCAATTTCTTGCCTTTGCTCAGCAGATAATTTTTCAAACAAACTTAATATAGTTGTTGGGGAGCACTTAGAGGTGTTTAACCTCTGCATATAAAAACAAAAAATCAATATATAAGATAATCTTAATTAAAATCTGCAATCTAACACACTAAGTTATACTCAAATGCTCACAATTTTAAATCAACATCACACACCACTCTCAAAAAATACAACAACCATATAACATACTAAAAAGCTCACAGTTTTAAACCTTTTTGCTCATACTTTTACACAAAATAACTCACATTCTCAGAAAAATTCTCACAATATAGAACTTTTGCGCTTACCTTTGCAGCCTCTTTTGTTTTCTCCTTTTTATCACTTTAAACATCAGCATCAGAAGGGGGTGGTTTTTTTGGTGACTTTGTCATTGTCTACAAGAAGTAATTCACACATAATTTAATCACATCATTATAATTTTTTGAGGTACAAAAACAGTGACAAAAATGCAAAATACTTTGTAATAATCATCAATGCAAGTAACAAAGTTTTGAAAAAAAATATTGTAACAACAAATAGCAAAGAACAAAACATTTCAATTTGTAAAAGTTTATTTCTCATGCATAGATGATTCTGCTATTTCACATCAGCAACCTATTTCTCATGAACCCTAATCATTTACTCATGAATCATTCAAAATATTATCCACACAATTTCAAGGTTTATACTCACTTTAAAATGCGATTATGCTCACATGTGTTGAGTACTTTAAAAAAAAACAAAATCAACATATCATTTTCGTTGAAGTAGAAACTACGATTTTTGGGATTTTGCTCTCACCTTTGTGGATTTCTTCTCAGCTTTAGGAAGAGTAGTTTGTCTCATCAAAGAGGATGATTTCTTTTGTTCCATTTTTTCCGATAAATGGAACAAAAACCTAACATTTGAATATCACAAAAATCCTCTCATGTAAAATGTAATTCAGAGAAAGTGAAGAAAGGGAAGAGAATGAGCAAAATGAGTGATGAACTTGCCGGCGATGAAGAAGGTGGAATTTCGGCTTCGTCGTGCGATGAAAATGGTGGATGAAAATGGAGTTCGTGCGATTAAAATGGAGTTCGTCTTCGGTGAGCAACTTTTGAAAGAAAGTGGTTCTTCAAAGTGGTTTCTTGGTAACCGCCCTCACTTATAGTTTGAGAGTTGAGTGGGAAAGTGAACTCCACGCGCGATGGAATGCGATGATAGGTTGGGGCCGCGCGTTTTTGTAAGTGGTAGTTGGGTAATGGGCTAATACGGGTAATGGGCTGAACTGGAGTGTATATTCTTGCGGGAGTAAGCTCATACTCCGTATATGTGAAGTACATGGAGCAAAACTGAATTAACAATTATCTTTGCAATAAGAGAGGCAATAAACGAAACATTGTGAAGTACTATTCATGTACAGGGTACGTATCAACGATCATTGATATAACTAACATTAGCTAGAAATATTATACTTGAATATATATACTTATCGTATAAAAAAATATACTATGATATTACAGTGTGATATATAAATAATACAATTTACAACTAACAGTAAAAATAATGTTCGTACAGTTAAAATGCAACTTTGAGTACGCTATGATAAAATGTAGATGAGTTGTACAACTCAAACCCAAGAAACGCAATATTTTTGTAGCTTAAAAAGAAAGATGAATATAAGGTAAGGCATAATTTATTTGAAATAAAAAAAAATCTGATAAATTTTAAGTGTTTAAATTATGATTCTAATCTAATATATAAATTGCAAATAAGATCATACAATTATACATAACAATAAAAAATTATTAACATTATAGTTGTATTATAACAAAGAATTTTATAAAATTGGGTATGTGATACGTAAAGTGTATAAAAAGAAGCATATCAATACATAGTGTTTAGACTTTAAGACGATGTAAATATATACCTTGTTTGCCCCAAATAACATTATCTTTCTAATAATAGGGATAATTATTAACGTGACATGGAGTAATAATCAAATTTATGTATTGCATTTAAACGGATAGTATATGTATCTGAAGGAGAAAATCAAAGCATTACTTAAAGACTGAATTTAACATACCGTTTAAATAATAATCACTATCTGAGTATAAAGTTTTTAAAAAAGATCAAGAATATAAATTAATAGATTCAAGATAAGACATTTTAAATAATTGTGCTAGATAAATCTCAAGGGATAAATAATGATAGCATCAGAATATACCAACAAACAAATAGCACAAACACATCAAAATAAATAAATAAAATTACTGAATAATATTATAAAATTAATGGTAACAACTGTATGTATATATACAATGTTAGTCAAATTAATATTGATTATATGAATGATATAATTTTTATGTATGTGAAAAGTAATACATACTATTTTATTTGACAATTCAAACAAAGCAATATCAACGTTTAACATGTGTGCACCAAATATCACAACCTTTCCAATAAAAGATACATTATTGGAAATAGTGAGATATGCAATTAATTTATGGTGTGTACAAAATACCATATATATAATAATTATATAAATGTTGATGGAAGCCTTTTCCCAAACCGGAAGCCTTAACCCAAACCACATTTGCAGAAGGGTGTTGATGGAAGCAACAAAAAGTAATTTTTGAATCATTTCAGCCATCTCCACCTACTATTTTTCCCCAAGAAGAAAATTAGGAAAAAATGACAAAAAACAGAATAAACACAAAACAACAACATATTTATTTTCTTACAATTCCACCCCCCATCCGAGGGACAAGTGCGTTGGAAACAAAGAAGATCTATAGCTGCAAAAAAAAAATCATTGAAAAAGAGTTTTAAAACTTCATCACCAATCAAGCAACACAACTCACGCCATGAGGGAAACTGCTGCTCCACGCGATGATTAGCATTTAGTCCCCTGCCACCACCTGTTTCTTGAGCCACCTCCACCTCCAGATTAACTTCACCAACAACTTCTACTTCAGCCATTGTTTGCTCTCTCCCTGTTCTTGGGTAATGAAATAGTAACAAGTGCATCCTCGTTCCTAGCCTCCAATGCAGCTCTCCTGCACACGGGGAAACAGCAAAAATGAATAACAGAAATTGTGACGAGAGAATAATGCAATTCAGGGAAGAAGAAGGTTGTAACACCCTAATAACTACCTCCTTATGCTTAAGTCATAATGAGTTAATCATCATATGTTATCATTCTGTTTCAGAGTCAATTCTTTTAAAATATGGATACGTGGAAAATAGGGCCGTAAAATTTTCAAAGTAAAAGCGCAAGTTCTAAATTGTGGCTTGTACGCGATGAGGCATAATTTGATATATCAAACTATGAAACTGTGAATGCACATAACCATAATACAATATTACATGAAAGTGGTCCATTACATACATATAGATTCAGGTACACATAGGAATTACACATATAAACGTAAAATCCGAAACAATATTACAATAGTAGAGTATTAGAGTTTCTAAGAGTACCATAAGCGTGTACAGTCACTTATGGATCTCTTATAAACTCAACTAAAACGTCAGATAATACATAACAAGATAATACAAAATATCAGAAAGATAAGACTCTAAAGCGTAAGTCTCTGCAAGTGTCCGAGTCTTCAATCCTCTGTCACTATCAGCCTGCTCACCTAGTAGAGGGACCTATGTCTTGATCTGTATCTAACACAAATGGTGGTGGAATTGGGGGTGAGCTCCACGGACTCAATAGAGGGATCACTTCGGTTTATTTTAAAAGCAGTGATACATGTATAAGTTAATTAATATTATTTCTAAAGAACATATTCATATAATTTTCCGGAGTGTCACACCTATATGCATCTTTGATAATTGTATTAATGCATGCATCTGATATGTAAGCAATGTCTATTACATAATTAAGATACAATATATTACAAATAAAACATCAATTATGTCATGTGTCATGAACTTTTACTATAAATGGCACAACCCTCTTACTTTCTACCTCTGCATCACCGTCCCCTAGGCTATGAGCTCATACCTCTCTAGTTTCTACTAGGAATTTGTGGGGAAGAGGGGTTTATTCACTTTCTTTTACAAAATGGTATTGGGGACCGAGGGTGCCAACCTCCCTTGCCAATACCGTTTGTAGAGAAAGCTACTCATAAACTCATTTCTCACTTCACATGACATTTTATCATAATTCTTATCATTCAGCATATACATATAGCACATATATTTACACATCTATCTCAGATCACATCAAAACTGCAATCATAAATACATACAAATATCCATTTGAAATTCCTTGCATAGGTCATTTAAGAAATCTTCTTGGTAATTTAGTACTGATATATATATATATACATACTTATTATGCTGACATATAGAAGATGTAACCATGAAATTCAAATTATTAAAAATGCCAAAACAGCAATAAAATGGAATTCTGCAGGAAATCCTGCGATTTGGCCGCTAGTGCGCTCCATGTGGCCGCTAGCGTCCAAATCTGTATAACAACCCGCTCCGCGGGTACTTTCGCTAGCGGCTGTAACTTGGCCGCTAGCGCGTGCTTCGATCCTGTTCTCAACACTAGTTCATCTCAGTTGTCATTTTAATGCGTAAAACCAGTTCAACCCGAAACTGATACATGAAAAACATAGGAATACATTGTCTAACATTAACCTAACCCCTACCTCTTGTAGTTTTGCCTCCTTAGAGCTAAGAACTCCCAAAACCTTCTTTAAGCTACTTGCTTCTTAAGTTTTCCTTATTCTTGAAGATGGTGGATGAAGTTCTGAAGCTTCCTAATGATCTTTGTTCGGTAGGGATGAGAATAAATGATGTAAAGATTCTAAGGGTGGATTTAGATTCAAATTTGAGTAAGGCTTGGTAGAGTTTGTGAAGGTTGGAGTGTTTTGTGGATTTGGAGGTGGTGTGGTTTATGTTTAGAGAGTTTGAAGTGTTTGGGGAAGTTTTCTGAGTGAAAATGAAGTTCCTTCAGGGTGAGGGAAGGTCTTAAGGACGGAGGGGACTCATCAGCAAATATAAAAAGTAAAGGGCTAAAATAAAAATGTGAAAATGCAGAAATTCTGTTCTGTCATCGAGCTGGTCGCTAGCGAGCTTACGGCGGCCGCTAGCGACTGCTTTCACCGCCTCCCACCGCTAGCGCCTGTTTACGGCCGCTAGCGATGCTCCAGACCATATTACTCGCTAGCGAGCTGGAACTAGCCACTAGCGACGGAATGCTGATACATGACAGCAACAGCAGCAGAAATTGTTTTTACATGTTCTAAACCTTCAATTGCTCCCCAAACTTTCCTAGACCATCACCAATCACCTACACAACCCTAATATACTTATATAAACTTATACACAATCCTAAATATTTAAAACCTCTCATGATTCCTAATTAAATTATTTCTCTAAACTCGTTTTCCTATTTTAATTTAAATTTTTATTCATAATGCAACATAAATGTCATTCTATCATACACATATAATACATAACACACATAACACATATTCAATCATGCAAATATATCAAAACACGTTCTAAACACACATACATCCTAATTATACCTTAAGTAATGCGATTATTTCTCTAATCACCTTAATTAAGGTATGATTAAACTCTCGAGGTCTTACATTCCCCCCCCCCCTTATAAAGAACCGGGTGTAGTTTCCTCATGTCTTCCTCCCTTTCCCAAGTAAACTCTTCCGCTCTCCCCCGCCCCCAGGCCACCTTCACCAACAGGACAATCTTACTCCTTAATTTCTTGACGTCTCGATCCACAATCCGTGTTGGTGGTAAGGGAAAGGTTAAATCATCCTTTAGTTGTACTTCTTCCGTTTCTAATACATGATTTGGGTCTGAATTGTATTTACGGAGTTGTGACACATGGAAGACATTATGAAGGTTGGATAGACTGGGAGGTAAGGCTATGCGGTATGCAACAGGACCAATGCGACTCAAGATCTGAAATGGACCTAGGTATCTCGGACTTAACTTCTTGACCTTGATTGCTCTACCTATACCTGTGGTGGGGGTCACACGTAAAAACACATGGTCTCCGACCTCAAACTCTAGTGGCCTACGCCGATTGTCCGCATAACTCTTTTGACGACTTTGAGCTGTCATGATTCTTTCCCTGATCCTTTTAATTTGTTCCGTAGTTTCCCTCACTAGTTCGGGTCCTATGGCACTCTTTTCACCCGGATCATACCAGCATAATGGAGAACGGCACTTCCTACCATACAATGCTTCAAAAGGAGCCATTCTTATGCTAGTATGAAAACTATTATTGTAGGAAAACTCAACTAGGGGTAACATCCTATCCCAACTATTCTTCTCATCTAAGACACAAGATCTCAACATATCCTCTAAAGTTTGGATTGTTCTCTCAGATTGTCCGTCGATTTGGGGATGATAGGTTGTACTCATACGCAACTCTGTACCAAACGCCTTTTGCAAGGCTTCCCAGAAACAAGAAGTAAATCTCGGATCACGATCCGAAATAATACTCTCGGGTACCCCGTGTAACTTCACTACTTCACGTATGTACAAACTCGCTAATCTTTCCAATGGGAATGTCGCCTTGATGGGTAAAAAGTGGGCCGATTTAGTCAATCGATCCACAATCACCCATATGGCATCATTACCGGCTTGTGTCCTTGGTAAACCCACTACAAAATCCATCGCTATACTTTCCCATTTCCAATGAGGAACTTGCAATGGTTGTAGCATGCCAGGATCTTTTTGATGTACTATCTTTACCTTCTGGCATACCAAACACCGGTTAACCCATTCTGATACTTCCTTCTTCATACCCGGCCACCAAAACATTTTCTTCAAATCTTGATACATCTTGGTAGCCCCAGGGTGAATGGTGAAATGGCTCTTATGAGCCTCCTCCAAAATACTACTTCGGAGGTCACCATGAGCGGGTACACAAATCCTACCCTTACATCTCCACAATCCATCTCCGTCTTGACAAAACTCTCTCACTTTTCCCTCTTGTACCGCCCTCAAAATTCCCTTGAATTCCTCATCCGTCACTTGGGCTCGTGCAATGTCTTCTTTAAACTTACTTGAGACCATAAGATGACTTACTCTCATGCTCATCGGGGTGAAGGATACTCCTAGATTAAGGTTTCTAAAATCTTCTAATAATTCCATCTCTTTAATCATCATATGGGATACGTGAAGCATCTTACGACTCAAGGCATCTGCCACTGCATTTGCCTTTCCAGGGTGGTAATTCAAACCAAAATCATAATCCTTTAGAAATTCCATCCATCGTCGTTGCCTCATGTTTAACTCCTTCTGATCAAAGAGATACTTCAAACTCTTATGATCAGAGAAAACCTCAAATCTCACCCCATATAAGTAGTGTCTCCAAATCCTTAAAGCAAAAACTATTGCCGCAAGCTCCAGGTCATGGGTAGGATAGTTCACCTCGTGTGGCTTTAATTGCCGTGAAGCATATGCCACTACTTGGTGATGTTGCACCAATACGCAACCCAACCCTTTTCCCGAAGCATCGCAATACACTTCAAAAGGTTCATTAGGATCGGGCACAATCAATACAGGTGTGGTGGTCAATCTCTCCTTTAACTCCATAAAACTTTTCTCACACTCCGATGACCACACAAATGAGGAATTCTTTCTAGTGAGCTTGGTTAAGGGTAAAGCAAGCTATGAAAATCCCTTAATAAATCCACGGTAATAACCGACCAGACCTAAGAAACTCCGTACCTCTGTAACCGTAGTAGGTCTTTCCCAGTTTACCACTGCTTCAATCTTACTAGGATCCACAGCTATTCCTTCTGCTGACACCACATGACCTAGGAACTTAACTTCTTTCATCCAAAACTCACATTTACTCAACTTAGCGTATAACTTCTTTTCCTTCAACACCTCCAACACAACCCTCAAATGGCTTTCATGTTCTTCCTCCGTCTTAGAATAAATCAAAATGTCATCAATAAAGACAACCACAAACTTATCTAAGAACGGCCGAAAAATCTTATTCATGTAATCCATGAACACGGCCGGGGCATTAGTTAATCCAAAAGACATGACTGTGAACTCATAATGCCCATAGCGAGTCCTGAAAGCCGTCTTCGGTATGTCCTCCCCTCGGACTCTAATCTGATGGTAGCCTGACCTCAAGTCTATTTTGGAAAACACTCTAGCTCCTGTCAACTGATCCATCAAATCATCAATCCTAGGGAGGGGATACTTATTCTTTATGGTCACTTTATTCAACTGTCTATAGTCTATGCATAACCTCATACTTCCGTCTTTCTTCTTTACAAACAACACCGGTGCTCCCCATGGCGAGGCACTTGGCCTAATGAAACCCTTATCTAACAACTCTCCCAATTGGGTTTTAAGTTCTTTTAACTCACTGGGTGACATGTGGTACGGGGCCATAGAGACAGGCCCTGTTCCCGGAGCGAGGTCAATACTAAACTCTACCTCTCTAGGTGGAGGAAACTCTGGTATATCATCAGGGAAAACCTCAGGATACTCTCTTACAACTGGTATAGCAGCCAAACCTGGCGTGGCCTCTATATTGTTCGAGGCAAGAAAAACAAGACTTTTATCTGTAACCCCACTTTGTCCTACTTCCACAGGATGAACCAACAGACTAAACGAAATAACAGAGGACTCAGGTGTAGGAATACTATATGAGTCTGGAAATACAACCGACTTAGCATGACAATCTAACAAAATTTTATGTGCTGACAACCAGTCCATACCCAGAATCACTCCTAACCCAGACATAGGTAAACATATAAGATCGAAGGTGAACGACCTATCCCCTAACATGAACTGACACTTAGTACAAACAGTGCAAGTCTTTATGGGTTTGGCTGTAGGTGTGGAAACATATAGGTCATATGGTAACTCACACATGGCTAAATGCAATTCTCTAGCATGCCTATATGATATGAATGAATGGGTAGCTCCGGAATCAAAAAGTACAACTAACTCTTGATTTTTAACCTTACACTTACCCCTAATCAAATCATCAGATTGAGATGCATCTTCTGCATTTACTGTAAAGACCCTTCCCTGGTGCTGAGGCCTGGAGGGGGTCGGAGCTGCTGTAGTCTGTGACTGAGAGGATGAACGACAATCCCGTGCTATGTGTCCTGGCTTGCCGCATCTGTAGCACACGTTTTGCCCTGCATAACAAACCCCTCGATGTGCCTTGTTGCATTGTGTGCAGATAGGTACCTCTGGAACTCTGGAAGGAACTACTGATCGAGACTGAGATGGTCCCTGTTGGGGCCGTGTATGATTTGAGCCCCTAAACTGACGAGACGGGAATTGGCGAGGTGGGGGGTGCTGTCTCTTGAACTGAGGAGCCTGTGGTGCTAAACTCCTCCTGGTAGTCTCTACAGAACTACTTTCTCCCAGATGGCATGCCTGCTCATGAACTCTACATGCCTCAACAAACTGTGCATAACTATCAAAACGAAGATGATTCATTGTCCTCTGCATCTCCTGTGACAAACCATTCCTATACTTCATACATTTCCATGACTCCATCGGGTTTCCCTGAAACATTTCTGAAAATTTAATGAGATGTTCGAACCGTGCAGTATATTCTACAATAGACATCTGCCCTTGGGTCAGATTCAAGAATTCTCTTTCCTTGGCCTCCCTCACTGATCTGGGAAAGTACTTCTCATAGAAAAGCTCCTTGAACCTGTTCCATGGAATAGGAATCCCCATAGCCTCCAAACGAGCCTTTTCCCCTCTCCACCAATCCCCTGCATCATTTTCTAACATGAAAGTAGCAAAGTTGGTACGCTGTAAGTCGGAACAATGCACCACTGTAAAAATCTTTTCCATCCTTTCAATCCATTCCCCAGCTGCCGCCGGGTCCGTGGAACCTGTAAAAATTGGAGGATTTACTCCCCGGAACTCAGCAAAACGAACATTTTCTCTTTCAGCCTCCGGATGTGGTGCAGGAGGTGTCTGCCATCCCATATACTCCGCCAATTGTTGTACCGCCCTAGCCATCCCAGCCAGAGCCTCATTAGTTACATTTCCGGTGTCATTGCCACTTCCAGATGCCCCCGTCGTGCGTCTCTTAGGTGCCATTTGTATCTGTACACACCAACACAATCACTGAGGTGATCAGTCTCAATAATCATATTAAGTATACACAGCCACTATTGCACCAAACAGACAAGTTATGTTTTACGGTAACCAACTATAAACATAACATTATCGTACTATGCAACAAAAGCATAGATGGCCATAACCCCAAGCCTTAAGGTTCGACCTGCTCTGATACCAAAATGTAACACCCTAATAATTACCTCCTTATGCTTAAGTCATAATGAGTTAATCATCATATGTTATCATTCTGTTTCAGAGTCAATTCTTTTAAAATATGGATACGTGGAAAATAGGGCCGTAAAATTTTCAAAGTAAAAGCGCAAGTTCTAAATTGTGGCTTGTACGCAATAAGGCATAATCTGATATATCAAACTATGAAACTGTGAATGCACGTAACCATAATACAATATTACATGAAAGTGGCTCATTACATACATATAGATTCAGGTACACATAGGAATTACACATATAAACGTAAAATCCGAAACAATATTACAATAGTAGAGTATTAGAGTTTCTAAGAGTACCATAAGCGTGTACAGTCACTTATGGATCTCTTATAAACTCAACTAAAACGTCAGATAATACATAACATGATAATACAAAATATCGGAAAGATAAGACTCTAAAGCGTAAGTCTCTCCAAGTGTCCGAGTCTTCAATCCTCTGTCAGTATCAGCCTGCTCACCTAGCAGAGGGACCTATGTCTTGATCTGTATCTAAAACAAATGGTGGTGGAATTGGGGTTGAGCTCCACGGACTCAATAGAGGGATCACTCCGGTTTATTTTAAAAGCAATGATACATGTATAAGTTAATTAATATCATTTCTAAAGAACGTATTCATATAATTTTCCGGAGTGTCACACCTATATGCATCTTTGATAATTGTAATAATGCATGCATCTAATATGTAAGCAATGTCTATTACATAATTAAGATACAATATATTACAAATAAAACATCAATTATGTCATGTGTCATGAACTTTTACTATAAATGGCACAACCCTCTTACTTTCTACCTCCGCATCACTGTCCCCTAGGCTATGAGCTCATACCTCTCTAGTTTCTACTAGGAATTTGTGGGGAAGAGAGGTCTATTCACTTTCTTTTACAAAATGGTATTGGGGACCGAGGGTGCCAACCTCCCTTGCCAATACCGTTTGTAGAGAAAGCTACTCATAAACTCAGTTCTCACTTCACATGACATTTTATCATAATTCTTATCATTCAGCATATACATATAGCACATATATTTACACATCTATCTCAGATCACATCAAAACTGCAATCATAAATTCATACAAATATCCATTCGAAATTCCTTGCATAGGTCATTTAAGAAATCTTCTTGGTAATTTAGTACTGATATATATATATATATATATATATACATATTTATTATGCTGACATATAGAAGATGTAACCATGAAATTCAAATTATTAAAAATGCTAAAACAGCAATAAAATGGAATTCTGCAGGAAATCCTGCGATTTGGCCGCTAGCGCGCTCCATGTGGCCGCTAGCGTCCAAATCTGTATAACAACCCGCTAGCGCCCATAAAATGGACGCTAGCGCGTGTACTTTCGCTAGCGGCTGTAACTTGGCCGCTAGCGCGTGCTTCGATCATGTTCTCAGCACTAGTTCATCTCAGTTGTCATTTTAATGCATAAAACCATTTCAACCCGAAACTGATGCATGAAAAACATAGGAATACATTGTCTAACATAAACCTAACCCCTACCTCTTGTAGTTTTGCCTCCTTAGAGCTAAGAACTCCCAAAACCTTCTTTAAGCTACTTGCTTCTTAGGTTTTCCTTATTCTTGAAGATGGTGGATGAAGTTCTGAAGCTTCCTAATGATCTTTGTTCGGTAGGGATGAGAATAAATGATGTAAAGATTCTAAGGGTGGATTTAGATTCAAATTTGAGTAAGTCTTGGTAGAGTTTGTGAAGGTTGGAGTGTTTTGTGGATTTGGAGGTGGTGTGGTTTATGTTTAGAGAGTTTGAAGTGTTTGGGGAAGTTTTCTGAGTGAAAATGAAGTTCCTTCAGGGTGAGGGAAGGTCTTAAGGACGAAGGGGACTCATCAGCAAATATAAAAAGTAAAGGGCTAAAATAAAAATGTGAAAATGCAGAAATCATGTTCTGTCATCGAGTTGGTCGCTAGCGAGCTTACGGCGGCCGCTAGCAACCGCTTTCACCGCCTCCCACCGCTAGCGCCTGTTTACGGCCGCTAGCGATGCTCCAGACCATATTACTCGCTAGCGAGCTGGAACTAGCCGCTAGCGACGGAATGCTGATACATGACAGCAACAGCAGCAGAAATTGTTTTTACATGTTCTAAACCTTCATTTGCTCCCCAAAGTTTCCTAGACCATCACCAATCACCTACACAACCCTAATATACTTATATAAACTTATACACAATCCTAAATACTTAAAACCTCTCATGATTCCTAATTAAATTATTTCTCTAAACTCGTTTTCCTGTTTTAATTTACATTTTTACTCATAATGCAACATAAATGTCATTCTATCATACACATATAATACATAACACACATAACACATATTCAATCATGCAAATATATCAAAACACGTTCTAAACACACATACATCCTAATTATACCTTAAGTAATGCGATTATTTCTCTAATCACCTTAATTAAGGTATGATTAAACTCTCGGGGTCTTACAAAGGTGCTCACTACTCTCATGCCTTCTCCATGACAAATACCTCAGCTTAGTATGCGCTCTCCTTCTGCTCACTGTTGACCCCTTTATATGAGTGAATGATTTGCCACTAGTCCAGTGGAAAGACTGTTCTATCCTCCCCCTTGCATCCCAAAGAGCTTTGGGATAGAAAAAGAGAATTAAGCATAATAATTAGTGGTTTAGTGTCTCCTCTAACATTCTCCCTGTATTTTTCTAATTAAGAGAATGGAAAATTAACCATAGTTATCGAGTAATCAACTATAGTTTAGTTAAATATAACTAATTTTAAGATAGGATGAGGTATGTCATTCTAGTTAAAAAATAAATAAAAAGAAACATAGGCTAGGACAATCAAGACTTAAGAGCATAAGTTGAATTTTATATTAGGTAAATATAAAATCTTTTACTACTCTTAAATTTTATCAAAAATAACATAACTTTAAAATTTATATTAAGGATTTTATTGAGGAAAAAATAAACAAATTAGATATATACCACACATTATGTCTTATTATATAGCACACCTTTATATGAGTGAATGATTTGCTCACTGTTATACCACTTTAAAAAATAACATAAGTTGACCCCTTTTATAACGCATGCTAAACATATCAAATTCATTGAAGATATATAGAAGACAAATATGTAAAAACATGCTCATTTGTGCACCACAATATTAAGTTTACATGAAGGGAGTAAAACTTAACGTAGCACACTCTTGTTAACCCATATTATAGAATTGTGACATAATTCACATACTAATAAAATTGTTGTATTATATCAGTATGTGGCAAATACATTGTCAAAGAAAAAAAAATGGTTCATTCCGACACATATCCAATGTTATATCTACTAGAAAACTTGGAAAAGAATATTAGATATGAGAATGATACTATAAAATGATAAGTGGAAGTAAGTGGGGTGCTAATTCAGTAGTAAACATACCATGATATTGATTAGTCTTTTGTTTATCATGAGTTACATAACAATAATCCTTCTCGTACGTATCGAACTCGAACGTAAGAGCATCACCTTCAAGTGGCCTATGTTTCGCACAGTACTGATACCAACCATTGCCAAAATGACATTGGTTGTTCCTATCCTTGTCCCATATAATTTCCCACTTAGAGCTGATACCACTATATTAATCACTTACAATCAAGTATGGCTGCCCCCAACCTCAATCGGAGGTTTCACATCCGAACAGGTATAAACTGGGGATGCATGCAATTTTTTTTTTAAAAAAAGATATGTCAAACCTAAATGGAATTATATTTAATAGATGTATTTAAAATAACTAATATACTTCTAAAGTAATTAATATATTATCAATGGTTGGTTAGGCCTGGTCTGGCCGTGTGTAAGAATGAGAGTGAACACGTGATCATTGTCAGAGAACTTGTAGCTTGAATTAGTGTCTAATGAAATTTGTTGTGAGGTATCACTGCTGGTATTAATCACCTCTTTACTTACAACACTTTGAGGTGCTGAGTTGCATTGCCCATGTACGCGAAAAACACCAATTTTAATCGAATTGTTTGACTCAGAACTGACAGATATATAAATTTCTTCAATTGATGTGTCATCGGAACTATCCTAAAAGAAATATGATTTAAGAACGGATTGAATGTTACTTTCTTAAAAAATAGATTGAATATATTAGCAATTTTATTTTGTATCAGTGCAAACAACTAAGTATTAAATTATAATATTAAGCAAAGCTAATGAAAACAGTACACATAAATACTCACTCACGTACATACATGGCATGGACTAATATGATGCAAGTTTTATAAAAAAAGTTATTTACATTAATTATTTTTTCACGGACAATAGAATAGTCATGTATTCATATACGAATGATATCTAAATTTATTAACCAAACTTATGTTGAATAATGGTGACCTCACTCTCTAAACTATGATGCATAGAATTTGTTTACATTAATAGTAATAGATTCATGGCAACCATTAATATATGCCCAAAACATGATGGGATGTATACACAACATATTATGGATCAATGTATAACAAAAACTTCACGAAATTCATACACAAATTATTTTAAAAGTTAAACAATGTAAAGAAACTGCATTGAACAGATAGCACATAAAATTAAATACCATTTGATCATAACAGCAGAAATTATAACTGATTATCACCACAACCTTTTTTTCATAGTAATATTAACAGGGCTAAGCACACCTCCTTTGACCAGCAATATCAACAATGAACAATCTCACACAAATACTGCATTTACCATGGAATATTACAATATCATGTTAGAATCCAATGTTTTAATAATCAACGAAATATACATGAATGATTATGCATTGAATATTAGCTTATTAAATCAAATATATGGATTTGATATGAAAATAACATTAAGTAAATAAGGATTTGATTTTTTTACCCATAACTGGAAATTATCTTTTTTACATCCACATACGATTAGCATGAACAAAAGAATCAGATATTATCTAATTATCGTAGTTGTGAATAAAAAAAATTAATTAAATATGGATTGTGAACTCAAGTTTAGCACCTTTTTATGAATCCATCCGAGGCAATAATGCAAAAAAAAAAAACAGTAGAAACACAACGAACATATTATTTACAAGTTGTTTTCACTCCATTGTATATAATATCAACCTACATGCATAAAAAACCTAAAAATATTCACATAGGCCAAAATTTCAAGTATTATGACCGAAAATAAAAGATAATATATCTTTCACGTAATAATATCGATAGAGTACAAATATGCAACTAATACTTTTTGTTAATTATTAACTTAAAGGTTAATTATATAAATGGTACACATTACATAAAGCTTTTGAATCATACATAATTAGCAATTCATAATATTCAATTTGTGCTCAATATATGCCAAAAATTTAAACGAAATGTATAAAATCGAATTTGAAAAATTTTGTAAGAGAACAGAAATTAAAATATTATCAAAATATAGAATGTTTGCACTAATTAACAATTATCTTTGCAATAAGAGAGGCAATGAACGAAATAATGTGAAGTAATATTCATGTACATGGTACGTATCAACGATCATTGATATAAGTAACATTAGCTAGAAATATTATACGTGAATATATATACTAATTGTATAAAAAATATACTATGATATTACAGTGTGATATATAAATAATACAATTTATGACTAACAGTAAAAATAATGTTCGTACAGTTAAAATGCAATTTTGAGTACGCTATGATAAAATGTAGATGAGTTGTACCACTCAAACCCAAGAAACGCAATATTTATGTAGCTTAAAAAGAAATATGAATATAAGATAATGCATAATTTATTTTAAATAAAAAAAAATCTGATAAATTTTAAGTGTTTAAATGTAATACCTGGGGTAGTCTGAGTTTGTTTGAGTAAGAGATCACGGTACATCGGGGAGATAGGACCACGTGGGCCCCACCTCCCCACCCCCTTTCTTCTTTTTCCTTTCTTTCTTTTCTTTCCCCTCACTCTTCTCCCGTATCTCTCTCTCCCCCTCATTCCTTCTCTTCTTCTTCTTCCTCCCTCTCAAATCTCTCTAATCTCAACCAAAACTCCATCAATCTTCAAGATTCAAGTTACCATTGCTCATCTAGTATATTGTGGGTAAGTGTAGAGTATTTCTTTTTCTCCATTGATGTCTATTTCTCTCCAATCTCGATTTTGGGGGTTTAGGGTTTATATTTGGAATTTTTGATTTTGTTGTGAGATTGAGGTTTGTGATGTGTTCTATAGGGTCTCAACCAACTAGGGAAGCTCCGGGGGACTCATCCTAGCTCCAGGTGGAGTCTTGGAGCTCACTGGAGTAATTTGTGAGTAATGAGTTATTTGTGGTTTATGTATGATTTTGATTGAATCTGTGAATTTCTTGTTATGATAGTTGATAGGGACTGAGATTGGTTGATATATGATTGATATTGTATGTTGGTTGTGTTTGATTTGGATGGGTTGTGGTGAAAATGTGGATTTGGAGATGATTTTCGCGAAGTTTTCTGCAGAATTTCGTCCCTGACCCAAACTGTAATCGATTATAGCGATTTGGTAATCGATTACTGTAATCGATTACCAAAACTCTGTAATCGATTACTATAATCGATTACCACGGGTTTGTAATCGATTACAGACTGCCCATTTTCGTAAAAAATTTCGTCAGAACGAAATTTGAAGCTGGTAATCGATTACATCAGTATAAAAACTCTATTTTTAAGACTTTAACTTCAAATCCTTATACTTTTAAGTTATGTATTCAAATCCATTCGTTCACCACTACCCCAAACTCGATACTGAAATGTTGTGATGATGATGATGAATTACTTATGCTGTGATTATGAATGAGATGTGCCACTAACAGCGCTAAATAAGATAAAGGTTGAATGAATTAAGAGATGGTAAAACGACCTGAGGAGGGGCATAGCTCGCGGGGTCGTAAATGGGAAACCTGATGAGGGGCATAGCTCGCGGGACATCCATACTGCCTATGAACATGAGTCAGGGCCGCGCTCCAGGTGTTCATAGGTTAAAAGCTACCAAGATAAAGAGACTGTATAAGAACGATGGAATTGATACTTATATGTTATTGGTTTATGTTGTAACTGCATTGTACTGTTATATGCTTCATACACTGCTTATAACCTGTTTATTCACTGAGCGTATGACTCACCCATTCATACAACTTGTTTTCAGATCAGGGTGCAGATCAAGGGACGAGTTCATCCATTCCTCCGGGTTCTTAGATTTGGTGAGCCTCATGTGTTAGAGGCATTATGTAGTTATTATCTAGTGTATGCTCCCTATGTTACAGACAGGATTCCTCGGACTAGGGTAGAGGATGAACGATGTATAAGTCTATGTAAGACTTGTTGTTGTTGTGTGGATGTGATAGGTTTTCTCATGGTTCTGTATGACATATATATATTTAGAAGTAGGGATTGTTTATGATGGTTTATGGATTGAGCTGTATGTTATGACCAGATTATATGTGTGGATCTTATGCATGTGTATATGTTATTGTAGTTATGGTTATTGTTGTTTAGCTGGATTGTCGTGTGGATTACAGGTTAAGGCTGACTTGGGACATGATGTCCCTTGTGCCGGTCACGATCCGAGTTGGGTCGTGACATTAAATTATGCTTCAAATCAAATATATAAATTGCAAATAAGATCATACAATATACATAACAATATACATAACAATATACATAACAATATACATAACAATAAAAACTTATTAACATTATAGTTGTATTATAACAAAGAATTTTATAAAATTGGGTATGTGATACATAAAGTGTATAAAAAGAAGCATATCAATGCATAGTGTTTAGACTTTAAGACGATGTAAATATATACCTTGTTTGCCCCAAATAACATTATCTTTCTAATAACAGGGATAATTATTAACGTGACATGGAGTAATAATCAAATTTATGTATTGCATTTAAAACGGATAGTATATGTATCTGAAGGAGAAAATAAAAACATTACTTAAAGACTGAATTTAACATACCGTTTAAATAATAATCACTGCCTGAGTATAAAGTTTTTAAAAAAGATCAAGAATATAAATTAATAGATTCAAGATAAGACATTTTAAATAATTGTGCTAGATAAATCTCAAGGGATAAAATAATTATACCAACAGAATATACCAACAAACAAATAGCACAAATGAACCATCAGAGATTAAGACACATCAAAATAAATAAATGAAATTACTGAATAATATTATAAAATTAATGGTAACAATTGTATTGATATATACAATGTTAGTCAAATTAATATTGATTATATGAATGATATAATTTTTATGGATGTGAAAAGTAATACATACTATTTTATTTGACAATTCAAACAAAGTAATATCAACGTTTAACATTTGTGCACCAAATATCACTATAAAACCCCAAAATTCTAATTATACCTTAATTAGAGGGATTTAGTCATAATCACTTTAATCAAGGTGTAATTGGAATATGTATGTGATCGGGATGTATTTTGATGTATATGTGTTATTTGATATGTGTTATGTGTATTATGTTGATAGATGCATTGCATGTGGGTTAAAATATGATAAAATAGACTAAGAATCTAGGAAAGGAATGTAGGAGGTAATCACGAGAGATTTTAGGTATTTATGGTTATGTATGAGTTTATATAGATGTAAAAAGGATGACTAGGGTGTTAGAAATGGTTTAGAGAGTGTTAGGTGCATTTTGGAGTTTTAGATGTTTGAAACTGCTGCTGCTGTTATGTATCAGTAGATTCTCTCTAGCGGCCAGTTGCCTTCGCAAGCGAGTAAGGCGGTAGAGTCCGTCGCTAGCGGCTAGTGACAACGTGCTAGCGAGTTGTGCGGTGGGAGCGGTCGCTAGCGACCGTCAACTAAACCAAAATTATATCTAGTACTCTCAAGTCTCAATACATACATTTCTACTTCAAATCCCTAATTTTGTTATCACCATGTAGAAATCCCTAAAACCATACTGCTCCCACCATATTGCGTTCCTCCTCCGCGATTCTCACAGCCGCCACTGAAGCCGCTTCTCACCGCCGGCCACCGCGCTCCCGCAAGCTCTGCCTCCTTCAAGCTCCGCCTCCTGCAAGCTCCGTGCTCCTCGCTCCCGCAAGCTCTGCGCTCCGCGCTCTCGCAAGCTCTGCGCTTCAGCCACTGCTCTCCTCGGTCTGCGACGCTCCTTCTATCTCTACACCTCCGCCGCGCCGCAACAACCCGCCACCATAGGCCAGGTAACCACAACACCGCCTAACTTCTCTTCCCTTTCTCTCACCGAACCTCTCTCTCTTTCTCCATTCTCTATTTCATCATCTTCCCAATCTCTCTAACCCTCCCCACCATAACCCAACACCACCTCTGCCACCGCCCAAGGCCGTCGCCGTCGCCACCGCCACTGCCCTCCCCTCAATATTTCTCCAACCCTCTCTCATTCAAATCAACAAAACACCACTGTCACCTACCCTTTGCCACTGCTCACAACTCTAACACCACCACCTCCACCACCACATTTCCTCTTCTCTAATTTAACAAAACAACTCCGTGCAGCCTAGTCGCGTCGTGCAGCTCTCTCTCTGAGTCTCTGTCCTCTGCAGCACAGAAGCTGCGTCCAGCTCGCCCTCGCGCCTCCAGTCCTGCACAGGTAAGTCGATCTATCATTCCCTCTTTTCTATTTTTTGATTTATGTTTTTTACTTTGTTTATATTTTTTTATTTCTTTTATTTTTACTTTTTATTAATCCTGCCTTCTATTTTTTTTCTACTCCTTCAACATATTTTGTAATTTTTTTATGCAACTACGATTTTTTACCCATAAAAAAATGATTAAATTCAATATTCTCAAATTTAAATATATGGTACTAATATATTTACTGATGATGTGAAAGTAAGTCTGTGCAAGTTTGTGTGTATTGCAGTAGCTTCAGGAAATAATATCAGCACATATATATCAACATATCAGCTAAAAATCAAACTGTGATTAAGATAGTTATTAGGATACTATGTGTCTAAATATAGATAGTACCTTGTGTATCTTGTTTACTATTTTAGGAGCAAATATTTGGTGAATGAGATTTGTGATTGACTGAATCATAGACAGGCTATTTTAGGAATTTATTTGCTTGTCAATCGTCTTCATGCTATATATATGTTTTGATATCAGATTGAGCCATAACATAGAGAAAAGCATTTTAGCAATGTGATTGAGTGATTCATGGCATTGGTATCATGTCAAAATAGTGATAGTATGTGCATATTCCTTCTTCTTTTCATTTGTCTGATGGGTCCCGTGTTAGATAAAAGTAATGTTATCTTGTATGTATGTGTATCAATAAAGAGAAAGAGAAAAGAGAAAAGAGAGAAGAATATTTGCTTGTACATTAAATTTATAAAGCAGCTTGCAATGCTAGCTTTATTCTGGTTCCTCATATGAATTTGAATATGTATAGTTGTACATGTTATTGATAGGAACATCGGATTTTTGTGAATTTGATAGATTAAATCGCATGAGCCCTAAACATTTTGAACTTAATTATAAATCTAATTTCAAAATATAGATTAACATGGCTTGATGAAGATGCATGAATGTAAATTGATGCATTTCAGTGGTGTATCCCACTCAATTTATGTTAATTTAAGCAGACAACAGAGCATATAATATAGTAATAGTAATATAATACAATAAAAAGAAAAAGGTATGAATAAGAGAGTACAAAAACAATGGCATCTCTATTGGTGTGTCTTTGTCCAAGACCAAAAGTCCTAAACAGTAGCACAAACCTTAACTCTATATTGAGCTATCTTTTTCTATGCAAATTTCTTTTCTTTTCTTTTCTCTTCTATGATATCATAAAATGATATAGTTTACATTGTAAATGAAATTTACCAACAATATTTTGAATGTGACGGAGGTGATGAAGAAACATGCAAACTCTGCTTTAATTGACTTCATGTTATTGTCATGCAGCCTGGTCCAAGGAACTATCTTCTTCAGTGCTATATCAAATGGGATCGTAGTAATCAAACAAATTATCTGTCCCTTGGTTTAAATCAAGGTGAGTACTTGTAGATGTTTAATTTGTGCATGGTATTGTATTTTGTAAAATTTTTGGCACATATATGATCACTTTGGTTGGATTAGTGCTCGTATGAGTTACCAAATGCATTCAAGAATTGAAACAGGTAAGAGAAACTCATGCTAGTGTAGGCGAATAAGAACCCAGACCTGTAGGGAATGAACTATTAGGTTGAGTTCTTGGTAGTTAGTCTAATATAGCAAAAAAAAAAAAAAAGAGGAAACATTGACTCACTTGCAACCAACAATAAAAGTGCTAGGGTATAATATTGAAAAAGAGAGGTATTTAAAGAAGCATTTTCCTACAAGATAAGATTGATTTCTAACTCTTGCGGCAAAATTAGTGTTTAGTGCTAAATCTTCCTGTATAAATTCCTTACACTCTAAACTTTGGTCTCAACTCAATCAATCCACACAAACCAAACAGCCTAGCACATAAAAATCATTAAACAAAGCACTTGATTCTAGTTACACTCATAGTTTTTTCAAGCAGTAATCAAACCCTAATCTGTTCTTTTTGGGGCCCAAATAATCTTATTTTTCTATTTGACCATGTATAATAGATGTTTGTGAAAAAGTATAGTAAAAATGAATTTGAGTAGTCATTCATTTTTCTATTCTATGAGAGTTTAATCACTTCATATATACTACTACTATTAGAATCAATCTTATAAGCGGGTAAGATTAGTGATGAGAGATTTACATAGTATATATAAGATTTTAAATTCAAAGTTCAGTGTAACTAATGCAATTTTGGGGTATCTTAGTCATGGAGTAAAAATTTGGACTTGGCTACCATGGAAAAGTTGTTGTTTCTGCTATAGTGGAATTGCTTTATTATCATTCATACCTGAAGTGATGAAAGACTAACATACTTGACACAATAAGTTTGAGAACATGTCTTGCAGGAAATCAAGATTATAACTTGCATACATACATATATATATATACATTGGTTGTGTTGTTCCTTAATTTTTTGGTTTAATTTCTTGGTTGTTGCCACTAGTTAGTTGTTGGTCCTGTTGTTCTTTCAAGTTACACTAACAAGGTGCTTCTTCTCCTTTCATACGGAAATAAAGAAGAACTTTTATTAATCTTTGGTGAATACAAATTGCAGTTGCGGACTATAAGTAGTATCATGACTTCGTATGAATTTTCTATCTTCCTTTTTGTATGCTTCATTGTATGTACTATGTCATTTTTACATTTTTTTTCTTTGGTTTCTATTGATATATCCTTTATCTTTTGATTATTATAATGTCATTCTTAAGCTTTGTTCTATTCTTTTATGTTTTCTTCTTCTCTTGGATTCTATTCTGCTTCATGTGTTTTGTTTTGTCCTGTCCTATTTCTTGTTCTTTGTTATGTACTATGGCATGCTTCTTTGAAACAAGTTATGCTTCTTCTTTTTTTGAAAAGCTAATGTTTCTTTTTTTGTGACTTTAATTAGCTTAGCTAAGCTAATTAATTATTAATGTATGTCATGGCTTTAATTTTGAAACATTATCTGCCATTGACAACCTTGGTTTCATGTTACTTCCTTTCCGTTTCATTTCAATTTTCAGAGAGGAGGGTAGAAACCACACTGGTATGATTGTATAATGGATATTAGAATAAATAGTTTTACTAAACTTTAGTAAATCTTGATTGCAAGCGATTTGATAAGATGGTTTGACTAAACTTAGAAAACATGTAAACACTAGCTAGGATGAGTTAGGCTTGTTCAATCTTGCTCTTGCAATCCTAAGACATCCTATCGTTAGACACTTCTATCAACGTCTACAAAGCTCTGAAAGATTACTTAGTTTTTGGTAGCTAGTTACTGCGACCAAAATTTTGGAGCATTTGATGTTCCACAAAACATCCCTCTAAGGGTCAGACATCTTATAAATAAAAAAAAGAAAAATAATACAAGTGTTGATAACATTATTTGTATGATTAGGTTTTCTCAAGATGTCTTAAAGAGTTGGATGAGTCTACCGAGACATAGTAAAGAGTTTATGGATGGTGTGAAGAGCTTCTTGGACTTTTCATATTCCGTTGGAAATCCTCAAGGGGAGGAAATTCAATGCCCGAGCGCAAAGTGTTGTAACTTTTATTGGCATCGAAGAAATGTAATCTATGAACATTTGATATGTCACGGATTTGTTAAAGGTTATACAAGATGGGTTATTTTGTGTTGATATGTTCATCTCTTTTGTGTCGTTACATAATTGCTATTTTTTTAAATTTCTACTGCTGCCCTCTGCTATTATTTTTAATATCTGCTACTGCCCTCTGCTTTTTTTTTTATTTTCTGCCGCTGCACTTTGCTATTTTCTGTTGTTGGATACTTGGATTATGCTTGTTGGTATTAATTATGTATTTTGTGTTATAATCACTAGGATTATACTTGACATTTGTGTTATAATCTCTATTTTGCAAAAATCATGATGTATTTTGTGTTTTTATGTTCATCTCTTTTGTGTTGTTACATAACTGCTATTTTTTTAAATTTCTACTGCTGCCCTCTGCTATTTTTTTTTAATATCTGTTGCTGCCCTTTGCTTTTTTTTTTAATTTTATGCTGCTGCACTTTGCTATTTTCTGTTGTTGGATACTTTGATTATGCTTGTTGGTATTAATTATGTATTTTGTGTTATAATCTCTATTTTGCAAAAATCATGATGTATTTTGTGCTGCAATAAGTCATGTTTTATAATTTTTTTCTCATTCTTGTAGCGCGAAAGTAGTGAGAGCAAAGAATAACCAACACAATTAGATGTGTTTGATGCGACTCGCACATGACGTAAAGGGAAGGAACTCGATTTAGGAACACAATCTTTAATTGTAAGTCATTAACGTTTATGATTTAAAATTATTTTTATAATTTCCTCTAATCAAATGTGTTTATTGATAATAGGAAAAAGTCAATGAACATCAAGTCGAAGGAGAAACTGCAGAGGAAGCATTCCAAGCAGTGTTTGGCAAAGAACGACCAGGTCGAATTCGATGCTATGGGAGAACCGTTACTGCAAGATCTTTGAAAAAGAATAAAGAAATCAATAAAATAAAACAACAACATGCCATGGAGAAGGAATCTTTGGAATGTCAACTTAAAGATACAAATGAAAGGCTCTTAGGATTACAAGAAATTGTGGGTCTTTTGATGCAGCAAAGCAATCCTAATTTCAATATCGAAGAAGCACTTGCTACGTTGCGAGCTAAGCAATCTTCTCCGGGTGATGATGGAAACAGTACTCGAGGTCCATTAAGACTTTCATCTACATCAACTCATGTTCCAAACAATCTAGGTAATGTGTATGTTACTCTCTAATTAGTAGCTATTTTTAATTAATCTAAAAAGTCTCTCAAGGTTATTATTCATGTTATTGTTTTTAGGACAAAGTGGTTTACCTTTAGTGGATGATATATGATATTCCATTACTATGTTGTGTTATTTTATGGTTGGATGTTGCATATATATGAGTTTGTCAGGTTGTCCAAGTTGATTCATGCTAGTTGTGGCTCCTATTATGCATAGTGTTGTGATGTCTTTAGGTGATGTAAAAGTTAATTCATCTCAACTATGACTCCTACTATTGTCTTGTTATATGTAATAACTGCTATTTATGAGATTTAGCATTTTCTACACAAAGACAAAAGCATACCCATGTACATATATACTACAAATGTTATGTGACAAATGATCAAGTTTGATGAATATACAACAAGCATCATTAGGGATTATCCATAAACTAGAATGTTTAGTTTATATTTATCATGTCACTATTTAGAACTTGATAATATTTTTGTTTGTTTCATTATTCATGTTACAGGTTCATCTTAGTGCACAATGAAGTGAGGCAAGCTACAAGGAAGATATAAAGTGATTCATGTAGTAGTACCTAGATATATTTTTTGTTAAGTATGATAATGTTTATATATATTGTCTTTTTGTGAACATATTTAGTTGGTAATACTTATTGATGCATATATGGTACGTACGTACAGATTAAGCATGACAATGCTTACATTTTGTGTTTTGTGAATATGCTACTTGTTTATTAAGTTTAATTTTGAATTGTTTGGAGTTGCTAGTACATAGCTATTTGGAGTTGTTTGTTTATCAAGGATGATATTACATCTTATATATTAGTAATAGTTTTTATTTTCTGTATTAACTTAGGTTGAATATGTTATTAAATTTTAAATTACATAAAAATTTGAAGTATTATGATATAATTATATATAATTTTAGAAACAGATCGATTTGAAAGAGAGACATATATTATATGAGATAGGAGAATAGGCAACGTTTTTAAAAGTTCTTAGCAAAGACAATACTTCTAAATGTTGCCTATTATGAGAACCAAAGGCAACGCTTTGTAGAAGTTGCCTCGTTCTGAAGCAAAGCCAACGCTTTAAAAGAGTTGCATCAATTTGAAGAAAAGTCAACGCTTTTAAATGTTGTTTTCTACAAGAGAAAACGCAACGCTTTAAAAGGGTTGCCTCAATTTGAAGCAAAGCCAACGCTTTTAAATGTTGTTTTCTATAAGAGAAAAGGCAACGCTTATAAACGTAGAAGTTCAAAAAGAAAAGGCAACGAAAGGAGCAACAGTTTGAAAGTGTTGCCTTAAATGCATGAAAAAAGCGTTGCCTTTAATAGGACTATAGGCAACGCTTTTTTCGTAGTCGTTGCCTTTTGACGCAAAAGCGTTGCCTTTGAGCAAAGGCAACGGTAAAAGGCCCAACGCCCGCAAAAGCGTTGCGATTGGTAGGAAAGCGTTGCCAATTGCCAATGGCAACACTTTTGTGTACTTAAGGCAACACTTTTAAAACGTTGCGAAAGGCCAAAAATGTTGTAGTGGCTCATTTGAAACTACTTGCAGAAATGCTTAAAAACCAGAACCATGGATCTGAAGAGATGGTATGTGGACTCAGGATGTTCCAGACACATGACTGGACAGAGAGAGTACTTCATCCAACTTAGACAAAAGAACAAAGGTCAAGTTAGATTTGCTGATGGTACATGTGCTCAAGTAAAAGGTATTGGTGATGTTGGTAAGACATCAAAACATGTTATTAGCAATGTATTGTTAGTAGATAGGCTCACACATAACTTGTTAAGTGTAAGTCAGTTTTGTGATCTTAATTTGAATGTTCTTTTTGATAAGTTTAAGGTCCAAGTATTTGATCCTATTGATAACAAGGTTAAGTTTACAGCACTTAGGATAGGCAACACATATATTTTATATCTAGATGATTTGGATTCTCATAATCTGAATTGTTTATTATCTTTTGTTGATGACAAATGGCTGTGGCACAGAAAGCTAGGCCATATCAATATGAGATTGATTTCTGAAATCTCTACCAAAGACCTTGTAAGAGGATTACCTAAGATTCTCTATACCAAGGATAAAACTTGTGATGAGTGTGAAAGAGGAAAGCAAGTTAAAACCTCATTCAAACACATTGCTGATGTTGCTACTAAAAGGCCTCTAGAGCTATTGCACATGGATCTCTTTGGTCCATCTAGAACAACTAGTCTAAGAGGAAAGAAATATGTGTTTGTAATTGTTGATGACTACTCTAGATTTTGCTGGATTTTCTTTCTAAGATCAAAGGATGAAACATTTGAAAAATTCAGTGTTTCTCAAAAGGATTCAGAATGAAAAGGGTTACAAAGTTTCAACCATTAAAAGTTATAATGGAGGAGAATTTGTAAATTATTTGTTCAGAAACCTTTGTGAGGAATCTGGTATATTTCATACTTTTTCTAATCCTAGAACTCCTCAACAAAATGGAGTTGTAGAAAGAAAAAATAGAAGTATACAAGAGATGGCTAGAACCATGATGTTGGAAAGAAAAGTAGCAAAATATTTCTGGGCTGAAGCTGTGAATACTGCTTGTTATGTTCAAAATAGAGTGTTCATTAGACCATTGCTTAAGAAAACTCCATATGAGTTGTGGTTCGATAAAAAAACCTACTGTTTCTTATTTTCATGTATTTGGTTGTGATTGCTATGTGTTAAATACTAGAGATAATCTTGACAAGTTTGAAGCCAGATCTGATAATGCAATATTCTTAGGATATTCTTTGAATTCTAAAGCTTTTAGAGTATATAACAAAAGGACTCTTACTATGGAAGAATCCATACATATAACTTTCAAAGAATTCTCGAGAGATTTTGCAGATTCTGATGGTAATGATGATGAAGAGAGAGAATCTGAGGAGATAAATATCAACTCAACAACCTCAGAAACCACTCAGAGTCACGATTCAGAAACCACTCAGAGTCATGGTTCAGAAACCACTCAGAAACACGGTTCAGAAACCACTCAGAGTCTCGGTTCAGAAACCACTCAGAGTCATAGTTCAGAAACCCAAGTTTCTGATGATAATATGGTAACTTCAAACAAAGTAAATGATTTCTCACCTCATATTAATCATGATATTTCTTCAGAAAATATAACCAGAGGCAGAAATGAGTTAAAATCCCTTGATCAAAATCTCATAATTGGTGAAACTTCACATGGTGTTAGAACTAGGAGATCACTTAATGCTTTTATATCTCTAGTTGAACCTGATTCTGTTTCTGATGCTTTAAAAGATAAAAACTGGTTAGATGCTATGAGAGAGGAACTAGATCAGTTTGAGAAAAACAAAGTATGGTTCTTAGTTGAGAAACCTAAGGGAAAAACAGTAATAGGAACTAGATGGATATTCAGAAACAAACTAGATCAACATGGTGAAGTAGTGAGAAACAAGGCTAGATTAGTGGCTCAGGGAAATACACAGCAAGAAGGTATTGATTATGATGAAACTTATGCTCCTGTTGCTAGGATAGAAGTTATTCGTATCTTATTATCTTTTGCTTGTTATAAAAACTTCATTCTGTATCAAATGGATGTTAAATCGACTTTCTTAAATGGTTACATTTCTGAAGAAGTATATGTTAAGCAACCCCCTGGATTTGAAAATGAAAAATATCAAAATCATGTTTACAAATTGACAAAAGCTTTAAATGGTTTAAAACAAGCTCCAAGAGTTTGGTATGAAAGATTAAGTTCTTTTTTTATGAAAAATGGATTCAGAAGAGGCTTAGTGGATAATACTTTATTCACATTGCATAAAGATAAGCATTTGTTGATTGTACAAATTTATGTAGATGATATTATTTTTGGTTCAACTAATACAAGTCTTTGTGAGTATTTTTCTAAGTTGATGAAACAAGAATTTGAAATGAGCATGATGGGAGAACTTAGATTCTTCTTGGGACTTCATATTCAGCAACTAGAAAATGGTATATTCATTCATCAATCTAAATATTGTAATGAGTTGTTAAAAAAGTACAATATGCTAGATTGTA
The DNA here is from genome assembly GCA_013621005.1 of Aeschynomene evenia. NCBI lineage: Eukaryota > Viridiplantae > Streptophyta > Magnoliopsida > Fabales > Fabaceae > Aeschynomene > Aeschynomene evenia. The sequence goes on from CM024266.1 coordinate 21,482,616, forward strand.
AGTCTATGTCTACACCTATACACCCCTCACAATCTCTTGAACTTGATGAAAATGAAGAGAATGTAAATGAATCTGAATATAGAGGCATGATAGGTTCTTTGCTTTACTTAACATCAAGTAGACCCGATATTAAGTTTAGTGTAGGATATTGTGCTAGATTTCAATCTAAACCAAAAGTTTCTCATTTGGGATTAGTGAAAAGGATCTTTAGATATCTTAAAGGTACTACTAATCTTGGTCTTTTCTATGAGAAAGGAGATACTTTTGATGTGTTTGGATATACAGATTCGGATTTTGCTGGTGATAAAATAGAAAGGAAAAGCACTACTGGAGGATGTTGTCTTCTAGGAAACAAATTGGTAACTTGGTCATTCAATAAACAAGAAACTGTTGCATTATCAACTGCTGAAGCAGAGTATGTTGCTGCATCTTCAAATTGCAAACAACTTTTGTGGATTAGATGTAACACCCTAATAATTTCCTCTTTATGCTTAAGTCATATTGAGTTAATTATTATTGGAAATTCACATCTTGTTTCAGAGATTAAGTTTGGATAAAATAATATTACGCGGAAAATAGGGCCGATTTACTTTTCATAAATAACGTAAATTTGAAAACTCAGCTTGTGCGGCAAGACTGATATAAGTAGTTATATCTTCTTAAGAAGCTACTTATCACAAATACATATCGTTAGAATACATGACGGTGGCCCACATATACATAGATAGAGTATTACAACACATGAGATACACATAATACCATAAATACCATAGGTAATACAAGTATGTAATAGTGGAGCTTGTAAAAGAATCATAAGCTTGTACAGCCACTTATAATTCCTTTAGAGATTCCCAAAATGATGATATAAGTCATAAGGTACGAATACAAGATAATCGCATAAGTAATCCTAATATCTTAAGCTCTAGATAATCCAAGCTTAGTCTTCATGTAAGCTCCAAGTCGCTCAACCTGTAGATGTGCTGGCACCCCTGTCTGTATCTAAAACAAAAATGGTGGAATAGGGTGAGCTCCACGGACTCAGTAGGGGGATCACTCCGGTTTATTATAAAATAGTGTAACATGCAAGATTCACCTTACTGGGGTTTTTATAAATCATTTTTGAATCCGGAGTGTCTTACCTATATGCGTCTTAATTAATGTATATGCATCATGATACAAATTTGAAAACGTTATTACTTATTTCATCTCTGGCTGGTGCATAAAACATCGACTCTTTCTTGATATGTGCATGAAATACCTTTACTAGAATTGGCACTAACTCTCTTATCTCTTTCTACTCCCATCACAAATCCCAAGACTATGAGCTTCATCTCTCTAGTTTCTACTAGACACACGGGAAAGAGGGGTTTCTCACCTTCCCTTACTAGTGATGTCAATGACCGAGGTTACCAACCCTCCCTTACTGACGACACTAGTGACCGAAGGTTACAAATGCTTACTTTGATCTTCCATTGCATTTCTTTCATATTTAAGATATCATATTTTGACTTGTCATAGCATTACAATATGTATGCACATACACAACTGAAGATCTCATTCTGGAATTTAAGTAAAAGTCATTCATAACATGCTTAATTCATAATTCATTTGAAAACATATCACTTTTGCACATAATTGCATTCACATGTCATTTTCTCTTTAATTAGCTAAATTCTCTTTATGGAGGTCCTTTCCTGCTCTTTACACATATACAAACATGTTACTGTAGTTCAAAGTCCAAGGAAAAGGGTTGAAAGTCATTAGGATGCAAAAATCACAAAATTCAGCATTTAAGGCAATTCTGCATAAATTCTGTGAATTGACCGCTAGTGCGTCCTCTGTGGCCGCTAGCGCCCAAAAGAGCACAACCACTCGCTAGCGCCTACATTTTTGTTGCTAGCGCGTGTCCCGACTCTGCATTCATACCAGTTTTCAGAACAACAATCATATTCGAGCATATAATGATTTCTAACCAATCCTTATGCATGAAAATGTACAAATACATATTGTAACATAAATCTAAACCCCTACCTCTTGTAGTTTTGCCCTCTAATGCCAAAACCACCTTGTTCTTCCTTGAGCTACTTGCTTAACACTCTATCTAGACTTTGATGATGATGAACACAATCCTAGGGCCTCTGATAGCTTATGTTCGAATCAATATGAAGGAATTGAGGAAAGGAACTCGATTATGGGATCCGATTATGTGTATGTTGAGTTTTGGGTGGAGTGGTGATGTGGTTTGTGAAGTTTGGTGGTTATGGGAGTTGAGAAAATTGTGTTTGAAGGGTTTAGAGACTTGAGATTATGTTTCTGATGGGTATGTGGTTTCTTTAGAGTGAGGTAAGTGTTTTGGGACGGAGGGGGTTAAGGGGAATTTTTTAAAAGATGAAGGACTTGACAGAAAATGCAAAAATTGCAGAAATGTTGTTCTGTCCTCGAGCTGGTCGCTAGCGCATGTTTCACGGTCGCTGGCGACCACTTCCACCGCATTACCCGCTAGCGCGATGTTACGGCCGCTAGCGAGGGACCTCTGCCGCCTCACCCGCTAGCGAGCTAAACTGGTCGCTAGCGAGAAAGTACTGCTACATGACAGCAGCAACAATTTTCTTGCATCTTAAACTCCAAAATACACCTAACATTCTCTAAACCATTTCTAATACTCTAATCAATATTTTACACCTATATAGACTTGTACATAACCATACCTGCTTAAAATCTCTCATGATTACTTCCTAAATTTCTTTCCTAGATTCTTGGTCTATTTTATCATATTTTAACTCGTACACATTGCATTTTTTATTATTTCATATACATGATGCACATAGCACATATCAAACAACACATATACATCAAGACGCATCCCAATAATCTACATATTCCAATTACGCCTTGATTAAAGTGATTATAACTAAATCCCTTTAATTAAGGTATGATTAGAATTTCGGGGTCTTACATCAGAAACCAATTAGAAGATTATCACTTGAGGTACAAGTCTTTACCTTTGCTTTGTGATAGTACAAGTGCTATTTGCATTGCTAAAAATCTTGTATTGCATTCTAGAACTAAACACATTGACATCAAACATCACTTTATTAGAGATCATGTCTTAAAAGGTGATATTGAACTAAAATTTGTTGAAACTGAACATAATTTGGCTGATATTTTCACCAAACCCCTATCAGAAGATAGATTCGTATTTCTTAGAAACAAACTCAACATTATATCTGTTTAATCCTTTTTTATTATGACAAAAAGGGGGAGATGATTTACTGTAATCTTTCTTGCATTGGGAGATTGATTAGATATAATCTTTCTGGAAAATAGTTCAAAAAGGGGGAGTTTTTAGTTTCTGATGGTACTATATACAAGCTCTGACATGAATATTACATGTAGGGAGAGATATATGTCATTAATTGGATATATGTGTGATCATATGATTTTGTTGATATATATGGTTTTGAAAGTATATTTTCAAAAATCATTTTTGAAACTCTACATCAATGCTTTGTTTTCATTTTAAAAATCTGAGAAGGCATTGAAAGATTACATAAGTTTTGTCATCACCAAAAAGGGGGAGATTGTTAATGTAATTCCTCATTTGGTTTTGATAATAACAAAACTCATGTAACTTTGTGAGTTAGGTTTGAGAAGCTATAGTGAAATGATTGTAATAGGATCAGAAGCTTCTTAGTGTTGAGAAACTTATTTGAGTATGTAAAGTCGTATTTGCTTCAAGTACTGTATTGTAATAATTGTAATATTGTATTAGAAGCATAGATTATAGGACTAGAAGTGTAATAGGATTATATAATGTATGATCTTGTAATATACATGTAAGAAAGTCCTGGAAGAGCTTTAGAAGCTGAGAGAAGAGCTTCAGAAGCTGAAAGCATGGCTCAGAAGCATGTTCAGAAGCATGGCTCCGAAGCATGTTCAGAAGCATGGCTCAGAAGCATGTCCAGAAGCATGGCTTAGAAGCTGGTTAAGAAGATAGCTCAGAAGACGCTACAGGGACTTAATGAGTCTCTAATCATATTCAGAAGCTTATATAGAAGTTTAATGAGTTTCTGATGTGTGTGGTACAGAAACTTAATAAGTTTCTGAAATGGAAATATGTTTAGACGTTGAAAGTGATAAAGCTTATCCATATTGTTTAGATTTCCCGCCAAGACATTATAGCTGTTAATGACAGTTATGTGATTGTAATTTGAAAGAGCTCTCTATAAAAAGAGTGTCTAGAGTTGTAATCGAAAAAAATAGAAAAAGAGAAAATCATAAAACATAACAGAGAGAGGTCAGAGTGATAGGAAAAAATCATTCTGAGAGAAAAAGAGAAAAAGGGCTGAAAAGATAAAAGAAATCTGAGAGAGGCTCAGTGATAGGATGCGAAATTCTGAGCATTCTTTGCCCTTATATGTACATCTTACATTCCTTAAGTGTGTTAATTGTAGTTGTTTGCATTGTTATTGCATATTTTGCATTTTGGTGGTTGTTGTGGAATTTCGTTACTTTTTGAGGCTTTGAGTAGACTTTAGTCTTGTTATCTTTTGATGCACGTTTGGGTAGTGCTTTGGTATTTCAGGGACCTAGGCTGGAGCTACTTCAAGTCTCGGGAGCATCGGAGCGAGCAAAACGGAGAACCAGAGAAAGAAGCAGCAAAATTCTGCATGATTCTGCAACTGGTCGCTAGCGACCAGCATTATGCTTGTTGTGGTCGCTAGCGACCACCTCGTGACAGCTTCCCCAATTTTATGTTTTTTTTGCTATTTAGTCCCTACTCCCTTTTTTGTAATTAAGTCCCTTTATCTGATTGGGCTGTGATAACGTGGTTTTTACCAGTATTTTATACCCTTAATTTGGATGATTGTATGCAATTCTTTGCTCTATTTTGGCCTTTTATTGTATTTAATACAATTTGGAATTAATCTGAGCTTAATAGAAATAAAGGCTAAAATAACAAGTTTTATGATGTTTTTACAATTCAAGGATGACCTTTGCACTTGATCTTGGATATTTTGTAATTTTAGTGCAGGTCACAGGTATTATTGGAGCTGTAGACATCAAGAGCTGAGCAAGAAGCGGAGCAGTGGATTTCAGAGTCAGCATCGAGCGCTCCAGCGCCCGTAGCGCGCCCCAGCGCGCGTGGCTCGCTTAAACTCGTCACGTGCACAGCGCTAGCGCTCTAGCGAGCTATACGCGCCCCAGCGCCGCGCCGCAACTCTGTCACAGCAGAAACCCTATCTACACGAGTTGGGGGCCCAAATTGACTAGGGTTTGGAGGCTGCTCATCTTATTTAAAGGGAGCTAATGCATCAGAAACACCATCTCTTCACAACCACTCAACACCTCCACTTTTAGATATTTTCTTTTCCTAGTTAGAGTTATTTTCCCTCCCATTAGGATTTCCATCTTTCCTAGTTTAGCTCTAGCTTCGTCTTTTACATTTCAAACGTTATTCGTCCAGCCCTTTTGGGTTTTGTAAGTACTCTTTTATCATTAATTCAGTTATTCGTTCTTCAATTCTTTCCAACTTGCATTTAATTTCTTACTTTGTCCTTTATCATTAATTGCTTTCTTTATTCCAATTTATTTCTTGCCTTTTAATTTCTTGCCATGAGTAGCTAAATCTCTTGGTGGTTTGTGAGGGTGTGAACATCATTGGGGTAAATTGAGGTTTTGTTCTTAATCTTGCATAAGTTTTCATTATCAACCCTTGGCATATAATTTGAGATCTTAAATTGTGTGTTTAATCCTTTGTCTTGGCTTACTCAATTGAGTTAGGCTAATTCATTGGCATATGTTTATGTGTTAGTTGATTAATTGATACATGACATATTAGGATTTGGTAATGAGTAATTAATTGGCTGATTAGTCTCTTTAATTAGATTAATGTGGTTGGCTTTAATAATTGTTGAAAGTGGAACTAAATGTGAGATCTCACTAATTAATCCCATTCTAGGCAATTAATCATTAGAATCACAACAAAGGAGTTAGATCTAACTCCGGCGTAATTAATCAACTCATGCATTCTTTTGTAGCCAATGATAACACCCTAATGAATGTTCCACCCCCATAAACCGCTGTTTTTATTATTTTCATTTTATTCCAACTTAATTATCTTGCACACAAAAAACCCCCCAATTGTGACAAACCGTCATACAACTAGTCTTGTGCATTACTCTCTCAGCCATTCCTTGTGAGAGACGACCCTGGTTTCCACTAAACTATATTAGGGGAACTTGGTTTAAAAATAATTAAATTTATGGTTGACACGACACAGCCATCAGGCTGACACAATGGACATCATTCTAGTTCATTTTCCAAATTAGGCTAGGGCTTTTAGAGAGAGAAGATCCACCTTCTCTCTAGGTTTTTCCATTTTTGTTCTTGCACACTACTACATTGTTCTACTCTTCTCAAGTTCAAATATAATTTCATTTTCATTTTCCAGCATGATTATGGTTCTCATTTCTTTATCTCATTTGTTATCTTTGATTATGTGTGAGTAGTTTTCTCTTTCTTGGTGTTGGGTGAATGCCAAAGTTGTGTTTTCCTTTGAAACCCACTATTAAATTGTTTTCTTGCTTCTCAATCTCTTGGGCTTTTGAATGTTATTAAAGTTGGCTAGTGTGGATTCATGCTTGCTGATTTTATCATGCCATGAATGTACATTAATTTCTTGATTAAGGGATTAAAGTGCATTTAGGGGTTTATGGGTCTATGTGTTGATTAATGCATTGGCTCAATCATTGAGAGAGTGTGAATAATTCTTGATTAAGAATTAGGTTTGCATGTGCTTGGGGTGATTAGATTATTTTGGTTTTGATCAAAGTCAATTTGGTTTAGTTATTCTTGAGCATGTGTAAATTGCATTCTAAGTGTTTGATAAAATGCCTATGTGGGTTTAGGATAGGGAAAATGTGATTTTGTGCATAACTCAACACCAAGACTCTTTTTGCATTATTAATACCTCTTGCTTTCATTGCTTACATTACTTCTTACACAACCCCCAACACTACATATACTATACATACTTAATCAACAATTTAAGTCCTCTTTGGGAAACGACTTGGGTTGACTAGCTATACTACTATAGCTAATTAATTCAATACATTTTTGGGAACTTGTTTTTAATTCTAAGTTGGTTGTAGCTAAAAGAATTTACGACGCTTTTAGCTACATCAATTTTTGGCGCCGTTGCCGGGGAGGCTTAAGAGTTGATTATTGTGCATAGTTACAGTATTTTCTTTTCTTTGCATATCTATTACTAGTTTATACTTACACTTACTCAAAAACACAAAAATACAACAATTTTCTGCACTTTTTCTATTTAGTGTAGAATTTTTCTGCAATATTTAGTTTTATAGGTTGTTTTCACTTTATATGCTCTCTATGAATGACTCGATCGCACACCGACCAATCCTTCGAACGTTTTGATCCCGAGATCGAAAGGACCTTGAGAAACTTGAGGCGTTCTAGGAGGATTGGTGGTGTTGAGGACATAGAGTTTGATTTCGCTTTACCTACTCAATCATTTAGTGAAGGTGCTAGTGTCAATAGTGATTTAGATAGTTTTTTCGGCCCGGAACCTTTTGATTTTTCCGCTAGTGTTTCAGGTGAAAGCTCTACCATGGGTGATCACGAGCTCACACTCCGGGAGATGGCGGCTCCCGATCTCACTCAACATCACCTCGGCATCATTTACCCCCAAGCGGAGGCCGATTTCGAACTCAAGGGGGCTTTAATCCATTGGCTCCCTAAGTTCCATGGGCTAGCCGGAGAGGATCCCAACCAACACCTCAAGGAGTTCCACATTGTTTGTGCCACCCTCTGACCACAAGGAGTGGATGAGGATTCGGTGAAACTCTGTGCTTTCCCATTCTCCTTGGAAGGAGCCTCCAAGCAATGGTTGCTCAACTTACCGGACGGGGCGATTAATTCATGGCTCACCATGAAGCGGGTATTCTTGGAAAAATATTTTCCCGCTTCAAGAACTAGCTCCATCCGGAAGGAAATATGTGGAATCCGGCAAATGCATGGAGAGACACTCTATGAGTATTGGGAACGCTTCAACAAATTGGTGGCTAGTTGTCCATTCCACCAAATTCAAGAGAACCACTTGATCCAATACTTCTATGAGGGACTCAACCCGGCGGATAGAGGCACCATTGATTCCTCAAGTGGGGGTGCTCTAATGAACAAGACTCCAACTCAAGCTAGGGAGTTGATTGAGACCATAGCGGCAAATTACCAACAATTTGGGGCAAGGGGCGCTCGTAGTTCGAAAGGGGTTAATGAAGTGGTTGCTATGGAGTCCAATGGAGTTTACAAGAAGTTGGATGAGATTTCGGTCTTCATGAAGCAACTTGCACTCAACCATCACAAGCCACCTTCCATTCCACCCATTGACATCCAACAAGTGTGTGGCATATGTGCAAGTGACCACCGTACCGACACTTGCCCCCAACTCATGGATGATCCAACCATGGTGGCCGCTACGCACCAATTCAACAATAGACCCCCCTTCAACCCAAATAATCCACCCATGGGAAACACATACAACCCCTCTTGGAGAAACCATCCTAACCTTAGGTTGGGGAACAACCAAAACAACCAATACTCCCAACCCACCTATGGCCAAGCTTCTAACTCCCAACCATACCACCAACAACCTCCAAAATACCAAGCTCCACACCAAAGACCAAACCCCCAACCTCAACTTACCGGTGATATAGCAATAATTGTATTGATTATTTCCCTCTTGTATGCATGTAATTTGACCACTTTTGAGATGAATGAGCTACTTTTGCATCATATTAGGCATTTGGTACTTGATTGGAACTTTGTGCATTTTCTCAGCATTTCGTGCTTTGTGACACTATTCTGTAATTTGCCTATAACTTGAGTTCTAGAAATTGGAATTTTGTGTTCTTTGTCTTGTTGGAAAGCTTAGACAAAGGTCTACAAAGTTGATGAAGAACTTGAAAGCTGATTCAGACTATAAGGATTCCAAATTGGAGCTTCAAGTTGAGTCAATCTTGCTGCAGCATTCTGGACAGTAATCCTGGACGGCAAGTGTTGCAGAAGCCATATCTGGAGCTACAGATGTTGAAATCACTCCATTTTAGTTGAATTGGAAAGCTAAGGCACAAGGATTCATTTCATCTTCAGAGCTCGAAAGCAATTGAAGTCTCTAATAAGCTCAAAAGTTGACTCGAAGTTGCTGCAGCGAATGTGACACCAATCTGGAGCAGCAGTCAGTATTTTGCTTATATCTGGAGCTATACTTACTGGAATTGGATGATCTTGGTGGCTATGGAAGGCTAAGACATAGAGCTACAACTTTGCTTCAGGGCTCGAGGGCAGAATCATCCACTGTAGGCTTCAGATATTGGCTGCAATATCTCGGGCAGGAGCTTAGCCTTGCTGTGTTGCCTTAAGTGTCATAATTTTGTGCATTGTCCATTGTACCCTTGCCTTAGGTGTTGTAATTGTTTAGTGTATGGGCTTTTTAGACATTTCCACCTTCTTTTATGTCTATTTAATTCCTACATCAGACTTGGAGGGAACATTTTACATTCATTTTTTACAATTCAAGTTTTAGAATTACATTTTCTCTCTAGTTTCTCTCATTTTCGTTTTTCTCTCTTCTCCCATTTTCTTCTTGCTGATTTCTCCATGATCATGGAGAACTAAGCTCATAGCTAGCTTGAGGATGGAGGATTGTAAAAGATATTGAGATTAGCTATGTGATTGAGGTATTCTTGCATTTCTTTCATGATTCATTCAAGAATTTCGAATTCTCTATTCTCACCTCTTCTTGATTTATGATTCAAGAATTATGAAGATTTTCTAATTCTTGAATTATGAATCCAATTGATTAATAATTCTAGAGATTTCTGAGTTATTGATCAATAAACTTAAGTTGAGAGAACATCTAGATTTAGAGATTTCTGATCTAGAGAATTGAATTGTTGAGCTTCAATCTTGATACCTTGAGCTAGGTTTTGAGATTTCAGATTTAATTCAAGTGTGTTAAGATGAATGTTTGAAGATTTTCATAAGACTTGATCTGAATTCAGATTTGGATTTGAAATTCAATTTAATTCTTGAAAGGATCATGAGAGGATAATGAATCAATGATATATGCTTTACAATTCGAATTCCTTGAGCTAGTGTCTTCTACCTATTTGATTAAAATCCTGTTAGCATTTTCTCATTTCTGAAATTTGATGCTAAAATCCCCAAACCTAACCTTGCATAATCACTCTTCACTTCTTGAATTCCTTGGGAAAACGACCTAGGTATTCCACTTGTCTACAAGTTATCTAGTTTTTAATTTGATTCAATTCGGCAATTGATCAACCGGCACTAAACCCCCTCTTCAAATTCTAGCCCCTCCACCCACCACTCCAAACCCTCAACCTCCTCCAACCAATGATGTGGAGAACCCCGCCATGCAACATATCATCAAGTTGCTTATGGAACAAAAGCAACAAACCGATGCTCTCTTTCAACAACAAAATGAGTTGCAAAGGAAGATCCTCCAATTGGAGAGTGCTCAAGCATCTTCCTCAAATGCCCAAGGAGGGCAACTTCCCGCTCAACCATTCCCAAACCCAAAGGGGGACGTCAATGCCATCACCCTTCGCTCCGGAACCACTCTACCGGAAAGGAAAATTTTGGAAGAAAATGACAAGAGGAAGGATAAAGGAAAAGAGAAGGTAGTGGTTGAAGAAAACAAAGGGGAGGACAAGAAAGAAAAGGAAGAGGAGGACAAAAAGGAAGAGGAAGCTCAACCAAGGTGCTTGCCTTTCCCTCAACTCATTAAGGGAAACAAGAAAAAGCAAGTGGAAGTGGACCCGGATCTTTTGGAGACTTTCAAGAAGGTGGAAGTCAATATTCCCCTCTTGGATGCCATCCAACAAGTCCCAAAATATGCTAAGTTCCTCAAGGAACTTTGCACTCACAAGCGGAGGGTCAAAGAGGCGAAGTCTCAAGTTGAAGTTGCAATGCTATCTCCCTCTTTGCCCCGCAAGTTCCAAGATCCGGGAAAATCCTCTATACCTTGCGTTGTGGGTCAAATGGTCATCAAGGACGCGCTTGCGGACTTGGGAGCGGGGATTAATGTCATGCCCAAGGCTATCTATCAAGCCCTCAACTTCGGCGAACTCAAGCCAACCGGTTTGCTTCTCCAATTTGCAAAACGAAGTGTCCAAAAATCAGAGGGAATTCTTGAAGATGTACTTGTTAAGGTAAATGAATTAATTTTCCCCGTTGATTTCTATGTGTTGGACACCAATGATGAGGTACCATTGGACCAACATACACTCATACTTGGCCGACCTTTTCTCAAAACCGCTAAGGCCAAGGTGGATGTGTATGCGGGTACTTTGGACCTAGAATGTGGTGATCTCAAGGCTCGTTTTTGTCTTAAAGAAGCTATGAAACACCCTTCTGAGTCTCATTCTATTTTTTCTATTGATATTATTGATGAATTGGTTGAGGATGAGGTAGAAGGGCGGTTTCAAAGCTTAAACCCCTCTAGTGTCATTGACAATGACTTGAGCCTTGAGACTTGTGAAAATTGTTTTGACAAAGGTGAATTGTGCACAAGAGGATTTTGAGCTTTTTGGAGCAAATGATAAAACAATTGGTTTGAGTAAAGAATTTATTTCTAGTGAAATTACTGGATATGATGCTTGTTCTTGTGCCAAAGCATTTGCTATTTCAGGTGATCCTCATGAGGAAGCTCAAGCATTACCCACAGAAGAATTGAAGCCTCTCCCTCCACATCTCAAATACATTTTCTTGGGGGAAGGGGAAGCTCAACCAGTAATTATAGCCAGTGATCTCTCCACCACTCAAGAAGACAAGCTTACGCAAGTCTTGAGTGATCACAAGGCGGCTATTGGGTGGACCTTGGGAGATCTTACTAGGATTAGCCCCTCCACATGCACACACCGCATATTTTTGGAGGAGGGTGCAAAACCGGTGAGACAACCTCAAAGAAGGATGAATCCCTTGATCTTGGATGTGGTCAAGAAGGAAGTGACCAAACTCTTGGCGGCGGGCATCATCTACCCCATTTCTGATAGCAAATAGGTGAGCCCCGTCCAAGTTGTTCCCAAGAAGTCCGGCATCACCGTCATCCGTAATGAAGAGAATGAGTTGGTCCCAACGAGAGTCCAGAATAGTTGGCGGGTTTGCATAGACTACCGCCGACTCAACCAAGCAACTCGGAAGGATCATTTCCCCTTGCCCTTCATCGACCAAATGCTTGAGAGGTTGGCCGGACAATCCCACTACTGCTTCTTGGATGGATTTTCGGGGTATTTCCAGATTCACATAGCCCCGGAGGATCAAGAGAAGACTACTTTCACATGCCCCTTCGGCACTTTTTCCTATCGGCGCATTCCATTTGGGCTCTGCAACGCCCCAGGCACCTTTCAGAGGTGTATGGTAAGCATTTTTTCTGATCTTCTGGAAAGTTGCATGGAAGTTTTTATGGATGACTTTACTGTTTTTGGTTCCACGTTTGATGCATGCCTAGATAGTTTGACCAAGGTCCTAAAGAGATGCATTTCCTCTCACTTGGTGTTAAATTTTGAAAAATGCCATTTCATGGTTCAAAAAGGTGTGGTCCTTGGTCATATTATCTCTAGGGAAGGCATTAGTGTTGATAAGGCTAAGATAGATGTGATTACTTCTTTGCCTTACCCCGCATGCGTGCGGGAAGTTAGTTCTTTTTTGGGCCATGCAGGGTTTTACCGGAGGTTCATTAAGGACTTCAGCAAGACGGCCCTCCCTCTCACGAAATTGCTACAAAAGGATGTGGATTTCTGCTTTGATGAGGCTTGCAAGAAGGCGTTTGATGCGCTTAAGGGGCACTTGACCACCGCACCTGTGATCCAACCTCCTGATTGGACACTCCCTTTCGAGTTGATGTGCGATGCCTCCAACCATGCGTTGGGTGCCGTGTTGGCACAGTCGGTGGGTAAGATTCCTCATGCTATTTACTATGCCTCTCGTACTTTGGATTCGGCGCAATCCAACTATACTACTACCGAGAAAGAGCTCCTAGCCATTGTTTTCGCACTTGAGAAGTTTCGCTCTTACTTGCTAGGCTCTAAGGTAGTAGTATATTCGGATCATGCCGCCCTCAAATATCTTTTGAAGAAACCTGAGGCCAAGCCTCGTCTCATCATATGGATGTTACTTTTGCAAGAGTTTGACATTGAGATTAGGGATCGGAGTGGTGCTCAAAATTTGGTTGCAGACCATTTAAGTAGACTTGACCACCTTCTTGATGATCTCCATCCCATTGATGACTCTTTTCCTGATGAGAGATTGCTAAAAGTTGACTTGGTACCATGGTACGCACCTATAGCCAATTACTTGGCAGCCAAGGTTCTCCCCCCAAACTTTTCAAAATCCCAAGTAGACAAATTCAAAAGTGATTGTAAATACTATTTGTGGGATGAACCATTTTTGTGGAGAATTGGTGCCGATCAAGTGATTAGGCGATGTGTGGAGGACCATGAGACACATTCTATACTTCGTTTCTGTCATTCAGGCGCGAGTGGAGGTCACTTTCGACCACACCGCACATCCCGGAAGGTTCTTGACTGTGGATTCTATTGGCCTTCTCTTAAGAAGGATGCTTTTGAATTTTGTAAGGCATGTGAACAATGCCAAAGAGCCGGAAACAATTCTTGGAAGAATGAGATTCCTCAACAACCCTTACTCTTTTGTGAAATCTTCGACGTTTGGGGCATCGATTTTATGGGACCATTTCCGGTTTCTCATGGTTATGTTTACATCCTACTTGCTGTGGATTATGTTTCAAAATGGGTGGAAGCTATAGCCACCAGGACTAATGATGCTGCTGTTGTAGTTTCTTTGTGCGGTCTAATATTTTCTGTAGGTTTGGCACTCCGAGAGCGATCATTAGCGACCGTGGGACTCATTTCTGCAATAGGAGTATGGACGCTTTGTTCCGTAAATACGGAGTTGTTCATAGGGCTTCAACACCCTACCACCCCCAAACCAACGGACAAGCGGAAGTCTCCAACTGGGAGATTAAGCGGATTTTGGAGAAGGTAGTGCATCCCAATCGGAAGGATTGGAGTTTGAGATTGGAGGATGCACTATGGGCTTATCGCACAGCATACAAGACTCCCATTGGAATGAGCCCGTTCCGGTTGGTTTTCGGGAAAGCATGCCACTTACCGGTTGAGATGGAGCACAGAGCCTACTGGGCTATTAAGAAATGCAACATGGACCTCCACAAGGCCGGAGAGGAGAGGAAGCTTCAACTCTTAGAGTTAGAAGAATTGTGCATGGAAGCCTATGAGAGTTCAAGGCTTTACAAGGAAAAGACTAAGGCTTCCATGACCGCAATATTTTGAGGAAGGAACTCAAGGAAGGCCAAGAGGTGCTACTCTACAATTCCCGGTTGAAATTGATGGCCGGGAAGCTGAGGTCTAAGTGGGACGGAGCTTTCTTGGTGAAGAAAGTGTACCCGTATGGAGCGGTGGAAGTTTTATGCCCGAGGACAAACTCTTTATTCAAAGTCAATGGGCACCGACTGAAAATCTTCCACCGAGAGGATGCCGAGACCACTGAAGAGATGGAAGTCCTCCTTTTGAAAGGAGTTGAGCCCCCCTGAGGGGCCAAAACGTCCAACTTAAGGACGTTAAACAAAAGTGCTTGGTGGGAGACAACCCACCGGTAAGTTTTCTTTTTCTAGCACTTATATTTGCATTTCCATAGGTTAGGAATCATATTTTGGTAGTTTAGGAATCATATTTTGGTAGTTTAGGGTCATATTTTGGTAGTTTAAGGTCATTGGGGCTTCAAAATAGAGAAATTTGCACCAATTTGCTGCATGATGCAGTACTGGTCGCTAGCCACCAAGTACTGGTCGCTAGCGACAAGGCGCCCCATCGCCCAGCGACCTGCTTTTCGTCGCACGCGCTTCAAACCACACTGCCAAAATTTATTTTCCGACCCTGTCGCTAGCGACCAGAAGAGGCGTCGCCAGCGACCGCCCCGTCGCGTGCAAAAGACATCGTCGCGCGCGACCACCAAAATAAAAATTTTAAATTCAAAAAGTTTCAAAATGGCCAACACGATGTCGTTTTTGGACATCTGAGCATTTTATTTTTATTCCATTCTTCTTAATATTTTTCTCACAACACTCTCACACACATACTACTCTCATTCATACATTACACACACCAAACCCTAGCCACCATCGCCCGCACCTCCGGCCGCCGCTGTCACCACCTGCGCCGCCACTACTCCAGCCGGCCACTACTCTCCTCCTGCCCCTCACCCTCGCGACCACCGTCGCTCTCTCTCTCTCTCTCTCACTCACCCGCGTCGCCACCACTTCCTCTCTCCCTCGTGACTCGCGTCGCGGCGACCACGCCGGCTACCTCCTGCCGGTTCTGACCTGTTCAGCCGCGAGGCCGCCTCTTGCGGCTCTGTCCTGCGGCTGCTGCTGCTACCTCCCGTCGTCGCGTGCTGCCCTTTCTGCACGTGCTGCTACCAACTGCTCCTCCCGGCTCTGTTCCGTTTTGCTCCGGCTAGGAACGAGGTCGTCGCCGCGTGCTGAGCCACAACACCTGCGGTTGCTGCTTCCCTCTGCTCGCAGTTGCTGCCGCTTGTTTCTGTTCCTCTGCTACGCCTTTCCGGTTCTGCCCGCAGCCGCCGCGCGCCGCCACTGCTCCGGCCTCCGCGAATTGATGCGGAAGAATGCGGAGCCGATTGATGCTCCCGATATTGGGGGTAGCTCCCACATCCCATCACCGCCACCATCATCGTCTCCGGCGGTATCCGGGGAGATCCTTCAGGAAATTGAGGACATGGGCACCCGGTTGAGAGAGGAGGGAGCAGCTTCCAATGCCGCCCTTAAAAAGGAACTCAAAGCCCATGTCACTCAGACAGTGGCAAACTCGGAGAAGAGGATCATGAGCAAGCTAACTCAGATCTTCTCGTGCTTGGGTGGCGGGAAGAAGGCGGCCGCAAAGGGGAAGGGAAAGAAGCCGATTGAGGACTCAGATGAGGAGGAGTCCGATTGAACCACCACTACACCATTGTTTGTATTGTCTTTCATTTTCTTCTATCTTATGTTTCTGTGTTGTTTATATTATGTTCTTTGCATTATGTTCTGTGTTTAGTTTGTGTAAATATAACTTCGTTGTTAGTAAGCATGCTTGATGTTTTATTTGGTTTCCTTACGTTTATTTTGTGGATTTGGTTAATGGTTAGTGAATTGCTTGATTGAAACACAAAGAGAATGCATACCATGAGTTTTTCTGTTGATTTTGGTGAATGATCGTTTGACTTAAAATGAATTTGTGGCATACCCTTGTAAGCTTTTGAGCTTTAATTGGTGGCCCCATTACATGCCACCTATCTTAGTTGTGTGTACTTCTCATTTGTGCATGCTAGAACTTGCTTGAATTCTTGTCTAAAACATTGGATTGGTGCATGCATCTCTGGATATGATTGAGGCATTGTTTTTGTTTTAGCTACTAACCCATATAGCCACCCTCGTACATCACTCCCTTGCTAGCCACTTTGAGCCTTTTTACCGTTTCTTTGTTATCACCCTAACATCATAGCCTAATAAAGTGTAAAACAATTTCACATCCTTAACTTAGGCTTAGGAGAGCAATTTCACTTGTTCTTTATGGTGCTTTATTTTGGGATTGGGATTTTGGTTTAAGTGTGGGGGAAGCATGTGGGCTCACTTCGATTTAAGTGTGGGGGGGTGTAAGCTATAGTTATCTTGGTCTTACTCATTTTTGTCTTTATTTTAAAAAAAAAATAATCATGTAAATGTCTTTGTTTTAAAACAAAAAAAAAAGAGAAAATCAAAAACAACAAAAATATAAATAAATACATAAATAAATTTAAAAAAATGAAAGTTAAATGTCCTTTGGTTTTTGATATACCTTGGGGCTGTTTATATTGGTGTTCTGTTTTCCTTTAAGTCTTTCGTTCAATAATCAAAAAGGAGGGTCATTTGGGAAATTGGATTATCTTTCACTAGGTTCGGGTTATGGGGTTTGCTTTGGGGTTGGGTAGAGTTAGTTGCTCTCCGGCACCTAAGTTTTAACTCTGCTAGCTTTGAATTTCCCCTGCCCTAAACCTGGCCTCATTACAACCCTCCTAAGTCCTCTTGATCCTTGATGCATGTAAGCTTTCTTGTGGAGGAATGAGAATTCTTGCAAGCCTATGGTCATGCACGTCTACCAGCGGTGAGTGTGAAGTAATATATAGCCCATACACGTTGGTGAGTTGTATGATGATACACCTACCTTTGAGTGGCCACTTGTTTGATTTTTGTCAAATGATTAATTCACCTTGTACATGTTGGAAAATGGATTCTCTAGCTTTCTCTCTTGCAATTCATGAACTTGAAACCAAACCTTGTGTTATCCGTTGGAAATTGGTTGCCTTTTGATTCATCAAGCATGTTTGTTGTTAGGTTAGATTCTTGTTGCTTAGCTTTAGGATGTATTGCATGAGGACATGCTTAAGTGTGGGGGTATTTGATAGGATGCGAAATTCTGAGCATTCTTTGCCCTTATATGTATATCTTACATTCCTTAAGTGTGTTAATTGTAGTTGTTTGCATTGTTATTGCATATTTTGCATTTTGGTGGTTGTTGTGGAATTTCGTTACTTTTTGAGGCTTTGAGTAGACTTTAGTCTTGTTATCTTTTGATGCACATTTGGGTAGTGCTTTGGTATTTCAGGGACCTAGGCTGGAGCTACTTCAAGTCTCGGGAGCATCGAAGCGTCGGAGCGAGCAAAACGGAGAACCGGAGAAAGAAGCAGCAAAATTCTGCATGATTCTGCAACTGGTCACTAGCGACCAGCATTATGCTTGCTGTGGTCGCTAGCGACCACCTCGTGACAGCTTCCCCAATTTTATGTTTTTTTTGCTATTTAGTCTCTACTCCCTTTTTTTGTAATTGAGTCCCTTTATTTGATTGGGCTGACACAATGGACATCATTCTAGTTCATTTTCCAAATTAGGCTAGGGCTTTTAGAGAGAGAAGCTCCACCTTCTCTCTAGGTTTTTCCATTTTTGTTCTTGCACACTACTACATTGTTCTACTCTTCTCCAAGTTCAAATATAATTTCATTTTCATTTCCCAGCATGATTATGGTTCTCATTTCTTTATCTCATTTGTTATCTTTGATTATGTGTGAGTAGTTTTCTCATTCTTGGTGTTGGGTGAATGCCAAAGTTGTGTTTTCCTTTGAAACCCACTATTAAATTGTTTTCTTGCTTCTCACTCTCTTGGGCTTTTGAATGTTATTAAAGTTGGCTAGTGTGGATTCATGCTTGCTGATTTTATCATGCCATGAATGTACATTAATTTCTTGATTAAGGGATTAAAGTGCATTTAGGGGTTTATGGGTCTATGTGTTGATTAATGCATTGGCTCAATCATTGAGAGAGTGTGAATAATTCTTGATTAATAATTAGGTTTGCATGTGCTTGGGGTGATTAGATTATTTTGGTTTTGATCAAAGTCAATTTGGTTTAGTAATTCTTGAGCATGTGTAAATTGCATTCTAAGTGTTTGATAAAATGCCTATGTGGGTTTAGGATAGGGAAAATGTGATTTTGTGCATAACTCAACACCAAGACTCTTTTTGCATTATTAATACCTCTTGCTTTCATTGCTTACATTACTTCTTACACAACCCCCAACACTACATATACTATACATACTTAATCAACAAGTTAAGTCCTCTTTGGGAAACAACTTGGGTTGACTAGCTATACTACTATAGCTAATTAATTCAATACCTTTTTGGGAACTTGTTTTTAATTCTAAGTTGGTTGTAGCTAAAAGAATTTACGACGCTTTTAGCTACATCACTCAGATACAAGAGTGAAAAGAAAGAGAAGAGCTTTGTGCTAGAAAAGAGAAAGAAGAGAAAAGAAAAGCTCAAGAAAGAAGAGTGATCAAGATAATGTTTTGATCGTAAAGAAAGGAAGGAGTTTCTGAAGTTAAAGATTTCAGAGACTGATCAAACTTAAAGAGTTTGAGGCTGAGAAGAACAAGACAAGAAGCTGTGAGTTCAATTTCTCAAGGATTGGTTCGTGGAAAGGGTGATCAGAGGCAAGGTTCTGAAAAGTCCTTGAGGGGATATCAAGGCGGAAAATCTTTCTAAAGGGGATATCTGGAGAGTGGAAATCTTTAGAAGGGGTATTCTAGAGTGTCGAACTTGAGAAGGTTGCAAAATATATCTTTGTATTGATACCTTGGCTTCTGATGCATTTCTAGTGGAACTCAATCGCGAAAGATTGAAGAACTGGATGTAGGCACAATTGGCCGAACCAGTATAAGATTGGTCCAATTTCTCTTACCTTACAGTTCTTGCATTAATTGTTTTGATTGTTCAGAAATTGTGTTAATAATTCATATATTTTGATTTCTGGTAAATATCTCAAGAACAAAAATTGAAACAACAATCTGAAAGTTAAAGAAACCAAAACTAAAGGAATCTTTATGTGTTTAACTTTCTTATATATGACATTTGTGTCTTGGGTAATTGAAATCTGAAATAAACAATTTAAAGAACATATTACATAAAGAGAAATTTGTGTTTGAATTTTGAAATTGTTTTCTCGAAGAATATTTCTTCAGAAGCTGTTTTTGTTCTTTGCTTAATTGTTGCTGTGATTTCTGATTGCATGTGAAAGATATATCATATTGTTAATTGTTGATTGATTGTATATGAAATAATTGTTCAGAAGCATATAGGTTCTGAAACAAGGTTCTGAAACAGATTCTGAAGTGAGTTCAGAAGCTAGATCAGAAAGTGGTTCAGAAAGTGGAATTTTTCTGAAAGAGTTATTTTTCTTATTGATCATTTGTTTGTTGAGAAAGCTTGATATATTAAGTGTTGTGATATTTGTGATTTATATCCGCTGTGCAAATTAAATCATTATCATTGACATATTGATTTCTGTGTATGTCACATAATTGATTTAGATTCTGAAATCACAAATAATATTGTTGATTCTTATTGTTTTGACTAATTCTTGACAAGTATCAAAAACTTGATCAATCTTTGAGAATTGCAGAAGTGTTAGAATAACAAGAAGAATTCGAAAAAGTGTACAAAACCAATTCACCCCCCCCCCCTCTTGGGTTGTGTGAGCATAGCTTGGAGGTGTTTCTCAAGAGATACCTCACATCATCAGATAGCAGGAGCGGGAGCTAGCGATGCTTCTCCGTTCCAGCCCATTCCAGGAGAGTGGAGGTTTTAGGCTGGATGTGTCATGTGCTGCCACATAGTTAGCATTTATGCTTATTTATTTTATCTTATTATGCATGTGGTTGTGTAGTAGTAGCATTAGTTAGTATAACATGCTTAGGTGGTTAGGAACTGTTAGGGTAGAAGAACTAGAGACCCTTATGATGACTATGTATGTTATGCTCTATGTATGCTAATGACTGATTGTTGGATTTATGTTATAACATGTCATTTAGAAGAACATGATAGAATAACATGTTATATACGTATGATGTATGATTGTATGTATGGTGTGTTAACTAACCATGTAGCCATTAGAGCTGTTTAGTATGTATTACACTATGAGCGCGGATGTAACTCTTGATAGAGTCTAGTTGTGACATGCTTTGTGAGGTGGCTCGAGCTTACGAATCTCTTCGCTTGCGGGCTTAAGATGGGACAGGTACAGTTGCACTAGGGCGGCTCATGTTTCACCATACAGATATAGCTTACTAGCCTCACCTCCGGGTGTAGAGGTTGCAGTCTCAGATTATAGCAGAGAGCTTGAGTGCACTCTTCCATCAGTACGCGTCCATATGTGAAATGTGGCTACATAGATAGGATCTTGTTTGTATGGTTGATAACATGCAAGTATGTGTAGTATATGTTGTGGATGTTGCATTGCATGCATGATACTCCATTCACTGAGTAACGACTCATCCCTCGCAATTTTGTTTCAAAGTACGAGCAGGATGCTAACGAGAAGCTCATGATCCATTAGAGGTCTCTTTCATAGTTAAGTTTGGTGAGCTCCGCACCTTTCATGGAGACAGTTAGGACAATTTATAATTATTTATTTCAGTCATATCTTTATGTACTAGATGGCTCCATATTATAGGGGCAGTGTCTCTACACTAGGGTTATGTTTTCATTCTGTTTATAGTTTTTAGATATTATGATTGATATATATAATTCAGCTTATAGTATTAAACACTATGGTAGTTATGATATAGTATGAATCCAGTTTATGTTTACGATTTATCAAATATACGGTCATGGTTATGTCATTTAGTTTATACGTTATGCATACATAGCGTCTACGAAGGGATAGTGATGTTTCTCTTTTGTTGTTTCACTTGTTAAGAACATGTTTCTTTTACACTACTAGAAACTCTCAGATTATCGACCTACATTATCGACGGATGGTTTTGCCAAGGTTATCGGCGGATGTATCGACGGATATAGCATTGGGGAGAATTTTTAATCAACGAATATAATTATTGAGGGATATTTTAGAAAATATCCCTCGATAATATGTTCCCGCCCAAAACAAAAAAAAAAATTTTGGTCAGGTTGAATTTATCGACGGATGTAGATTAAAATATTCGCCGATAAAACCCTAAACCCTAACCCTAGAAGACAACTATCGACAGATAATATTGGTTTCATCCCTCAATAACTGAAACGCACTGTTTCATTAAATCGGTTGCCTTTTATCGAGGGATAATATCGACGGATGGTTTAAACCATCTGTCGATCACCCGCGAATATGAGGAGACAGCGTCTCCTTCTTCCTCATTTCGCGAACGACCCTCTCTCTCTCTTCTCCGTTCTCTCTCTCTTCTCCGTTCTCTCTCTCTCTCTCCGCCGCGAATAACGGCCGTTTCCGCCACCGTCCGCCGCCCGTTCGCCCTCCGGGAAGTGCCAACAGGTTAGTCTCTCTGTCCTCTACATTTTAATCGGTTTAGATTTTTTGTTTGAGGTCTCTAATGAGAACTCATTGTAGCATCCTCCGTCTTCTCCGCTGCCACCGCCGTCGCCGCCGTCCGCTGCCACCGCCGCCACCGGACCTCCGCTGCCACCGCCGCCAGGAAGCTTCTCTTGCTCTTCTATTAGGTATTTTTGTTAAATTTTAATTTTTCATTGTTTTGGTATTTTAATATATTGTATTTATTAATTTTTTTTATTTTTCTATTTAAAAAAATTAATATGTTAAACTTTGTTTTTAAAAAAATAAATATATTAATTTTTTTAAAAGGAAAAATGTTTAAAACAATAATAGAAACGTTATTCCAAAAAAGATAGATTTAACAAACTTATATGTTATTTAAAGTAAGTAATTTTTCAATAACGTAACAAATATATTATTTAAATGATATATATGAGAACAGTTGTTGATATATTCGGCGATTGGAGCTTACGTTTATATTAGGTATGTTATTTATTAATTTTAATTTAATGGTATGATTCTGTTGTTATTGTTGCAAAACCTTAGGGTAGATGACTTAGTCTGAGACCGGTCCTTAAACTCCGGCAATATTGGTTGATTGATTTGTAAAATTAAATGAGAAAGTTTGTTTAAAATTTAGGGGAGACTCTGTCAAAATTTTGTGAAGTAAAAATTTTGAGAAATTAAATAACTGTTGTTAAGTTATGTAAAACTAAGAGAAACTCTGTCGAAATTATGTTTGAGTAAAAATTTAACAAATTTGTAAAAATCATTAGTGTCGTATTAATGGTGAATTTAGATTAACTAAAAAACTGTTATTAATAAGCCTTAGTTAAACTTCTCATTTTTTGTAAAATTAAATGAGAAAGTTTGTTTAAAATTTAGGGGAGACTCTGTCAAAATTTTGTGAAGTAAAAATTTTGTGAAATTAAATAACTGTTGTTAAGTTATCTAAAACTAAAGGAAACTCTGTCGAAATTATGTTTGAGTAAAAATTTAACAAATTTGTAAAAATCATTTGTGTCGTATTAATGGTGAATTTAGATTAACTAAAAAACTGTTATTAATAAGCCTTAGTTAAACTTCTCATTTTAGGATTCTCCAATATTCAAGGGCAATGTCATCAACAAATAGATCATGGATGTATGATAGGTTACACCCGAATAGGGGGGAATTAAGCCGGAATTCTATGCTGGAGTTGAAGAGTTTGTGGGGTTTGCTTCTATGTCTGAACAATTTAGAACTGAGGGAAAAGTCAAGTGTCCATGTGCCAAGTGTGTTTGTAGGTTTTTCTATGATGTTGACACGATTAAGGTTCACCTGTACAAAAATGGATTTATGGATAATTATTATGTATGGACAGTCCATGGGGAAGTCGAGTCAGTGTCAGTACAGCAGGATCAGTTTGTCGGAGGTAGTTCAAGTGGGTTTGATGGTGACCAATATGGGGATCGTAATTTAAATTGGGGCGGTGATAATCGTGGGTGTTATGAGGAAATGATCCATGATGCCTTTGGGGGGCAACATGATGAAGATTATAATGAACCCAGAGAGGAGGAACCAAATCCTGAAGCGCAGAGGTTTTTTTCTTTGTTAAAATCTGCAAAGACACCCATTTGGGAGGGTTCAGCCCTTTCTAAGTTGTCAGTGGCAGTTAGGATGTTGTTTATCAAGTCAGAGGCAAACGAGAGTCAAAGTGCTTTTGATCGATGGGCTACTTTAATGAGTGATGCTAATCCACGACCAGAGGCAATTCCTAGGGACTATTATAAGGCAAAGAAATTAGTTTCAAAACTTGGGTTGAAATCAGAGAAAATTGATTGTTGCATGAACGGTTGCATGTTGTACTATAAGGAGGATATTGAATTAGTTGAATGTAAATTCTGTCAGGCCCCCAGGTTCAAACCTAGAAGAGAGGGTAATGGGAGGTATAAGCATATTCCCAACAAAAGGATACACTATCTTCCCCTAATCCCTAGGTTAAAACGCTTGTATGCCTCTATCAGCTCTGCACCTCACATGAGGTGGCATTATGAGAATAGGAGAAGTGACGGGATAATGACGCATCCCTCTCATGGTGAAGCTTGGAGGCATTTTGATAGGTGTCACCCTCAATTTGCAAATGATCCGCGGGATGTTAGATTAGGGCTTTGCTCAGATGGGTTCACGCCAAATAACTTATTTAACAAGCCTTATTCTTGTTGGCCTGTTGTTGTTACCCCTTACAACCTCCCTCCTGAGATGTGCATGAAAGATCCGTACATGTTTTTAACATGTGTAATTCCTGGCCCTGATAATCCAAAAGCTAAAATTGACGTTTTCCTCCAACCACTCATAGATGAATTGAAGCAGTTGTGGCACAATGGGGTCTTGACCTATGATGTGGCCACCAAAGAAAATTTCATGCTAAGAGCCGCTCTGATGTGGACGATTAATGACTTTCCTACTTATGGTATGTTGTCTGGGTGGATGACACAGGGGAAGCTAGCTTGCCCTATTTGCATGGAGGATACAAAATCCTTCACACTTAAGAATGGCGGCAAGAACTCATGGTTTGATTGTCATAGGAGATTCTTGACAAATGATCATGCATTTAGGAATAACAGGTATGGGTTTAAGCGAAACTGTGTTGAACATGAGAAACCACCTGTTAGGCTTACTGGAAGACAGGTATGGGACAGAGTTAAAAATCTGCCTAAGATAACCGAATTGGGTAAAGTAGTCAAGTTTCCAGGTTATGGTATGGACCATAACTGGACTAAGCAGAGCATATTCTGGGAGTTACCCTATTGGAAAGATAATATTGTTCGTCACTGTGTAGATGTCATGCATGTTGAGAAGAATGTTTGTGATAACATCATGAATACTGTTATGGACAGTGACAAGACTAAGGATAATGTGAACGCAAGATTAGACTTAACAGAGTACTGTCGACGACCAGAGCTACATTTACAAGAGACACGTGATGGTCGCGTTGTTAAGCCGAAGGCAAGCTATGTTTTAAATCCTACGCAGAGGCAATCCGTGTGTAAATGGGTGCAAGAGTTGAGAATGCCAGATGGGTATGCTTCCAACCTCCGTAGGTGTGTGGATGTTGCGCATGGAAAGTTCCATGGGATGAAAAGTCATGATTGTCATGTGTTTATGGAGTGTTTGCTTCCAGTTGCCTTTCGAGAGTTACCTTTACATGTGTGGAAACCATTGACCGAGCTTAGTTTGTTCTTTCGTGATTTGTGTTCTACCACACTGAGGTCCCATGATTTGGAAGTAATGGAGCAAAATATTTCTGTAATTTTGTGCAAGTTGGAAAGAATATTTCCCCCCCTTTTTTTTTACTCAATGGAACATTTATCTGTGCACTTGGCTTATAAAGCGAAAGTATGTGGGCCGGTTCAATATAGATGGATGTACCCCTTTGAAAGAAATATTGGGACCTTTAAGAGAACTGTCAAGAATCGAGCTCGTGTTGAAGGGTCAATATGTGAAGCTTATTTATCAAAGGAGACGTCTTTCTTCTGTTCATTTTATTTTGAGCCACATGTTCATTCGAAAAGAACAGCAGTAGGCTGCAATGATGATGGAGGTGAAACTTCATATCCGCCTACGTTGTCTATGTTTAATCAACCTGGACGTGGTGCCGGTAAACCCACAAACTATTGGCTGAATGATAGAGAAAAGCATGCAGCACACCTACATGTTCTCATCAACTGTGATGAGGTGGACACTTATAGAACGTAAGTGACATATCTAATTCATCATTTCAATAATGTTTTTGTACATAGTAGTGAATGTTGTCATTAAAAATCTTTAATTTCTACTTACTGTCAACAGATATTATGAACAAACCATTCAGAATCATATGCTTGACCAATTCCCTCAATGGTTCAACTCGTTCGTAAGTTTATAATCTTCGTACTATTAGTTTTTCATTTATATCTTAACATAAAATTCAAAATTTTCCCTTCTATTCTCTTTGTTCTCTACGTATGTAGGTGCTCAATCATGACAATAATGTCACAAATCCTCATATAAAAAGCTTAGCTTGGGGTCCCACCAATGTAACAATTTCGTGGCCAATTTTCCATGTGAATGGTTATAAATTTCACACCCTAGACTGGGGTCGTGAGAAGACCACGTACAATAGTGGAGTATGCGTTCGAGGGGATGCTGGAACAGGGGAGAATAATTGGTACGGGGTACTTAGACAAGTCTTAGAGTTGGAATATGTTGGTGAGGACCCAACGCCAAAGAAGGTTGTCTTGTTTAACTGTGAGTGGTATGATCCTAGACATCCTGATGGAACACGCAAGCACGCTGATTACGACATAATTGAGGTTAACCATACACGACGATTTGGTGCATATGATCCTTTCATCATTGAACCGAATGCTCGGCAAGTGTATTACACAAGGTATCCGGGAAAGTGCAAGAATAAGTGGTTGGTTGTTTTCACAACCAAACCTAGGGGCAGAATTGAAAGTGATGATGTGGATGAAATAGCTTACCAAGTCGAAGTTGCACGTGCTCCAAGGGTGGTTGTAGATACAGGAGTCTCTGCTACTTTACACGATGATACTAGTGAAGATGACATTATTAACATGTCTCGCCAAAACATAACAACTCAGGGTGATGACTCCACTGAAGGTAGTGACGAAGAAGAAGATGAACTTGACAGTGACGATACAGAAGACGAGAGTGAAGACAGTCCACAACTTTCTGAATAAATGGTTTTTAACAATTCAATTTGTTTTCAAATAACACTACCTCATTTTAAGATACTTTGTCAAACACTTTAATTAATGAAAAGTAACTTGTATTGTTGTGAATAGATATGGCATATGATGATAGGGGTTGGGGTAGGGGCAGAGGCCGAGGAGATCGAGGGCGGAGGAAGACCGCCACCCAGCCTCGTGGTTATCTTTTCAGGGGTATTCAGCTGTATGACATCCCTGGTCGTGAGCCGAGGCCAGAGACGGAGGAGGACCCGGACTACGAGCCAGTACCATCACCATCACCATCTGCTGCTGGGGGACCATCGTCATCACCCATTACTGCCTCCCCACATGACATTGGGGGCCGTAATGAGGTGCCACCCGAGATTGCATCAGCAGCTTCAGATACATGTCCTCTCCCCTCCATCAGACCGGATTCATCCGGTCTAAGGTATATGATTTAAGTTGTTATAAATGTCAATCTTTTATAAATAAAATGTAAAAGTGATTATTATATAAAATGGAAACTAATTCTTTATAACAATGTAGTTTTGTGCCTGTCACCCTCGGCACTCATCAGATCACGGCCACGATACAGAAGATGTATCATAGGCCGATCGAGTATTTCTCGAAGTTGACCGAGGAGGAGAGGCGGCGATGGTATCAGGAGTGGAAGGTAATATGAACTCTTCAATTTTAGTAATTAGTAATTAATTATGTTGTGGTAACTAACAAATTAAATTTGTCTATATATTGTAGTCTCATTTCACCATTAGTCTTGCCGATGATCCAGTACTGTACCGTGCCTTCTGCCATCGGGCAGCTAAGAGGCTCGGTGACATGTACTTATGGATCCGTAATGGCAAGGACAAGCATCACAAGTGGATGTCGGATGCCCACCATCATGTGCTGTAGGAGTATTGGTCTTCTCCGAGGTTTAAGGCCAAGTCGGAGAAGGCCAAGGCTAGCAGGGCCTCATTGAGGGGTGGCTCCCTTCATTGTGGTGGATCCGCTACTGTGGACTCCACTAAGAGACGGCTGGTACGTAATATCTGCAATATATTTCATTTTATGTTTCTTATATATGAATTGATTAATTAATGCTTTGTTCTTCAATTGTCTTAAACTTACAGGAGCAAAGGCTGAAGAGACCACCCACGCAGGAGGAGTTGTTCAGGGAGACGCACACGAGGAAGGGCGACAAGACGACGTGGGTAGACGAGCGGTCGCAGCGCACTCATGTAAGTGATTTCATCATAGTTGTATAAATGTATTCAATTAATATGATTATGTATTCCATTTAAAATGATTATGTATTCTTCTCATTGTAGGCTGATTATACGCGCCGCTTGGATGAGGTCCGCACTCAGCTGGTAGAGGCATCACAGCCCGGTGAGTCCGTCTCACCCGTCGATGAGGAGGCGGTGTGGACTGAGGTTGTGGGCGGCCCTTACAAGGGCCGCATATACGGGCGGGGCGCGATCGCGAACCCCATTGCCCGTTCCTCCCACGCATCTGCTACAACAGGAGCAGCAGCCTCAGCGGAGAGCAGCGACGTTGAGGTCCGTGACCGGGTTCACAATCTGAACCTGGAGCTACAGACCCGGGTCGAGGTGCTGCAGGCGCAGCTTGAGGAGGAGCGGACCGCCCGACAGCAGGACAGGATCGCCCAGCAGCAGGAGATTGTTGCGGAGGTCAGCCGGCAGATTAGAGAGCAGATGTCCCAGTATTACGGGATTTTTGCTGCTGGATGGTCATCATCTGCACCACCACCACCTTCTCAGTCATCACCCTTCCCTCTCACTCCCCCACAGTATCCTCATCCCCCTCCGCCTTATCCCCCTGCATTCTGGCCTCCTCCTCCACCTGCATATCATCCAGGCTATCCACATCCCTCATATTCTACACCACCTCCACTTATTGCTGCCCAGACGACACTGCCTGCTCCTCAGCCCTCTTCATCTGCACCTTAGCCTGCTGCTACCGCCGCTGCCCACACACTGACTCCTCGACCTCCTCCTGCCCAGACTACTCCTCGTACTCAGCCGGATGCATCCAGAGATGATGCTGGTGATGATGATTGTGACGTTGATACGATGGATTTTCTATGACTTTTTTTTATTGTTTATGTTTTGGATGTTCAGACATTACGTTTTGGATTTTTTATGACTTCGCTTATATATATTGTGTTTGGATTTTATCTATTTTGTAAATATTGATTACTATATACATTATGATATTTCATTATAGTTTTATTTATGGAGATTATTACTATTTTGTTATAATTTTTGATTTAGTTTAAATATTATTAATTCAGATATTAAAAAAAAATATTTTCGGCTACTGTTATCGACGGATGCATCCGCCGATAACTGAATAATTTTTTTAATTTTTTTTGTTCGAAAAATACGTTATCAACGGATAAGCATCCGCCGATACAAATATTTAATAATTTTCATATTTTTTTAAAATACCTTTATCGAGGGATATATCCGCCGATACGTCCGTCAATAATATCGGATGTTTTGGTCAAAGCCGTCGATAATTGAATTCCGACTAGCAAGTAATCGTGGGGGACTATCCGTCGATACATTTAATCATCGACGGATTTTAAGGCTATCCCTCGATAAAATCCGTCGATAATCCGAGAGTTTCTAGTAGTGTTATATAGTTGAGCAAGTTGCGCAACTTGCGATGCGATGGTGATATCTTCCTTTTTCTTTTTTGAGTAAATACTTTATTTAGTCTCTTAAAATTAATGTGGGAGACAAAATAGTTCCTCAAAATTTGATAATAACAATGATACCTCTCAAGAGTTGACGTGATAGACAAAATAGTCTCTCAAGATATGAAAGTGACAACATGGTCCTTCAAGATTACAAATATAGGACAGTGTGATCCCTTAAAATTAAAAATTTAGGACAAGTTGAAGGATCATCATATTATCATAAGTTTTCAATCTTGAAAGATTATGTTATCACTTTATATATTTTAAGAGACTATTTTATCTTCCACATCAAATCTTGAGCGACCACGTTGTCATTTTCATATATTAATGAACTATTTAGTCCCTTGCATTAATCTTGAGACACCAAATAAGATATTTACTATTCTTTGTTTGTAACTTGGGCTTCTTTCGATCGGGTTTGGAAAACAAGGTTTTCATATTCAAGTTGACTTATTTTTTTAAAAAGTAATTTCATTTTCACTTTTTATTTTTTCAATTGAGGCACATTCACAAGAAAAACAAATTAGAGGCATATTCAATGGGGCCCGTAAAATAAAAAATTGGTGTTTTTTCTGGGGCCTTTAATTTCTAACATGCTTTTGGTTATTTTTCAAATAAAACTAAAATTTTGAAATCAAAAATTACAAAAAAAAAGTTCACTAATAAAGTCACTTGATAACTTTTTTTTTTATTCTGATATAATGGAAATCTTTTTTTTTTCTCTTATTGACATATATAATGAAATCTCATTATTTGCACAAAGAAAGCTCCAATCTCAGAATTTTTACTACAAGAAATTCTCGATGGCAAAATGAATTAATTTCGTTTTCAAAAGATGTAGATTCTCTAGGAATCCAAAAAATAAAAAGAAAAGAAAATGCAGATTCTGTAGGAAGCACGTGCCAACTCAGGCTAGGACAGTGACCAGCTTTCATAATCAACCACACGTGAAGCCCCATCCCCTTCTCAAATTTACACTTGTCATTACACGTGAGTCAAATACATCAGTTTTTGTAGTGACTAAACATAATTATTAGTATATAATTACGTGAAAGTCCTTGATATTGATAATATATAAAAATTGAATTTTTACATTAGCATTATATACTAAATATAAATTAAAACTACTGAAATTTATTTTTAATATTTGATTACTATATTTTTATATATTATTATCTGAATATTTTTATTATATCATTAATGAATTGAATTATATTAATTGATTATGATAATAATATTTATATTATTATCTTAAAATTTTGGACTAATTTAATAAGAGATAGTAATACAGAACACCTAACTATTAGAAATATGGGTTTCATATATATTTAGAAATTCGTCAAAAAGGAATCGGCAAATGTAAAATGATATTTCTTTTAACGAAAAGAATACCTTGAAATAAGACTAATTAATTATAGTAAAATAATTAATAATATGAGAAATCGGGGAATATATATGAATGTGCGTACTATGTCATGGGATATATCATTGGATGTGGGGTCCTTTCTAACTAGTCAATTTTCCATTATTTCACTTACTCTTTCAAACTTATTGGATGACATATCTGTCTTCTTTTAGCCTTTCAAATTCACAACACTGAATGGGTATATCAGATTCTTTTCGGCTGAGCAATTATCCACTGCATTGGGAGCACCCATAACTCACTATATATAGTGCCTTATTTTCAGTCACTGTGTAATGGCCTTATGTGAGTACGAGGAAGCAAAAACTATGTCTAACAGGATTAAAATATTTTTTTAAAAAAAAACTTTAATTGGTAAGAATAATACTATTTTTTTATCCACTTCTTTTATAATACATAGATCTCATTATATATTTTCATTTCTTACTTTTTCTTTCAACATATTTTCTGTTTATTGTTTTCTTTATTTTTTCGGATATCTACATTGTTCCAATTGGTAAAGTTACTTCATCAACTTGAATTGTTTTTTTTTATTCATTTTGTGAAAATAAATTAATTAAGTACTTTTTCAATGTATGAAGGACGAATTAAAAATATAGAATGTTTTATAAGTAAGCATATTCTTTTATAATTATTAAATGTAAAATGCTTCTTTATATACTGTGCAAAATTTGGGAGCAAGTTAATTAGTTGCTTTTGCTTAAACAAACAAAAATAATAATATAATGTATTCATTTATATTGTAAATGTTCAGCAAAATGTGTATATATATTTAGCTTTACCATTTATTTTGCTTGGTCTTTATTAGTTAATTCCACTATATATCCTATATATATTTGATATGAAATAAATAAAAAAATAAAAAATCTGCAGTTCATAAACATTTATTATACTTTAAAATATGTAATTTATAATGCTACTTTATTTTATATTCACAATATTAATATTTTAAATGATGATTATTAATTGTTCTAAATTGATTCCCAATAATTAACTCCAAGAAGATTCTTACGTGATTAGTTAACAATGTTTTTGTACAACAAAAATATATCCAATTAGTATCTAATATGTGTTATATATTATATGTAACATGTGTTATATGTAACATGTTATACATATAGAACACATTACGTATATATAGTATATAACATATGTTGGATGTATTTCTATTGTACAAAAAGTATTATTGGTTTAGTTAATTCTCTCACCTTTTCTCAATGTTCAATTGCATGAGAATTATATTGTCCTTATGAAATCCCACACCTTCCTTTGTGATGATTTTGCCTTTTCCACACTTTGGCTGTTTGGCAAGCAAAAGCAATCCTAGTATGCTTACACATGACAAAACGTTAATAACTTTTTGGGGCTATTCATCTCTCTTAAAAAATTAAATTAAATAAGAGAAAAATCAAACTTCCAATTTTCAATATCACAAATGTTTGGGGTACAACAAAAAATCAGCCAACAAAGTCCATTTAACACTTTAAGGCCCAAATAACATTTTTAATCATGAGTATATTTTTAATGGGTTTGGTGATTGTGGCCCAAATTCCTATTTAGTGGCTATTTTTGCTGATTTTTTATTGTGTCTCTATTCCAATATAATTCGAACTGTGAAGACCTTATATGTAGACAAACAAAATTAAATAAAATTGGGAATTTCATGAAATGCATGTAATGTTATTAGAAATCAAAATATCTTACATAAGCAAGCATATCCCAAACCACATATTAATCATCTAAATTATTCCTTATACTTATGAACAAGATTAAAAAGACAAACCAAACAAACTACCTTACTAGAGTTTGTATTAAACTCTAGCTGTAGGAGGGAGTACACAATAGATCATAGATCTAACGATGAGGTAAACAAAACAAGGGGGAAAAAAGGGAGAGAAAAAAAGCACTCTCACACACAACAACAACAACAACAAAGGAAGAGGAATTGGAGAAGCTACTAGCTAACCAGCTATTTGAAGCTGGCAAGCACACACATAAATTGTTGGAAAGAGAGTGAGTAGTAGTGATGACTCACTTCTTCTATCTTCACTTATCCCTGACATGGAAGACATTGGGGTTCTTGATGACAATATCATACATATTGATGGAGTTGAACTTAGAGAAGTCCTTTGGGAGTGAGATTAGGTCAATTGAGGAGTGCTTGTGGAATTGGTACAAATCAGGGTCTCCATCATAGTACCTTTCCCAACCTAACCCAGTGAGTATTTGCTCAAGGAAAGTGTATGACGACACAACTTCCCCTGTTGGCAAATGCACCAACACCTTTCTCCTTGATGAGCCTTTCCCACCTGATGATGTCTCTGCTTGTGGGTTCTCCACCAATCTGAACACGCCATTCTTGAACACCCAAACACCTGACATCTTTTAATAATTTGGGTATAGATTTTGTAATTTTATAGTACTGAGGAAGAATGAGAGAAATTAAAGGGGGAATGTTAGAAGAGGGTTTTGTTTTTCTTTTAGTTTGTTATGGTTTGTTGGTTGCTGTTGTTGAGAAATGGAAGGGGGTGGGGAGGGTATATATATATGTCGAAAAGAGGATTGGGGGCAAATAAAACAAGAGGAAAATACTATTGGGAGTGGAAGAGTTAAAAAAATTTTGGTTATGATATGGGGACATGTATTTTGGCTTTGGCATAGAATCTAGATATTGTGGGACCTAATAGTTTTTTTTTTTTTTTAAATATAAATGAGTATATATAGGGTACCTTTATAGGGTCTTAATATAGGGCACAAGAACTAGCCGTGGGGTTGTTTAGGCTTTTTTTTTTTTTTTTGGAATCTTTGTGGTTTATAGCTTTTGGATATAGCTTTTCATTAATTTTTGTTGTTGGGTAGGGAACCTAATAATTTTATTTAATAAATAAAAGAAAAAAATGGTATCTACACTCACAAAAATTTATACAAAGTCAAATAAATTGAAAGAGTGCTCCCACGTACATCACGAGATTTCCACGTGAAGACTGTGGGGTTCCCTTAAGATGTTGTTGGGATTGATAAAGATGCAGGTTGTTCTTGGTTAGATGTTCGGCACACTCATCATTGGGAATAATTGGACATCATAAAGGCAATTTTAGGTACTTTTGTGTATAAGTAGTCAAATTTCATATGTTGTGTCGGGTTTTCTACGCCCTATAAGAATTATAGGGCTCATGACCGGGAATAATTTAATTAATTAATTACTCAATAGTTTGATGTATTCGTATAATTAATTCGTATTTGTTTTCATGTTTGTGTACGCTATTGTGTTCATATTTTGCTTTTGTATTATATTTTATGTATCATTTAATTTGCAGGGTACCACTACCATAGTTATATGCAGGGTGGCCATGCCCCTAAAATTTTTAATTTATATATATATATATATATATATATATATATATTCCCTTTCAATTTTTTAAAATGATAGATTAATATCTTTATAATAAATTTTATAAGATTAATATCTTTTTTTTCATCAGTTATAAGATTAATATCTAATATCTCAATAATTTAACTATATTATTCATTATTTTTGTGTGATGAATAAGAATTATATTTGTTATTGAAAAATTACTTACTTTAAATAACATATAAGTTTGTTAAATCTAACTTTTTTTTTTAAGTTTAAAAACAATGATTATTTAAAAACTGTTTTATTAAAACTTATTTTTTAAAAACACATTTTAAATTTTTTTTTAATTACAGAATTTAAATTTTTTTTAAAAAAATAGTTTTTGTAAACTTTTTAATATATTTTTTTAAAAAGTTCTATAATTTTTTTATAAACAGTTTTTTAAATTTTTTTTATAAAATTATAAATTAAAAAAAATTATTTCAGAATATTAAAAAATTATAAACAGAAAAATATATTAATATTTATAAATAGAAAAAATAAACAAAATATATTAAAATAAGAAAAATAATAAAAAATTAAGAAAAAATATCTAATTGAAGACCAAGGAGAGATGCACCTCGTCACGACGGCCGGCCGGCGGTGGGCGGCGGACAAAGGGCTACAAATAATGAGTTCTCATTAGAGACCTCAAACAAAAATTCTAAATCGATTAAAATGTAGAGGAGAGAGGAACTAACCTGTTGGCACTTCCCGGTGGTCGAACGAGCCGCGGACGGCGGCGGAAATGACCATTTTCGCGGCGGAGAAAGAGAGAGAGTACAGAAGAGAGAGAGCAGTTCGCATAATGAGGAAGGAGGAGCTGTCTCCTCATATTCGCGGATTATTGACGAATGATTTTAATCCATCTGTCGATATAATCCGCCGATGTT
This sequence comes from Aeschynomene evenia, assembly GCA_013621005.1. Lineage (NCBI taxonomy): Eukaryota > Viridiplantae > Streptophyta > Magnoliopsida > Fabales > Fabaceae > Aeschynomene > Aeschynomene evenia. The sequence goes on from CM024266.1 coordinate 21,517,775, forward strand.
GAGCGCCCGATTAAATGAAACGGTGTGTTTCGATTATCGGCGGATGAAAAAACAATTATCCATCGATAAAAAAATCCCCATCTTAGGGTTTAGGTCATTATCGGCGGTTAATATCTGCCGATAATGACTAGTTAGGGTTAGGGTTTAGGGTTTAGGGTATTATCGACAGATAATTTCAACATCATCTGTCGATATTACCAATCTGATAAAAAGATATATATTTTTTTGGCAGGAGAAACTTATCAATGGATTATTTCGAAATAATCTGTCGATAATTATTTTTTAATAATAAAAAATCCAAATACAGCTTTATCCGTCGATATCCGCCGATAATGCTAAATGTCCGTCGATAATATCCGCCGATAATTCGCAGGTTTCTAGTAATGAAATCTGTTAAAAGTACATACATTTAAAATATTATTTTATAAACTTATGATTGTTATATAAATCTATATAATATTGTAAAAGAGAGGTTATGATTAGTTACTAATTCACCCATTAATTGAGTCTCTATAAATGTGACACGTAAGCTAATTTAGGCGTCCTTTATTTTTTTCTTCCAAAATATTTACAAATCTTTAATAAATCTTTTTAACTATTCTGATATATATATATATATCTTTTATTTTATTTAAAATAATTGATTTATACTATTTTAAATATTCATATTACTATCTTGATATTACATAATAAATCTTGAATTATAATATTTTAGATAATATTATAATATTAACTTAAATTATTAATATATCTAATTATTAATAGAAGAAAGGTTTCAATATTACATAAGATTAACTTGAATTATAATATATCTAAATTAAAATGATTTTTACCTAATTATTTGATTATTCACTACATTCAATCATACATTAAAAAAATAGGTTTATTTTATATTTGTTTTAGATAAGGCTGATTTTGTTAATTAACCGAATTCAATTACCGCAACTTAATTGTCATAATTTAATATTTGACATGATTGATTAACTGTCTCACGGGAAATGTAAAACATAAATAATGAACATAATTTTTTAAAAGAGAATAATTACGAATTATTAGTAATTATTAATGTTTGATAATTAGTGCTATTTGAATATTTTACCTGTAATTTAGTGATTTTTAGTGATTGATAATTAGTGAATATTTTAGAGAATTTAAGTGTTTGATATTACATATTTTTAATATTTTTTGTTAATCAGGAATACTTATGAACATGAATTAGTGATTTTTAATATTTTTATTGATTGTTGGACGGGAATAACTATGAATAATTAGTAATTATTCATGATTGATAATTATTAGTTTTGGAATATTTTTTATGATTTCGGTAGTTTATAGTGATTGATAATCTGTAAATTATGATTATTTTTGGTTGATTGTTGAAAGAGAATAATTATAAATATTTTATGAATACAAATTTGATATTGAAAAAGATGAAAACTAATTATTTGATTGAAGAATTTTATTTGCACCCACTAATATAATAATAATTTCATTATGTATTTTTATTGTTATATTTACAAAATAAATGTATGAATAACATATTTTCATTTAACTTCATTTTATACAAATATTTTTTTCATTAATTATTTAATATCTTAAACGTAGAATTTGATATAATTCTCGTGCATCGCACGGGTACAAGACTAGTATTTATATAAATAAAATATATATGCCGTATGTGATATGGATATATATAGGATCATTTTTTTAACTAAAAAGATGGTTATTAAATATTTTTTAGCCATTTTTGTCTAAAGTTTGTTTATTTAAGAAGCAAAGAATCTTGGAATGACAGCTAATATTCAGCTATATATCTCTTGTTTTTTTTTATTGTTTTTTCAGTTTCCTTTCCTAACATATATATATTCCTCTATCTAGATTCTTCATCATCATACTCATTTAGTTGACGTGAATATCTTTCATTTTTATTTGTTTTTATGTTTTTTCTTTTGTGTTTTTTGTTTTACTTTGAACTACGACTATGTATGTTTAATGCTGATTATATATGAATCAATCCAATTTGAGTTAGGTCAATTTAAATAGAGTAAACCCCCAAACTGGTCCCTGATAATTTTCGTGTCGGACAAGTTGGTCCCTAACAATTAGAAATACCCTATCCAGTCCCTCACAATGTCAAACCTCGGACACGCTAAGGTCCCTAGACGGATTCCGTAACGTTTGTCCTACGTGTCAGCCCAGAACAGTGCACATGTGCTGACTTGGTCATTTAATGCTTGAAACGGCGTCGTTTAGTTAGAAATAATTAACATTAAACGTCTTTTACTACTGAAGATTGAGTGATTTGTGACTCAAATCCAACAACAAATATGTTTAATGTTAATTATTTCTAACGAAACGACGCCGTTTCAAGCATTAAATGGCCAAGTCAGCATGTGTGCACTGTTCTAGGCTGACACGTAGGACAAACGTTACAGAATTCGTCTAGGGACCTTACCGTGTTCGAGGTTTGACATTGTGAGGGACTGAGTAGGGTATTTCTAATTGTTAGGGACCAACTTGTCCGACAAGAAAATTGTCAGGGACCAATTTGGGGGTTTACTCATTTAAATATTATAATTAAATTTTAAATTTCAGAAATGCTTGGGGCACAACAAAAAACCAGCCAAAACAGCTAATAAAGTCCATTTAACACTTTATGGCCCAAATAACACTTTTAGTTATGAGTTTATTTTTAATGGACTAGGTGATTATGGCCCAAATCCCTATTTATTGACTATTTTGGCTAATTTTTTTTTTTCTTCCGCCTCGGCTCTTTAAATTTTTCTTAAGATCGAATAGAGTTGATAGTTACCACCTCTCACCTTATCATTTGTTTACATACATTTTGGTTTTATTTTGGGTGAGGATTAAATTAAAAAATTATAATAAAATATATTATATTTTAGGAGAGGATATGATTAGATTAGTTGTCTTTATTTTAAATTTTATTACTATTTTTTCAATTATAATTATATAATAAAATAAATTATATTTTTATTTATTCTATTTAGTAATTTATTGTCATTTCTTTAAATTTATATAATATAATATTCTTTTTTAATAAAAAAATTACTCTCTTTCTTTTATTTTGCTCAATAATTTGCCACTATATTTTAAATAATATAACATTTTTTTAAAAAAGTATATAACATAATATGCTATGTTTTTGTAATTTTTATACTACCTAATAATTTAGACTAACTATTCTTTTAAAAATCATCACTATTTATATATTGTATGCATTATTAGTAATGTATCTGCAATAAGACTTTTCAATTAACATAAATTATAATATATATTTATATAATAATATAATAACTTTTTATTCAATTACTTCTTCATAAATCCATCTTTATTCTTATTTGTGGTTAATATATCTCACTAAAATTCAATTTGTTAAATTAATTATTAAAAAACATCTTCAATTTTAACGTAACAAAATATAGTATATAAATATTTTTTTATTTTTAAAATATTATTTGATAATTTAATTAATTATTTTGCGACCCCCTATTTTTTTCTGAATCCGTCAGTGTCTAGGGCACTGGTTAGGATTACTTCAAATAGTAAATTTTTAAAACATTTACTTTTTTTTATAGTTAATCATTTGTATAGAAAGTATAAAAGCTTTATTTTTTCAAAATGAATACTTCTATTTTTACGGCATTTAGTTACGTACAAAAGCATCTCTTTAGGAGACTGCTTGGCACAAAACTTATTTTTTAAATATTTTTATGATTGTTTTGCTCTTTAGCTAGCGCCGCTAAAGGCACTATTTGTTTTAAAACAAATTCTTTGTACATAATAAAAAAATAAGTTAAAATAGACAATAAATAATGCACAACATATAATAGGTTAAAAAAAAAGAAACATAAACATTCTGGAGAATTGAATTTGTATTGGTGAACTTGATTCTTGAGAATGAATACAATACAAGGAAAATATACATAGAAGATAATCTAACTAATTATATAACAGAATAACAAATAACGAGAGATATTAGGAAACTGAAATTTGAATGAGGAGATATCCGTTGAGATATGATGTGCACTATATGTGATATATATTGTGTATAACGCATAATAAATATTGTACACATTATATAATATATGTTGTGCATACTATTTTGACTATTTTTTATTATAAATATAGCAATGTTCTTGTTTTAATTATGCGAAAGCCAAAACTAATTATTTTGACACACACACAAGATCTTGTTTGCGCGCAGAAATTTCAGTTGTTTACTCAAGAAATTTCACTTGAGTTCCGCCAGAAGAAAATGAAAATTCTGGTATATATCCAAGGTAAATTATGAATGGTGTGTGTTTTTTCTTTTTTTTTTTTTTTAGGAAAATGTTTGGTGAACAATGAATAACCAGCCAAACCGCTAATAAGTTCATTGGACAACCTTTGGCCCAAAAAAATTATCTTTTAAGTAGTTAGTTTTAGTAGAGTGAAATATTTGTGGCTCAAAATCTCTATATGAACTGATTTTGACTGGTTTTTTATTGAACAAATAGCCAACATCTTTTTTTTAATGTATGATGTGGTCCCTGATTGGTTAACATGAATGGTAAGCTTATGATATATTCCATAATTAGTGGATGATGATTGGCCTATCCACAAAATGTCCTTCACCGTTCATCCTAAGTCCTAACCTCACATAATCGATAGCCCTTTGATATAAAGTCACTTCAGAAATGATTGGGCCCTTATAGCTAGCCTCTCAATTTTGAAAGGACCACGAGGTTTTTAGTTATCATTGTCAATGTCCTATTTTATACCTTCATTCAGTTACTTGAGAGAGAATTATTGAAACAGAATTCTTTTTTGTTGCCTATTGCTATGAGTTGCTCACATGGCATCACATGGGCTATGTAGGTTTCATGGTCCTCCACATTCCACACCAGCTGCCTGCCTTGTCAAATGTCAATAACCCTACAACCTTAGTCATTGCTTGTCTATTTAATGTTTCCTTCTCCAATAATTAATTTAATCTTCAAAAAGGGTTATTTTTTATAACTATTTTGTTTTTGATGAATTATTTTTTATAACTATGTTAATGGGTCTGCTAATAAATTTCATACTATATTTAATTTTAAACTCGCATTTGCCCTTAAGGTGCGAGTGTATGTTATGATAGTGTATAAGTTGTAAATCAGTTAGTTAGTTTCTCTTATGACAGTTACTATTGTTTCTGTTATGCTCTCTCTTGCTCTATATATACTGAGCTTCTCTTTGTTATCTGATACACAAGAATTATATCATAATCATTTCAATATACAATTCCGTTTTCCTTCTCTCTTTACCTCTTCTTCTTTATGCATATTCCATACATTTACATGGTATCAAGAGCCCATCATCCATGACAGGGCCTTCTGAAAATTCCGATTCTGATTTGCATGCTTTTAATGTACCAATCTCCATCAAATTGGATGTGGAAGAAGACAATTATCTTCCATGGAAACAAGAAACTCTCTCCACCATGGAAGCTCTTGATCTTTTAGATCATCTTGATTCAACAAAAACACCACAAACTCATACATCCTCTGTATCTGATACCGTCACTACTTACATTGCAAATCCAACTTACAAGAAATGGAAGCGCCAAGATTGCTTTCTTCGTTCATGGGTTCTTGCTTCACTCTCCCCTTCTCTGCGTGTTCAAATGGTAGGATGTGATGCGTTTCTTCAACTTTGGACAAAGATTGCTTCTGTGTTCTCTACTCTTAATGCTGCTCGAGTCAGCAAGCTAAAAACGCAATTGAGAACCCTCAAGAAAACAACTTCTATGCACAAGTATCTTCTAGATATCAAAAGAATCACAGATCAACTTTCAGCAATAGGTGATCCTGTCTCTTTTTCTAATCACACTCAAGCCATCTTTGATGGTCTACCAGACGAATATAATCCCATTATTGCTTCCATTCTTTCAAGACAAGATCTTGGTTCTATTGATAATATTGAAGCCATTCTTCTCAATATTGAAGATCGTATTGAAAAAATCACATAAACTTGAGCTCCCTCCACAGCAAGCTTCCATTCAAGCTAATCTTGCTCAATCATATCAAAGACCCTCTTCTTTCTTCTTTGGTCAGAATGCTCGTGGTCGTGGCTTCAATAATAGGGGACGAGGTCGCTATGGACAAAGAAGTCGAGGCAGAAGCAACTACACCAACTCAGTTCAATGCCAGCTATGTAACCGGTTTGGACACTCCGTATGGGATTGTTTCCATAGATTCAATCCAAACTTCCAAATAACACAACAACCATCCTCTGCTCCTGCTCCTTCTCAGTTTTCTTCAAACAGAAACTCCCAAGCATATTACATAACCTCTACCTCGGCTCCTTCCTCTCAGCAGCATCAACCTCCTCCTCTTTCTGGATCATCACCTCAAGCTTTGCTTGCTACTCCATCTACAGTATCTGACCCTCTTTGGTATCCTGACTCTGGAGCAACTGATCATATTACTCCTGATTTGAACAACTTCAGCACAACATCTACATATACAGGTCCAAGCAAGGTTCATGTAGGAAACGGGGTTGGTATCCCCATTGCTCACATTGGCCAATCCTTTCTAAAGTCAACTAATTCCTCTAGAGCTTTTATTCTTGAAAAATTACTTCATGTACCTGATATAACTAAAAACCTTTTAAGTGTATACCAGTTTGCTAATGAAAATGGTGTGTTCTTTGAATTTCACTCTAATAAATTCTATGTCAAATCACAGGATACTCGCGAGATTCTCCTTCAAGGGCTAGCTAAGAATGGCAAATACTTTTTCCCTGAAGACATCTCTACTATCAACAATGTCAAACCTCTTCAAACCAGCAACATTGATAGTTTTGCAATCTGTACTAATGACCTCACTACCAACACTTGTAACATGTTCAATAATACAAATTCACATGTAACCAAATCTGATATTTCATCTGTTACTCCCTCATCTTTTACTATCTGGCATGCAAGACTTGGACATGCATCCAATGTCATTATTAATAAAGTTCTTTCTCTTTGTAATGTTGTTTCTGATCTGAATAAAATGCCTTTTCTTTGTCAATCATGCTGCATGGGCAAGGCAAAACAATTACCTTTCCCTCACTCAACCACACAATACACAACACCTCTCCAAATGATCTTTTCAGACATTTGGGGTCCAGCACCCTTGCCTTCCACCACAGGAGCAAGATACTACATTCTTTTTATTGATGCTTTCACAAGGTTTTCATGGATTTATTTTCTTACTAACAAATCTCAAGCTTACACTGCTTTTACACAGTTTAAATCCTTAGCTGAGTTACAATTTCCTTACAAAGTTAAAGCATTGCAAACCGACAATGCAAAGGAGTATACCTATTTCACCAAATTTCTTACTCCTCAAGGCATATTACATCGTTTCAGTTGTCCTCACACGCATGAACAAAACGGTTGTGTTGAACGCAAACATCGTCATGTCACAGAAATGGGATTAACCCTACTAGCTAATGCATCTTTACCACTCAAATTTTGGCAAGAAGCCTTTGAAACTGCCACTTACATCATCAACATTCTTCCAACACCAATTTTGCAGTTTCAATCACCTTTCACCAAGCTGTTTAACAAAGATCCCAATTATCTTTCTCTAAAAATCTTTGGCTGTGGCTGCTATCCACTGCTGCGTCCATACAATCAACATAAACTAGACTTCAGATCTGACCTTTGCACCTTCCTAGGATACTCTCCTAGTCACAAAGGCTATAGATGTCTTCACTCATCCGGTAAAGTTTACATTTCCAGGCATGTATTATTTAATGAGTCTTTGTTTCCTTTTAAAAGTAATACTGGCATATTACCTACACCATCCTCCTCTATTTCTCCTTCTTCTATGCCTCTTGTATCTTTTGTTCCTTCTACTGGTTCTGCTCCTTCTTCTCTTAACAGGCATACAACCATTTCTCCAACAAATACATCTGCTCCTGCTGCTTTGCCTTCTGTCCCTGCCATTCCAAATGATTCCACAACTACAATCTCATCTTCTTCAACAGATATTCCACCACCACCAACCGTTGCATCATCACCCAACTCTGACACCATTCAACCCTCTCATCAAATGATTACAAGAGCAAAAGCAGGAGTCTTCAAGCCTTGTGTCTTCACAGCAGAACTCGCACCTACCTCTGCAACAAAAGCCCTCTCCATACCTCATTGGTTTCAAGCCATGCAACATGAGTATCAAGCTTTATTAAGAAACAACACTTGGAGCATTGTCCCCTTACCACCAAACAAAGAGCCCATAGGATGTAAATGGGTGTTTCGTATTAAATACAATCCAGATGGTACGATTTCTCGACACAAAGCTCGTCTTGTAGCCAAAGGTTTTCATCAACAACACGGCATTGATTATCAAGAAACATTCTCTCCTGTTGTTAAACCATGCACCATCCGAATTATCTTAACTATTGCTGTCTCCAACAAATGGCCTATACATCAATTGGACTTTACTAACGCCTTCCTCAATGGTTCTATCACTGAAGAAATATATATGACACAACCACCAGGGTTCCACACTGGCTCATCTAACATGGTTTGCCGACTGCACAAAGCCCTTTACGGCCTCAAACAGGCTCCCCGCGCCTGGTTTGAAAAGCTCTGTTCTTCTCTGTTTTCTCTTGGTTTTACAAATGCAAAAAGTGATCCATCATTATTCTTCAAAGTCACTCCTCAACATACCATTTATTTGCTTGTCTACGTTGATGATGTCCTGCTTACAAGTAATTCTGCCTCTGCTATCAAATCCCTGCTTCAGCAACTGCATGCTCAATTTGAATTAAAAGATCTTGGCTCCTTACACTATTTTCTTGGCCTGGAAGTTAAAACTCTCCCTACAGGTTCTTTACTTCTCACCCAAACTAAATATATCAATGACCTTCTTCAAACCTCAGGAATGCAAAACTGCAAATCCATTGATACACCTATGTCTTCTTCTACCAAGCTCTCTAAAAATGGCACTGATGTCTTTGATAACCCCACCCTTTATCGTCAAATTGTTGGTGCTTTACAATACATAACCTTAACCCGTCCTGAGCTTTCATTCTCTGTCAACAAAGCATGTCAATACATGCAAACTCCTTTACAATCTCATTGGAGCACTGTCAAACGGATTCTTCGTTACCTACAGGGTTCGTCAACTTTTGGTCTTATCATTCATCCGGCCACTTCTCTTCATCTCACAGCCTTTTGCGACTCTGACTGGGCTGCTGACCAAGATGATCGGCGTTCAACAACTGGTTTTTGCTTGTTCTTAGGGCCTAATAATATCTCCTGGTCCTCCAATAAACAACCGGTTGTCTCCCGCTCCAGCACTGAAGCTGATTTCGCGCTATTGCTGACACTGTCTCAGAAATCTCTTGGGTACAAAAACTTTTCTCTGAATTAAACATTCCTATTCCTAAAGTGCCTCATCTCTACTGTGACAATTTATCTGCGGTGCTTCTTACTGCTAACCCCATCTTACACAACAAGACCAAACACTTCGAGATAAATCTTCATTTTGTTCGAGAACGGATTTTGAGTCAACATCTTCGTGTGCATCACATTCCTTCTGAGGAGCAAACTGCGGATGTGCTTACCAAGCCTTTGTCTTCTACACGATTCTCTTACCTTCGCTGCAAACTCAGAGTGGCAAATTCAGCCTCTCATGAGTTTGAGGGGGGCTGATAGTGTATAAGTTGTAAATCAGTTAGTTAGTTTCTCTTATGACAGTTACTATTGTTTCTGTTATGCTCTCTCTTGCTCTATATATACTGAGCTTCTCTTTGTTATCTGATACACAAGAATTATATCATAATCATTTCAATATACAATTCCGTTTTCCTTCTCTCTTTACCTCTTTTTCTTTATGCATATTCCATACATTTACATGTTAATACACTGTCATAATTGTCGTTACGATGTAGTTGTAGAGGAGGGCACTATAATATTGCAGCCACAACAACAATTACATACCACAATTTGGAAACAAGACTATATGTATATATTTAATTATTTTTAAATAAATATCATAAAAGCTATTCAAATGCTTTTAATAAAAAAATTCACGCTTGCCATGCCATCAATAGATAGTCAAGCATCAAAATATGCGAATTTCTTGCTTAAAGTTCCATATTATATTAGAGTATTACTATTTCAATATTTAAAAGTGTGTCATATTGAAATATTTATTTTTGGATCATTGGATTTGATGTTTATGATATAAAATTTGATGCCTTAACAAAACACTACTTTTGAATACTAAAATAATTTTATCTATTATACTAGTATCTGCAAGTCAGTTTTATTATTTGAACTACAAAATTTGTATCCATATTGACGATTTTGTAGTGAAATCATACTTAGTAGAACCCACAGGATATCAATGGTGGAAACAAAGTCGTCACCTACTTAGACGAGATTAGTTTAGTACACTTAACATTTTCGTTTGCAAATATTACATAAATCAGATTTGTAAAAGCGAATTAAATCACTCGGGATCAGACCAATTCAGTGCAGAATGCAAACACAAGCCATTTGAATTTTTTTTTTATCTTTTCATACTTTATGAAGGAATATAATATCAAATCTAACTTAAATTTAGTTGACCTCAAACAACTTAAATAAAATATATATTTTTAACTCAAAATATTAATTATATATATATATATATATATCATGTCCGTGTCCTATAATTTTTCAGTTTGGTATATCTCCGTGTTCTTATCAGTATCCGTGCTTCCTAGGCCAAAACCAAGTACTCGTGCTTCAGAGAGACCGTATTGCAACCACATGATATCGTGGTTGCAATAATGTCATCCGAAACTGCATCTCGTAGCAAGAAGTGCGGAAATATCAGCAATGTTTTTTTTCTTCACAATTTTTCGTATTATTACACAACTGTAATTGTGACCTGAGATCTAAAACTATGCTCTACTTGGTGGAAAGGAGAATAAAAGTATATATGAGTAAGTTCAACTCTCTTTATCAAATAGCAAAATCAGTATTATTCCTCGCCCATTATTAGTAAGTATAGTGATGACTAATTTTAGATATTTCCCAATAAAAAATAAAAAAAAAACTATTCTATGTCGCCGTTTGAATATTCAAAATCCGGCACAGTAGTAGTGTCAAGGTTCTGCTTGTACTGGGTTATGACATCCAATGTTATTTCAACATCATAGTTTTTTTTTTTTTTATGAACGTAAAGTACCCAACCTTAAAAACAATGACTAATTAATTTTTCGAGATAAAAAGTTCATATAGGTGAATTTTATCTCCAATCATGAAATCCTCTTTATACACACAATTTTAAATTAAATTTATGACTAGATGTTTAAGTAATCTAGTTAACTATATTCTTCTGTGCTTTAGATCTGATATGGTTTAGGAAAATGCTACTTGTACATACCAAAATACTCATCCACCAATTTTTCACCCATTCAAAAAGTTGGCAACTTTTATAAAAATGTTGGCAAGTTGCCAACATATTCATAAAAGTTGCCAACTTTTTGAATGGGTGGAAAATTGGTGGATTGCACTGTTGTATGTACAAATAACATTCTGGTTTATTTCAACATCATAGCAAGCTAGCTACACTTGACTGTATAAATGGTGGTCCTCGATCAAATTTCCAATTTCATGAATTAGAGATCAGAAGTATAAAGTAAAGCAAAGCCCTTGTGCATGCCTTTGGCCATCCAAAGGGGTCAATGTATGTTGCTATATGTCCCTCTTTATGTGAGCAACAAAGTCCCTACTGATGAAGACATAGTGTAAGTGACACCCTTTAGACCCTATAATGTTTGGGACATTCTTGGTGGTGCCAAACCTACGTACAGTATCCCTGAAAATTTTGCAGCTTGGATAAAATTATACCTTTTAATAGTTTTAGATAAAGAAACTGATTATTATTATTATTATTTTCAAATCTTTTTCATTGCATACAGCACATACACAAGGGCGCACCTATATGCTCCTGAAGACACGTGCAAAGAATCCACAATTATGCAAGAGATTTTAGTTAAAGGTGTGACAGTCGGACAGTGTGGTCCTTTTGCCTCACTGTAGCATCAAATTAAAGTTTGCACTAGTGAGAGATTTTTTTCGGCTGGGGAGAGGGGAATCAAGTTAGGAGAATCAGTTTTTATATTTAAAATTTAATAGATTGTCTTTTGGGTTGATTAAAAAATAGAATTAAATTGATTTAATTTGTGTTTAAATTTTGAAAGAATTTCTATCCAAACCTTATCATGATTTTCAAATTTTTGTATGAGCATTGCTACGGACACAACAAAAAACCAGCAAAAACAGCCAACAAATAGGAATTTGGGTCACAATCACCAAGCTCATTATCATGATTAAAAGTGTTATTTGGACCATAAAGTGTTAAATGAGTTTTGTTGGCTGTTTTGGCTGGTTTTTTTTGTGCCGTAAACATTTGTGTTTTTTTAATAATTACTAGCACGTGTAACGCTTATGTGATCAATTTGTATTGCTGCTAGCAATCTTCATTTGACAGATAGGTTTTGTTAGGGAAAGAAAATTAGACTAAATTATTTGGTTTGTAACGGTAAAGATATTTATTGTTTCTCTATTTACTATAAAGTTATCTATTGTTGATAAATCCTTTGATAAATTGTAGACACATTGATGAATGAGGTAGCTGACTTAAAATTTTAATATTTTATTTAAGGGTGATGCTAAATGTACAATAAAAAACCAGTCAAATTAACCAGTCAATAAATGAGATTTTGGGCCATAATTGCTCAGTCCATTACAATCTCAATCATTATTTGGGTCAAAATCAAAGTCAAAATAGACTCATTAGCTGTATTGATTGGTTTTTCATTGTACACTTACCATGATTATTTATTCTAATTTTTACCTAAAATTAAACTTGAATCATTGTCACTTAGTTAAAAGAGGATCATAGTCTCTACCATTCTCAGGATCACTCTGAAGATATATTATTTAATATCAATTTAGTCTTTGAGTAACTCTTTATGTGAGTTTAGTCCTAAAACTTATATATACATGTAAGATATATAAGTTTTGTTTTTAAATTAAATAATTTTCATATCAATTTAGACTTAGAAAGATACGTGTGATGTCACTCTAATTTTTGAAGATAGCTATGATAATGAAATAGAAAAGAGATAATTAAATAAAATATTGAATGACGATGAATTGATTGACAATAAATATTCTGATGATTGTGAACCAAAAAAGATGATATATCTGATGTATGAATATTTTTATAGATTAAATTGTATAAAAATTCTTTAAGAGATAAAATTGATATATATATATATATTTATATTTGTACTTAAGAAATTACATTATTTGCAATGAAGATTTGAACCTAGCTAGAACTTCATCATGTGCTAGCAAAATCCATCCCTCACCACTCCTAGGGACTTATATTACATGTACTTTTAAGAGTTAATTTTTAAGAAACAAAACTTTTTAGAATATAATTTTCTAACTAAATTGATAGACATGCATAGAAAAGTTTAGTACAAGATATATAACTTTTTCAAAGCAAAAGTTGAAAAAATGTTTTATGGAAAATCGTTTAATTCCATTGTAAGTACATTAATAACTTGATTTTATAGGTGGCAGCATCCCTTAATTTTTCCTACATCCAGCTAGGATGCCTCATGATTTTCATATGTCACCTTGAGCAGTTGTATGAATTTTGGAGGACAAATATAATCCGACTAAGCAAGATTAAATTCCAATTTTTTTTTTTCTAGTGAAAGAAACCAAACATTATTTTTTCATTTAATTAAGATAAAATAAATAACTTGGTGGTACAATCATTAAATTCGATTGAGAAGAACTCTACACAAACTATACAATAATGCTAAGTGTACAACGTACAAAAATACGTCTAACAAATATCTAAAGTGTGCTATACATGATATGAGATTTGTGCTATATCATATATCATGTATAGCACACGTTGAATACTTATTGAACGTATTTCTATTGTACGACTAGCACTATTGCAACCTTTATATATAAAAAAAAAATAATGAGAATCATCAAAGGGGGAAAGTGAGCTTCTCTCTCCACTGGAATCTTCCACATGCTCCTCTCATTTAATTCTATAGCCCACAGACTGTAAAAGCTTGAAAACTATGCATCATATTGGAAAGCATAGCCAATTTGCATTCAGCACACTACATACCCACTATACTATACACTTTTGGACTTCTAGAAATTTCAATTTGGCATCTCTTATCAATCTGTGTCAACTCCAGCTGGGATGCACATAAATTGTACTGATGAAAAAATTATAGAAAAAATTATCACTGCAATCATAATCAATAATGTTTGACGTACGATAGAAATATATCAAACTTATATCTAATGTGTGTTATTCATGTTACAGGATGTGTACTATACGTATATGTGCATTAGATACAAGTTAGACGTATTTTTATTGTACATTCAGCATTATTGAATCATAATTGATGTCATTGCGATGTATTTGCAGCAGAAGATACCACAATATGTTTTAGTCGCGATTGTCGTTGGGTAAACTTTCTCATGTTAATTTTTGGTAATTTTTATCCAAATATTGATTACTAAAGTTAAAAATATAAAATTAATTAAATGCACTGTCATCAATAAAAATTAAAAATTGATATTAATTAACTTATGTTAAATAATTCTTATAATAGATAATTTTTAGTAATAACTTATCACTTTCTAAAATTTCTGTTGGCTAACATGTAAAGCAAATGTTTATATTGTGAAATTAAATCTTAATATTGACTTTCAACTTGTTCAATTTTGCAATCTTGAACAATTTTAACCATATATAAAATCAATTACTAGCATTTTCAAATAGGTAGTATCAATAGTGGATAAAAATTATCAAAAATTCGTGGTAATTTTTTTATTTTATTTTGTAAACTACTATGTGTTAAAGTGGACCAAAATTCAAAACCATGATTGGTAGCTTTTATGAATTATGACTTTATCATAACAATAACAAATAATGATAGAGACACAATGAAAAACTAGTCAATATATATAATAGGTCTATTTTGATTTTGGTTTGGACCTAAATAATCATTAAATTTGTAATTGACTAAGTAATTGTGGCCTAAAATCTCATTTATTGGCTGATTTGGCTGTTTTTTTGTTCATTGTGCATTTAACATCACTCTAACAATAATGATGTTGTATAACAGAAGGGTGATGCTAAATGCACAATAAAAAATCAGTCAAACCAGCCAATAAATGAGATTTTGGGCCATAATATTTCAAACCATTACAATCTCAATGATCATTTGGACCAAAATCAAAATCAAAATAGGCCCATTGGCTGTATGGGCTGGTTTTTCTTTGTACACTTAGCATTATTGATAACAAAAATATGTCTAATTAGTTTTCAATATATGTTATACATAATACATTATGTGTGTCATACATACATGTACTATATATATATATATGATACACATTAAGTATTATATATAATATAATTTGGATACTAGTTGAACGTATTTCAGTTGTACAATAAATATTAATTCAGGAAGCTATTTAGTAAGTAAACGTCGACTTATGATTGTTACTCGTTGAAGTAGGAGGTGGGGTGACATTTATGCATGAAAAGTTTTGGTTAAAGTGAGCTAATAAGATTCTTATTCCATATTAGGTTTTACCTAAGTTTGCTTTTTTTGAGATTATAAAATAATCAATAAAACTGAACGCCGTCACTTGGGGGGAATAGTGATTCGTCCTTTCTTTGAGGGATATGTACCCCATGAATTAAGCCACACAACGTATATCGAATTTGATTAATTTTTTTACTTTAATTTTTTTAGTGACATAAAGCATAAAAGATGATATCAGAAGTCAGCACTATAGTAATTTAATAATAATAATGTGTTCGAGAATAGAATGGCATTTGGCTCAGAAATATGCAATGAACACATAACTTTAGGGAGAGAATGTCTTAGACAAGGAATATTGTGTATAATTAGGTGAATAATTAGGTCTCTTTCTATTAACTAGGATTGGGACTATTTTGTTGACAAATATATTCCTTTCAGAAAGAGCAAATAAAAATACAATACAGAGAATTGAAGTGGAGATTATGAGAAGCATCTAATACCTCAAAATAATATCTCTTTCGTCAATAACAAAAACTTATTAATTAGGTCAGGGACAAGCACCAAATTAAAGTAAACCAGTATTAGTGGTGAATTAAGCATTAGTAAATGAGCACATACATATTCCGCAAATTTAATACTTTATCTTAATGCTTAGTAGATTAATTAAGGGAAATGTTTGTTGTACAATAAAAATGTATCCAACTAATATTCAACATGTATTATATGTTATACGTAACAAATATTAAGTATGATACATAACACACGTTGGATATTAGTTGGATGTATTTTTGTTATCCATGGACTATTACCGGTACGGTAATGCTATATGTACACCACTGCAATCAGTCACCATCAGCCACCGCCAAAAAATCCAAATAAAATAAATAAAAAACCCATTCAAATAACAACTACAAATTGACAAAATAATGTATTTTATCTATTTTTAGTATCAATATGTGTTATTTTAATAAAAATTTAATGATAAAAGTGTTATTTTTAGGGAAAAAATAATATATTTTATGCTATTTTTTCATTCTCATCGTACTTATAATGAATTCATTTGATTATTTAGTAAATTTTTAATTATTATTATTAAGTTATTTTTTTGTTATTTTTTTGAATTTTTTTATTTATTCGATTGAGTTTTTTTATTTGTTTAGTTGGGTTCTTTGGCGCTGGCTGATGGTGGCTGATTGTAGTGGTGTACAAGTAGCATTTTTCTTACCGGTAAACTAATTATGATTATTTATAGTTTTATTTGTTTGTGACGTACAAGTTTTCTCAAAATGTTTAGGAGTACATGCTGCTGCGCGTGTGTTTGTGTTGTGTAAAATTTAATCACTGAACTCTACAAAGAAATTTTGTTATGCTATTTTTTCATTCTTATCATACTTATAATGAATTCATTTGATTATTTAGTAAATTTTTAATTATTATTATTAAGTTATTTTTTTGTTATTTTTTTGGATTTTTTTATTTATTTGATTGAGTTTTTTTATTTGTTTAGTTGGGTTCTTTGGCGGTGACTGAAGGTGGCTGATTGTAGTGGTGTACAAGTAGCATTTTTCTTACCGGTAAACTAATTATGATTATTTATAGTTTTATTTGTTTGTGACGTACAAGTTTTCTCAGAATGTTTAGGAGTACATGCTGCTGCGCGTGTGTTTGTGGTGTGTAAAATTTAATCACTGAACTCTACAAAGAAATTTTGTGTGATTCGAAATCTGGAATGAACACCTATTATTTATTTATTTTTCTTGTTGATCTAAAGAATCATGTAGGTTTTAGATTCTAGCATCACAATAAATTTGAAATTAGTTTATGGAGCACACAAGAGTTGACATGAGCTAGAGGTATACATGTTACGAAAAAGAAATCCATTTGAAGTGAAAATCCTATCACAAAATTAGCAAAATTCTCCTCTTATTGGATGTATTGAATCGTCATCAGCAAGATATCATATATAATTTTTAAGATTGTGTTTGCGAGTTTGACACTAGAGGGAAAGGAGATAAATTGATGCATTTGGTTTCACAATAATATTGATAATGTGGAGTAATCCACGTTATCTCGAAATGAGTAATTAATCCACATTATCTCCAAAGTGGTATCTCCAAAGTGGTAATGTAGATTACCTCATATGAGGTGGTTTATCTAGATTGTTATCTCTAGGTAATCTTTTATTTTTTTTCAATAATACTTGACGTACAACAGAAATACGTCCAACTTGTATCCAACGTGTGTTATTCATGTTACAAGATGTGTGCTATACGTATGACAGTCATACATATAACACATCCTGTAACATGAATAACACACGTTGGATACAAGTTGGACGTATTTTTGTTGTACGTCAAACATTATTGATTTTCTTTTTCCACCAATACCATTTGTATCAAATATCACGTTTACAAAAGTAACATGTTTTTTTAGAGTGATGCTAAATGAACAATAAAAAACTAGCTAAACTAGCCAATAAATGAGATTTTGGGCTATAATTACTCAGTCCATTACAATTTCAATCATTATTTGGGCCAAAACCAAAGTTAAAATAGACCTATTGGCTGTATTGGCTGGTTTTTCATTTTACACTTAGCATTATTGTATTTTTTATTACCCGGATACCCTTTTTATTACCCAAATATCTTTTGTATCTAATTTTTTTATCACCCAAATACTCTTTGAAGCATTATTTACTATTGAGAATCTTGATCTAACTGAAATACAAATTCCAATGTGAAATTCTTCTTTACAACACCCATGAATTTGAGGAAGACTTTTGTGCAGAAAAAACTTGATTTAGTTTTAAGTCTAGATGTTTAATTTTTCTAAGCAAAAATAACTTTTTGGTCCGCTACCTTTTACTCAATTCTGGTTTTGGTCCGGTACATATTTTTTTTTTTTATGGTTTTGGTTCTAAACGTTTCCAAACGTTAGAGGATTTGGTCCTCCGTGACAACTCCGTGACTGCCACTAACAGACCTCGCTTATGTGGACAAACGACCATGACGTGGCACCCTGATGTGGGAGTGCACACATCATACCCACTGAAATGACGTCGTTTTGGACACTTTTTTTAAAAATCCTTCAAGTGCCAAACGACGTCGTCTCCCCCATCTTCCCCAAAGCCCCTTCATTTAATAGCAGCCCCCCATTTGATGCAGAGGTGTTTATTGTTCATAGCTCTGATCACATCGCCGCCGCCGCCGTAACAATCTCGCATTCATCAATGATGGAAACACCATGTTCCCTAAGGAGTCGACAACCTCACTGTCATTGTGGGGTTAATGTTGTTCTAAGAAAGGCTGGAGGATTGACAAATAAGGGAAAGTTCTTTTGGGGGTGCCCTTCTTTTGAGGTAAAAACTTTACTCCCTGATTAATGGCTTCCTCTATTTGGTTAATGGCTTGCTCAATTCTGGTTAATGACTTGCTCTATTTGGTTTAGGGTTTGTTAGAAGGATTCTAGGTTAATTGTGAACAATGTTATTTGTGGGTTAAAAACTTCTACCCCTTGTGCTGCAACGTTCCTTACTGAAATGGTTGTTCTATCTTCATAGGTTGGCTTAGGATGTGGGTATTTCCGTTGGCTTGTAGAGGAGGAAGATATTATTGAGAGGGACATGATGATTGTTAGGCTGAACAATAGAATACGTTGGTTTGAATCCAGATGCAATGCATCAAAACAGACCATCATTAGCCTTGGTGTTGTGATCCTTGTGTTGGTTATGTTTAACATAATCTTCATGATGTTATGGTTTGATACCCCGTATCATAGTGTCCCTTAGGAAGGACTCTTTTTAGGACGCGTCAGAAACACGACAGCAAGTTGCTGTTAGAGGGGGCTCGCTAGTGAGCAGTCAGCTCCCGCTAGCGAGAAGCTCGTCGCTAGCGACCATGTGTTAGTCCCACATTGATTGCAGCATGATGTTAGCCCCACATTGCTTGCAACATGATGCTAGCTTTCCCTCCTCTCCCTATATATATGAGAGGTTATGCTACCTCACATCTCACAACTCACACTCAGCCTTTTTCAAAGCAGTGCTTTGGGCATCCTTTATTGTTGAGGATAGTGTGAGCTTGACGTCTTGGGGATACTCTGCTAGAGTGAATTCCCGACGGTGAGTGTAAAGTCATTTATGCCCTTTTCTGCATGATGGTCGCCAGCGAGCAGGAGGAGCTCGCTAGCGACCGACCCTTCGCTAGCGGGAGGCATCAGCTCACTAGCGACGGCGTGTCCCGCAGCTATAGTTCAAGTCTTGTTTCCTTTTCTTTAGAGGTTCTAATACGTCTTTAGCACGACAGGGGCAAATACGGTTCCAGTAGCTGGGGACGGAGCTTTCGGTCCTCTTCAGCCTCAAGTTTATCCAGGTGAGTGGAGATCTTGCATGTAGTTCAACATTTACAGCATATATATATTTGTTTGATCACTAGATAATTAGGCAAGATAATAAGTTAAGTAATATTGCATGTGTTTGTAGTAGTAAAAGTAGTAGTAGTTAGTAACATGTTAGGTGGTTAGAGATATTGATATGCTAGGTAGTTAGGAACTTAGTAGATGATGTTAGGGATTTATTTTCTAAGTTATGTTATGTTATATGTTGACTGTATGATGAATGCTAGTTGTTTACGTATTATTGTACATGCCATGATAACATGTGACTAAAGAAGATAAGGAATGTAATTGAATTATAGACATAGCCTTATGATATGAAATGTGTTGATTGTAATACTTGCTGACTGTCTTGAGTAATCGCACCGCCCTGATTAGTATACGTTAGACGCTATGGCCGGAGGTGAGATCCCGGTATCTTAGTATGGTGTGCTAATTAAGAGTGAGCCGCCCAAGCCCGCCAAGCATGTTCCGATCCCGGTTACCGGACGACTTGGTGACAGATATACCCCTCGTGGGGCAGTTAGGACTATACTTTAGTTGCATGCTGAGAGTTAGTTCACAGATTCAGATACAAATACAGTTATACAGATGTAGGCTTGGGTTGCTTTAGTGTGATAACTCGACGGGATTGTTTGATTGGTTGATAACATGCTCGTATGTGATATATATGTTGTGAGTGTTGCATTGCATGCATTATCCCATCGCTGAGTCGACGACTCATCCCTCGTCAACCATGTTTTTCAGAGTACGATCCCGCCGTAGACGAGGAGCCACTGATCCAGTAGAGGTCGTAGCTGATATCCTTGGTGAGCTCTGCTTCTGATGTGGAGCCCTTTCAGTTTTCTTGGTTTAGATTTATTTCAGTTTAAGTTGTAATGTTTCGGGAGATTTGTTTATGTTTAGTTGCTCCAGACACTATAGGCAGATTTCCTTTTAGTCATATGTTTCAGTTACAGCTTACAGTTAAGATTCATTAATGTTGAACAGTTATAACAGTTATTACAATTATTACAGTTATTTCAGTTATCTTATCTAGCTTTAAGGTCCTAGTAGCGTGTTCGTTGGGATAGTGCCCTTCGCACGGACACCCCTAAGTAGCGGGGTGTTACATATGGTTGAAGGCAACAAAATCAGTTTCTGTTTGAATTACTGGTTCTTAGCTAAGTGGTCTTAGATTCATGTATTTCAAAGTTTACATGTATTTTGGTTGTTAAGTTATTGTTTCTGATTATGTTTGTAATGTATTGTTGTTGTTATGTTATTTTGCCATGTATTTTGGTTGCTAAGCTAGTTGGTAATGTACTTTGTTCTTTGTGGAATGAAAATAAAGTTTGTTTGGTTTGGTAAATTTTGTGTAGCAAATGTGATTATTATTACTAAAATTTTTCATTTAAAGAGTGAATTAGTTGCACTCACATTACGGGAGGATCAAAACCATTCAACTTAATAAGAAACATGATCAAATACCATAAATTTAAAAAAAAACAGGACCAATACCATAAAATTAAAATAGAAGCAGGACTAATACCATAAAATTAAAAAGTAGCAGGACCAATACCAAATTTTTAACCAAATTGTAAGCAATGCATGACCACACATACTTAGTGACATTAATAATGAACCTGTTCCAAAATGGATTTACACAACTCATCCAAAGATCACAAGTTCTACAAGTGTTGTTGTGGTTGTACCACATGTCCATAAATGATTACAAAAAGAAACTCCATAGGAGTGTTGTCACAAATTCTACATAATTACTATTGAAAGTCTTAAAAAAAGAACAAAAAACAAAATACATCATAATTAAGTCCACTATTATTCACTTCCATGGAGGCTTTGATGTGGTCATAGATGTTGCAGCTGCTTCTTTCCTCTTTTTGGATTGAGGGGCTCGAGTATCACTCTTAGTAAGCTTGCTTGCTTCCACTGGGTTATTGACTTGTTGAGCCCTTGCTTGAGACCTTGTTGTTGGAGATGTAGGACCATCATTTACTTTGGATTTTGACCTTGTCACTAGAGATGTGGAGGCTTGATTTGGTTGACTCATTGTAATCTTTGTCTTCCCTTTTTTCTGCTTCTCTTGATTCACTGAATAAACCTAATTATTATGAATAAACAAATGTCTAATCTGTAAATTAATTTCTAAACACAGTACGCAATGTATGATTCTAACTTGTTGACCATTAGAGCTTGCTTGAGTCACCTCAGGTGTTGCTGTAGACTTTCTTTTTGGAGTCAACTAAATCAAAACAAATACAAACACATTATAGTATAATAAGTGGCTTATTATATGAATCAAGTTAATAACAGTAACAATAACAGTAACTTTTACCTTCACTCTTCCTTCTTTTTGAATTGTGACTGCTTGGACTGAGCTTTCTTGAGTTGCTGCTGGTTCTGGAGCACTTGGGAAAAAACTCCATTCGAAATAACTCCACCTATCAACCTAAGCATTCGAAATAACTCCACCTATCAACCTCTACTTTTTCCCATACCACAACCTTTCCCTTTACATATTTTTCTCTGGAGGAGCTGTAAAATGTCCCCCATGATGCACAACAACATTAAAATGAGACATACCTACATAGGACAAATATAACACCTTATCTCCAATTAAGGAAATATAATAAACAGAATCAGGACCACATGACCCACATGACAAGTAAACTAAACACACATACCACAAATCTTTCTCTTTCTTTAATTTGATAAAAATGATTAAAAAAATTGAGTACAGGACCACATGCAAAAGGAACCCTACTCTGAATTAAAAAACAAGATTCCTATATCCCAATTGTTCCCCAAAACGATGGCAAAAAATGCAACAAAGAAAAGCAACGCCATTTGGTCCCCAATACTGACCCCATTTGCTCCCCAAAATACAAGCAACACATGAAATCCTCTGTACATTTACGAAAATGACAAGAATGAAATGCGAAACCCTAAACCCGTTTCGACATGCAAACAAACATTTGTAAAAGTTAAACACGCACCTTTACGAAAATCAGAAGCGACAGCTTGCTCTGGAACAGCATGTTGCAAACGTCTTCGCAACCACAGTGGAGATAGAAAGTTGCTTTCTCAACCGGAGCTTTTACGGTAGTCATCGCAGTCACAAACACGGCTTCCCAACTCCGTCGTCGCAGTCACAAACACGTCAGAGTGAGTTTAGCTTTCTGAATCGAAGGGAAAGGGTTATGGTGGTTTGGGGTGGTTTAAGGTGGTTTAGGGTTGAGAAAAGGGAGAAAATACACAATTAGGGGGACAAGTGGCCTCAAATGAAGGGGTTTTGGGGAAGATGGGGGAGACGACGTCGTTTGGCACTTGAAGGATTTTTTAAAAAAGTGTCCAAAACGACGTCGTTTCAGTGGGTATGATGTGTGCACTCCCACGTCATGGCCGTTTGTCCACATAAGCGAATTCTGTTAGTGACAGTCACAAAGTTGTCACAGAGGATCAAATCCACTAACGTTTGGAAACATTTAGGACCAAAACCATAAAAAAAATAGGTACTAGACCAAAACTAGAATTGAGTAAAAGGTAGCAGACCAAAAAGTTATTTTTGCCATTTTTCTATGTTGAACTCTTTGCAAAAATAAGAATGCTAAATTTCTTTTAGTTGATGCATTATATTTGATTTTTCTATGTTGAACTTTTTGCAAAAATAAAAATGCTGAATTTTTTTAGTTATTGCATTATGTTTGATTATTTTTCTATGTTAAATATACATAGTTTAAAGGATATTATAGTAATATACGTATTTTAAAGAGTATTATAGTAATATACATATTTTAAAAGGTATTTTAATAATGGGTTTTGCTAACAAGTGCCCTAAGGGCACTTGTTAAAGAAGTAAAATAAGAAAGTTTTATCTTGGAAACACTTATTTTTATACTTTCTATGCAATGGACCCACCATAATATTTTAAAACTTTTTAAAACTTACTATTTATAGTATCCTTAACAAGTGCCCTTAGGGCACTTGTTAGCAAAATCCTTTAACAATATATGTACTATAATTTTATTTATTAAATTTTCTATAATTATTTAGAGGCTATTATAGTAATATACATATATTACCTTGTAATATTTTTAATATACCAAACAATGTAATATGAATTATCGACAATGTTGTTTGTATATACCAAACAAGGTAATGTAGATTACTAGTAATTTAAATGGTGGTAATTAATCTATCTACAAAGTAATCTAGATTACTAGTAATTTTAATCGATAATGTGACAAACGCTATCTAAAAAGTCTTTTAGGCCAAATCACTTCGCTAGCTTGTCAAACCCCTATCCCGAGTATGATGTATCTTTTATGGTATAATATTTTATTAATTTTAAATATAATTTTTTAACGTAAATATTTGATATTATTCAACAAAAAAAATTAGTCAAAATAGTCAATATATTATACACACTATATAATATAATATATATAACGTATATTACATATTGTGAACACACCATATATCACATGTTGTGCATAATATGTTAATTGTTTTAACTGATTTTTTGTTCTATATATAACAATACTATTTTTTTAAATATTATATTTGTTAAAGTTCATAGTAGAATAGACTAAAAATAGAAAATTTAGAGAATTGAAAGAGAAAATCAAAGAGATTGCATTAATGATGATGAGGTATGATACAATATATGTGGAAATACATTGTTTATATAGAGTAATGTAGAGGTGGAAATTAAAGGGTCGTAGTGTGAGATGTGTGAATACATGTGTGAAAATATTCTAGAACAAACATTAAAATATACTAAAATATAATAATTTCTAATACCCTTTCCTATGTTGGAGCATGAAAGCTCTATAGTATGTCCAACTTGAGAAAGAAAATACGATACATCAAAGGAGAAAAAATTTGAAATATGGTGCAAATACATTTTATAATCATCAAAAAAAGAAAATGCAATACATCAAAGGAGAAAAAAATTTGAAATATGGTGCAAATACATTTTGTAATCGTCAAAAGAGAAACTTGAATGAACATGACGTGATTCACTTATGATGGAATAACATGAATGCTCTTATATGAGCTCTTTATAACTCCAAATGTGATGATATGCAACTCAGGATCGAACAACGATGGTGATTTTTAGTTTAATAAAGTCTTTAACTATACCCTTTTAGCCTCCTCGATCTATCAATTGATGTCTTCACAACACTCATTATCAAATCAGGTTAACATAAGACCATTTGGTGGAAGAAAATAAAAGCTCATCTATCAAAAGTAGAACTCCAATTTGATATTTAACCACTCAAGATAGAAACAGAACAAAGCCAATCTATGCTTGGACCAAAACAAAACAAGTGCAAGAAAAATATCACAGCATTATCAAGAACCATAAAAGGAAAATCTGAAATAATCTTCGTTGCAAGTTATCAAACACCTTGTGTTCATCTTCTATTTTATTACGGTGATCAAATCTTTATCAATTCCATGAGAACTATGTAACAAATCATAGTAGTAATCACAACAAGAAGCATCGCTTAAAATTAATGAGCAAAAACCATATCTACATATCTTTAGGATATAATTGAAATAGTGTCTCACAATTGTCCCAAATTAAATCTAAGACCATGAAATAGAAAAACACTACTGGTACAATAACAATAATCAATTTGAAGATCACAAACCAAAGTCTAGCATCACAGAAGAATCTAACCCCTCTTCAGAAGAACAACTTCAGATATGAAGTTGGAAGAAATCTGAAGCTAGAAAAAGAACAAAGAAGACAAATTGCGCGATCTTTATGGTTATGTGTAATGCTATGCTAATTGATATGTTTATGAGTTATGAGAATTGGTAAGAATAGAGTTAGACCTTGAACCATCAACCCCTCGATTAAGAGAGATTGGAATCAAGTTCCATTGAGAGAGAAAGGAGAGAACACTTGAAAAACCTCCAAATGACAATTTCACAAATGACTTCTCAATACAATTTACCTATCCCCTATTTATACTAATTCTATGGCATAACAATACCTTCCCCTTTAAAATCAACCTTGCCCTCAAGGTTGCTAGAAACAGAGAATTACATTTGAAATTTGATTTAAATCCTAGTTACACATTAAAAAAATATTAATTCTGAAAGAAATTCTAAAACAATAAACTAAACCTACTGTAACAAAACAAAATGTCCTCCTGGATCCCATTGTTGAAATTGCAACCTATAACACAAAACCAAATTAAAATGTGATGATGTAATATGCTTAACTTGGACTATTGTTGCATTGTGTATGTTTCGATTCCTGATACCCTTTAAAGGTTGTGCTCTAAACAAATAAGTGGGCTGAATTTGGCCCAAGAGGGTCCAAACCCTACTTGACCTAGCAACTCCCACTAGTCTTCCCTTCCACGTTGTTGAAGCACTGATTTCACATAGCTTCTTCCTTGCAAAAATGGCAGCCACTTCCTCAACCCAAAGCGCCATCGCTAGTCTTCCCTTCCACGTTGTTAAAGCACTGATTTCACACAGCTTCTTCCTTGGAAAAATGGCAGCCACTTCCTCAACCCAAAGCGCCACCACTTGAGGCTTGGCTCCAGTCACCAGCGCCGCAACGTCTTCCTTGCTTCGCCTCGCGGTTGCTGCCCTCACCTTCCACTGGTCATCATTATTTTTAAAGACCCAAAATGATGGAGTTTCGGAAGCCACCCTCTGCACCTTTCTCCTACAACCCATGGCCGACTAAACGCGCCGCCGCCGCTCGCTCTGTCTTCCACCGCGAGTAATGGAACGTTACTTTCCATCACTCGGTCACCGATATTCTCCATCCGAGTCTTGCTCTCACGATCCCAGGGAAACTCCGCCGCCAAGAGAGCCGGTGGTCTGGCCACGATGGGAGAAACGCGACAGAGAGGTCCAATTGATCCCTCCTCGCGATGATTCAACCCTCCGTCACTTGTTCGAGTATCTCTATCGTCGGATGCTTCTGTCAGCGTGTGAAAGTTTGCCACCGCCTTTGGAGTGTTGTGCTCTTCTCCATGACATCTATCTGGTGAGCCCCCGCTCATCGTCCCCGACTCTGGAGCGCCCGATGCTTTTCGTTTCCCTTCGTGCAGGGAGCTTCGACTCGTGTCTCAGACGCTTCTTCTCCGCCACTCGCATTCAACTTATTGACAACAATAAAATTGAGTTCTTGACGATCATCGCTCCGGTCGTCTTTTCCATGGCACCAGTATGGTGTTGCTCCGCCTACTCTTACCGTCGCTTTCCCCTTTCCCATCGTGAAGGCGCTGACCTCGGCGCCGTTGCTCACATCACCGCCTTCATCTTTGTTATGATTTGGAGTTGAATCTAGTGCTTTTATAATTTTTGTAACTGATTCTGAGTGTAGATCTGATGTTGTTGTTGGTTGAATTTCTAGATTTTCATCCTTTGAATTTTTCGATTTTTGAACCGTGACAGTTGAATCATAGATCTGTTGAATCCGATTTTTGGAGTTTACCTTCATCATTTGTTTGATCTGGATTGATTCTGAATTGTTGCTGAATCGTTGATTCTAATTGTTCAACTTTTGTTTATGAATCTGTTGCAATTGTTGGATCTGCATTTTCTTCTTCATCTTCTTTACTGATTTGTTGTGCCTGGATATGTTGGATTTGAATTTTTGTTTCTGCAATTTTTGAATCTGGATGCTGCTCCTCCTGAATCATCTCGTTCAGGTTCTCACAAATCCTTGCATTGTGCTGTTTAAATCTTTCAGCAATATTTTTCCATTCATTGCTTGAGATCGATGAATCACCATGGCAATTTGACATGGTGCTCAATGAAAGCACCATTGTAATGCTATGCTAATTGGTATGTTTATGAGTTATGAGAATTGGTAGAGAATAGAGTTAGACCTTGAACCATCGACCCCTCGGTTAAGAGAGATTGGAATCAAGTTCCATCGTGAAAGAAAAGAGAGAACACTTGGAAAACCTCCAAATGACAATTTCACAAATGACTTCCCAATACAATTTACCTATCCCCTATTTGTACTAATTCTATGGCATAACATTATGTTGCTGACACCACCACAAAAAAAAGTGCAACAACCATATCTGATAAATGCGATTGCGAGCAAGAAACACAGCCGGTGGAGGACCGCCGCCGGAGAACAAAGGAACGAAGGTGGAAGAAGAAATGCAAAAAAATAAAAATAAAATAGAAGCAACACAAATCGCGATTTGAAGACCAATAATGAACATGAGCTTAAAACGAAACCAGAACTTGAAATAGAATTTTGTAGCTGACTCATTTAGAAGAAATGGAAGAAAAGGAAGAATGAAAGAATTATTTAGGAATTTAGGGGATTGATTAAACAAATGAAAGTGTTTTGCAAGAATAACTTATTGCAGCAATGTGTTGTTCGGTGGATAGCTCCGATACTACGTTGAAATTCATGATAGCACAGAGTAAAAATAAAAAGTTAAAAGAATTAAGAGAGAAAATCAAGAGATAATATATTAATGATGATGGGACGATATGATACATATATGAGGAAATACATTATTTATATAGAGTAGTGAGGTGATGGAAAATGGTCTGGTGTGATTTGTATGAATGCACGTGTGGAAATATTCTAAGTATTAAGAATATAACAAACTATAATAATATCTAATAATATTAAATCGTCATCACAAGATATCATATATAATGTTTAAGGTTGTGTTTGCGAGTTTAATTTTGGAGGAGAATGATGAGACGAGTAATGTGATTTAAAGAGTAAAAAATCAATTTCCTTCCAACCCCTTTTTAGTCTATAAACCCTTTCCTTGCTACTTTGTGTAACACCTCAAATTTAATTAAATCATAATTAAAGGAACCTTGTGGAGATTGATCTTAATTAGAATTTAATTAAAATCAGATTTACCTTGTTTTGATTGATGTGTTTGGTTGTTGAAGTTATGCGTGTGGTTTGTGATGTTGGTTGAATGACCATGGTTTGAATTGTTATGTTTTTGAGTTGTCTGGAACCTATTTTGGCCTCTGGTAATCGATGACACACTGTAATCTATTATCAAATGAAAGTTTGAAATCTAGACGAATTTAGCCTCTAATAATCGATTACCACACTTGTGTAATTGATTACCAGCCTGAAAAATATGTTTTCAGGTGCATTTTTGCATTTTGGTTTCTCTCCACATATTTTAATATTTGACCAGATGTCCCTGTCAACCTACAACACTCCATTTACCCTAACACACTCCTCACATTCATCCAAACACCATATATTCTCCCTCTCACTCATGCCTCTCATCTCCCTCTTAAGAACAACGAACCCTATCCCCCAAATCACACCACATCCACCTCAAATCCATCTCTTATCCAAGAACAAACCATATATTCTTGTCCTCTATTATCTTCTCTTTCTATTTCACTGATTGAAATCTCAAGGTACTCCATTATTTTTTTTGTTTTCTCTCCAAAATCGCACTTTGAAGTGTGATAGAGGAACTAGCTATTTCTTTTGCATTTTTGGAAGCCAAACTTCGTCTTCATCCTGAGTCTTCACTAAGGTAGGGGTTTAGTTTCATCATTTATAATGCACATGTGGTTTATGATGTGAAATCCTATTTTCATCACCTCTACCTTTTTTGGTCTCAAAAGAGTTTGAATAGTTTAGTTGTATGTAGGATAAATGCATGATGAAATATGGTCTTGGGCTGGGTAACTGATTTTTCTATGTATAAATATGTAAGTATGTGTTGAAAATGTTTTGAAATGGGTTTGGATCGATTGAATGTGAAGTTTTGTGCAGAAAAATGTATTTTGAACTGTCTGAGATCTATTTCTGGCCTTCGGTAAATGATTACCAAAGTGGTGTAATTGATTACCAACATATAAATTGTAAATACATATAGCTCCCAAGTAATTATCCCTTAATTCTTAAGTCACTTTAGGCCAATTATTAAGGGGCACGTCCTGATTTCATAGCTTTACCTTTTACTTTAAAATAATATACGCGGAAAATACGTGGGAATTCATTTTGAAAATACAATATCGTTAAAATAGGGGCAATTATCAGTATATAAATGCTATATATAATCATACACAATATATCTACATGCAATACAACTCTGACTTTAAACATACATCACAAATATTCCCAAATACAATAATTGTAACAATTATTTAGTATAATATGTTACTAATGTAAATATAGCCGCCTAACAATGGTCCGACCTTAACTAAGGATAAACATACATGTAAATAAAGGAAAAACATATAAAACAACGGAAGCTCTAAGCGCGTCCATCTTCACGTCCACCGGGAGTCTCTGCATTCAAGGTTGCGTGATACACTAAAAAAAAATAGGGTGAGTACTGGAAAGTAACTCAGTAGAGGAAGCCACCCTAGGTTTAATTATGAAATAAGCAAAGCATGAATGTATTCATTTCGGATATAAGTTTGAAAATAATCTTTTCCCGGAACGTCTTACCTAAGTGTGTCTTATTCATTTTATAATTACTTATAACATTACATATAAGTATAAACGTCTCTGTGTAGTGTACTAGTGCTCCTAACCATAAACAAGGATAACATCATAATATAACATAACATTAAACATCTTTGTCTTGCATTAATCGTATGGCCATATCCTCCCTCTGTAACATATCCTCCACATCATCTAGACCCATAGGCATAAGCTCATCCTAAACATACGGGGAGAGGGGGTTTCACCTTCCCTTGCTAATGAGGTCAGCGACCGAGGTTGCGAACCCTCCCTTGCTAACTCCATCAACGACCGAAGGCTACAGTGTTTTAACATATACTTTAACTTTATCTGTGCGCCATGCGGATGACGTCTTTGTCCTTAACATCTATGTTTTTGTGATACCCTGTATCATAGTATCCCTTAAGAAGGACTCGGTTAGGACGTGTTAGAACGCGTCAGCATTTTTGCTGTCTACGAGGGGCTCTTGATAAACCACGTTTTCATACATATTTTCCCCCATAATTTGAGCAATTTCGTGTTCCTAATTGTATATAACTTGGTTTCTAAAGCAGAATTTAATTTACATTGTCTCTTAGAGCATTAGTACCAATTTGTGTATTAATTACTCTTTTTGATGCCATTGGTGCGTTTGATGTGTTTTGTTTCAGTGTTGTGGCTATTTTTAGGGACATGTAATTAAATAATGTATTGGATTCACACTAGGAACAAAGGGAAAACAAGATTTTGGAACTTCAGCAGCAGTGGAACCGCCCAGGCGGTCATATGACTGTCCAAGCGGTCGTACACGAGTTAAACGGGAACACGTAAAGCACAACACGTTAACGGACCGTCCGGGCGGTGATGAGGTCCGCCCAAGTTGTCCCTTAAAGAATTAATTCCCACATGCGCTGTGTTAACGAGGCGCTGGGAAAGAATTAACAAGGGAAGGCAACAGGCTATATATATGAGGATACGCACGCACACCGAGAGGGGATTATTAGGTTTTTATTTTTATTGACTAAATACTTATTTTAGTCTTCCAGAAATATCATCGCGGGATAAATTGGTCCCTCATATTTTGAAAGCCCAATACTGGTCCTCCACGTTTCAAAAAGGAGGACAAATTCGTCCTTCCGTACATGTTGTACAACAAAAAAATCATTGTACGGAAGTGTACGGAAGGACGAATTTGTCCCTGTTTTTGAAACGTGGAGGACCAATATTGGACTTTCAAATTCTGAGGGACTAATTTGTCCAACGATGTATTTCTGGAGAACCATTTTGGGCATTTAGTCATATTTATTTTCTTTGGTTCACAATGAGGACACACGCGGCAACAATTTAGCTTTTAGGATTTCTTAGTTCTTTTCTTTTCACGAACGACATCGCCGTTTTGGTTTTTTAGGATAGGTTCCAAGCTTTTATTCATCATCTTTTGTTCATCGTTTTCCATTATTTTTGACACACCATTTCATTCATCGTTCCGCACAATTATTTGGGATTAATTCTCTTGCTCTCAGTTATTTTACGGTTTGTTCGGGTAACACTTTTTCATCTCTCTCAGTGTTATTTCATTGTTCCGGTATTTTATTTATTTCTCGTTATCGTAATTTCTACTTGGTTTACTTTTCATTCTTGCAATTTCCATTCAAACCTTATTTTTGGGAGCTCTCTTTGAAGCTCCCCTTCGTTCTTATTAAATTACAGTGTTATTTATTTTTACCAATTTCATTCTTGTTCATTCCAATTCATTTCAATACAAGTTTTTATCTTTATGCTTCATCGTATTTTGTTTCTTTTAATTTTCCGATATTTTATTTATTTCACAATTGCATTTATTTCTCTTACTTTAATTTCCGTTAATTATTTATATTTTAGTTCTTTGCAAACCAAACTAAAACCCCCCTTTTTGTTTATTGCTATGTTTGAATCAAGAATTGCCACATAGATTCCTTGAGAGACGACCTGAGTCAGTCTTACTACTTGCTACCAAGCTTGTATTGAGATTAATTCAGCAACAAAACCCTTCTTTCAAAGCCTTCTTCTAAATTGCTCGGAGTACCGGAGAATTAACGACGCTCCGGTGCTCTGTCAGCTCTCTAGCGACCAAAGCAAGTTCCACATCGCTCAAAGTTGTTTAGCGAGCTTTCCCTCTCCCCCTATATATAGAAGTTGTTAGTATAACTTTTCCCTCACACCTCATACTCCCGCCCTATCAAAGCAGTGCTTTGGGCGTTCTTTATATTAAGAGGATTTCTTGTGGAGTGCGAGTCTGACAAATAGGGGATATCTCGGCCCGAGCAGGTTCCCAACGGTGAGTGAAAAGACGTTTTGGCCATTGTCAACGTGTTGGTCGCTAGCGAGAAGGTGTTGCTCGCTAGCGAAGGTTCAGTGCGCAACCTAGTTCAAAGTTTTTGTTTTCTTTTATGCGGTCTTGATGGGTCTTTTGCACGCCAGGTGCAAACGCAGTGCTGATAGTTGGAGCCGGAGCTAGCGGTGCCTTCCAGTCTCATGACTTTCCAGGTGAGTAGAGGTTTTAGGGTGGATGTGCCGTGGCTGCCACATAGTAGCATTTGTATTTGTTTATTTGCTTATGTTTATATTTATATTTATATTTATGATTATGTTTATGTTTATGCTTATATATGTTTAGGTAGATAACATGCTTAGGTAAATAATAGGATAGGTAGATAACATGCTTAGGTGAATAATATGATAGGTAGATAACATGCTTAGGTAAATAATATGCTTAGGAAGATAGTATGCTTAGATAGGTTATATGTATAGATAAATAACCTAGTAGGGTAATATAACATAGTAAGATAGCAAAACCTTGTAAGATAACATCATATGGTAAGATAACATAATAGGGTAAGGTAACGTAACGTTGTAAGATGACACAATATAGTAAGATAATACAACCTAGTGAGATAATGTATACTAGTATAACGCCATAACCTATTAAGATGACATAACATAATAAAATAATATAACCCATTAAGATAACATAACTTAGTAGGATAAAGTGACGTGAGATAGTACGCCCAGTAAGATAACACGTCTTAGACAAATAACACACCCTAGTGTGAGGATATACCTTAGTAGAAACATGCCCTAGAGGGTAACAGGTCTTAGCAGAGGATATGCCCAGATAGATAAGTTTCCTTAAAAGTTAACAAGTTAGGAATGAGTGGATGACTTCTAGATCCCTTTATCCTTATGTTATGCGTTATGATGATTTGCACTATGATTATTCTTATATGTTTGAATGATTTATGCTATGCTTATGCTATGATGTGAAACATGATAGAACCCTATGATAGATGATCAGTATGATAACATGCAGTGTGTGGGTAGAATGGTTGTAGAATTTTTTGATTACTGTTTACGTAGTCTGCGAACCGTCGTAGTATGTATTTAGACGCTATTGCCCGGTTGGAGGTCCCGGTCGAGTTTAGCCGTGACATACTGCCACGAAGCGCCTCGAGTTCCACCCCAGATACAGATACAATATGACTGGCCTCACCTGCGTGGTTATGTAGAGGTCCATATCATATGGCGGCTCGTGTTCAGCGATATGGCCGCACCCTAGTGGTAGCGAGTCACCGTTATCAGTTACATCAGGGCGGCTCGTGTTCTGTCATTTATCAGTTATCAGTTCAGCATGGGGGCTCTAGTGCAGATACCTCCGATGGTACGCGTCCGTCGTCAAAGAGGTGTAACTACGTAGACAGGACAAGTATATGTGATTGATAACATGACAGTATGTGTTGCATGACATGCATGATACCCCATCACTGAGCTTGCGACTCACTCCCCGCGATTTGTTTCAGTGTTCGATCAGGAGGCAGACGAGGGACCGTTGATCCTGTAGAGGTCGGTTGCAGTGGTTGTCCTTGGTGAGCTCCGCATCTTCCGTGGAGTCTGAACAGTCTATGTTTAGTTTATATTTCACAGTCAAATCAATCATGTATAGTTTTGCTCCAGACTTTAGAGGCATGATTCCTTTATCAGTTAAGTTATATCTCACCATACAGAACTAGTATGTATGTTTCAGATTGATACACAATTATTTATATATTAGCTTATTATTGTTTATTTTAATATGTTTAGCCTTTATGTTATGCCCTATGACGCGTCAGAACGCGTCAACCTTTTTGCTGTCTACGAGGGGCTCGCTAGCGAGTAGTCAGTGTCCGCTAGTGAGAGGCTGGTCGCTAGCGACCAGAGCGAGTCCCAAATCGCTCAGAGTTGTTTAGCCAGCTATCCCCTTCCCCCTATATATATAACTTTGTTATCAATCGTGGCGCGGAGCGGACCGGCGGCGCGACGGCGGATCGCGTTGCGGAGCAGTTTGGTGTAGCGCCGGTCACGGGCGCAATTGCGGAGCAGGGAGCGTTGCGGATTGCGGAGTCGCGGGGAGCGCCGCTTGAAGCTTCTCTGTTCTGAGTCTTCTGACCTATGGTCTCTTAAATAAAAGGGTACCCAGGTCATTTTAACTAATAAAATGGGGGTATTTTAGTCAATTGGTACCCTATTAAATTAAAATATAATCTCTCCCTCCCTTCCAAATTAGTACGTGATCATATCATTCGAAACTCTTCTTCTTCCTCAACCATTCTTCTGCACTGTTCCACTGCTTCCTCAACACTTCCCAGCGGACGATCAGGCGCGACGGCGGCGGTCAGAGCGGACTGGCGGCAGCAGACAGCGAGCTCAATGAGTGGAGCTGCCGGAGCAGGTTCTGTAACTTCTGTTCTCTATTCTGTTTTTTTAAATCTGTTTTCATAAAAAAAGTGTTATCTCATCTCTATCCATCTCTGTTCTCTTTTATTTTTTTTAAAGAAAAAATTCTTTGTTCTTTTTTTTTTAGAATAAAATTAGGATTGTTTTATTTTTCATTAAAAATGTTATGTTCTTAATCTTTTCACAATATTCTTTGTTCATTGTGTTCTTTTCTTTTTCTCTCTTTTAAAATTCTTTTGAAATACTGTTGTTTTTAAATTCTTTGTTTTGAAATATGTTATTTTGAAATTCTTTCTTTCTTCCTTTCTGTTCCATTATTATATTTTTTATTTTTTTTTCTTTTTAATGCAGCAGCACCATCCACTGAAGCTAGTGGAACTGGTCCATTTGCTGCTGGTTTGGTTAAACCCACCCGGCAACAACATTGATATAGCTTGAAAATACAACAGTTTGAAGGATATCAATGTTAGAAAATCTGTCACTTGTGACTTTTGTGGCAAAGTGACAAGTGGTGGGATTACAAGAGCGAAGAGACACCAAATGTGTGTGAAAGGAGATGTTGGTGCATGTCGTAAGGTCCCCTAGAGGTTAAAAAAGAGTTGAAGGATGCTTTAGAGAAGAAGAATGCAGAGAAGGAAGTTGTATATGGTGATATTGGAGAAGATGAGAATGAAGAAGAAGACTTGGCAGAAATATATCATCTTAAAAGTGGGAAAAGAGTTGGCCATGATGGGTCAAATTTGGCAAGGCCTAAGAAAAGTGTGAAAGGTCCAATGGATTTGATGTTTCTTAAGGATCGTCAAACTACCATTAAATTGGGGAAGAATCATCAACAAACAAGCATTAATGATGCATGTGACAAAGAAGCAAGGAGAAGAACTAATCAATACGTAGCTCGATTTTTGTATATGAATGGGATACCGTTCATTGTTGTTAGGTCAAAGAGCTTCAAACAAATGCTTGAAGCAGTGGGCAACTATGGTCCACATCTTAAGGCTCCGACGTACCATGAAGTAAGAGTTACACATCTTAACAAGGAGTTGGAGCATACTAAAGAGATGTTAAAGGGTCATGTGGAAGAAAGGGTGAGATATGGATGCTCAATAATGTCGGATGGGTGGACGAATAGGAAAAATAGAACCTTGATTAATTTCCTGGTAATTGTCCATCATGGACAATGTTTGTGAGAAGTGTGAATGCTTCCTCATACATGAAGACGGGAGAGAAAGTCTTTCAGTTGCTGGATAAGTTTGTAGAGGAGATTGGTGAAGAGAACGTCGTGCAAGTGGTGACTGACAATGGGAGCAACTATGTCTTGGCTGGTAAGCAACTATATCCAAGACTACAAAACATAATTACGATTTTTACTTTTAGTTTTTAATTATCTTATTTTATTCTATTCATATTAATAGGTAAATTACTTCAAGCAAAGAGGACACATCTCTTTTGGACTCCATGTGCTGCACATTGTGTAGATTTAATGCTAGAAGATATTGGAAAGACTGCTCAAGTTAGGAAGGCGATAAATAAAGGCATTTTTCTTGTTGGCTTTATCTAAAATCATTCGTTAGCATTAAACACAATGAGGACATACACTAACAAAATGGAGTTAGTAAGGCATGGAGTCACAAGGTTTGCCACAACATTTCTCACGTTACAAAGGTTGTGCAAAGTGAAGAACAACCTTCGAAGGATTTTACTTCAGAGGAATGGTCGAACTCCAAGATAGCTAAAGAAGCTAAGGGAAAGAGGGCAACATATATTGTACTTAGTGCATTATTTTGGATTGACGTAGAATACTCTATCAAGGCTATGAGGCCTCTTGTCCAAGTCCTTCGACTTGTGGATAATGAGAAAAATCCCGCAATGGGTTACATATATGAAGCAATGGATAGGGCTAAAGAAACTATCCAAAGATGCTTCAAAAATGTTGAAGCTAGGTACAAGGATATCTTTGCCATCATTGATAGAAGATGGGATTCTCAGCTTCATCACCCTTTGCATGTTGCTGGCTATT
The DNA here is from genome assembly GCA_013621005.1 of Aeschynomene evenia. NCBI lineage: Eukaryota > Viridiplantae > Streptophyta > Magnoliopsida > Fabales > Fabaceae > Aeschynomene > Aeschynomene evenia. Next base: position 21,555,019 of record CM024266.1, read on the forward strand.
TTTTAAATCCTGAGTTCTATTATCCAAACTCACTTAGAATTGAGAGTGACCATGAAGTGATGGATGACCTTTACAAGACTATTGATAGGCTAATTCCAGATTTGGAGAAGGCTCAAAAGGTGACGGATGAAATGTACCTGTTCAAGAGAGCTAGTGGCATATTTGGAGGAAGGTTAGCAATATCGCAAAGGGACAAAGTGGCTCTCGGTAAGAGTTAATTTTTTATACTAATTAATTAATTATTATAGGTGAGTTTATGCTAATTAATTTATTATTTAATTTTTATCGTAGCTGAGTGGTGGAAGAAGTATGGAGCGTCTGCCCCAAACTTTCAACACTTTGCAATTAAAGTGTTGAGAGTAACTTGTAGCTCAACTGGGTGGGAGCGCAATTGGAGTACCTTTGAGCAAGTAAGAAACTTCAAATATTGAGTGTCAATTGAGAAATTTTATTTTCAAATATTGGTTAAAAACTTACAAATTTTTATTATTATGAATTTATGATAGATTTATTCTAAGAAAAGGGACAAACTTGAGCACAAAAAGTTACAAGACTTGGTTTATGTCAAGTACAACCAAACTCTGAAAGAACGCTTTGATGCTCGTGATGTAATTGACCCAATTGTTTTGAATGAGGTCAATGAACCATAAAAAATCACTAGACATACTTCAAGTTCAAGAAAAGGGAAGGAGAAAACTATTGAAGAGGAAGAATATGAGGAGATAGAGTCAGAATCTGAGGATGAGGATCATGGAGAGAAATTCTTTAGAAGTGATACTGATGAGAGTGATGAAGATATGCTTTTGATGGATGATGATAGTTAATTAGTATTTAGATTTTACTTTTAGCTACCTTTTTGATGGATAAATTTATTAATTATGAATTTTAGATACTTTTTGTTGGATAGATCGATGAATTAATTGTAAATCAATACTTCATAGGTCTCATAAATTATTGTATATTCTAGTTGTTTACAATAAAAAATAACGGCTGGAACGCTATCCGCTATCCCGCTATAGCGTTTTGGCGGTCACCCGCTCCGTGCCGCTATCCGCGTTCGATAACTCTGATATATAAGTTGTTAGTATAGCGTTTTCCTCACACCTCATACTCCCGCCTTATCAAACCAGTACTTTGGGCGTCCTTATATTAAGAGGAACTATTGTGAAGTGTGAGTCTGACACCTTGGGGATATCTCCGTCCGAGCAGGTTCCCGACAGTGATTGGAAAGACATTTTTGCCCCTGTCAGCGTGCTGGTCGCTAGCGAGAAGATGTTACTCTCTAGCGAAGGTTCAGTGTGCAACCTAGTTCAAAGTTTTGGTTTTTTCTTGTGCGATCCTTATGGGTCTTTTGCACGCCAGGTGCAAACACGGTGCCCATAGTTGGAGCCGGAGCTAGCGGTGCCTTCCAGTCTTAGGAATTTCCTGGTGAGTGGAGGTTTTAGGGTGGATGTGTTGTGGCTGCCACATAGTAGCATTTGTATTTGTTTATTTGCTTGTGTTTATATTTATATTTATGATTATGTTTATGATTATTTTTATGTTTATGCTTATATATGTTTAGGTAGATAACATGCTTAGGTAAATTATAGGATAGGTAGATAACATGCTTAGGTGAATAATACGATAGATAGATAACATGCTTAGGTAAATAATATGCTTAGGAAGATAACATGCTTAGATAGGTCATATGTATAGATAAATAACCTAGTAGGGTAATATAACATAGTAAGATAGCAAAACCTAGTAAGATAACATCACATGGTAAGATAACATAATAGGGTAAGATAACGTAACATTGTAAGATGACACAATATAGTAAGATAATACAACCTAGTGAGATAATGTAACATAGTATAACGCCATAACCTATTAAGATAACATAACATAATAAGATCATATAACCCATTAAGATAACATAACTTAGTAGGATAAAGTGACCTAGTGAGATAGTCCGCCCTGTAAGATAACACGTCTTAGACAGATAACATTCCCTAGTGTGAGGATATACCTTAGTAGAAACATGCCCTAGAGGGTAATGATAAGTGTGAAATATTGCATATATTTTACCCCTCATACTTAGTATTTTAGTACTCATTTTTCACATAAATATGCATGTTATTGTATGAGTACTTTCTACAAAAGTCCATCATTATGTTTCCTTTAGATTTTTGTCTTAAGCATAAATTGTTTAATGTTTATGCATTAACTTTGAATTAAGACATTAATTTGGGATTCAAACACAAATGTTTTGCATGTCAAATTCAAACTCAGTTTGGTATTTTGGTCATATCTCAAGTTTTATAAAGTGAAATTCTACATAATTTATATTGTAGGAAAGATGAGAGAAAGCTCTACAACTTTTATGAAGACCAAAAATCTAAGCAACAAAGTTTGGAAGGCGAAAAAGGGCTTGCAAGGCAGAAAAGATACCTAGATGAAAAGTTCAGGTAGTCTGTGAAGTTTGGGCCATAACTTGGGCTACAAAATATTAATAACTCTCAAATCACCTCCATTAGAAAGCTAAATGACACAGCTACAACTTCTATTTTATGGGAAAAATGAATTAACGATGTTAAAGTGGTCAATGAAGTCAGTCAACATTATCAAGTTGTTTCCACTAACTCTGCAGTGGAGTTTTGAAAAGCTGCCTTTATTTTATCACAAATATCTCATCTGATAAGATTTTCAAGCAAATAAAGTGTCTAAAGTGAAGAGCATCGAATGGCCTACAATGTTCATGTTTTGACTTTTTCCTAAATCGGTTGTTTGGTGGGTCTAAATTGCTAGATAAAATAATAGCACTGGTTTAGTTAATTTTCTGGCAGGTTGTAGGAAATTGGACATATCTCCCTCATTTCTTAGTGGATTATGACGTACTATATGTCAAAATTCATTAGAAGAAAATTATTTACAATTTTCATGTTTAAGCTTTGTTCAGATTAGGTGATTAAGAGGCCCAAAACCGAGAAACAAGTGTCTGCATGTTCAAGCCTCAATAATTTAAGCAAGGGTATCTTGAAAATTTCTCATGCAAATCATTTCCTATATAAAGGGGACTAAGCTCAGCCATTCGGATCAATTTTTGAGACCCTCATCTCATTCATGTTTAATGTTTTCACTCACAATCTTATATTGTTAGGATTTCTAGAAAATTGTTCTTTAGCTATATTGTAATTTGGAGTTGTAATGTCTTAAGTTGGTGTGTAACCTCATTGTAATTCTCTCCATTTTTTATTGTGTTTTCTAATCACTTTGGTTTCACCTCCTACTTGGATGGTTTCTTAGTGGTTGGAATTCTCAATTTGGGATGGAAGATTATGGAGGATATGTTTCAAGACTCCTTTTATTGTTGCTGAGATATTTCATTGATATCATAATCATGTTTTTTTTATCTATTTAACTTCTACTAACTTCTTGACAACCTCTAACATTTACTTGATGCCATTAACTTCTAACATTTACTTCATATTATTAAGTTCTAATATTTTACTTTATGCAACTAACTTGTAACTATTTAATTCATGTCATTTACTTTATTGCTCTTTAATTTTATGTTTTTTTACTTTCATTAATTATGCACTAATCTAACTCCATACTAACTTCTAACAATTTTATATCTTGCTTTTATAATTTATAACCTTTAATTTTATTTTATGCAATTTATTTTGTTTGTTCATTCTACTTTCCATATGGATCATTTCTAATTCACAATCTAGTGTTTGGGTAACAATTGTCGGAATTGGGTCAAACTTGAGGTTTATCTTAAGGTACTCTACTCTAATCTTTTACTTTAACTTTATTCATATAACTTTCATATTGATCAATGTGAATTGTTTTATAGGTAATACTTAATTGGGAAATAATCTCATGATCATGACTTTAGAAACTCAATTAGGATCGTTAATTGGGAATTTCATTAATTGATTAATTAATATATTCTTAATTGGTCAAAAAGATTAGAAGTTGATTCAAAATATTGCATGGTAATTAAATTGGCAAGTGTTATACTTAATTAAGATTTTAATTAATCATTTCATGAACTAATTTAATACTTGACTAATTCAATTTTATGATCATAATCTTGTTTAGTTGAGTTGATGCATTTTAGTATGTGATTATGTGATAGCATAAAAACATATTGAACACCTTGAGTCAATGTTCCAATGATTGAAGAGATCCATTTCCTCAATTTAACCCCAAGCACTAGAGTTTTCTTTCATAGTATTTACTTTTTCATTCGCCACAACCACAAATCCTCAATTTGATCATAGATTACTAGTTAAGTTTCCACGAGAGACGACTTGGGTTAGCTTATGACTATCATTTGGTATGAGCTAATTTGCTTTTGTGAAATTTCTCAATTTCAAACTTATTTTCTAAATTGACCAAGTTTTGGAGAATTAACGACGTACGCTCCGAATACCTATGTCAGGTAACGGGTCTTAGCGGAGGATATGCCTAGATAGATAAGTTTCCTTAAGAGATAACATGTCAAGAATGAGTGGATGACTTCTAGATCCCTTTATCCTTATGTTATGCGTAATGATGATTTGCACTATGATTATTCTTTTATGCTTGAATGATTTATGCTATTCTATGCTATGATGCGAAACATGATAGAACCCTATGATAGATGATTAGTATGATAACATGAAGTCTGTGGGTAGAATGGTTGTAGAATTGTTTGATGACTGTTAACGTAGTCTACGAACCGTCGTAGTATGTATTCAAACGCTATAGCCCAGTTGCAGGTCCCGATCGAGTTTAGCCGTGACATACTGCCACAAAGCACCTCGAGTCCCAACCCAGATACAGATACAGTATGCCTGACCTCACCTGCGTGGTTGTAGAGGTCCAGATCATAGGGCAACTCGTGTTCCGTCATATGGCCGTACCCTAGTGGTAGCGAGTCACAATTATCAGTTACATGGGGGCTCAAGTGCGGATACCTCCGGCGGTACGCGTCCGTCGTCAGAGAGGTGCAACTACGTAGAAAGGACAACTATATGTGATTGATAACATGACAGTATGTGTTGCATTACATGCATGATACCCCTTACTGAGCTTGCGACTCACTCCCCGCATTTTGTTTCAGTGTTCGATCAGGAGGCAGACGAGAGACCGTTGATCCAGTAGAGGTCGGTTGTAGTGCTTGTCCTTGGTGAGCTCCGCATCTTCCCGCGTGGAGTCTTAACAGTCTATGTTTAGTTTATATTTCACAATCAGATCAATCATGTATAGTTTTGCTCCAGACTTTAGAGGCATGATTCCTTTATCAGTTAAGTTATGTTTCAGTGTACAGAACTAGTATGTGTGTTGCATATTGATACAATTATTTATATATTAGCTTATTATTGTTTATTTTAATATGTTTAGCCTTTTTGTTATGCCCTAGTAGCGTGTTTGTAGGGATAGAGCCCTTCGCACGAACACCCGTCAATAGCGGGGTGTTACAGTTTTAATATTACATATATAATTATATATCATCATAATAACATTACATATTCACATATCATCATAATAACATTACATAATCATAATAACATAATATATATCACAACATCCAATCATAACTCATGTTAACATATAATCATGTATATAACTTATAAATATCACATATGATTCATATGTAAATCAGACATATCATACATATAAGTTGTAGAACACGTTAGGGCACATAAAGGGTCAAAACAGTTAATTTTCGTAGAATTTACAATGCTGTAATCGATTACAAAAACGTGTTAATCGATTACATTAATCGATTAACAGAATGTTTTGTTTTCTCATGATTGGAAATTCTCAGCTCGTAATCAATTACGAACCCGTGTAATCAATTGCGAACTCAAGAAATCTGATTATAGGGTTTCAAAAACACGATTTTCATAAGCCAATGACTAAAACTTGATCTAGAACCTTTCCAATTGATTGAAAACATAAACAAACACAAACCAATCAGTAAAATACGTTCAAAAACACTTTTCAATTGGTAAAAACACTTTCTCTTTGAAAATAATTCGGTAAAACATAACCCTTTCATGAACCCTAATGGGAAAAACGACTTTAATCCATTATATATCATAATATACAATTAAACACATCAAATTATGCATTCCTAGAACCCCTTCCTCTTGTAGACTTCCAATGCAATGCACAAACACACCCTTTCCCGACATAATCCTTATTTCTCTTTCTCTCACTAGCCCCACGAACGGTAGGATAACAAAAGGTGATCCCTTTGAAGAATTGAAATCGGTAGAAAAGTTCTATTTGGTGTGAGGATTAAGAATATGTAATTGCTTTTGTGTTTGCTTGAGGTTTGATATGAGTTTGGTGTTGTGGATGTTAGCTCCAGAACCTTTCTAATATGTTTTGATTGATAAAAAATCATTTTAAAATGATTAACTTTTTGTTTGAAGTTTATGATTCTTATCTATTCAATTGTTCAGAAGCTCGATTAAGTGCTATATCAGTATATAATTCACAAATTCACATGTTCAGAAGCTAAGTTATTTTCAATTGACTAAGTCATAGGTCCAATAAAATTGAATACATCATAATTGACTTAGATAATTAGCTCATAAGCTAGATAACACTCTAAGAAGCACAATTCATTAGTTCAGAAGCTATAACTAGTAAGTTTCATATATTCGAAAGCTAATCCTAAGAGTCTGTTATATTAGCTTAAGTGTTAAACTAGTTCAGAAGCTTGTCTTACATGCTTATCATATTATTTAAACGCTTCAGAAGCTAGATCATATCTCTTAGTTTCTTAAACTAGTTCAGAAGCTGAGTCTGCACACAACAAGTTCAGAAACTAGATTTATATTTTTATTCTGAAATAGTTTATTTTATAAATGGTTATATAAAGTTTCTAATTTGAAAAACATTTATAAAATGAGTTTTAAATTAATCCCTCCATTAAAGTGCTTCGAAGAAACAAAGATAATATATTTTATTATTAGTGGAGCTCATATATCTTATCGAGACATGGGACAGTGCAACTAAGCACAAAGCACGATTATCTTGTTATATTATAACAACCATTGGCTCGATTCTAACAAAAGTAAACTCCAGGAACACCTTAGCATGACACTTCTCGTTTTTTCTCAAGCATGTTCATTGAATCACGAAGATGAGCTTCGAGATGATAGGATTTCAAGAAAATAAATGTATTAAAAATACATTTTAAACAAAAGCATGCAACGTATACTCAAAGAATTCAAACGACTAGAAGAAATGTTCAAGGCTATAAATTTGTGTAAGCTCCAAAACCCTTCCGAGAGAAATCTCTATATTTTTCTTTGATATACAAAGGTTTTAATGATAACAAGTAAGCCATAACGATAAAAATTTGCTAATATGTGCTCTCAAGTGTCTCAGTATAATATAAAATTGTTGCATTCCTTGAGAAAGATCAAGACAACAACGAGTAACCTCAAGATTAAATGATGAAATCAAAGCGTGAAAGATATCAGAAAGGATGTCCAAGAAACGCGAAAGGTGAAATTGTGTTTCTGAGGAAAGAACTTAGTCGTCTCAGAAAGGTCTCAGAAGGCCTTGTCGACTAATGGTTCTCAGAAGGGTCTTCCCTCAGAAGGGTTCGTCTCAGAAGTCAGTACACATCTCAGAAAGTTAGACTCTGAAGCAACCAAGTCTCTACACTCAAAGGACTAGCAAACAGCTCAAAAAGCTCGCAACGACAAGCTGGATATGTTGGAACTTGTGCACTGTACACGTCTGAAAAGTTCCACGATTTCCGCTAACTGTAGCAGGGAGCCGTTCTGAAAGAGACGCAGCCACATCAGCAAAGAAAAAAAAATCTAATTTCGCTGGTTTAAATGCCTATATATATGAGTTCATTTGAAGAGTTTCTTGCTGAGAATTTGTAACCAAAAACTAACAATTAAACGTGTTGAAACTCCGCCAAATTGAAATCTCATTTTGCGAAAACTTAGAACTTTCTCAGAAAGACTACTCAACTTGAGTTGTTCTTTATTTGCGAAAAATCTTCTAGCTTTGTATCGGTTTGAATCCTTACATTTGTCAGTTAAATCTAGAAGTCTACTAAGGGCAAATTTAATCTGTGACTTAAATCTTAGTAGTGTTTTTCGAAAGAAAACTCTTTGTAAAAACGCTAAACTCCTTCGCGGTTTGAAGGCAGTTTTAAGTCCTTAATTGTTTAAGGCAAAGAAAGTCCTCGATTGTTTGAGGCAAGGTAATAAGTCCTCTGTTGTGAGGCAATTTAATGTCCTTAATTGTTTAAGGCAAGGAAAGTCCTCTAGTGTTAGAGGCAAGTTAAGTCCTCGAGTTGAGGCAAGGAAAATCCACTTCGAGTTGTGAAGTGGAGGAAGTTCTTTACGTGTAAAGGCAGTGGTGTCTGGGAAGGCACATTCAGAAGAATATGCAAGGAAACTCTCAACTGAGGGTTGAGGACTGGAGTAGGTTGGTTAGAACCGAACTAGTATAAAAATCTCTTGTGTTAAGCTTTTTTCTCTACTCTTTTACTTACGCAATCTTTTGAGAAAACTCTAAACATAATCTTAACAAAAGGTTCATTCTGAACGTTTATCAAACTTAATCTGAAAAACAAGTTCATAAAAGATTCTCTTAAAACAAACTTCTTATAAAACTCAGAAAGATAACTTTCTCAGAAAGTTAAAGTTCTTAGAACCTTAACCTTCTCAGAAGGCTTATTCCGCTGCTAACTCTTGAATCCAGCTTGTTTATGAGTATAACAGCTTTCTACAAAAAGTTTCTAACGAACTAAAATTTCAAAACAAGCACGATTCAACCCCCCTTCTCGTGCACAAATACACCTTCAATTGGCATCAGAGCTCGGTCCTTAGGGGTTGAGCACTTAACAGTGTCAAGGAAAAAAGATCCAAGAAGGAAGAATGGACTCACCAGCTACATTTATATCTGATGGAGCATCGATCAACAGACCACCAATGTTCCTTGGAGACAGCTTCGACTATTGGCGTGATCGGATGACTCTATTCATCAAACACACAAGTCTGTGAAAGTGTATAAGTGCACGAGAAGGGGGGGTTGAATCGTGCAAGTTTTAAAAATTACTTCTTAAAACTTTTACTTAGAAAGCTGTTTTTACTCAGAAGGTAGGATTAAGAGTTTGCAGCGGAAATTGCTTTCTGAGAAGATTAAGTTTCTGAGAACTTAGTCTTTCTGAGAAAGTTCCTTTCTGAGGAATTTTTAAGAAAATGACTTAAGGTTTGAATTTCTTAAAAGCTTTCTGATTTTGATCAATAAAATTTTCAAGATACCTCTTAATTAGAATCGTGGTAGAGTTTTTCTCAATTATTTATGCAAGTAAATAGCAAGGGAGAAAAGCTTAACACAAAGAGTTTTATACTGGTTCGGTTATAACCAACCTACTCCAGTCCTCAACCTTCAGTTGAGAGTTCTTGGATATTCTTCTTAAAGTGCCTTCCCAGACAACAATGCCTTTACCACGTAAAGGACTTCCACCACTTCACAACCCGAAGTGGATTTCCTTGCCTCCAACACTAGAGGACTTCCTTGCCTTAAACACTTAAGGACTTCCTTGCCTCACAATCGAGGATTTCCTTGCCTTAAACAATTAAGGACTTTGAACTTTGCCTCAAACACCAGAGGACTTAAAAACTGCCTTCAACCAACGAAGGACTTAGCGTTTTTCGGGAAGTTGTTTTTGCTTCGAAAATCAACTACTAAGATTAAGTTACACACTTAATTTGACCCTTAGTAGACTTCTAGATTTAACTTACAAATGTAAGAATTTACACCGATTCAGAACTAGAAGATTTTGCAAAGTTAGAAGAACAATTTCGTAAAAATTGTCTTTCTGAGAAAGTTCTAAGTTTTCGCAAAATGATTTTCAATTCAACAGAGTTTTGGCACGTTTAATCAAGAGTATTTTGCACAAGAGTTTCGTCACATTGCTCTGGAATTGAACTCATATATATAGGCATCAAAGAGCCGCGAAATTAGAAGTTTTCACTTTGCTTATGTGGCTGTGTCCTTTTCAGAACGGCTCCCTGCTACAGTCAGCGCGAAATGAGGAACTTTTCAGAACTGCACAGTGCGCGTGTTCCCACTTCCTTAGCTAGTTGTAGCGAGCTTTCTGAGACTGCTTGCGATCCCATGAGTCCAGACACTTGGTTGCTTCTGAGTCCAACCTTCTAAGAGTTGTACGGACTTCTGAGGCGAACCTTCTGAGGCGAACCTTCTGAGGGAAGACCCTTCTGAGAACTACTAGTCGCAAAGTCTTCTGAGACCCTTCTGAGGCGACAGTGTTCTTTCCTCAGAAACATGTTTTCACCTTCTGCGCTTCTGAGACATCCTTTCTGATATCTTTGGCGCTATGATTTTATCAATTGATCTCAAGGCTACTTGATGTTTTGTCTTGGTCTTTGCTCATGGTATTGCAATAATTTAAAGCTTTCTGAGACACTTAGCGCACATATTAGCAAAACCTTAAGTAAAATTTTTATACTTATGGCTTACCTTGTTATCATTAAAACTTTCATAACTCTAAGAGAATTATGCCTAATTCTCTCAGAAGGGTTCTGGAGCTTACAATCTCCCCCTTTTTGATGATAACAACTTAAGTCTTAAGATAATAATTTTGCTTAAGTTCAGAAGTGTTTCTGAGTAAGTTCACGACTTATTCAGAATGCACTTTTGCTTTCTTAGAAACTAACTTAGCTTTCTGATAGAAGACTTAGTTATTTTCTTAGAAGGCTGTGATAATCAACAGTTAAATTATGCAATATATGATTACTGTTTGAGATTATCAATTTCATAGCGTGTATTTCTTGATGAATATATGTATGAATTTCAGAAATACAAGGCTAAGTAAATCAAGAGATGCCAAATAATAAAAATGAGCATAAAGTAAAGTAAAGTATGAGTTGCCAAACTAATGATTTTTCATTGATGGTTTTGTAAAGATACAAAATATTTGGCTCCCCCTAAGTTGTTGCTCCCCCTAAGTTCTAGCCTAGTGTTTACGAATAGCCAATGTACAAAATTTTATCATTTATCTACTCCCCCTTTGTTATATCAAAAAGGGTGGCTAAGACATAAACGCCATCATTGACTTAGAACTACTGTCTTCTGGCAATGTAACGTAGCAGCTGGCATATCTCCATGAGAATCTCGCTCTGAGTCGCATTCTGAGCGCATTCGGGAGGTAGTTCAGAGGTAGTGGAAGGCTGTTGAGAAGATGAGGGTTGAGATGAAGGAGGGCGAGAGACTTCAGCCTCAAGTACTTCATCGATGATATCCCTCTTTTGATATTCAGGAAGTTCTTCTTCTTGGACAGCTTTGCCTTCAATAGCAGCGAGTTCAGTAGAAGGCTGCCTTTGAGTGTCCTCAGAAACTAGAGCAAGATCTAGATCAGAAGGTTGCCTAGCTGTTGGTTGCTCCATAGCACCAGAGGTCTGAGCATCTTCGGAGAGGTTGAAAGTGGAGATCTGGCTATGTATGGGTTCGATGCATTTCAACTTCTCAGTTCGACCAAAGAAAGGTCGAAATTGCACAGAGGGTGGTGTGACTACCATTCTTCCCAGCTGAAAGCCGGAACCAATCATTGAGTCCGTAATCGAGAAGGTGGGACCTTGTTGATCAAAGGATGTAGGAGGAACCTCTGTTATATCTAGAGGAGGAACCTCTGGTTCCTTCTGAGAGTCCTTCTCAGATAGAGTTCCTTCTAAGGAACTGTGGGCAACAAATGCCTCAACTGCTGCAACTCCGGCAGCCATGGTAGCGTCAGCGCCCACCTCTGAGCTGAGCCCAGTGCTGGTGGTCCCTGGCACTACTTCATGTGTTGAGACATGAGTTTCCTCATGTTCCAAAGGGATCTCAAAAGAGAGGAGACCAACCTCAGAAGTTGGTTCAATTAAGGCTTCCTCATGCTGTAGTTGTTGTTGTGGTTGCATCTGAGCAGCTTCTGGAGTCTCAGAAGGTTGATCCAGTTCCTTCTGGACGTCAAGCATCGTCTGAGCCAATGACTCAGCATTCACAGTGGCAACTTCAGTTGTGGTTGCCTCAGAAAGTTCCACCATAGAAACCTCAGATGGCTTCTTCTGGGGCTCTTTCTTGGAGCTTCAAGCATCTGGAGTGCGATGCTCAATGCGAAAGCTTGCTGCATCCTCTTCTTCTGAAGAAGAATCAGCAACATTTCCTCCATGCCCCTGAATGTCTTCTCTGGTAGGGGAGACATTCCCAGAGGGGGAGGAGTGATGAGAAGCTTCTGCTTCTTCTGCAACAGCAGCAGCAGTAGCAGTAGCGGTGGTGGCAGCAGTAGCAGCAACTGCTACAATTTCTTTACCCGTCGGCTTCGGCGGGCTCTGTTTCTTAGTGGTTTTTATCCCCACTCCTTTGTGAGTCTTTCCCTGATATTTCAAGGAATGTAGGAGTTTAGTTTTAAATTTGGTGGGTTTAAAACCAGCAACAAAATCAAAAACAGGAATTGAAGTAGAAGAAGATTTAAGAAATGAAGGTGGAGTTTTAGAGTAAGCGTTTACCAAACAACCACGTTTCTTTTTCCCTTCTGGTGGCACGTCTGGGACTTGGAGAGTTGGAGGTGCTTTCCTCTTTCTGGTTAGGAGTTGCTCAGAAGTTGTCTCTTCTGAGTCTTCAGCAGCCTCAACAACCTCAGGTTCCTTCTGAGGAGTCTTCTGAGCTTCCTCAGAAGCCATACTCCTTGTTACCCTTGTTGGAGAAGGATGAGTCACCTTTTGCGTCTTCTTCTTCTTTTCTGAAGGATCGGAAACCTTTTCTTTTCCTTTTTCAGCCTTAGAGGGTTGTTTGGTGCTAGCAGCTCCCTTGTAAGGCTTTGCTTCCTCCTTCTTCTTAGGTGCCCCCGTCTCTGGTACCTTCTTCTTCTTTATGTTGTTGAAGGTGACCATGGTGAATTTGCTGTGGTTGAGGACATATTCATAGTCTTCAAGGGGGAAAGAGAAATGGTCGAGGATTCTGGTCAGAAGGCTTCTGTAAGGTAGACTTGTGAGAGCCCTCTTAGGATGAGCCTGGTGCATCATGTAGTTGAGCACCATCCTCCCAAAATCTACTCTTTCCTTCTTCAGCAGGTGGTATAATAGGCATGCATCCATGGTGGTAACGTTCCCCATGTCTCCAATCCGAGGGAGAAGGGTATGTTGAACAACTGAGAAGATGATTCTGGCCTCTTGCGTAAGATGAGGCACCTTTACCCCCTTGAGTGGTAGGCTGTTGCTACCAGTCAGAAGTGTCACTACTTCTTCTTCTGAGTCATCTACCTCCTTGACCCATTCTGGGTCGTCGGCGATGACAGCACCACCATTCAAGGTCTTGAAGACTTTGTTGATGTCAGAGGAGGAGAAGCGGATCTGTTGGTCACCAATCGTGCTCTTGACCCCTTTGTTGGTGAACCTTTCTATTTGCGAATAGAATGCTCTCACCACATTTGGGTAGCACACGTCCTCGGAACTCATCATGGCTGGCCATCCAGGTTGCTTGAGGAAGGTGAATTGAAGTTCATCCACTTGATTGTATACATTGAGAGGTAGTACCCTTCCCATAGCAAGATTTCTTGGAAGATAAGTCTTGTGGAATAGGGACTGCATTTCCTCATTGTCGTAGAGAATATCTTCGGATATTTCATTGAGGTTGTTTCTCATTAAGCCCTTGATCTCTCCAGAGAAGGCCATTTGAAAGAAGGGTTTAAGTTTGAGAAGAAGTGAGAGGAGATAGAGAAGAACAAGAGAGAGAGATAGCAGAGAGAGAGCGAGAACAGATGAAGATTGAAAAACGAGGAGAGGTTTTGGCAGGGTTTGGGTAAGTTTTAAAGCGCAAAGTGCTCAAATGAAATAATGCCATGAGTATTTATAGAAATGGCTTGTAACTAGCCGTTTCTGACACTTATCCAAAAGTTACCGTTGGTAACTTGTTTCTCGGAAGGTACCTTTCTGAGAGCAGTGGTCCTTCTGAGAAACCCTCCTTCTGAGAAATGTTTCAGAAGATCTCCTTTCTGAGAGATGAGTCTTCTGAGAACAAATTTTCTCAGATAGAGTTTTTCTGTGTTTTCCTACTTCTAGCTCAGAAGCTTAGTTCTATTGTTTGTCTCAGAGTCTAAACTAGGACTAAGGGGGGTTTCTAAGAAACATTTTTTAACTTCAAAGTACTTAGAAACGTCTTAGATTAAGAAGTCCTTTCAGAACATCGAAACGATCCTCGGGTAAAGGCTTTGTAAATATATCTGAGATTTGATCCTCAGTATTCACAAATTTAAGTTCAATGTCGCCTTTTTGCACATGATCCCGAATAAAATGATGTTTTATATCAATGTGCTTGGATCGAGAGTGCTGAATAGGATTCTTAGCTAAGTTGATAGCACTTGTATTATCACAGAGGATAGGGATTTTGGTGTACCTTAATTGATAATCAAGTAGCTGATTCTTAATCCAGAGCATCTGAGAACAGCAGTTTGCAGCAGATACATATTCAGCTTCAGCAGTTGATAGGGCGATCGTATTTTGCTTCTTGCAAGACCAAGTGATCAAGCATTTTCCAAAGAAGCAGCAGCAGCCACTTGTGCTTTTGCGATCGATCCTATCTCCAGCGTAGTCAGCATCACAGTATCCTACAACATCAGAAGAACAACCTTTCTCGTACCAAAGACCAAGATTAGTAGTTCCACTTAAATATCGTAAAATTCGTTTAATTGCAGTTAAATGTGATTGCTTAGGCTTAGACTAGAATCTAGCACAGATCCCAACACTGAGTTGGATATCTGGTCTGGAGGCAGTTAAGTAGAGAAGTGAGCCAATCATCCCTCGATAGTTGCTTTCTGAGACTTTCTCACCATCTTCATCCAAGTCAATTACTTGAGAGGGATGCATGGGAGTGCTCATGGGTTTGGCCTTATCCATCAGAAACTTCCTCAGAAGTTCTTTGGTATACTTCTCTTGATGAATAACTGTCCCTTCTGACTCTTGCTTGATTTGCAATCCTAGGAAGAATTTTAATTCTCCCATCATGCTCATCTCGAATTCACCTTGCATAAGCTTGGAGAATTCTTTGCAAAGGCATTCATTGGTTGCGCCAAAGATTATGTCATCAACATAAATCTGGACAATCAAGAAGCCAGAGTCTTCTGAGAGTGTAAAGAGAGTTGTGTCCACTTTCCCTCTTGAGAATCCGTTTTTAAGTAGGAAAGAGCTCAATCTATCGTACCAAGCTCTTGGAGCTTGTTTCAGACCGTAGAGAGCCTTTGTAAGCTTAAATACGTGATCCGGGAACGCATCATTCACAAAACCAGGAGGTTGTTTTACATAAACTTCCTCAGAAAGGTATCCATTTAAGAAGGCAGACTTAACGTCCATCTGATAGAGTTTGAAACCTTTGTGTGCAGCAAAAGCTAGCAACATTCTGATAGCTTCCAATCTTGCGACTGGAGCGAAAGTTTCATCGTAATCTATCCCTTCTTGTTGGTTGTACCCTTGAGCAACCAATCTGGCCTTGTTTCTCACGACTTGACCGTTTTCATCAAGTTTGTTTCGAAACACCCATTTAGTTCCAATGACACTCTTGCCTTTGGGCTTCTGAGTTAGTTTCCAAACCTGATTTCTCTCGAATTGGTCAAGTTCATCCTGCATGGCATTTACCCAGCTAGGATCATCTAACGCCTCTTCTATGGAGTCTGGTTCAAGTTCAGAAACCATAGCAAGATTTGTATAGTTCCTTCTGGTTCTTACGCCACGTTCTTCATTCTGAGAGACGTTCTTCAAGTCTCTTGAACCTCTAATCCTTTTAGGAGTAGGGTTCTGAGAAGGAGACACAGAGGGTTCTCTTTCTGAGTCATCAGAAGCTTGACCTTCTGAGAGTCTAGGTTCCATTGCATTTGGAGAAGTAGATTCTCTAGGTTCTGGAGCTTCGATGATGCTACTGGATTTTTCTTTAGATGGAGATGGTTGTTCCATGGGTTGGAAATCAGTTTCATCATCTATAAGAATTTTCTTTTTGGCTTTCTCAGAAGTGATGTTGAGTTTCTCAAACTCATCTTCTAAGTTAGCATCTTTCTGAAACATGTCCTTACTAAGTTCTTTGAACTTAATATGGATTGTCTCTTCAACACATTTACTCCTTTTGTTATATACTCTGTAAGCTTTATAGACTGAGGAGTATCCTAGGAAGTATCCATCATCGGACTTAGGATCAAACTTAGAGAGTTTGTCCTTTGTGTTGAGAATAAAACAAGAAGAACCAAATATATGGAAATAAGAGATGTTTGGTATCTTATTCTTCCATAGCTCGTAAGGTGTCTTTTTCAGAATTGGTCTCAGAGAGACTCGATTCTGAATGTAGCATGAAGTATTAACTGCTTCAGCCCAGAAACCTTTTGAAAGTCCACTTTCTAAGAGCATTGTTCTTGCCATCTCTTGAAGGCTTCGATTCTTTCTCTCAGCCACTCCATTTTGTTGAGGAGTTCTGGGAGATGAGAATTCGTGAGCAATGCCCAGATTTTCACAAAACTTTTCGAAAGCATGATTCTCGAATTCACCACCATGATCTGATCTTATGGTTTGAATATGAGAATCCTTTTCTATTGAAACTCTTTTTGCAAATGCTTTGAACTTTTCAAAAGTTTCTTCCTTAGAGGCTAGGAAGAAGACCCAAGTGAATCTAGAGTAATCATCCACTATGACAAGACCATAGCGTTTTCCAGAAAGGGAAGTCGTTCTGGTTGGTCCAAAGAGATCCATGTGGAGCAGTTCCAGTGGTTTATGAGTAGATATACCACTTTTACTGGGAAAGGAAGCTTTGGTCTGTTTCCCTTTTTCACAGAAGTCGCAGGTTGCATCTTTCTGATACTTAATGCTGGGAAGGCCCTTTACAAGTCCTTTCTGAGAAAGTTCAGAAAGGAGTCTCATATGGACATGACCAAGTTTCTTATGCCATAGCCATTTGTCTTCTTGGACAGAGACAAGACACTCCACGTTTTGATCCTTTAGATCATCCAGATGAATAACATAGATATTACCAACACGTTTTCCTTCCAGAACGATCTTGTCATTTGTGAGATTAATCACATGACAATACTTGGCATAAAACTCAACCTTTAAGCCTTTGTCACAAAATTGACTGATGTTTAATAGATTGTGAGTTAAACCATCGACCAAAAGTACATCTGAGATTTGGTGAGAGGAATCCTTACCAACATCTCCGATTGCAGTGACTCTTCCCTTAGCGCCATCACCGAATCGCACTGTTCCGCCTTTCTTGGGCTTGAGGCTTCTGAACCAGTGCTTGCTTCCAGTCATGTGCCTCGAGCAGCCACTATCAAGGTACCACTGCTCATCGTGGTGGTGGAGCAGCGCTTGATGATGTACCTGCAGTCACAAAGTAAATAGATTTAGGTACCCATTCTTTGTTGGGTCCTTGCTTGTTAGCTTTCTTGGACTTTTGCCTTCTTTTCTTAGAAGGGTTATGGTTTTGAGAGTCAGAACCCTTTTGTTTGCCCTTTTCAGAAGCACTTGCTTTCTGAGAAGTTTTACCCTTCTGAGAGGGATTAGTTTTCTTAGAAGGCTTTGCTTTCTGAGTTTTCTTCTTAGCCTTCTGAGGCTTAGAGATTTTTCCCTTTTTCAACATAGGGCAATTTTCAGAACCATGACCACTCTTAAAACATATAATGCACATGCGAGTTGACTTGGTTAAGGATGGATCAAGATCATGTGGTTCAAAGACTTCTTCATATCCAAGACCACTTTTGTCTTTATAGGGTTTTTGACCCCCAAGCAAAAGATTTAGCATCTTTTCACCATTTACCATCTTAACTAAGTCAGAGGTTAGAAGTTCATTTGTCTTTTGCAGTTCGATCATGGCCTTTTCAGCCTTCTCTACTGTGATTGAAGACAGACTTTCTAATGCTTGATACAGGTCATGACTTTTAAGGTATCTATCCTAGAAGTCGTCTCTTTCAAGCTTTAGGTTCTGAACCTCTTGAGTTAGTCTTACATTTTCAGCTTCTAAATTTTTAAAAGATTTTTTGAGATTGCTGAAACTGTTAGCTAGCTCGTTTGAGTCTTTCAGAAGATCATAATAAAGTTCTGAGAGCTCATCGTATGAATATGAGATAGGAGGAGAGTTTGGTACCTCTTCTGACTCAGATTCTGTTTCCAGAATGTAGTCAGTACCGGCCATGAAGCAAACATTAGCTTCCTCTTCACTTGCTGACTCAGAGCCTTCCTCTTCTGAGTCACTCCATGTAGCCGCCATTGCCTTCTTTTTCTTCTTGGGAATGAACTTCTTCTTTCCCTTGTTCTGAGGGCACTCCGTTCTGAAGTGGCCCTTTTCTCCACAGCCAAAACATGTGGTATCAGAAGGCTTTGACTTTCCTTTTCTGGGGGTGATCTCTTTGTCTTTGCTTGGTCTTCTCTTCCAAGCTTTCTTCATTTTCCTTACTAGAAGAGAGATGTCATCTTCATCGGAGTCTGAGTCTTGATCGTTTCCAGACTCAGATATTTCTTCAGCCTTTAGGGCTTTTGAAGTCTTTTTGATCTGACTTTTCAGAGCCAGAGCTTTCTGAGGTCTTGAGGATGAAGATGGTCCTCCAAGCAGTCCTTCAAGCTCAATCTCATGAGTTCTGAGTGAGCCAAACAATACATCTAAACTAGCTGATTTAGATCCTTTGCTTCTGGATCGCTGTCACCTTTGGGCGCCACTTGGCAGAGAGGCTTCTGAGAATTTTCCTCACCATCTCAGCGTTGGAGTAGGTCTTTCCAAGACCTTTAGCTGATTTATGATGTGGAGAAACCTTATTGACATGTTGTCAATGGTTTCCTCAGGTTGCATGCAGAAGGACTCGTACTTATGTACGAGCATTGATATCTTGGTTCCTTGACTTCATCATTTCCTTCATGCAGCATGTGTAGTCTCTCCCAAATTTCTTGAGCGGTGTCACACGAAACAATCTTGTCGTATTCTACCTGGGCAAGGCGCAGAGAAGAATGTATTTAGCTTGAAGTTGAGTTGTATCTTCTCCTTCATCTCTTGAGTCCATTCGTCCTTAGGGACTCGTCTTGTATAGGTTCTGAGTGCTGGAGGTGCCACTCCTGGCTCAGCGTCTGTTGCAACTACAGCATCCTCTGTAATTGTCTGCAGCGCTGATAGTCTCCATTCTCGATCCTATCCCATAAGTCCAGACTGGTGTGCTTGATGAAAATAGCGTCATCCTGTCACGCCAGTAGTCGAAGCTGTCTGCGAGAACATCGAGGTCTGTTTATGAAGCCCCATCTGATATGAATGCAGCTGGTGAATTCATATTTCCTTTCGTGGATCTTTTTCCTTGACACTGCTAAGTGCTCAACCCCTTAAGGACGAGCTCTGATACCAATTGAAAGTGTATAGTGCACGAGATGGGGGGGTTGAATCGTGCAAGTTTTAAAAATTACTTCTTAAAACTTTTACTTAGAAAGCTGTTTTTACTCAGAAGGTAGGATAAGAGTTTGCAGCGGAAATTGCTTTCTGAGAAGATTAAGTTTCTGAGACTTAGTCTTTCTGAGAAAGTTCCTTTCTGAGGAATTTTTAAGAAAAATGACTTAAGGTTGAATTTCTTAAAAGCTTTCTGATTTTGATCAATAAAATTTTCAAGATAACCTCTTAATTAGAATCGTGGTAGACGTTTTTCTCAATTATTTATGCAAGTAAATAGCATAGGGAGAAAAGCTTAACAACAAAGAGTTTTATACTGGTTCGGTTATAACCAACCTACTCCAGTCCTCAACCTTCAGTTGAGAGTTCTTGGATATTCTTCTTAAAGTGCCTTCCCAGACAACAATGCCTTTACCACGTAAAGGACTTCCACCACTTCACAACCCGAAGTGGATTTCCTTGCCTCCAACACTAGAGGACTTCCTTGCCTTAAACACTTAAGGACTTCCTTGCCTCACAATCGAGGATTTCCTTGCCTTAAACAATTAAGGACTTTGAACTTTGCCTCAAACACCAGAGGACTTAAAAACTGCCTTCAACCAACGAAGGACTTAGCGTTTTTCGGGAAGTTGTTTTTGCTTCGAAAATCAACTACTAAGATTAAGTTACACACTTAATTTGACCCTTAGTAGACTTCTAGATTTAACTTACAAATGTAAGAATTTACACCGATTCAGAACTAGAAGATTTTGCAAAGTTAGAAGAACAATTTCGTAAAAATTGTCTTTCTGAGAAAGTTCTAAGTTTTCGCAAAATGATTTTCAATTCAACAGAGTTTTGGCACGTTTAATCAAGAGTATTTTGCACAAGAGTTTCGTCACATTGCTCTGGAATTGAACTCATATATATAGGCATCAAAGAGCCGCGAAATTAGAAGTTTTCACTTTGCTTATGTGGTTGTGTCCTTTTCAGAACGGCTCCCTGCTACAGTCAGCGCGAAATGAGGAACTTTTCAGAACTGCACAGTGCGCGTGTTCCCACTTCCTTAGCTAGTTGTAGCGAGCTTTCTAAGACTGCTTGCGATCCCTTGAGTCCAGACACTTGGTTGCTTCTGAGTCCAACCTTCTAAGAGTTGTACGGACTTCTGAGGCGAACCTTCTGAGGCGAACCTTCTGAGGGAAGACCCTTCTGAGAACTACTAGTCGCAAAGTCTTCTGAGACCCTTCTGAGGCGACAGTGTTCTTTCCTCAGAAACATGTTTTCACCTTCTGCGCTTCTGAGACATCCTTTCTGATATCTTTGGCGCTATGATTTTATCAATTGATCTCAAGGCTACTTGATGTTTTGTCTTGGTCTTTGCTCATGGTATTGCAATAATTTAAAGCTTTCTGAGACACTTAGCGCACATATTAGCAAAACCTTAAGTAAAATTTTTATACTTATGGCTTACCTTGTTATCATTAAAACTTTCATAACTCTAAGAGAATTATGCCTAATTCTCTCAGAAGGGTTCTGGAGCTTACAGTCTGGACCTATGGGACAGAATTGAAAATGGTGATTATCAGCCGCTACAGACAGTAACAGAGCAAGCTGTTGTTGCAGCATATGCAGAACCTGGAGCAGAACCTCCAGCGCCCAGAACGTACACCAGAAGAGTTCCCAAAGATGAGTGGACTCAAGATATGAAGGAGAAAATCCAACTGAACTTCAAGGCCAAGTATATTCTCCTTTGTGCTTTGCCAAAGGTTGAGTATGACAAAATAGTATCTTGTGACACAACTCAGGTGATTTGGGAAAGACTTCACATGCTGCATGAGGGCAACGATCAAGTAAAGGAAACGGAAGTTTCAATGCTCGTACACAAGTATGAGTCGTTCAGCATGCAACAAGACGAAACAATTGAAAACATGTCAATTCGATTGCTCCACATCATCAACCAACTGAAGATCTTGGGAAAGACCTATTCAAATGCTGAGATGGTGAGGAAGATTCTCAGAAGCCTCTCCTCCAGATGGCATCCTAACGTCACAACAATCCAAGAAGCAAAGGATCTAAATCAACTTGGTTTGGATGTGTTGTTTGGCTCACTCAGAACGCATGAGATAGAGCTAGAAGGTTTGTTGGGCGGACCTTCTTCCTCTAAGCCTCAGAAGGGACTCGTACTCAAAAGTCAAGTGAGGAAACCTTCTAAGGAACTCAAGGCTGCAGAAAGTTCCGAATCCGAGGATGAGCCAGATTCAGAATCTGAGGATGACGACATCTCTCTGCTAGTAAGGAAAATGAGAAAGGCTTGGAAAAGCAGGCCAAGAAAGGGCAAGGAAATCGCTCCCAATAAAGGAAAAGTCAAAGCCTCAGAAGCCACATGCTATGGATGTGGGGAGAAAGGACACTTCAGAACCGAGTGTCCTCAGAACAAAGGGAAGAAGAAATTCATCCCTAAAAAGAAGAAGGCTATAGCTGCTACTTGGAGCGACTCAGAAGGAGAAGGCTCAGAACCTGCAAGTGATGAAGAAGCAAACGTTTGCTTCATGGCTGATGATGACTACATTCTGGAAATAGAATCTGAGTCAAAAGAGGTACCTAACTTTCCTCCTCTTTCATATTCTTATGATGAACTTTCAGAACTCTATGATGAGCTTTTGAAAGATTCAAATGAATTAGCAAACAATTTCAGCTCACTTAAAAAGTCTTTTAAAACGCTTGAAGCTGAAAATGCGAAGCTAATTCAAGATGTAAGAAATCTAAAGCTTGAAAGGGACGACTTCAAAGATAGATATCTGAGAAGCCACGAACTTTATCAAGCCTTAGAAGACATGTCTTCTGTAACTATAGAGAAGGCTGAATTAGCCCTAATAGAGCTACAAAAGACTAATGAACTTCTTACTTCTAATCTGGTAAAGATGGTCAATGGTGGGAAGATGCTAACCCTTTTACTTGGAGGTCAAAGACCTTACAAAGATAAAAGCGGTCTAGGATATGAAGAAGTTTTTGGAACCCATGACCTTGATCCATCTTTAAATCAGACACCTCGCATGTGCATAACATGTTTTAAAGAGGGACGTGGATCTGAGAACTGCCCCATGCTTGAAAAAGAAAAAAACCTCTCTGCCTCAGAAGGCTAAGAGAAATAGAAAACCTCAGAAAGCTAAGTCTTCTCAGAAGACTAACTCTTCTCAGAAGAGTAAGACTTCTCAAAAAGCTAAAGCTTCTAAAAAGGGAAAAGAAAAGGCTTCTGAGTCTTAGAACCATATCCCCCCCTAAGAAAAACAGACAACAAAAGGTCAAGAAAGCTAACAAGAAAGGACCCAACAAGGCATGGGTACCTAAATCTATTAACTTTGTGTCTATAGGTGCATCAACAAGCACTGCTCCACCACCAAGATGAGCAGTGGTACTTGGACAGTGGCTGCTCAAGGCACATGACTGGAAGCAAGCACTGGTTCAGAAACCTCAAGACTAAGAAAGGCGGAACCGTGCGCTTTGGTGATGAAGCTAAGGGAAAAGATATTGCGATAGGAGATGTTGGTAAGGATAATTCTCACCAAATCTCTGTTGTTATTTTAGTTGATGGTTTAACACACAATCTATTAAGCATTAATCAATTCTGTGACAAAGGCTTAAAGGTTCAGTTTTATGCCAAATATTTCCATGTGATTAATCTCACTGGCAAGATAGTTCTAGAAGGAAAACGAGTTGGTAACATCTACGTTATCCATCTAGATGATCTAAAGGATCAAAATGTGAAGTGTCTTGTCTCTGTCCAAGACGACAAGTGGCTTTGGGATAAGAAACTTGGTCAGGCCTACATGAAGCTTCTTTCTGAGCTCTCTCAGAAAGAACTTGTAAAGGGTCTTCCCAATATCAACTATCAGAAGGATGCTACCTGCGACTTCTGTGAAAAGGGAAAACAGACCAAGGCTTCTTTTCCTAGCAAAAGTGGGGTCTCTACCAAGAAACCACTTGAACTGCTTCACATGGATCTCTTTGGACCAACTAGAACGACTTCCCTTTCTGGAAAATGCTATGGTCTTGTCAAAGTGGATGATTATTCTAGATTTACTTGGGTATTCTTTCTGGCTTCTAAAGAAGAAACATTTGAAAAATTCAAAGCCTTTGCAAAAAGAGTTTCAATTGAAAAGGATTTGATATTCCTGATATTGCTTTCTATATGTTCTAAGTGGTTAAAAGGTTTAAATCATATGTTTACATGTTGATTTAAGTCTGTATTAATTGATTTGGTAATATTGGACATTAAAGAATCAAGTTTGAGAATTCAGAAGATTGAAACTCAATTTCTGCAGAGTTCAAAAGATTGATAGTTTTGAAACTGTATTTGAATCTTCTGAGTTCGGAAGATTGAGATTCAGTAGTTTGTTTTGATATTTTGATTGTATCTTGTTAATTGGATTGGTTCAGAGGATTGAATATATCTGTATTAAGTCAGAAGATTGATACTTGATTGATTGAATTGATTGGTTGTGCATCATAATCCGTTGCATAATATTTGAGTTTAATATTCTGATTCATAATATTGTTTTGACATTTTCTTATTGTATTTTGCTTAAAAACTAATCTTTGACAAGTTGAGAAGCTTGATCAGTTTTTAAAGTGCAAATTATAAATAAAGAATTTTTGAAATTCAAGAAAAGTTAACAACCAATTCACCCCCCTCTTGGTGTGGAAGCATAGCTTAGAGGCATTCCTCTGGAATTCCCTCACACTAACAATTGGTATCAAGAGCCTTGGTCTACTCAAATTGAAGAACCTTTGTGCTGGTTATTCAAGAAGTTTCTGTAAAAAGAATCGAGTTAAAGATCCAAGAAAAGCTATGGCAAATCAAGTTAATTTTCAAGTTTCTGAAGGACAATCCATCAACACACCACCTCTCTTTAATGGAACAGCCTATGCCTATTGGAGAGATAAGATGCAACTCTTTATTGAATATAACAGAACCCTTCCGAGAGAAATCTCTATATTTTTCTTTGATATACAAAGGTTTTAATGATAGCAAGTAAGCCATAACGATAAATATTTTACTTAAGAATTTGCTAATATGTGTGCTCAAGTGTCTCAGTATAATATAAAATTGTTGCATTCCTTGAGAAAGATCAAGATAACAACGAGTAACCTCAAGATTAAATGATGAAATCAATGCGTGAAAGATATCAGAAAGGATGTCCAAGAAACGCGAAAGGTGAAAGTGTGTTTCTGAGGAAAGAACTTAGTCGTCTTAGAAAGGTCTTAGAAGGCCTTGTCGACTAATGGTTCTCAGAAGGGTCTTCCCTCAGAAGGGTTCGTCTCAGAAGTTCGTACACATCTCAGAAAGTTGGACTCTGAAGCAACCAATCTCTACACTCAAAGGACTAGCAAACAGCTCAGAAAGCTCGCAACGACAAGCTGGATATGTTGGAACTTGTGCACTGTACATGTCTGAAAAGTTCCACGATTTCCACTGACTGTAGCAGGGAGCCGTTCTGAAAGAGATGCAGCCACATCAGCAAAGAAAAAGCTATAATTTCTCCGGTTTAAACGCCTATATATATGAGTTCATTTGAAGAGTTTCTTGACGAGAATTTGTAACCAAAAACTAACAACTAAACGTGCTGAAACTCTACCAAATTGAAATCTCATTTTGCGAAAACTTAGAACTTTCTCAGAAAGACTACTCAACTTGAGTTGTTCTTTATTTGCGAAAAATCTTCTAGCTTTGTATCGGTTTGAATCCTTACATTTGTAAGTTAAATCTAGAAGTCTACTAAGGGCAAATTTAAGCTGTGATGTGACTTAAATCTTAGTAGTGTTTTTCGAAAGAAAACTCTATGTAAAAACGCTAAAGTCCTTCGCGGTTTGAAGGCAGTTTTAAGTCCTTAATTGTTTAAGGCAAGGAAAGTCCTCGATTGTTTGAGGCAAGGTAATAAGTCCTCTGCTTGTCTATAGGCTAGTTTCTGTTTATTTACTAACAAATTGTTTCCATTGTGCAAGACAAGTCCAAGACTTGATCTTTATTTTTAGTAATTTTCAGAAATAGGTTTTATTGGTGTAACGTGATTCAACCCCCTTCTCACGTTTCACTACCTACAGCAATGAAATGAAATGCAAGTTGAGATTTAAGTAGTAATTAATTTATGAAAAGTGGCTTAGAATTGATGAGTTATTGCTTTCGGATCATAGTCAGCTCTGAATCACGCCCTCATGGTTTAAGAATACATGTTGGTATGAATATTAGTTAGACTAAAACCCCAAATTGGTCCCTGAGATTTACCGTGCGGGACAAATTGGTCCCTGAGATTTACCGTGCGGGACAAATTGGTCCCTGAGATATTTATAATCCACTCGTGGTCCCTGACATTTGCACTAATATGGACAAGTTAGTCCCCCCGTTCAATGACCGTTTGAAACGTTAACATAGTTAGTCCCTTCATTAGGGATTTGTTTGTCTACTATTCTAGTTCATTAAGGACTATAATGTCTCTTTTTGTTAACGTTTCAAATGGTCATTGAACGGAGGGACTAACTTGTCCATGTTAGTGCAAATGTCAGGGACCACGAGTGGATTATGAATATCTCAGGGACCAATTTGTCCCGCGCGGTAAATCTCAGGGACCAAATTGGGGTTTTAGTCTATTAGTTATTCAATTTAATTTAGACATCAGTATAGTTTAGTAATATTAATTGATTGAAATGTTGTTATTCATAGGTAATTACTATCTAGTTGATGTTGGTTATACAAATGGTAATGGGTTCTTAGCATCATATCGTGGAACTCGTTATCATGTGCAAGAATGGTTTCAAGATTCACGTGCATCGTGAAACTACTAAGAGTACTTTAACAAGAAGCACTCATATGCTAGAAACATCATTGAACGGTGTTTTGAATTGCTCAAGAAGTGATGGGCTATTCTAAGAAGTCTTTCACTTTATCCTATAGGGATCATAACTTCATAATAATTGCTTGTTGTTTACTACAAAATTATATTCGAATGAATATGGATACGGATCCTGAAGAGGTCGAGTCACTAGAGCCAGAGCATTTTCCTGACAGAGAAGAAGCACCTCCGGATGTAGCTGTGATTGGTAGCATTGAAACAAGTAATGAATGGACACAATGGCGTGACAACCTAGCAATGGAGATGTTTGAAGATTGGATGAGAGATCGTGAATAGTTTGTTTTTAAGTGGTTTTGATCTTTATGATGATATGTAGAGATGAACTTTAAGATGTATTGTTGAACTTTAATATGTTACAAAATTAGGAAGAATTTGATTCTATGGTGTCATCCCAATCTAGTTCTTATTTTTTTGGTGCTTTTTTCTTTCTCTTTTGATGTGTTATGTGGAAATGATGAACTTGGGAGTGGTGAAACATTTACTGTTTCAAGTTTAAGTTATCCTCAAACTAGGCTTAGGCCCTTTGATTTGCGATATATCAGAGGTGGGCGAGAAAATTTGTGATGACCCTTTTGTTTATATGATTGTTATTTGCTTTGTTCTTGTTGATGTTGTTCATCATTAAGCATTATTTAGTGTGAATTTTAATGGGTCAGGATTGAATTTTTATTTATAGGTGATTTTTTTACTTCTTCACTATGATTCATTATTATCATCATAATCCATTTGTCTTCAAGTTACTTTTTTTAAGAGTCTTCGGCAATTCTCTGATTGAATAGAATAATCATTGTGCAGTTTGTTTGTTTTTATATATTTCAGGGCTAAGGTTATTAAGAATTATGAGGTTGGTTTTATTTATGAGTCTTATGTTTTATGTTTTCTATTTGCTATTCTGATATAAATTTTATATATGGATAACTGATTATTTGGCAAAACCAGTGTAGCCTTATAATCATAAAGTTGGAAGAATTGGACACTGATTTGGAAAAATAGGACGCAATCTTATTCGATTGCGTGTTTGTCATTTGATTTGATATCTAGATTTTTATGCATTGGATTTATGTTTCAATTAGCTGCAACTATCTACAGAATCACTAACTGCAAGAAATGTTCACCTCTTTCTGAATTTGATTTTCGGTTGCTATGGAGAAACGCAATTGGACCGATGAGGAGACGAATTACTTTGTGTGCTTCTTGGAGGAACTGGTGGTCGATGGTCAAAGAGCTGATGTTGGGCAATTGAAACCAGCAGCAGCTTGGGAGAGATTGTCATTGAGGATGAAAGAGAAGTTTCCTCCAGTGGAGTTCACTATAAAACATTGCAAGAACAAGCATAAACGCTTAAAGGAGAAGTACCAATCTACTGTCGATATGCTAGCTTGCAGTGGATTTGATTGGAATGAAGAGAAACAATCAATTGAAGTGGATAGTAAGCAAGTACTTGAAATTTGCAATGTTTTAAAAATCAGACCGGACATTGAACCGGACGAGGAACTGGTTCACAGGTTCAACCGGTTGGACCGGGGTTCAACCGTATATAATTAAACATATATAAAAAATATATATTTATTTAATAATATAGATGCATATGATTAATTATATGTTATAAGACAATTAAAATGTATTAAAAATAATTTAAATAATTAATTATATATGATACAAAATAAAAAGTTAATAAAAAAACTATCAAAGTTTACGGGACATTAAGTCCATTTTGAGTTGGACCAAACACAAAGCCTGGGTGGATTTGGCCCATTAGTGGATTTGACCCATTAGGGTTAGAAGACCTAATCTTAAATTTACAATCTTCATCTTTCCTCTCTCGTGTTTCAACTTCTATCTTTGTGGGCAGCCAATCACCGTCACTATCATGGAGAGCATCATCTTTCATCTTTTTTCTCTGTAAAGAATCGCAACTCGCAAGTGCAGAATCAAGAGGCGTATTGTCAATTTGTCACCATGAAACGGTGGGTACACTGAAGATCATCACGGGCGGTGGTGCTCTTGCTCTCTCCGCCAATCGCGTTTGACGTACACGGACACAATAGTGGTGATGTCGCTGCTTGAGATTTCACCACTACCACCCACCACCACCACCGCACCACCACCTCGACTCGAGACCCCTCACTCTCTATTCTTTTTGTTTTAATTAAAATTGATAAAACGACTTTGTTTTTGGTTGGTTGCGCGGCTGTTGATCGGAACCGTTGAGCCGACTTCGTTCGTCGGTTCACCAGTTTTCGACCGGTTCACCGATTCAAAGCTGGTTTTTCACCTTCCCGGCTCATTGGCATAACCGGACCGACACTATGACCAATTCCTGGTCCAACCGGTTGGCCCGGTCCGGTTTTTAAAACAGTGGAAATTTGGGCTAAGGTATTTACTCTATATTTTCAATTGTTGTGTTTATTTAGTTGATGTATTTATTTTCAATTTGTTCATAATTTCATAAGAAAATTAATGTTTACATTGTTAAATCAATTACAAGGTGCCAGATTAGTATTATATGTGACAAAATCAAACTTTTGTTATGTATTGTTCTTCTTTAGAATCCTTTTTTTTGGTGGCAAATTTATAAGTAGAAAACATTATAAGTTGTTGTGTTTTGTATAATAAAAAAACAAAAAAATAAAAAAAATTGTGATTGAAAACAGTATCTTCTATATCAGCTAATGCTTTTTGCAATAACTTTTTGTTAGTTATGGATTTATGTGTATACTAATAAACCTTAAATTTTTCATATTTTAGTTCTTTTTTGTAGAGCAAGTTTTTATTGTTCAGTTTTGTAGTTTTACAATAAAATTATGTCACAATAATAATTTGCCTAAATTAAAACCAGTAATTTATATAGATGAACTCATTAATGTGTAATTCAACTCGTATAGGTTTGATTGTGGCAATATTATGCTACATTTTAGGTTGTACCATATATGTAATTAAATATTTTTCAATGACATAGGAATAAAAATTGATAATTAAGAATTATTATGTTAAAGGAGATATTATGTTCTAGTCATATATATGTTAGATTGATATGGTCAAAAAATAATAATTTGTAATTAATAATTACGTTCATGTCATAAATTATTTTTTTCACATTAAAATTAATGAATTAATGCCAATGGGAAATGTTAAAATTGATGATTTTTTTGTGCCCATTAAGCTCCATTGAAGGCACAAGGTTAGAAATTTTTTTTTTTTAATTAAAGGTATTAAAATCAATTACACATAATTGTTATATTGTACAAATAAAATAAACACAATACATAAATACAAGACACAACTTAAAATTTGTATTGTATAAGATAACAAACACAATACAAAAATATATAAATTTTATGTATGTGTATTTTATGTATTTGTATTTTTGACATGTATTATCTTGTATTCCAATCAAACGCAGCCTAAAAGAACATGAAAAAAAAATAAAAGTACTTAGTCCATTAAGGAATAAGTTAAACCAAAATTCACACAATATTCAACCATATTTCCTCATGTTATAATAACACACACTAAGTAGTCAATACATGTGGCATAAACTATACAAATAACAAAGAAAAATAATTATCTTACACCCCGTCTGACGGATAGGTAAATTTTTTAAATGTTCTGACCAAAATCAAAATGTTTTTTTTTAATAAAATCTAAAATCAAAACTTGCTTTTTTTTTTTAGGGACAAGAGAGATATTTAGTGCAATTTTGCAAGGATGATTTTGTGGTGAAAAATTTTCAACGGGTTTTGGGTTCAAAACTAAGGTTTGTCCAAAGCAACTATTTTCACATTGCACAAATTATAATGCTTCTTGTATATAATTTTTTCAGTTTTATTATCAATCATCTTATATTTTAATTATTTCACATATATAAACTCTTTAATAATTTCATAATAAAAATTGATTTTATGGCTATGTTTATTTTTGTGTTTCAGACATGAAACGCACGTTCAATTGCATTGAGCGTTGAAATTTTTTGTTTGGCTATATACTTTGGTTTTCCATTTAACGAAATTTTGACAGCGAACCCACGTTCATCTCAAAGCAACTAAAAGTTGTTTTTGTGTTGCGCTTTGAATGTTACAATAATATTTAATTTTTATCTTCCACCTTTGACCTTCATAGGATATATCACACTCTCTCTTAGTATTATCTCATAGACCCAATTACTCTCTCTCTCATACACACACATATAATGTGTTATTTAATAATTAATTTTTATGATTTTTTATTATAACTATTATATTATTATATTTAACATAATTTATATTCTATTATTTTAAAATAAAAATATTATTAGAAGTATAATATAAATTCATGACCTTATAATAATTATACATTTAAAAGTGATTTTATTAACATTATCCCAAAAATGTTTATTCTATCATAATTAATTTTAAGATAAAATTTTTAAATATAAATCACATTTACACAATAAAATCAACTATCTTATAAATAATAATATAAATAAAATATCAAAATAATAATTAAAACATAATTTAATGTCATGTTCTTTTTAGTAATTATTCATCCAAAAGTGATCTTGACTAACATTATCCAAACAATATTCATTCTCTTAAAATCAATTTTGATATAAAGTTGTCAAACATAAATCATGTTAGCACAAATTCACTTTTACCTAAAATCAATTCTACAAAATCAAGTTGAGTTCAACTCTAGTTTAATAAATGTCAATCCAAACACACACTATGTTATTTAAACATAAATTACGTTGACATCAGCTTACTTTTGATCAAAATCAATTTTATAAACTTAAGTTAGTACAAACTTGTGTTTACATAGTGTAATCTAATCTAAACACAACCTTATTCTTTAAAAAGTATAAATTTAGATTTCATTTTTGGGTCTGTGAAATTTTCACTTTTTTTTTTTGTCAAGAAATTTCCAAACTTTGTAACGCAAATATGGCTACAAAATCAAGTGGGAGGCATTTCAAGCGAGAAAAGAAAAAAAAACAATGAATGTGCTGGGAGTATCGTCGGCACTCAGCAGTCATTCATTGTTCGTCTGACATTGCCTGTCGTTTCACTCGTTTGGGCTATAAGTGTTTCTTAGAGCAACTCCAACGGTAAAAGAAATGAGTCCGCCTATTGTAGCACTGTCAGAACAAACAAGGACGCGGACCGTTGGAGCAGGGAACGAGAAGCAGGATGCGGGATGCGACTCGTTTTCTAAGTTAGCAAAATCCCTCTGAACGAGGACTACAAAGAGCAAATAATGTTTTGACATTAGGCAATAAAAGTTTTATATTTTAAAAATAAAAATGCACATTTAATCTTATAGTTGTTAGTGTGTTCAGAAATAACCATTGATATTCAACGGAAATATTTATATTTTCATCTATAAATATACATCATTATCACTCTTATATTTTCACAATTCATTCTACTCATTTCATAATTTCTCTCATATAAACTCTACTCATCTATTGTTTTCTCCAACAAATGGATCCTAATCAATTCAATCCATTTTTCAATTACATGCAATCCTCAAATTTTCCTCCAAATCCAAATGCCCAATTCTCTCAAAATTCAACATCTCAAAATGCAAATCAAAATTCCAAATTCCAAATTTTTTCCAAAATTTAAATCCCAAAATCTTCATAATTTAAAATTTCAAGTTCCTTCCAATAGTTATTTTCCTATATTTTCACAAACTCAAAATTCACAAACTACTCAACATCCATTCCCTGTCATGTTTAACCCATCATTTGCAAATATGGGCACATCATCTTTACCATTCCAACACAAATTGGGGTTTCCATACCAAGTTCTGTTGGTGTTGGTGGCTTAAATGACCAATCTAGTCAAGGGCCGATAAATTATAGTCCAAGTTCACGACATTCAGAATTTTTAAACCATGGTGGTTTAGATGCCATTGATCTCAATGATGATGCTGTTGAAGACCGCAAGCAAGTAAGCATTCACTGGAGATGGGAAGAGGATGAATTACTGATAAGTGCATGTTTGAATGTATCGATGGATCCTTTAGTCGGTACCGACCAAAAAGGTGATACATTTTGGAAGCGAATTCATTCTTATTGTCAAGAAAATAACGCAGACATGAAAAGAGGAAATGTGGTGTCAAGAAAAGATGGCATAAGATTAACACAGTGGTTCAAGGATTTGGTGGTTGTCACGATCAAGCTTCTCGAAATGTAAGAAGTGGGTCAAACAATGATGATATACTAGAGTTGACTCATAAACTCTATTCCACGAAGTATGGGAAAAAATTCACTTTCGAACAACATTGGAATATGCTTCAAAGGGAACAAAAATTGAGAACTCAATAAACACAAAGTGGAGGTTCAAAGAGAACAAAGTTGAGTGTTTCTGGAACATATTCATCCTCATCTAATCCAGAAACACCAATAAGTGAGGATGTTCATGTGGAGTCTCCAATTCGTCCTCAAGGATCTAAAAGAAGTAAGGGAGAGGGTAAAGGGAAAGCAAATATATCTTAGGGTATTGATGAAGATTGTGTTAAAATTCTTCAATCTTGTTCAATTCGAAAACTAGAATTCATTGAGGAATACAAGGAGGTTAAGGAGAAAGAGTTAGAGGAAAGAGAAAAGGAAAGACAAATGGAAATGGAAATGGAATAAAAAGAAAAGTTGATTGCAATCAAAGAAAAAGAGCTACAAGATTTGATGGAGATTAAAATGGCAGAAATAAAGTCAAAGGAAAGAGAAATGGATATGCAAATACTTCATGCAGACACATCCACGATGAGTGAAAAACAACGAGCTTTTCATGAAATTGCGGTAGAGAAAATTACTGCAAAGTGGTTTTAGTGATTTTTGTTTGTATCGATAGAGCTTATTTTTATTGTGCATTTTAATTTTTAATGTAAGTATTAATTTTGAATGTCATGTGTTTTTTTATGTGTGTTTAATGTATTTTTAATTTTAATGTTCATGTATTTTATTTAAAAAATATTATAAATTAGCCGTTATAAACTAGTCGTTGCAATTGTAGATGTTATAAACTAGCCGTTATAAACTAGTCGTTGCAATTCTAGTCGTTATTGAATGACCTATAAATATGGAACCCACTTAACACATCACATGATAACTAACAAATTCTCCTAAAATTTTATTTGAGTCTTTAGTTTGTCACTCTTTCTGATACTCAAATTTTTAATTCAAGACATGGCTGGCAACTCAAAACAACCCAACAATAAAAGTATCGATGACTTGTTTAATGAAGCATTGTATGGTAGTTTTAAGAAACGTGATAACAAGCTTATGGATGATTGGATTGAGGATTTTTTGTTTGACGATTCAGAAGAGGAGCAACTTCAACTCATTTTGGAGAAGAATGATCAAAACTCTTCCTCCTACTCTCGCAGGTGGATATATAGAGATCGTGAAAAAGGACATAAACGTCTTTTTCATGACTACTTTGCACCTAATCCGGTGTACCCTCCTGAGATGTTTAGTAGACGGTTTCGAATGGGGAGACATGTCTTCCTTCGCATAGTGGAAACCCTCTCAAATATTGTTCCATATTTTCAACAAAAGGGTTGATGCTACGGGGAAGAAAGGCTTGTCCCCACTACAAAAATGCACTGATGTCATGCGTATGTTAGCATATGGGCCTCTGCTGATGCTGTGGATGATTATGTATGAATAGGTGAGAGCACTGCCATCGAATGCTTGGAGAAATTCATTGAAGGTGTAATTTTAGTTTTTAAAACTGAATATTTATGAAAACCGAATTCAAATGATGTGTTATGATTGTTACAAATGGCAGAGACTCGCGACTTTCCTGGCATGATGGGTAGCATTGATTGCATGCATTGGCAGTGAAAAAATTGTCCCAAAGCATGGAAATGTATGTACATGAGTGGTTATCGAGAAGTTGCAACTATAGTACTTGAAATTGTGGCATCATCAGACCTTTGGATATGACATGCATTCTTTGGAGTTGCTGGGTCGAACAATGATATCAATGTGTTAGATCGTTCACCGTTGTTTGACGATGTTTTGAATGGTCGTGCTCCAGAGGTTAGTTACATTATTAACGGTAACAATTATAATCTGGGGTATTATTTAACCGATGGTATTTATCCTAAGTGGGCAGCATTTGTCAAAACAATTTCTCGACCACTAGGAGAAAAACGAAAATTATTTGCACAGTTTCAAGAATCACAACGAAAGAATGTGGAACGAGCATTAGGAGTGCTACAGGCTTGTTTTGTAATTATACGTGCTCCGACACGTTTTTGGAAGAATAAGAAGCTTGTTAACATAATGAGAGCATGTATTATATTGCATAATATGATTGTTGAGGATGAGAGAGACACTTATGCAGGAAATTTTTCTCAGACTTATGAATATGATGATGTGGAAAATGGCTTATCACAACCACATTTAGGAGAGGAAAACTTTGCACCGTATGAGCGATTTATACAAAGAAATATTCAACTTCGTGATAAGGTGAAACATCGACAACTGAAGGAAGACTTAGTGGAACACATTTGACAATTCCACAATGCGCGTTCCCAAATATAATATTTAATTATATTAATATTTAGATTAAATGATTGTTGTTAGTCATATTTCAAATTATGTATTGTTAAAAAATATGTAATATTTATAATTTGTATTAATATGTTAAGTATCTTTTAATTTATTAATTTTAAATTTTTGGGTGGTTAATTAATTAATTACAAGTTATTTTTTAATTATAATTATTAAAAAAATTATCTCATAACACATTATAAAAATAAATAATAACTATATTAATTTATCTTTATTTTAATTAATTAAATATGTGGGACCACAATAGGGACTCAAGTTAATCCCTATTATTGGAGAGGAGAGTACCTCTTTGATCCTCATTCCCTCTTTTATGATGCAATATACATGTGACGGTACTTTTATAACAGGTGGGATCCAAATAGGGACCAAAATTGGTCCCCCCATTGGAGTTGCTCTTATGG
The DNA here is from genome assembly GCA_013621005.1 of Aeschynomene evenia. Lineage (NCBI taxonomy): Eukaryota > Viridiplantae > Streptophyta > Magnoliopsida > Fabales > Fabaceae > Aeschynomene > Aeschynomene evenia. Next base: position 21,590,283 of record CM024266.1, read on the forward strand.
ATTCGGGCCCCATTTTGGGGTTGTTTTGCTTGTTTAGGATAGAGGAGAGTTTTTAATATTTTATTTTAGATTGTGGCCCAATCCTAATAGTTGTATATTTTATATTATATCTTTCTTGTTTTCATTTTCTTTTCGGTATAATCGCTCCTATGTTGAATTTAGCAAGGTTCTGAGAACCGGGCTGGTCATCGAACCGAGTGAAGGAGAGGTTTAGAGGTTCAACCGGAAATTCAAACCGGTATATAATAAATATATAAAATATAAAATTAATAATTTTTTGAATTATTTTTGTTTTATGTTGGGCTCCTATTTATAGCCCATTATTAATTATATGTTCCTATTATTAAATATTATTTTTATCATTTATGTAGGCTAGCTAAGTTTATTTGTTAATGGGTCAAAAGCCCATTCCTAAAGATTGTATCTAACCCTAAATTTTAGGGGATTTATTCGGTACCCAATATTTTTGTTGGGTATCGATACCCAATTATGCGTTTAATCTATTAATATATGCTAAAATAAATATAATTTGGTACCAACAGAGTAAGGTGGTCACGGTCGCAGTCTTCCTAGACACGTTTCATTCCCAATCACACCTCTTCTTCATCTCCCTTTCGCATAATGCGCGCTCGCTCTAGCGACAGGTAATGGATTAAGTTTTTTCTTAAATTGATAAAATTAGAGAATATCAATATAAATTAAATTAATTTTTGAAGATTACTAACTTAACATGTTATCAGTTATATAAATTTAAAAATTTAAGTTAATTTTATCTATAAATCATGACATATACATGTGTTGGGTATCGGTACCCTATATTTTTCTGGGTTGTAAATTTTCTAACCTTCCTAGTTCCTACCTTCCGCCTCCACTTCTCTCTACAGCATCATTTTCTTTCTATTCAACTCCATCCCTCGTCACCATCTATCCTTATCCATATCATTCATCTACCATCAGTGTCATCATCATCATTTGTTCTTCAACTGGTTCTTCTTCAACTGCAGTGCTCTGAGACGGCGCAGTGCTCTGATGCGGCGTGGCGCTCTCTGGCGGTGTGGCGCTCTCTGGCGGCATGATGGCATGGGTGGCAACAGCTGGTGATGGTTGGAGGTGGGTGGTGGCTGACGGGACTGTGCTCATGGGCTCGACTGAGGGAGAAACTAAGAGAGAGACGGTGAGGCCAATGATAAAGTATTGGCCACTCTAAACCGCTGGGCTACCGATTTTTGGCCGGTTAACCGGCGGTTGGCAGCGGCTCTTTTCCGGCTTTTAGAAATACGATTTTCTGACTGAAATCGGATCGGATTTCCCACCGGTTTGTGGTTCGACCGGCCGGTCCGGGTTTCAAAACTATGGAATTTAGTGCAAGTCTAAACATGAAAAATAAATTTAGTGCAAGTTTTCCCATATTTTTTACAGGGGGTATTTGATAAGAAAACACCTGGAAAAAAAGATGGTATGTAAAAAACTAATCAGAGTCTGGACTAAAAAATAAAAAAGTAATAAATATCAGAAAATGACAATTACAGAATAAAAATAAAGTTACTACTATATATCATGCCACAAAACGATAAAAAAATTGCATGATGCAATATAAAACACCAACTAGTTTTCTGCTACATTCATCAATATTTAGCCATTATCTGAACATTTCCCACGAATTGTTTATATATCCACTTCATAAATACATTTACCCAAGGAATTCAATATTGCTTCATGCAGAGATGCTTCTTAAACTCAAAAGATGTTAACGTCATTCACTATTAAGTTTGTAAAATGAGGTACCCCAAGAAAACATAAGGAAAGACAATGTGTTATATTACTAAATTGTGATCCTTAGCCTAGAGACGAACTTTTACCAAATCATCCAACCGTTCAGAAATTCACAAAGATATAAGTTATTAACTAAAACAGAGCAAACCATATATTAATTCATCCACAAACATATCTACACTATTGAAACCTAATCAAAATAGAGCATCACCATTAGCATCAATCGACCGGCTATCCTAGGATTGCAGCTCAATCATCAGCTATATTCATCACATGAACAAAAATATCAAGCTTGTTTGTAATGGAAGTCATCTATGGTGGAGTATACTAAACCGTCATCTCCAAGAGTCTTTAGCGACAACCTGGCATCATAAACAACATCAGGTTCTGTCATGAGCAAATAGAATGCAGAATTGTAACGAAACAATTTAAATAGAAAAGTTAGAGAAATGACATGATCTTGTCCATTGGAAGCTTAAGCTCTCGAGATAGTTCATTAACGTGTATTCCCCGTTCATCTTCCCTGCAATTTAAAACGAATTTTGAAACCTCTCAGCATCATGGAGTGTCACAATCCTAATTTAATGAAACGGCTGAATGAAAGTGATAGAAATATACAAACATGAAATTTTCGATGAATTTAATGAAACGGCTGAATGAAAGTGATAGAAATATACAAACATGAAATTTTCGATGTGTAACTCACATGTCTGAATGCTGTTGCAGATATTGAATAACCAATTTATCACAATCCTTGAGTCCATCCACACTATATTGTGCATATCCCTGAGGAGAGGAGAATATATTATCAAATCCAATCAAACTAACCAACTACGATAAAAACTGCCATGTTAAATCTCATACTGGATTTGATGATGGTGCCTGATTCCCATTTGATGCATTTCTGACAGGAGTGCTGAAAGATGAGTCCAATGGAGGATTCACAGAGGCGATTCCTTCCACCTAAACAAAAAAAAAATTACAAAAGAAATGCAAATACAATAAAGTGATCCTAACACATTCATACAAGGGCCTAAGAGAAAATAGTCTTGCAGAATAGGAAGCTATGTGTACCTTTACTTTGGTTCGGAGGTGGTTATGTATACAATCAATAAAGTGAAACGAGATCTCATCAAAATTTGCCACAGGCCTGTTAAAACCCACCATAAATATGAAATAAGCATGATAATCAGCCAATGAGCAAAATACAAAACATTTTACCCAAAGTAAAGAAAACTACATAGATATGATAATAAACAAAAAAACAAACTCAAAAAACTACATAAATCTTAATCAGGCAAATTACTCCCACACGATCACTAATGCTTTGTTCCACAATGCAAATTCATCAACCATACATATTACCAATATTCAAGCCAAAAAGTTATTACTATTAGGAATCATCTTCAAATTCACAAACTCTCCACAAAAATAACAAGGTCACTAATCACCAAGGAGGCAAGGACAAATCAAGATGAAAATGAAGACAATTATTCAATTTAAAATGAAAAAAATATTGTATCATATTGATAAGAAAAAAGAGAGAATCCAAATTCGCTAGTCTCGAACCATCGGAGATTTTAAATATGATGCATAATGTAATCCAAAAAGGACAGAATGAGAACAAGATCAAAGAATCATTTCACTGTTAATATCCATTTCAGGAAATATTTGTTATTATCAATTTGTTAAGAGATAAATATGTGCTCGAATAAGTTACAAGTTAGACTAAGTCGGATATTTATATTTATATGTACAACTGGTATCTAGGATAAATAAGAGGGCAATAAAGGGTCCTGATGATATTTCTGCATATACTTTCATACAGTTCTGGGCATGTCCAAATGATATTTCAGCGGGGAATGCTATTTGTACATACAATAGTGTAATCCATCCATTTTCCACCCATTCAAAAGTTGGCAACTTTTATGAAAATGTTGGCAAGTTGCCAACAAATTTATAAAAGTTGCCAACTTTTTAAATGGGTGGAAAATGGGTGGATGAGTATTGTTGTATGTACAAGTAGCATTTTCCTATTTCAGCTCATCAATCATTTGGTTTCGGTCCTCCAAAAGGGTTCTGACCTCTTCAACAGCTGCTTACCCACTTTCCCGCAATAGCACTGGTGGTTCCCGCCCATACAGGGCCTTGAAAGGTATCATTTTAATTGAACCGTGATCGATGTTATTAAACTAGAGAGTTTAACTAAACTCATGCGAGTCTAAATAAACTCGAATCGTGAACTCGTAAGAGTTTACTATCATTAAAAATATATTAAAAAATATTGATAACATGTAAATACAGTAAAATAAATTTGAGATAAAAACAAAAAATATAAAAATTTCAGTAACTACATTGTAATAAAACCAACGTAAGTCGTTAAGTATAAAAAAAACTAATTAAAATCATAAGAAATTTAATAGATATAAACGTAACAACCTAAAAAAATTTGTTAATTTGTGTCAATAGATCGTAATTTCAATTTTAAAATGTCTAATTATGAGTCTATACTATGAAACTACACATTGTTACTTAAGAGTCCAAAATCTAACCAAAAGAATAAACTGAGAGTTTGCCCGAATTTATCCGAGTTCATAAGAGTTTACCTGAGATTACCCAAGTTAACTCATGAGTTTATTTATTTTAGAGTTTGTGAGCGAGTTAACTCATTTGAGAGACTTAACTCGTAAACACATAAGAGTTTAAGAGTTAACTCGAGAGTTTGATAACCATGACGGTGATAATTGGTATTGTACCAATAGTTCGCCCATGATAGCCACCTTGGCCATTGTTCGGGCTTCGTCCTAGTAAAACACCTTAGATAAGTTTCCACACTTATTCACGGCCTCACTTTGGCCATCAGTTTGCGGATAGTAAGAGGAGCTCATCCGGAGTGAAGTTCCAACATATTTAAATAATTCAGACCAAAAAGTGCTCATGAAATGTGGTCTCAATCGGAGACAATGGAAGAAGGGAATCCGTGGAGCTGAACTATTTCTCTAACAAAAATCTCAGCAACTTCTTTAGCAGAAAAAGGATGTGAAAGTGCAAAAAAAATGTGCATACTTAGACATGCGATCAACCACCACAAATATTGTATCCTTACTCGATGCTTAGAGATAACCAACCAGCCTTTGTAAAACAGTTTCCCCTTCCTCAACTCAAATCCCGGATAATCTTCTTTCCCTTGCAGCAAGCTTTGGCTAATATGCTTCAGCCTTTCATCTATTAAAATTTCACCCTCTAACTCCCCCCACTCTACCACTGACACCACAGAGCTAGATGAGTTTTGGAACTTCCTGGAAAGGGCGTCTGCCACTCTGTTATCACTTCCAGCCTTGTACTTTATGTCAAAATCATAACCCATGAGTTTGGTGACCCACTTTTGCTGTTTCTCACCCCCAATCCACTGCTCCAGCAAGAACTTTAAGCTTTTTTTTATCAGTAAACACAGTGAAATGCTGCCCCAATAGATAATGTGATAGGATCACATTAGGTAGTTAGGAAGTTAGTAGTTAGTTAGTGTATTAGTTGGCTATAAATAAAGAGAATTGAGAGAGTTTAGGGAGTCTTTGATAATCATTTGGTATCTTGTATTGTAGTTAGTTAGTTTAGTAGCAGAGAGATATTCTCTCATCAAGGAGTTAATCCTCCATTGTATCAAGATTGGGGATTTGGGGATTTCCCTTCCCTATTATCAACATAGAAGAGATTTACAGCCCCTCCATTACCAAGGTTCTATCAATTGGTATCAGCAGCTCTTGGATCCTAGGAAAAGCTTCTAATTGCTGCCATAAGCATGGAGGCATTTCCCATGTTCGATGGGATTGATGGATATTGGTGGGCTATTCGTGCCGGACGGTTTTGGGATGCAAGAGGCACCCCGAAACAGCAGAGATTGTTAGAGGTCAAGAAAGGGTTAACTGGAAGAGCATTGACATGGTTTCATCTATGGAGGCATCACAATCCAATTGCGAAATGGGAAACGTTCGACATAGCATTTCTCCATCGTTTTCAACCTGATTTGCGTCCGATCTTGCCTGAAACTGTGTGGAAAGAAGTTGCAGATTGGGAAATCGAGTGGGAAGAGTTCAAGGCCAGCATGAATCTTCGTCAACAATCAAATGATGCAATTGCAAAATCAACAGGCAGAATTCAAGAAACAAAGGTTGGGGTTCAAGGACCATATCAAGAACAAAAGGCCCAAACTTCTACAACAATCTCAAAAGCAAAATTGGGGCAAGAAATTGGAAAAGGAGCCCAAGAAACGCATCAGAATCTTGTAGCTTCTCCAACGCAAGAAACAAGCCCAAGAATGAAGGGAAGGAAGACAGAGCAGAGGTGGAACACTGTTTAGAGAAAGGGGGTCGTTCGACATACCAGAACTCTGTGTGTTTTGTTTCCGCCGAAGACCTGAATTGGAAGTCAGCAAGACCCATCGAAGCCACCTTGCGTTCCATCAAGGAAACGCTGAAGCAGATGAACGCGCGAAGGGACAGTGTGGTTGCAGTGGCGCACACGGAGAAGGTGACAGAACCGGCACACATGGGGAATGTGGCGGCACCGCCGAGTAAGGGCGGAGCAGTCGCTGACACTGCACTGGCTATCGCGGAGGCGACGCACACGGCGGCCGGACTTGCGAAGGCAAAGGCGGCAGCAACACTTGCGAAGACAGGAGCGACGAGAACGCAGGCGACGACGGCCAGAAGGTCTCTGGCGACGGCGACCCTAGATGGAGGAGAGACGGGTCGCAATGCACATTCTGAAATTGCAAGCATCAGCGACGTGGGCGATAAAGAAGAGATGGAAGACGATGGTGGAGATGACGTCGAGGGTAGTAAGGAAACCCAAGGAAGAGGGCAGCATCCTAAGCGACCAGAACGAGAAGGAATTTGCGAAGGACCAGCTCGCACGTTCACCTTGAGAGGCCTCCGACTGGTGCCCGGTGGTGGACACCTCTGGTCAGCGACAACTACTGCAGCTCTCTTAGGTCTTGACTGGCACTGGACGGTGATGAAGATGGAGGCAGCAGCTAGGGAAGCATTGCAGCAATGTTATCCTTGGTTTACCCTAATGGGCCAGGCCCAAGTCCACACAGTCAAGAAGCTGGATTGTGGCCAGATTACTTACTCCTCATGGCTCATGGGCCAAGCCCACAGTGGAACAACTAAAGAACAAATAGAGTTTCCATTTGGGTCATTTTTTTTAGTTTGGCCTAAAAGACTATTACTTTGGGGACTTTTTAAAGAGAATAATTTGTTGTTTTTTACTGTGCAGAGCCCTAGCATAGAGAGGAATTTTAGCTCCTTAATTTTTTGGCAATGGGATCCAGGTGGATTTTTATGTAATAATTTTCTTTTTTGTAACCCCACCTTGAGGACAAGGTGGATTTTTTAGGGGGGAGTATTGATAGGATCACATTAGGTAGTTAGGAAGTTAGTAGTTAGTTAGTGTATTAGTTGGCTATAAATAAAGAGATTTGAGAGAGTTTAGGGAGTCTTTGATAATCATTTGGTATCTTGTATTGTAGTTAGTTAGTTTAGTAGCAGAGAGATATTCTCTCATCAAGGAGTTAATCCTCCATTGTATCAAGATTGGGGATTTCCCTTCCCTATTATCAGAAAAGAGATTTATAGTCCCTCCATTACCAAGGTTCTATCATAATGTCACCACTTCTGTACTGCTAGGACTATGGCCATGAGCTCACGCTCATAAACAGACTTCAACTGAGGACGATTGGAGATGTTTTGGCTCATAAGCCACAGGTCTACATTCTTGAATCAGAACCTCCTGGAGGCGTCCGTCTCAATAGAAAAAGGCTTGGAGATGGTGGTTAGAAACATTAAATAAAATCAATAGCCAGCATGATATTTATCAAAATTTAACTATGCTCAACTGCTTTAGGTTCTCATGAGTGATCAATCAGGGGCTGTAGGTGGTTCAGTTTTAAGGCTCATGCATTGCTAAATCTAACTCTTCAAGTCTTCACTTCCCACAACTTTAACTTTTAAAATTGAATTATGGACGTTTCACAGTGCAATAACATTTTGGAGGCAACAAAGTAACATACTAAAACTAAATGTAAATAGAGAACAATGACACAATTGATCATAAGATACAAGAATGAGTTTAGCACACATGCCTGACAGAGAAGGCTACAAGTTGCCTTACACCTTGAAAGCTTTTCAAATGCCCAAAAACACGAACGTACATACCATCCCTATCATTGAACAAAGATTGAGAACATAAGATAGATAGCAGCAAAGAAACTGAATATTAACCATTTTCAAAAACTTAGCACGCAACATCAAGCACTTACCGTACTTCTTCCATTTCCTTTGTGTCAAATGTCTCGTTAACCCTAAGTACACAATGATCAAAACAGTCAAAATGTCATATATATAATTGAGATACACACAAACAACAAGAACATATATTGACATGTAATTTCAGATAGAAGTTAAAATGCATGAACTACCATCTTCGGCATTTGATTCGTCCTGTTCCATCATCTAAAATAAAATTAACATCAGTGTTCCTCTCAACTTTCTCATATACCATTCCAACCAAGGTTACCTGAACCAAAAACACAGCAAATAAATGTTACATGATGAAGATAGACCATGAAGAAACATTTTTTTTCTAATTTTACAATGCATAGGTGAGGATACAGTGCCAGACACTACAACAACAAAAAGTATAATTTTATTAGACGCATAAATGACACTACAACAACTTAAACCTTACATTGTTTACATCGACACCGTTGATCACAAAATTAGACTTTTCATCACCAGATTGCGATGCTTCACTTATCTGCTTCATTGTCACCGGAATCAAACCCTGAGTATCGCGCCTCTGTAACAAAGACGCGCAAAAAACATAAAACAGCATTTAGGAAAAAAAATTAGTCGAGATATTTAACGAGTGAAGAAGTGACTACTGCGAAGTAAAATTACAATTAAGGGTTATACGCAAATCAATTTTTTTAAAATAAATTTAACTATTAGTTCTTTTAGCTTTTCTTAAAATCCTATTTTGGGCTTTTTTTCGAAGGGTCCACTTTGCGGCGAAACGGGGAATTGGGGATGGAAAAAATTGATGAAGGATGAGAAAGATTGCTTACTTTTGCAGGAGCAGGTGAATCGTTGAGGTTGGTGGATTGTGAGGCCATGAAACCGCCGCCATTGAAGGCGGAGATGGAGTCCAATTGGGAGCTGGAGAACATCTTCAAAAACCCTAGAGAGAGAGTGTGTTTGGGTGAGAAAGAAATAGTGGTAATGAAGAAAAGCGAGGAGCGAGAAACTGAGAAAGTGATGAGTGAAAATAAACAGAATTTAGAGAAATGGGATAGTATTATGTTGTTTCCCGCTAATAATACTTTGGTTTTTCCCGCCGTTTAGGGTTTCTTTCAACTTTCCCCGCTCACTCTTCGATCTTTTTTTGGTTACAGCTCACTCTCCGATCTGATCCACTTTTTATATTATCTACTAGTGTATATCAACCGGATTAAAAATGATATTTATATATATTATTTATCTATTAATTTTATATTATTTTAGTTTTATGTTGATAATGATTTTAAAAATTGTAATAAATTGAGTGAAAAAATTGATTTATTCAAGAATTTATCATGTTTTTTATTCGAATTGTCCCACAGAGAAATATATTTGATGGGTTGATAGTGAAAAAGTTGATAGTAAAAAAGGATAGCGATGGAACTAAAATTAAATAATTTTAAAGACTTAAATAATAATATAGTTCTAGTCACACAACTCAATATAATAATGTCAATAGCTCTATAAACAACTATATTTATATGACATTTTCATCTTATCTAATTATTATTTTAAACCTAACATCATCCTATTAATAATCAATAATATCATTTTATTTACTAAATCAAACAAATATTGATAAAAAATAAATTATTTAAGTTTGTTTAAAATAATAATTTAATAATATAATATTTGAAAAGTATTATTGATTTTATTGTATCAACATCCTAACCGTATTAAAAAATAACATACTTACTATCCTAATATTGATTCAATCTCATCTACAGATATCTATTTATTTAGAGAAATTTTTTTATACATAAAATCAGTCACTATGTATGTAACATTCTAAATCTACTTGCAAAATACACGAGTTTTTTTTTTAATGTGCTCGCCAAATAAATTGTGGAATAAAAATACGCGCATTCATCGAAGGAGGATAATAAAACTGAAAATAACATTAGAAATAAACCTGAAGTCTCAACAACCCAAAACAAGATCCAACAGAGTACCATACGAAATTACAACCGACATAATATCAAGGTTACAAAAAGACCCAAAAGGTACATCTCAAAATATGTCTGAATACAAAAAAGAAATAACAAAGGACTATCTCTCAACCACTAGCTGATGATCATAGACTGTTATCCTCCTCCCCTAGGTCCTCCTCCGGATGCTCCTCCTCCTCGATCGACTGATAAGACACCATGGACTCCGGCACACTCTCATCTCCAGAATCCCATGCTCCCGGCACGTAGTCAGGTACCACTGTATCGTCAGGGTCGATCCAAAGAAACGGATTTCCCATGATATCATCCTCCGGGAAAATCGGCTCGTCAGGGATCGGTTCTGGCTCCAGAATAGGGTCAGGTACAGGTGGAGCGGGGAACTTGTAACACCCCGACTTTTATTAGGTTCTAATTAAGTGAAATTAAGAGTAATTGACCTTAGTTAGAAATTTAATTAAGTTGGAGTGGATAAGTTTCTCCTTAATAAACCTTTATGTGTTGTATGTGTTTAAATTGTATGTATTTATATGTTATATTTAATGTTTTAATGATGCATGAGAGTAGAAATAATGTATGTATGAGTATGGCACGAGTTGGGACGTTTTAGAAGTGTTTTGGGGCAATTTTATAGCCTAGTAATCGATTACCACGGGCTGGTAATCGATTACACTGCACTGATTTTTGAATCTGTGCATTTTAACAGGCTATAATCGATTACAGATCCGTGTAATCGATTACAGACTGCGCAGTTAGAGTTTTTAGTGCGTTTTTAGGTCAAGTGTGGGCCCCACAACACCTCTATATAATACCTACCCTAGCCTCCACTCAGAAAACATAATTTTAATATTCCAAATCACTCTTGGCAGCCTCCATAAATCCTTGTGCCTCCATTCTACTCTCTCACTCTCAAACTCAAAAACCATAACCCTTCCACAACCCCAAATCCATATCAACTCTCATCCAACCACAAAACAAATCATATATTCTTAATCCTCTCTCCAAATAGAACACTTCTACCGTTTCCATTTTTGAAAGAAGCCACTCTTGTACCGTTCATGGGGCTAGAGAGAAAGTGAGAAGGAAAGGGGTGTCTTTACGCATAGCATAGGAGATCTACGAGAGGTAGGGGTTCTAGACATTCAATATTCACTGTATTTTCATGCATAATGATGTATGTTTGTTGATATTATTGTTGGTGTTCGTTTTCCCCATTATGGTTCATAAAAGGGTTACTTTTACCGATTGAATTTTGAAAAGAAAGTGTTTTATGGATGTAAAAGTGTTTTCAAACTTATTCCAACGATTGATTCTTTGTTGTCTGTGTTTTCTACCAATTGGGATGATTCTAGATCTGAGTTTTAGCCATTGGCTTATAAAAATTGTGTTTTTGAAACCCTAGAATCTGATTTCTCGTGTTCGTAATCGATTACACGGGTTCGTAATCGATTACGAGCTGAGAATTTCCAATCGCAAGCAAACAGGGCACTCTGGTAATCGATTACAGGGTCTCTGTAATCGATTACAGTAATCGATTACATTCGTGATGTAATCAATTACAACGCTGCAGATTTTACGAAAATTAACTGTTTTGACCCTTTTGTGTACCTTAATGTGTTCTACGACCCATATGAGTGTTATATATGATTTGTACATGATTTATGTATGTTGGCATGATTTATTATGTATATTTACATGTTGTTATGTGATGTAATGATGCTATATATGTATATATACCCTGTAAGACATTAATAACGGCAAAGTCGTCAAAAGGGACGCAAAGACAAAGTTACTTTATAATAAAACAATCTCGTCTTTGGATACTGATGAGGTTGTAAATCAAGGGATGGCAACCTTGGTGAATAGCCTCATTGGTAAAAGAAGACGGTACCCCCTCTCCCCATAGTATAGGATGAGCTCATGCCTAGGGGCCGGTGATGTGGAGGAATACAGGAGGGTGGGCAGTGTCAAAGATTGATTAATACAAGATAAAGTTATTTGGCTAAATGTATTATGTTATCTTATGAGTTATCAATTGTATATGTATAAGGACACTAGTACACTACACCAAGACTTTATTTATTTATGCCATATTGACTGTTTAATTAAAATGAATAAGACGCACTTAGGTAAGACGTTCCGGGAAAAGACTTCTTTTAAATTAATACCTGAATTGAATGCATTCATATTTCACCTATTTCTTAATTAAACCCGGGACGGCTTCCTCTACTGAGTCATTTCCCAGTGCTCACCCTATGTTTTTCCCCCATATTATAGAGGAGCAGACAGAGCAGGACCATGGAGCTAACGAGGAGCAGGCCCAGCCTTAGTTTATTTTTCAGTCTTCCGCTTTATAGACCTATATACATTGATTTGCATTTCAGTTATTGATTCATTTCAGTTGTTTGTGTTATTTATTTTAAGTCCGGACCTATGTTAGCCGGCAGCTATTTATTTGACATGTATTTATGGTGGAGTCTCATAAGTCATTGCCTTTGGCTTATGGGGTAAAGCCTAATATTTATTCCTTGTGTGTTCATTGATTGTTGGGAGTTATTTATTTGATAGACTATTTAGTTTACATCTTTGCATGACTTATTATTTATCGATTATGTATTCCGCAAAGCCCTTATTTTTATATCGTAAACGAATTGCGAAAATTTTACTCCCGCCTATTTTTCGCGTAAATATTTTAAAGTAAAGAATAAAACATGATAACAGAAGGTGACCCTTATGAAATAGCCTAAAATGACTTAAGCATTAAGGGCTATCTAGTAGGGGTTTACATTTTGGTATCAGAGCGGGTCTATCCTACAGGGCTTGGGGTAATGGACCTGTTATACTATTATGGCATGTACGGTAGTTATATCATGCATATAACCTCTTATGTGTCTTAGTTAGTGTTGAGGTGCATGACCGTTTTGCTTGACTGTCAGAGTAACTGTGCATACCTAGCATTGATATGGAGACTGATAAACTCGATGTTGATTCTTTTGTGTGCAAAGGGACATGGCACCTAGCAGACGTATTAGGAACGTTTCTTCCACCATGAACGACCAAGGCGCTTCAGCAAGGACATCTCATGGCAAGAAGCACATGACGCAATGCAAGAGTCATCATAGGCAGTCTGATTGTTACAGTCAGGAAGAGGCTTCTCAGCGCCTGCGAGTCTCCTGTTCCTGTGAGGTTAATTCCCTCATGTATGCCAGGTCTCCCGATCCGAGTGTGACTATCAACTGGATCCTCAAGATGGAAGAGGTGGCTACAAATATGTCATATCCAGAAGGACAGAAGGTTGCGCATGCCGCCTTTATGCTAGTGGGTGAAGCTGGAGTTTGGTGGTCAGATGTGTGTAAGATCTTGGAGGTTGTCGGTAACTCCATTGGTTTGGAACAATTCAAGGTCCTCTTTCACGAGAAGTACCTTCCGGAATCAATCATGCACGCCAAGGAAAGGGAGTTCCTCGCACTACAACAGGGTACGATGTCAGTCTCAGGATATACTAAGAGGTTCAACGAGTTGATTAAGTTCTCTCGTTTTCCGTCGAGTGATTTGGTTGAGGCCACCAGATGCAGCAGGTACTTGTGTGGGTTGAGGCCTGAGCTACGAAGCATGGTGATTCTTTTGGAGATTCAGGAGTTTCCCGTTTTGGTGGCAAGGTGTGGTGCTCTAGAGAGCGTCCTGGAAATGATCAAGTACACCGAGACTGAAGGAGTGGTAGCAAGCGCAGACCCACCAGGCCAGAGTTCACAGTCTAGGCGCCAGCCCCACACTCATTTTCAGCCTTATGTTCAGTCACCAAGGACCAAGTCTTAGCCTCGACCTTTGCAGCAGCAGCAGCAGCGCCCAGCCGCAACAGCACCTCAGGCGTTACCCACCCTACAACCGTGTGCCACGTGTGGCAAGCTTCACACTGGGGCTTGTCGCCTCGGTAGGAATGTTTGTTATTGCTGCGGCTAGTTAGGCCATTATGTCAGGGATTACAAGTGGATGAGATTCCAACCTTCTTCCTTCTCTAGGCCACAACACCAGAGACGTGTGTTCACAGTCTGTCTAGAGGATGCAGAGCTGCCAGATGATCTCACCAGGGGTAAGCACTTACAATTCGCTTGTTTGTTTTGTTACGGTGATGACTAGCCTTAATCATCATTGTTTGGAACCCAATTAGTACGTGAGTACGGTGGAAATTGTGTGATGCACGTCTAGGCCTGAAGCTGAGCTACTTGTAGTTTAGTTAAGGTCTAGTCAAGATTTGTTAAGGATAGTTGACCCTGGTTAAGAGTTGACTGTCTTGGCTAGTTAACCATGGATGGTTACTCATCTCTGGTTGATCTTGGCCTCCATATGTTTTCCTATGTGTTAATAACACTCTTGTTTTGTTTAGAAAATAAAGTGAAAAGTGTTTTCGAAAAGGATTTTACACGTGAACGAAAAGACCTGTTTTCCAACTTGTTTTCAGCCCATGTTTTCAAAAGGATGTTTGGCGAATCGATTTCAATAAACAAGAGTGTTTTGCTTCGGCCTCTTTCACAGCCACGATGGGATAACTCTTAGGAACGATTATGTCCTTCTAGTCGAACCCTTTCTCTTTTAGGGATACCTTACGTCCTCACATATATTGATAGGTGTAAACCTTTATGCCTCTAGGTACCCTCTCTCGTACATTAAAACATATGAGTCCTTGCACCATTATTAGGTTTCTGTCACTGCCAACTACCAAAGATATCCCTTGACCACGTTATGTTTCGTTTCACTCCGAATTTCCAAGACACTACCCTCCTAGTACTCTAAGTTGAGAAGGAACCGATCCCAATCCACACCGTTTGCACGACCCTAGAGAGAGAGACCACACATCCTAAATATAGCCTACTTCTCCTTAGGAAACTCTTTGGTTGCTCACATATGTACCCTCACGAACCCCATCACTACAAGCCACCACATATGTCCCAATTCTACCAAACCTCATGATCCATTAGTCTCCCAAACACCACACTCCTACCGTTAAGTGTTAAGGAAAAGTCTTCCCTTTTATGCATGTCGTTAGTAAAACCTAATAGAATCCTTGATGAGCCATGTAAGAGTTAGCTATATCATACCTCATCATGCCATCATGAGTACATTCCTCCTAGTGGCTTTGGATGTACGTCGAAGATATTTATGCCGCTTCTTTTGTTTTAGTTTTCAAGTGATTGTGAAAGTTTATTAAAATGATGTTTTGTTTTCAACTTTGGCTTTAGAAAATGATTCCATACCCCATCGACCTTAAGGTATGGAGTTCCTTAAGGCTCTTTTCACAAATCGTTTGGTTATGAATTTGAAAATTGTTTTCGTGTTGTTTGAAAATACCTTGGGGATCTCTTACTGTGTCAGTTGTGATTATGAGTTGTAGGGTCCGATGTGTTTTCCTCGTTTTGTGGTGACTAAAACACTACAAAAAATTAGTAATTTAGGAGGGGTTATATGATTAAATGACACAATATAGATTAAAGAGTTTGAGAAGGCATTTTGTGGGGGGTTTTTAATTAAAATTTGGGTAGGTTATAAACCCCCACAAAATATAATACCTTAAAACACATCTTGCATACTCATCTGCACACTTTATAATGACTATTAACTAGATATATTAACTATATATTTTCTATTTTTTCCATTTTAGTTTTTTCATAAAAACAGATCACACTCTTTCTCTCTCTCAACCCTCCACTTTCAACCCCAACCCAAACCCTAGATCGGCGCTGTTCCAACCCTAGATCGTCGCTGCCCCTCGCCGCTGCCTACCCTCCTTCACCGTCGCTGCATCCGCCTCCGCCTCCCTGGTCGTCGTCGCGGCAAGCTTCTCCTGCAGCTGCTGTCGCGGCGAGCTTCTTCTCCAGCTACTGTCGCTGACATAGGAAGAAAAACGGCTCCGACTGCTGTTACTGTCTGACCGCTCCGTCGTGTACGACACCTTCATCACTGTCGCATCTCCATTATCGCTTTGCTACTTCCAAGGTCTGTCATCAATCTCTTCTCCTTCCGATTTCTCTGATTCCATCCAATTCTAGATAACATAGATCATTATTTTCTTTCAATTTTATTTGTTTAATTGATTCCTAATTTGATTCCATCCAATTCTAGGTATCATAGAGCATAATTTTCTTTTAATTTCATTTGTGTAATTGATTTCTGATTTGATTTTTTTTCGAGATCTGATCTAAAAATATCTTCATTTGTTTTTGTGGTACTGTGTATGTAGTAGTAATAGTTTCTCTTAATTTGTTTTGCATTTTGCTAGTTTTTACTTTGTAGTAGCATTAGGTATGGACTATGATGCTCTGGTTTGTTTCATGTGGTTTATTATCCTCCGGTTAAGCTACATTTCTTAGAGAAAGGTGAAATGGCTTTCAGATCCATAAAACTGCCTAGTTTTCTACTTTGGTGTCACACACACAAAAAAAAAGTATCGGAGTCTTACTTGTGACCTTATGACCCAGTTTTAATTGTAATGTCTTGTATGAATGATTCACTAGATTGATCCTTACTTGGTTTTCAAATTGGTGCAGCATTCATGCCTAGAATCAAGGCGAGTAGATCTATTACTGTAGATGCCTTGTGTGATTTTGGTGAAGCTGATAACATGCAGAAGGTACTATTACTTCAATGTTGATTATGTTCATTTATGTGCTTTATATTCGATTGGGTTATCACTGACTACCTATTGTTTTACTAGATGTCAGCAAATGATGATAATGTCCCTAAAACCAATATACAAGCCAAAGAAGAAGATAGTAAACAGTGCATGGCTACTGAAGAGAAACTAGCATTAGGTAATAGTACTACTAGAAGCTATGGAAGTGGTGGTGAGGATATATGGATGTTCAATTGATGCATGTCTTAAATACAATACAAGTTGCATATATATATATATAGTGTGTTAGTGTGTTACCACAGTTCAAGCTTGATTTGTTAGTTGTATAGTACTGGACAACCTTATTTGTATCGGGATTGACTTGAAATTTCATTGAAGATAAGGAATATAAATGTCTTATAGTACTGGACAACCTTATTTGTATCGGGATTGACTTGAAATTTCATTGAAGATAAGGAATATAAATGTCTTTATCTTTCAATATATCTTACTTTTATTGGTTTTGCAGAAAATGGAGATCCTTCCAGTCAATGATTTGGATATTGCATTACACAATTTTGTGAACAAGGATGACAAAATGGCATTTTACTCTTGTGTACAATACAATATTATCGAAACACGAGTGAGTAGTCTATATTGCTTTCGTCTATCATATGCCTTTGTCTATGATATTGCTATGTTGAAGCATCTAGTTCACATTGTTGTCCATGGTATCTCTTCTTTTGTATTCTCTTATGTGTTCTCCTTAGTGACTTACTTGTATGCTTTTGCAGAACAAAATTGCTAAGGATTCGGATACAATTAAATTTGATGAGGAAGATTTAATTGTTAAAGTTGGAGAGTGCTTGGAGGTTAGAAGCTTCATCATTGTTTATTTGTTTAGGTTTAGAGTTCACTTAGCCTTGTAGGAAAGCCTTGATAATAGTGGGGCTTCCATGAAATAGCATTGAAGCAGCTGCAGATAATCTAGGGACAAAAATTGCATGTGTCCTCCATGCCTCCATCAATCCCAATTTTGTTTGCAATATTGTAGTTATTTTGGCCTTTGTGACTTTTTGTTATGTATTGCTATGTGGTCACAGTGGTTTGATTGATGGAACATACATGTAAGAGTTATTAATTACTCTGTTGGCTCTCCCTTTTCTAAGCGAGGAAGGAAATCAGATAATTCTACAATCCATAGATTTCTCTACTCCTAATGTGTCCTTTTCTTTTGATTAAGAATCTTCTTTCTCTTTAGTTGCTGGTCTAGATCCATTTATTTGGATTTGTTGAGTTGAGTTGTGTTTTGGTTTGGCTTATTTATTCCTTGTGTGTTCATTGATTGTAGGGAGTTATTTATTTGATAGACTATTCAGTTTACATCTTGGCATGACTTATTATTTATCGATTATGTATTCCGCAAAGCCCTTATTTTTATATCGTAAACGAATTGCGAAAATTTTACTCCCGCCTATTTTCCGCGTAAATATTTTAAAGTAAAGAATAAAACATGATAACAGAAGGTGACCCTTATGAAATAACCTAAAATGACTTAAGCATTAAGGGCTATCTAGTAGGGGGTTACAGAACTCATGTCGAACAACTAGAGGATGAAATCTTGCGCCAGGCGGTGGGTGATGAGGGTGAAGGTAGTGAAACGTGAGAAGGGGGGTTGAATCACGTTACACCAACAAATCCTATTTCTGAAAATTATTTAAAAATAAAGATCAAGTGTAAACTTGTCTTGCACAGCGGAAATAATTGTTAGTAAATAAACAGAAACTTAGCCTATAGACAAGGCTATTTTAGATCTTGAAAATATATTTACTTTCAAGCTCTTCTAAATGATAAAGGTTAAAACTTAAACCTTCAACATTTAGACAAAAGATGATGATGATTTCGCAATATGTAAATGTTGTGTATGCAATGATAAATTGTAAAACAATTAAACAAAAAGAGATAGAGAAGAGAGAGAGCACACACAGAAATTTTATACTGGTTCGGCAACGTGCCTACTCCAGTCCCTAGGATACACCTGAGAGTTCACTATCACCACCACAACTAGGTGGACTTTCTTGCCTCTGCTACACCACAAAGGACTTCAACCTGCACCTTCATCAAGGTGACTCACTGTCTTTGAAAACCACAAAGGACTTCACTTGCACCACAACTAGGTGACTAACTGCCTTTGACAACTCCAAAGGACTTCAATCCTTGCCTTCAACACCGAAGGACTTTCTATCCTTGCCTTAGACCCTCTAAGGACTTCTTGCCTTACAAAAATAAGGACTTTGTATAAAAGATGTGATTTTTACCAATCAAGAACTTAGATGCAACTAAGTTGGAACCTTGATGAATTTTTCTCTCAGAATAACTAGCAAAGCTACGATAAACAACAAAAGCTCACTCTTTTAAGAATTACAACCTTTCCCCAAATAAAAATAAGAACTTGAGGTTTAGAGGTTGAAGATGAAGAGAAATAAGGATTCAATTCGACAACGTTTTGACACTTGTAAGCTTGGGTAGTCTCTTGAATTCTTGGGCATTGAGGTCTTGTATTTATAGGCAAAATACCCTACAAATTTCGAAATTGCTTGCTTGATCTCCACCCCTTGATTTGAATTTGTAATCTCTTGATACAATGGTGAGAATTGCTTGATATGATTTGAAATTTGATCTTCCAAAAATAGAAAATCAAATAAGAGGAAGTTTCATCTTGGCCATTGATTCAAATAATTCCCTTTAATCCAAAGGTTATTATTTGATCTTAAATATGGAAACTTTGTAACCAAGAATTAGAAAAGAGGAAACTTCATCTTAGCCCTTGAATTTGAATTTGTGCCTTGATCTTGTGCTGTGCATTGCTTCATCAAATTTTCACATAATCTTGCAAAAATGCAAGCTATGTTGCGCCAACTTGGGAGTGGGAAAGGCTAGGGTTTTTAGCTTTCTTGCCCCAAGTGTGCCTCTATGTTGGTATGAATTAGGATTTCACAATTTCTCATTTTTTGAAAATCCTAAAACACCAAACATGGTCTTCTAGGGAATCTTCTGAATGTAGATTCTTGAATCTTGAGGCTCTTCTGGAATCTTGAGATTCTTCGGGATCTTGATAGAATCTTCTGGAATCTTCACAGAATCTTCGGGAATCTTCTAGACTTGAAAAACTTGACAGAATCTTCTGAGGTCTTCTAACTTCATGTAGAATCTTCGACAGAATCTTCTGGTCACGCATGGAATTTTCAGGGAATCTTGTAGATTCAAATAGAATCTTTAGGAGGCTCACAGAATCTTTTTAAAGTGTCCGTAAAAATATTCTGTTACTTAAATGCAAAATATATTATAGAATAAATTCTAGATAATTATTTTTATTTAATAATTTGCATTTAATTCTCCATACAAGATCTTTCTAGATTTCCCATACATATATATATATTTCGAAAATATTAACTTATATTGTCTAAAATAGAGATTTGATTTTGATTCCGTATTTTATATATAATTTCAAAATATATGTATATATATTGTGCATGAATATTTAAATAGAGATATTTGATAAAGAAAATTCTCTATTTAATTTCATGTATTTTTCATAATTAATTTTTTTAGGAAATCTTAGAGTCTTCCAACCAATCTTTTCTTAATTAGAAAAGTTTTGACTTGGTCTTCAAAAATTAGAATTGCTTGTAATCTAAGCTATATGTTGCGCCAACTATGCTCTATGGTGGTCAAGATGTGTCTTTTTGTCAAATAAATTAGATCCTAAAACACACTTAACAAATCATTAGTCCAACCAAATTAAAACTTTTATTTTAATTAAGAATTTTATCATTCAAAACCTTCAATGATGAGGTAAAGGGTTATTGGAGCTAACAATCTCCCCCTTTTTTGATGATAACAATTCTAATTGAAATAAAGGTTTTGATTTGATTACAAGGGAAAATATTTTCTTAAGACTTGAAGCCTTAGGAAATTATTTTCAAATAAACAATATAATAATAAAAAGAAATAAAAGAAGAGAAATATTAAAAAGATAAACTTTAATTAAATTAAAGAAATAAACAAAGACATAAAATAAAATAAAACATAAAAGAAATTAAAAAACATAACAAGTGCAAGAACTTTTAAAAGAGCTAAAAAAAAAACTTTAAAAGAATTTTAAAAACATAGAAAAAGGAATTAAGCTCCCCCTAGAGCTAGATAAGTTCTTGAAAAAGTCTTCCTTTATCTTCAATTTTCTTCTCCCCCTTTGTTTCATCAAAAAGGTCTTCACTTTTAATGCCCCATCATGCTTGGAACCGTTGAGAACTTGAGATATGAATACGGTGTAACATATTCAAACCTATCCAAGTTGATATTTGCAAACTTGAATACGCGAGTCAGGAGTCTCGCATGAGGTAGACGACCAATGATGTTATCAAGAATCAATCTTGATAAATTAATCTTCAAGTTTGTCATGAGGTAAAAGAGAAGCATGGTATCCTTTTTGCGTAAGAAGTTTGTAAATCCAACTCGTGGTACGAGATAGAATTGGACAATTTGAAACATCATCTTCGCTTTGTCCGAGAGATCACTCACTTTCAAACATACGGGATTCATGTTGTAATTCCCGCAAAGAACATTGGATACATCATTAGGACGAACACCGTCTTGAATGAACCATTTTGGGTTCCCATTGATGATAATGCCTTCGTTGTCTATGTTGCATGCATTGGAAATTAGATTCTCCGAAAGATAAATTGATTGGCTTCTAACATGACTAGTCCATCCAATGGAACCATAAGAAAGCTCAGAGTAGAAAGCTTTTACTGCCATGGGATAGACAACTTCGTCATCCATTATCAAAGAAAGTAAATTTCTTTGATGCCTTAGAGCAAGAGGAAGGAGTGGCATCTTGTAAAGCATCATTGGTTGGAGAACCTTTTCAATGGTGACTTTCCTTAAGATAAAGTATGTTTCAAACTTTCTTTGTGAAGCCGGATTTTCAAACACTTTATCATCAACAACATACTTTTCATTGCTTCTTGATATGCCATGAGGAATGAGATCCATTGTTTCTTTAAAGATTAAGAGGTTGTGTTTGAGGTTGTATATGGGTGTATGTATGTGTATGGTTTGCGCAAATTGAGAGAGAATAGGAGTAGAAAAGAAAACTTTGTTGTGTAAGATGGTTGAGGGATGAAAGAATATATAGATGGTGTATGGAGGGGGGTAGGTTTGCGAAAAAGAGGAAAGAAAAGAGAGGGAAAATCTTAAAAAAATATTGCAAGAATTTTTCATATGAATATCTCTCAAAATACTCTTAGAAATAGGCATTGTAAATCAAGAAAGAATAAACAATATTTCCCAATATTATCATTTAATTTAAATGACAATAGTTTAAGAAAATAAAATTTATTTTTCATGAGAGAGAGAGAGAGAATTCGAAAATATATATATGGGTAATAATGAGGATAAATCAAAAAGATATAGTGTGAAAAATAAGGATATGTAATGATTTTCCAAAAAATATCTCCTCTACTAAATCTAGATTTACTCTAGATAATATCCCTTTAAATCCAAATAGGAATAATCTTAATTTTTAATATCATTATTTAAATAATAAATAACAATATTTGAAAAATTAAAATATATTCACCATTAATGCAAGATGTAGGGCGAAAATTTGATGTTATATGGGTCTTCTTGGATTTTAATTTTTCTTCCATGAGGCCCATGTAGAGACATGAGAGGCTCATTGATTTTATCGAAACCCATAATTATTTTTTAGGCCCAATCATCTTGGCATAAGCCTTTACGGCTTGCGTGAGGCCCAAAGCCCATCAGTAGTTCGAGGCCCAGTTAAGGCCCAAAACATGTATGAGGCCCGAGGCCCATACGAAAGCCCATCAACTTTTCTTCGTTATGGGTGGTCTTCATATAGTAATGAACAATACTGTACACCCGGTTTCTTCAAAAGATCTTCAGAAGGTCTTCAAATGAGGTTCCGAAAAATTTTCCGAAGCTCATATGTCTTCAAAAATAGTGTTCAAAAAAATCTTCAAACTCTTGAGACAAAACTCAAGGCCTTCAAAAAGTCTTCAAACACTTCAGACAGACCCAAGGTCTTCAAAAAATCTTCAAACACTTGAGACAGGCACAAGGTCTTCAAAAAGTCTTCAAACACTTGAGACAGACCCAAGGTCTTCAAAAATCTTGAAATATGACCCATGATGAAGAGAGGGGCGCAAAATGCAGTCTTCAGTTAACTTTTTGTTGACTTCTGTAGTGGTTGACTTTTCTGTTGACTTCTAATTGTTGGTATGTTGATTTTTCTTCATTTTGTTGAACACTTACCAACTTTTGGGGAATACTTAAAGCTTTTTAATTTTCAAAAAGATTTTTGAAAAGAGTTTTTAAAAGCTCTTTAGGTTAAGTAAACCTTTCAGCGTGCTAAATCGATCTTCAGCTAAAGGTTTTGTAAATATGTCAGACACTTGGTCTTCCGTATTCACAAACTTTAACTCAATATCGCCTTTCTGCACATGATCTCTAATGAAATGATGTTTAACATCAATATGTTTAGATCTAGAGTGCTGGATGAGATTCTTAGCCAAAGCTATTGCACTTGTGTTATCACACATAACGAGAATTTTATCATACTTGAGATTGTAGTCAAGTAGTTGATTTCTTACCCATAAAATTTGTGTAACACATCCAGCAGCAGACACGTATTCTGCTTCTGCGGTTGATAGTGCAATGGTATTTTGTTTTCTAGAACTCCATGTGATGAGTGCATCCCTAAAGAACACACAACATCCACTGGTGCTTTTTCTGTCTACCCGGTCTCCGGCGTAATCAGCATCACAGAAACCTGTAACCACAGAGGAGATACCTTTCTTGTACCAAAGGCCAAGATTAGTAGTACCTGCCAAGTATCTAAGAATACGCTTGACTGCAGTTAGGTGAGACTGTTTTGGACAAGATTGAAATCTTGCACAAATGCCAACACTTAACTGTATGTCAGGCCTAGATGCAGTTAAATAAAGCAGAGACCCGATCATACCTCTGTAGGTGCTTTCAGACACCTTTTCTTCTTCTTCATCCTTATCAATGACTTGTGATGGATGCATCGGAGTTTTCATGGGACTACACTTGTCCATTAAGAATCTTTTGAGAAGTTCTTTGGTGTACTTTTCTTGATGTATGAAGGTTCCATCAGCTTGTTGCTTGATTTGAAGTCCTAGGAAGAACTTCAATTCTCCCATCATACTCATTTCGAACTCCCCCTGCATTAGATCTGCAAACTTTCTACATCGAGATTCGTTAGTAGCACCAAATACTATATCATCAACATAAATTTGCACAAGTAATAAATCAAAGTTATCAGTTAGAGTGAAAAGAGTTGTGTCCACTTTTCCACGAGTGAATCCATTCGTAGTCAAGAAGCTACTAAGTCTATCATACCAAGCTCTAGGAGCTTGTTTAAGACCGTATAATGCTTTAGACAAACGATAGACGTGCTCGGGATAGGTTTCACTGATAAAACCTGGAGGTTGCTTGACGTAGACCTCTTCACTGAGGACACCATTTAGAAATGCGGACTTCTTCACATCCATTCGATACAATTTTATTCCTTTATGAGCAGCGAATGCAAGAAGCATCCTAATGGCTTCTAGTCTTGCAACTGGCGCGAAGGTTTCGTCGTAGTCGATCCCTTCTTGCTGGTTGTATCCTTGTGCCACGAGTCTAGCTTTGTTCCTTGTGACCTTTCCGGATTCGTCCAACTTGTTGCGGAACACCCACTTTGTGCCAATAATCGTTTTGCCCTTGGGTTTCTGAACAAGCTTCCAGACTTCATTCTTCTCAAACTGTTCGAGTTCTTCTTCCATGGCTTCCACCCAACTGGGTTCATCCAATGCTTCGTGAACTGTCTCAGGTTCGATTTCTGAAACAAGTGCAACATCAGATTGAAATCTCAGGGATCTTCTTGTTCTTACCCCATGAGATGGATCGCCAAGAACTTCGTTATCTCTAACGACTTTGAGATCGTTTATTCCGATCTTTCTTCTTAGAACGGGTTCTTGAACTTCAATAGACTCAATCCCTTGAGGAGTAGAGGGTTCTTGAGCTACAATAACTCTTGGTTCATCTCCCCCTGAATCGGGTGATTCCTTCATAACTTGATGATCATCTTCTTCAATAGGTGTTTGATCATGACTTTCGCAACCTTTGGTTAAGATAGTTAGATCCTTCATTCTTTCTTCTATGTCATTTAGATTATGTTGGATGTCTTGCTTTAGTTCCTTGAACTTGATATGGAAGGTTTCTTCAACTGTCTTCCTTTGTTTGTTGTAAACCCTGTAAGCTTTAGAAACAACAGAATATCCTTGAAACACTCTGTCATCAGATTTGGAATCAAACTTTGAAAGCTTGTCCCTTGTGTTCAGGATAAAGCAAGGTGAACCAAAGATATGAAAATAAGATATATTGGGTATTCTTCCTTTCCAAAGCTCATATGGAGTTTTGTTGAGACTTTGCCTTATGAAAACACGATTTTGAATGTAGCACGCTGTATTGACAGCTTCTGTCCAAAAACCTTTAGATAAACTGCTTTCCAAAAGCATTGTTCTTGCCATCTCTATGAGGCTTCGATTCTTTCTCTCAGCCACTCCATTTTGCTGTAGAGTTCTAGGAAAGGAAAATTCGTGAACAATACCAAGATCCTCACAAAGATTTTCAAAAGCATGATTTTCAAACTCACCTCCATGATCAAAATGAATGGTGGTGTTGCGAGAACCTTTTTCGTTAGAAACCATTTTCGCAAATGTTTTAAACTTTGAAAACGTCTCATCCTTAGAAGCTAAGAAAATTACCCATGTGTATCTACTGTAGTCGTCAACTATGACAAGGCAATAATATTTGCCCGCAAGAGAAGCCTGTCTTGTAGGACCAAAGAGATCCATGTGAATTAGCTCAAGTGGTCTAGTAGTAGAGACTACTTTCTTACTTTGGAAAGAAGTTTTGGTCTGCTTTCCCTTCTCACAGAAATCACAGGTTGTATCCCTGTCATAGCGGATGGGAAGCCCTTTGACCAAACCTTTCTGAGATAATTCGGAAAGTAACTTCATGTGGGCATGACCTAACTTCTTGTGCCAAAGCCACTTGTCATCCTCAAAGGATGCTAAGAATTTCACATCTTGATCCAAAAGGTCTTCAAGATAGATGACATAGGTGTTGCCTAGTCTTCTTCCCTCGAGAACAACTTTACCTGTCTTGAGATCAATGACGCTACAATATTTGGCTAGAAACTCAACCTTTAAGCCTTTATCACAAAACTGACTAATGCTTAAAAGATTGTGAGTCAAACCATCAACAAGTAATACCTCAGATATTTGATGATCATCGGACTTACCAACATTTCCTTTGCCGACGATCTTGCCCTTAGCTTCATCACCGAAACACACTTTTCATTTCTTCTTTGGTTTAACATCTTTGAACCAGTGCTTGCTTCCGGTCATGTGCTTTGAGCACCCGCTATCCATGTACCACTTTTCATCCAGCCACTGGTGTTGTGGCTCTTGATGGTTGATCTGCGCTTGAAGTTCCTGCATTCACATATGAAGGATTTTTAGGTACCCATACCTTCTTGGGTCCTTTCTTGTTAGCCTTCCCAGCATCTGGTTTCAGCTTTTGAGACTTCCACGTCTTTTTAGGTTTTCCCTTCCACGTGCCACCCTTGGCTTTGGAGGTAGTTCCCTTTTTAAGAAGTGGACATTTCTCTCTGCCGTGTCCATGTTTAAAACAGAAAAGACAAGTAGGAATTGGCTCTCTGTCTGTTGGGGGTATCAAAGTATCCTCATGAAAGACTGGAACATATCCAAGACCTGTATGATCTTTGTAAGGTTTTTGACCTCCTAACAATATATCGAGCATCTTAGATCCGTTGACCTTTCTTTCAAGATCTTTTAGGAGAAGCGCATAAGTCTTCTGTGTAAGCTCCAGAACCCTTCTGAGAGAAATTGATGTATTTCTCTTAGAGAGATAGAAGGTTTTAATGATAACAAAGTAAGCCATAAGTATAAAAATTTTACTTAAGGTTTTTCTAACATGTGTGCTAAGTGTCTCAGAAAGCTTAAAGTTTTGCAAATTCCATGAGTAAAGATCAAGACAAGCAATGAGTAACCTTATGAATTACAAGAAGAAATCATGGCGTGAAAAGACATCAGAAAGGATAGTCAGAAAGCGCAAAGGTGAAAGTGCAGTTCTGAGAGAAGAACACTGTCGCCTCAGAAAGGTCTCAGAAGACCTTGCGACTAGTGGTTCTCAGAAGGGTCTTTCCTCAGAAGGGTCCTCCCTCAGAAGGTTCGCCTCAGAAGTCCGTACAACTCTCAGAAATTTGGACTCAGAAGCAACCAAGTGTCAAGACTCAATGGATGAAGCATCAACTCTCAGAAAGCTCAAAACAGCAAGCAAGAGGAAGTGGGAACACGCGCACTGTACAAGTCAGAAAGTTCCTCATTTCGCGCTGACTGTTGCAGGGAGCCGTTCTGAGCCAGAGACAGCCACATCATCAAAGTGAAAGCTTCTAAATTCGCGGCTCTTTGATGCCTATATATATGAGTTCGATTCCAGAGCATGGGGACGAAATTCTAGCGCAAAAACTCTTGATCAATCGTGCCAAAACTCTGTTGAATTGAAAATCATTATTTGCGAAAACTTAGAACTTTCTCAGAAAGACATTTTTTCGAAACTGTTTTTCTAACTTTGCGAAAAATCTTCTAGCTTTGTATTGGTGTAAATTCTTACGTCTGTAAGTTAAATCTAGAAGTCTACTAAGAGAAAACAAAGTGTGTATCTTAATCTTAGTAGTTGTTTTCGAAACAAAAACTCTATTCGAAAAACGCTAAGACCTTCATGTGTGAAGGCAGTTTTAAGTCCTCGATTGTTTGAGGCAAACAAAAGTCTTTAAGTGTTTAAGGCAATCAAAGTCCTCTATTGTGAGGCAAGGAAAAGTCCTTAATTAATTTAAGGTAAGGAAAGTCCTCTAGTGTTGGAGGCAAAGAAAATCCACCTCGGTTTGTGAAGTGGTGAAAGTCCTTTACGTGGTAAAGGTAGTGTTGTCTGAGAAGGCACTATAAGAAGAATATCTAAAGAACTCTCAACTGAAGGTTGAGGACTGGAGTAGGTTAGTTAAAACCGAACCAGTATAAAAATTTCATTGTGTTGAACTTTTCTTCCTTCAACTCTTACTTTATAAGAAAACCAATAAACACATCTTTTAACTTAATCATAACTGAGAAATATTTTAAGTTAAAATTAGAAAAAGTTTAAGTGAAATTAATCTTAAAACACTTTCATAAAATTCTCAGAAAGGAACTTTCTCAGAAAGGTAAAAGCTCTCAGAAACTTAGCTTTCTCAGAAAGGTCATTCCGCTGCAAACACTCAATTCACCCTTCTGAGTAAAACAGCCTTTTAAGAAAATCTTTTTAGAAGAAATTTTAAACTAGCACGATTCAACCCCCCCTTCTCGTGCACAAATACACCTTCAATTGGCATCAGAGCTCGGTCCTTAAGGGGTTGAGCACTTAACAGTGTCAAGGAAAAAGATCTAAGAAGGGACTATGGACTCACCAGCTGCGTTCATATCTGATGGAGCTTCAATCAACAGACCTCCAATGTTCCTTGGAGATAGTTTCGACTATTGGCGTGACATGATGACTTTGTTCATCAAGCACACCAGTCTTGACCTATGGGACAGGATTGAAAATGGCGATTATCAACCTCTGCAAACAATAACAGAACAAGCTGTTGTTGCAGCAGATGCTGAACCTGGAGCAGCACCTCCAGCGCCCAGAACTTACACCAGACGAGTTCCCAAGGATGAATGGACTCAAGAAATGAAGGAGAAGATTCATCTGAACTTCAAGGCCAAGTACATTCTCCTCTGTGCACTACCTAAGGTAGAATACGAAAAGATAGTGTCGTGTGATACTGTAACACCCCGACTTTTATTAAGTCCTAATTAAGTGAGATTAAGGGTAATTGACCTTGGTTAGGAATTAATTCGGTTTGGGTGGATAAGTTTCTTCTAGTCAAACCCTTATGTGTGACGTGATTTAAGTGTGTATATATGTGTTCATTCTATGCTATGTGAATTACGTGTGTAAATTATATGTCATGATAATTATGTGTATTTATGTGAGTGTTCATTGTGTGTGGGAGAGTATGTTGGATGCATATATGAGTTTTAATTGGTATTTAGATGATGCATATGGTTAGGAATGATGATATAAAATATTTATATGAGTTACATGATGTTATTAGATAATATTAGTGTTATATATTATTATTTATTTTATTTTATTTTATGTGCCTATGTGTGTATTTTAATTTATATTTAAATATTAGAAAAATTATATGAGCATTATAGTATTATTTGGGGGGATTTGGAGTGTTTTAGTAATTTAAGTGACGGTGGGCCCCACAATGACTCTTGACCTAGTCACTCCCTATATAAACACTAGTAACCATCTCCAATTGAGAAAAACACTCTCCTCCTTCTTCTGAGCCGCCATAGCCATCTTTCTCTCAAGAGCTCCCTAAGCCATTGATACTCCAAACCACGAAACACCTATCAAACCTTACCCAATCTAGAAAATAAACTCATATTCTTAATCCTCTCATCAAGCCGGACCTTTTTGAAAGTGTATGTGCGCACGAGAAGGGGGGGTTGAATCGTGCAAGTTTTAAAAATTACTTCTTAAAACTTTTACTTAGAAAGCTGTTTTTACTCAGAAGGTAGATTTTAAAGTTTGCAGCGGAAATTGCTTTCTGAGAAGATTAAGTTTCTGAGAACTTAGTCTTTCTAAGAACATTCCTTTCTGAGCAGTTTTAAGAAAATGACTTTGAGTTAGAGTTTCTTAAAAGCTTTCTGATTTTAATCAATGAAGTTTTCACGAGACCTCTTAATTAAATTGTGGTAGAGTTTTTCTCACAGATTTATACAAGTAAGGAGTAAGGGAGAAAAGCTTAACACAGAGAAATTTTATATTGGTTGGGTTACAACCAACCTACTCCAGTCCCCAACCTTCAGTTGAGAGTTCTTGGATATTCTTCTTAAAGTGCCTTCCCAGACAACAATGCCTTTACCAAGTAAAGGACTTCCACCATTTCACAACCCGAAGTGGATTTCCTTGCCTCCAACACTAGAGGACTTCCTTGCCTTAATCACTTAAGGACTTCCTTGCCTCACAACCGAGGACTTCCTTGCCTTAATCAATTAAGGACTTTGAATTTTGCCTCAAACACCAGAGGACTTAAACCTGCCTTCACACACAGAAGGACTTAGCGTTTTTCGGAAAGTAGTTTTTGCTTCGAAAACCAACTACTAAGATTAAGTTACAAACTTAATTTGACCCTTAGTAGACTTCTAGATTTAACTTACAAATGTAAGAATTTGCACCAATACAGAACTAGAAGAATTTCGTAAAATTGTCTTTCTGAGAAAGTTCTAAGTTTTCGCAGATGATTTTAAATTCAGCAGAGTTTTTGCACGTTTAATAAAGAGTTTTTAGCGCAAGAATTTCGTCACAATGCTCTGGAATTGAACTCATATATATAGGCATCAAAGAGCCGCGAAATTTAGAAGCTTTCACTTTGCTTATGTGGCTGTGTCCTTTTCAGAACGGCTCCCTGCTACAGTCAGCGCGAAATGAGGAACTTTTCAGAGCTGCACAGTGCGCATGTTCCCACTTCCTTGGCTAGTTGTAGCGAGCTTTCTGAGACTGCCTGCGCTCCCTTGAGTCCAGACACTTGGTTGCTTCTGAGTCCAACTTTCTGAGAGTTGTACGGACTTCTGAGGCGAACCTTCTGAGGGAAGACCCTTCTGAGAACTACTAGTCGCAAGGTCTTCTGAGACCCTTCTGAGGCGACAGTGTTCTTTCCTCAGAAACATGTTTTCACCTTCTGCGCTTCTGAGACATCCTTTCTGATATCTTTGGCGCTATGATTTTATCAATTGATCTCGAGACTACTTGATGTTTTGTCTTGGTCTTTACTCATGGTGTTGCAATAATTTAAAGCTTTCTGAGACACTTAGCGCACATATTAGCAAATCCTTAAGTAAAATTTTTATACTTATGGCTTACCTTGTTATCATTAAAACTTTCATAACTCTAAGAGAATTCTGCCTAATTCTCTCAGAAGGGTTCTGGAGCTTACACTTTTTACCGATTCCGTTTCTCCGTTTAGAGTCTCCGGCATCACCGTGAAAGTGTATGTGTGCACGAGAAGGGGGGGTTGAATAGTGCAAGTTTTAAAAATTGCTTGTTAAAACTTTTACTTAGAAAGCTGTTTTTACTCAGAAGGTATGATTAAGAGTTTGCAGCGGAAAATGCTTTCTGAGAAGATTAAGTTTCTGAGAACTTAGTCTTTCTGAGAAAGTTCCTTTCTGAGAGATTTTAAGAAAACGACTTAAGGTTTGAGTTTCTTAAAAGCTTTCTGATTTTGATCAATAAGGTTTTCACTAGACCTCTTAATTAGAATCGTGGTAGAGTTTTTCTCAAAGATTTATGCAAATAAATAACTAGGGAGAAAAGCTTAACACAAAGAATTTTATACTGGTTCGGTTATAACCAACCTACTCCAGTCCTCAACCTTCAGTTGAGAGTTCTTAGATATTCTTCTTAATGTGCCTTCTCAGACAACACTGCCTTTACCAAGTAAAGGACTTCCACCACTTCACAACCCGAAGTGGATTTCTTTGCCTCACACTAGAGGACTTCCTTGCCTCACGCTAGAGGACTTCTTTGCCTTAAACACTTAAGGACTTCCTTGCCTCACAACTGAGGACTTCCTTGCCTTAAACAATTAAGGACTTTGAACTTTGCCTCAAACACTAGAGGACTTAAAACTGCCTTCACACAAAGAAGGACTTAGCGTTTTTCGAAGGTTTGTTTTGATCGAAAACAACTACCAAGACTAAGTTACAAACCTAGTTTTACACTTAGTAGACTTCTAGAATTAACTTACAAATGTAAGAATTTACACCAATTCAGAACTAGAAGATTTTGCAAAGTTAGAAGAACAATTTCGTAAAAATTGTCTTTCTGAGAAAGTTCTAAGTTTTCGCAAAATGATTTTCAATTCAACAGAGTTTTGGCACGTTTAATCAATAGTTTTTGCGCAAGAGTTTCGTCACATTGCTCTGGAATTGAACTCATATATATAGGCATCAAAGAGCCGCGAAATTAGAAGCTTTCACTTTGCTTATGTGGCTGTGTCCTTTTCAGAACGGCTCCCTGCTACAGTCAGCGCAAAATGAGGAACTTTTCAGAACTGCACAGTGCGCGTGTTCCCACTTCCTTGGCTAGTTGTAGCGAGCTTTCTGAGACTGTTTGCACTTCCTTGAATCAAGACACTTGGTTGCTTCTGAGTCCAACCTTCTAAGAGTTGTACGGACTTCTGAGGCTAACCTTCTGAGGGAAGACCCTTCTGAGAACTGCTAGTCGCAAGGTCTTCTGAGACCTTTCTGAGGTGACAGCGTTCTTTCCTCAGAAACATGTTTTCACCTTCTGCGCTTCTGAGACATCCTTTCTGATATCTTTGTGCTATGATTTTATCAATTGGTTTCAAGGCTACTTGATGTTTTGTCTTGGTCTTTGCAATAATTTAAAGCTTTCTGAGACGCTTAGCGCACATATTAGCAAAAACCTTAAGTAAAATTTTATACTTATGGCTTACCTTGTTATCATTAAAACTTTCATAACTCTAAGAGAATTATGCTTAATTCTCTCCGAAGGGTTCTGGAGCTTACACACCGGACCGTTCGTGGGGCTAGAGAGAGAGGTTTCCAACGAGAGCAACGTCGGGAAAGGGTTTCTCTTTGCATATTTCGAAATTGTCTTCAAGAGGTAGGGGTTAGGCATTCTATTTTCATGCATATTGATGATAATTTTATGAGATTAATGTGATGGTATATATATATATATATATATATATATATATGTACGAATGGCTCACGCCATTCATAGTTTTTTATTCTTGCAGCAGCGTGAGCAGCGAGCGCATATTATATATATATATATATATAATAGTATATGTATATTACTATTACATATTATTATTACATAAACTTATACCCATTAGCATGTAAATTAGTTAATAATAGGTAGATAACAGGTAGAAATAATAATAATATGATAATGATAGTAATACTAATAGGGAAGATAATAATAAAATATTAACTCTAATAATAACAATAAAAGAATAATACAATAAGAACAACAACATGTATAATATATGATATGTAATGATAATAGTAATAGTAACAATAACAGTATAGAAGACAAGATTGGTGGTGAATAAAATATAAGAGTTTACAAGATACTTAAGGGTAGAGTATAAAGTACAAGTAAAACTAGAATAAAGTATAAGTATGAAAATAATAATAAAATAAATGAGATCATATGACATGAAAGGTATAGAAGCATTGAGAATAATATTTATAAGTAGTTGTATATCATGTTTATTTGATAAGGAGTGGTATTTATTTATTCTCCATGATGTCAGAGTAAGTAAGTGAATGTGCTTTGTTTATTCCATGATGTTAAAGAGTATAAATTGACATGTTTTTACCCTTTTATGTACCCTAATGCGTTCTACGACTTGTATAAATGTTATGTATGAATTATGCATGATTTATATATGATTATATGAGCTATAAAATATGTTTATATGTATATGTAATTATAGTATGAGATGTTTATGATGAATGATTACATGATGAATATGCTATGTGATGATATATATTATGATGAAATGCTCTGAATGAATTAACTCTGTCATCCGGTAAAGGTTAAAAGATGTTCTGAAAGATACTCTGATGCTCTGAAATATCTCTGTTAACTCTGAAAGATTTCTGATAATTAAAAGACGTTCTGAAAGATCTCTGATACTCTGAAAGATTAAAATACCCTGTAGCCTTCAGCTTGTGATGAGTGTTGTAGGGAGGGATGGCATCCTCGGCTGCAACTCCTTCACTTGAGGAAGGTGAATTGTACCCCCTCTTCCCCGTAATGTTTTAGGATGAGCTCATACCTAGGGGCCGGATTGTAGGAGTAAGGATGGGAGGGAGACTTTGCCATGTCTGACAGATTTAAAGTAAAAGTTAAAGATAAGATGCTTTGAAAGAAAGTTTTGATAAATGTTCTGTTATGTTATATTTTCCCTGATTGTGATAGAAGCACATAGTACACTACACATGGACCTTTAATTATGATATGTTATACGAATTAATAAAATGGACAAGATGCACTTAGGTAAGACGTTCCGGGGAAAGATTGATTTTCAACTTATATCCGAATTAAACTCATTCATGCTTCACTTATTTTATAATTAAACCCGGGGCGGCTTCCTCTACTGAGTCACTTCCCAGTGCTCACCCTATGTTTTTCCCACCTTTTAGAGGAGCAGACAGAGCAGGATGTCGGAGCACACGAGGAGCCCGTGCAGACTTAGTTTATGATATAGTTCCCTAGATATCAGAGACATGTTTTATTTCCTTATCATATGTTATGACTTTTATGCTTCCGCTACGTTTATTTATTTATTATGTTTTCTGAGTCCGGACCTTTGTTAGCCAGCAGCTATTTATTTACTCATATTTATGGTGGAATCTCATAGGTCACAATTTTTGGCTTATGGGGTGAGACCTAGTATTTATTTCATGTTTGTTACTTGATGGGAGTTATTTATATGATGTAGTATTTTCGTTGATGTTTGTATAGCTTATTAGTATCGTTGTATTTATGCGCCAGGCCCTTATTTTCTATACCGCAAATGATTTTCGAAAATTTACTCCCGCCTATTTTCCACGTATTATATTTTAAATATAAAGATAAAACATGATAACAGGAGGTAACCCTTATGAAATGGCCTAAAATGACTTAAGCATTAAGGGCTTTCTAGTAGGGTGTTACATTTTGGTATCAGAGCAGGTCTATCCTACAGGGCTTGGGGTAATGGACCTGTTATGCTATTATGGCATGTACGGTAGTTATATCATGCACATAACCTCTTATGTGTCTTATGTTAGTGTTGAGGTGCATGATCGTTTTGCTGGATTGTCAGAGTAATTGTGCATACTTAGCGGTGATATGGAGCCTGATCAACTCGATGTTCATTGTTTTGTGTGCACAGGGACATGGCACCTAGCAGACGTATAGGGACGATGCTGACGATCATGAGGAGAATGTGCAAGGAAGCGGGGTTTCGTCAGAGGCATTCATGGAGGTGGCTAGAGCCATGAACCGCATGGTGGACCACATGACTCAGCAGTGCGCAGCGCCACCACCTGCGGGTAATGGCAGTTCCTACTTCGCTGACTTCAAGAGGGCCAATCCCTCTCCTTTTCTTGGCACTACGGATCCTTCAGTAGCTGAGGATTGACTGAGGGGTATCGAGGACATCTTTACATTGGTCCAGTGTACAGAGGTGCAGAAGGCGCAGCTGGCCACCTTCATGCTGCAGATGGAGGCACGTTCTTGGTGGAACGATGCTCGTCGCGCTTCTGATGAGGCGAGTGTAGCTATCACATGGGACATGTTTAAGGACATGTTCTATGAGAAGTACTTCCCGGAGACTGTTCGCCAAGACAAGGAAATGGAGTTCCTTGATCTCCGTCAGGGCACCATGACCATACCTGAGTACATCGCCAAGTTCGAGGAGCTCATTCGATTTTCAGAGATCTACCAGGCGAACCCGAAGGAGAGCTGGAAGTGCATGAAATTCTGTGCTGGGCTGAACCAAGACATCAAGAGGATGGTTAAGCACATGAAGATCAGAGACTACAGAGAGATGGTGGACACCTGCAGGATCGTAGAGGAGACCAGCCGCCCAGTTGCACCGCAGAGGGTTGAGACTCAGAGGAGGAGTGCGACACCTCAGCAGACCAGCCACGCCGCCTCTGCCCGCTTTCAGCCATATGGTCAGCCACCTAGGACTCAGTCTCAGCCTCGACCTCTACAGCAGCAACAACAGCAACGCCCAGCCGCAGCAGCACCTCAGGCGTTACCCGCCCTACCATCATGTGCCACGTGCGGCAAGCCTCATGGCGGTGTCTGTCGCCTCGGTCAGAATACATGTTTTCGCTGCGGGAAGGCAGGCCATTATGTCAAGGATTGCAAGGTAGCAGGTCCACCGTCATCTTCTTCCTTTAGGCCACAGCACCAGGGACGTGTGTTCACAGTTTGTGCGGAGCGATCAGACGATATCATCGGGGGTAAGCGTTTATGTTTTGCTTGTTTGATTTGTTATGGTGATGACTAGCCTTAATCATCATTGTTTGGGACCCACTTAGTATGAGAGTACGGTGGGAATTGTGTGATGCATGTCTAGGCCTGAAGCTGAGCTACTTGTAGTCTTGTTAAGGTCTAGTCAAGGTTTGTTAAGGATGGTTGACCCTGATTCAGAGTTGACTGCCTTGGCTAGTTAACCATGGATGGTTACTCTTCCCTGGTTGATTTTGGCCTCCACGTGTTTTCTTGTGAGTTAATCACACCCTTGTTTTGTTTGGAAAATGAAATGGAAAGTGTTTTCAAAAAGGGTTTTATATGCGAACTAAAAGACCTGTTTTCAAAACTTGTTTTCAGCTCATGTTTTTGAAAGGATGTTTTGCGAATCGATTTCAATAAACAAAAGTGTTTTCTCTTCGACCTATTTCATAGCTTCGACGGGATGATCATTGTGAGCAC
Organism: Aeschynomene evenia; assembly: GCA_013621005.1. Lineage (NCBI taxonomy): Eukaryota > Viridiplantae > Streptophyta > Magnoliopsida > Fabales > Fabaceae > Aeschynomene > Aeschynomene evenia. Next base: position 21,626,684 of record CM024266.1, read on the forward strand.
ATTCCTCCTAGTGGCTTTGGATGTACGTCGAAGATGTTTACGTCTCTTCTTTTGCTTTTGTTTTTTTTGAGGTAATTGCGAAAGTTTATTAAAATGACGTTTTGAATTCAACCTTGGTTTTAGAAAATGATTCTATACCCCATCTACCTTAAGGTACGTGATTCCTTAAGGCTCTTTTTACAAATCGTTTAGTTGCGAACTTGAGAATCGTTTTCATGTTGTTTGAAAATACTTTGGGGATGTCTTACGGTGTCAGTTGTAATTATGAGTCGTAGGGTCCAATGTGTTTTCCTAGTTTTGTGGCTATTAAGATTATGTGTTTTGGGCATGGGTAGATGATTTCTAAAGTAACGATATAATATAAGTTGAAAGAAGTTTTCGAAAGTGATTTCTTTTATGTATGTGAAAACGTACGTGATTAAAGGCCGTAGGAGTACAGAAAACATATTTTCATTAGTGTGGACATAAGAAACCTTAAAATCTATTTTGAGAGCATAGAATTGCCTTTGATCGCAAACAAGAAGGTTTTGAGCTTTTATTTAGTTTTTGAAAATTAAATAAACGTGTTTTGAACTACTAAGGATTGGAAATTAACTTGGATTTTCGAAAATTCCTAGGATGATGTTTTGAAAATAGAGATGAAACTTTTTGATGAGAACATTGATGTTGGATCATGGACCCTAGGAACATAAGGATCAACTTGCCTTATAAGATTATGGATTCATGTCTTTATCATGGAAAAATGTATTTCGGTTGTTTTTATGTGTTTGCAACAGATGTTTTTGTTTCTTGAACTTGTTTTCTGCACGACCTGTTCATTCAGGTTAGCTACTTGCGTGTGGACCTTCACTCGAGTCTCCGCGAGGGTAGGAGCTGTTATGTTTTGTGTTGTTTTTGTGTTAGAAGTGTCGAATTTCGAGGACGAAATTCTTTTTAAGGAGGGGAGAAATGTAACACCCCGACTTTTATTAAGTCCTAATTAAGTGAGATTAAGGGTAATTGACCTTGGTTAGGATTTAATTCGGTTTGGGTGGATAAGTTTCTTCTAGTCAAACCCTTATGTGTGACGTGATTTAAGTGTGTATATATGTGTTCATTCTATGCTATGTGAATTACGTGTGTAAATTATATGTCATGATAATTATGTGTATTTATGTGAGTGTTCATTGTGTGTGGGAGAGTATGTTGGATGCATATATGAGTTTTAATTGGTATTTAGATGATGCATATGGTTAGGAATGATGATATAAAATATTTATATGAGTTACATGATGTTATTAGATAATATTAGTGTTATATATTATTATTTATTTTATTTTATTTTATTTTATGTGCCTATGTGTGTATTTTAATTTATATTTAAATATTAGAAAAATTACATGAGCATTATAGTATTATTTGGGGGGATTTGGAGTGTTTTAGTAATTTAAGTGACGGTGGGCCCCACAATGACTCTTGACCTAGTCACTCCCTATATAAACACTAGTAACCATCTCCAATTGAGAAAAACACTCTCCTCTTTCTTCTGAGCCGCCATAGCCATCTTTCTCTCAAGAGCTCCCTAAGCCATTGATACTCCAAACCACGAAACACCTATCAAACCTTACCCAATCTAGAAAATAAACTCATATTCTTAATCCTCTCATCAAGCCGGACCTTTTTACCGATTCCGTTTCTCCGTTTAGAGTCTCCGGCATCACCGGACCGTTCGTGGGGCTAGAGAGAGAGGTTTCCAACGAGAGCAACGTCGGGAAAGGGTTTCTCTTTGCATATTTCGAAATTGTCTTCAAGAGGTAGGGGTTAGGCATTCTATTTTCATGCATATTGATGATAATTTTATGAGATTAATGTGATGGTCGTTTATGCCTTACAAGACTAAAGTTAAAATTATGATACACATGATATATATATATATATATATATATATATGTACGAATGGCTCACGCCATTCATAGTTTTTCATTCTTGCAGCAGCGTGAGCAGCGAGCGCATATTATATATATATATATATATATATAATAGTATATGTATATTACTATTACATATTATTATTACATAAACTTATACCCATTAGCATGTAAATTAGTTAATAATAGGTAGATAACAGGTAGAAATAATAATAATATGATAATGATAGTAATACTAATAGGGAAGATAATAATAAAATATTAACTCTAATAATAAAAATAAAAGAATAATACAGTAAGAACAACGACATGTATAATATATGATATGTAATGATAATAGTAATAGTAACAATAATAGTATAGAAGACAAGATTGGTGGTGAATAAAATATAAGAGTTTACAAGATACTTAAGGGTAGAGTATAAAGTACAAGTAAAACTAGAATAAAGTATAAGTATGAAAATAATAATAAAATAAACGAGATCAACATGAAAGGTATAAAAGCATTGAGAATAATATTTATAAGTAGTTGTATATCATGTTTATTTGATAAGGAGTGGTATTTATTTATTCTCCATGATGTCAGAGTAAGTAAGTGAATGTGCTATGTTTATTCCATGATGTTAAAGAGTATAAATTGACATGTTTTTTCCCTTTTATGTACCCTAATGCGTTCTACGACTTGTATAAATGTTATGTATGAATTATGCATGATTTATATATGATTATATGAGCTATAAAATATGTTTATATGTATATGTAATTATAGTATGAGATGTTTATGATGAATGATTACATGATGAATATGCTATGTGATGATATATATTATGATGAAATGCTCTGAATGAATTAACTCTGTCATCCGGTAAAGGTTAAAAGATGCTCTGAAAGATACTCTGATGCTCTGAAATATCTCTGTTAACTCTGAAAGATTTCTGATAATTAAAAGACGTTCTGAAAGATCTCTGATACTCTGAAAGATTAAAATACCCTGTAGCCTTCAGCTTGTGATGAGTGTTGTAGGGAGGGGTGGCATCCTCGGCTGCAACTCCTTCACTTGAGGAAGGTGAACTGTACCCCCTCTTCCCCGTAATGTTTTAGGATGAGCTCATACCTAGGGGCCGGATTGTAGGAGTAAGGATGGGAGGGAGGCTTTGCCATGTCTGACAGATTTAAAGTAAAAGTTAAAGATAAGATGCTCTGAAAGAAAGTTCTGATAAATGTTCTGTTATGTTATATTTTCCCTGATTGTGATAGAAGCACATAGTACACTACACATGGACCTTTAATTATGATATGTTATACGAATTAATAAAATGGACAAGATGCACTTAGGTAAGACGTTCCGGGGAAAGATTGATTTTCAACTTATATCCGAATTAAACTCATTCATGCTTCACTTATTTTATAATTAAACCCGGGGCGACTTCCTCTACTGAGTCACTTCCCAGTGCTCACCCTATGTTTTTCCCACCTTTTAGAGGAGCAGACAGAGCAGGATGTCGGAGCACACGAGGAGCCCGTGCAGACTTAGTTTATGATATAGTTCCCTAGATATCAGAGACATGTTTTATTTCCTTATCATATGTTATGACTTTTATGTTTCCGCTACGTTTATTTATTTATTATGTTTTCTGAGTCCGGACCTTTGTTAGCCGGCAGCTATTTATTTACTCATATTTATGGTGGAATCTCATAGGTCACAGTTTTTGGCTTATGGGGTGAGACCTAGTATTTATTTCATGTTTGTTACTTGATGAGAGTTATTTATATGATGTAGTATTTTCGTAGATATTTGTATAGCTTATTAGTATCGTTGTATTTATGCGCCAGGCCCTTATTTTCTATACCGCAAATGATTTTCGAAAATTTACTCCCGCCTATTTTCCGCGTATTATATTTTAAATATAAAGATAAAACATGATAACAGGAGGTAACCCTTATGAAATGGCCTAAAATGACTTAAGCATTAAGGGCTTTCTAGTAGGGTGTTACAGATACAGCACAAGAGATATGGGAAATGCTTCACATGTTGCATGAAGGAAATGACGAAGTCAAGGAGACCAAGATATCCATGCTCGTACACAAGTACGAATCCTTCTGCATGCAGCAAGATGAAACCATCAACAACATGTCAATACGGTTTCTTCATATCATCAACCTGCTCAAAGTCTTGGGAAAGACTTACTCAAACGCTGAGATGGTCAGAAAAATTCTCAGAAGTCTCTCCTCAAAATGGCGTCCAAAGGTTACAGCAATCCAAGAAGCCAAGGATCTAAATCAGCTTGGTTTGGATGTGTTATTTGGCTCTCTCAGAACACATGAGATTGAGCTGGAAGGATTGCTTGGAGGACCATCTTCTTCATCCAAGCCTCAGAAGAGCTTGGCTCTTAAAAGTCAAATAAAGAGATCCTCCAAAGCTCTCAAGGCCGAAGAAGCTTCTGAGTCAGAAGATGAATCAGACTCAGAAACAAAAGAGGATGACATTTCTCTTCTCGTAAGAAAAATGAAGAAAGCTTGGAGGAAAAGGCCAAGCAAAGGCAAAGAGATTACTCCTAAGAAAGGAAAGCTGAAGCCTTCTGAAGCCACATGCTATGGCTGTGGAGAAAAGGGTCACTTCAGAACGGAGTGTCCTCAGAACAAAGGGAAGAAGAAATTCATTCCCATAAAGAAAAAGAAGGCAATGGCTGCCACATGGAGTGACTCGGAAGAAGAAGGTTCTGAGCCAGCAAACGATGAAGAAGCCAACGTCTGCTTCATGGCTGGTACTGACTACATTCTGGAAACATAATCCGAGTCAGAAGAGGTACCTAACTCCCCTCCTCTTTCATATTCACATAATGAGGTCTCAGAACTCTATGAAGAGCTTCTGAGAGACTCAAATGAATTAGCTAACAGTTTCAGCAATTTAAAGAAAAATTACAAACATCTAGAAGCTGAAAATGCTAGACTAATTCAGGAAGTTGAGAACCTAAAACTTGAAAGAGATGATTTTAAAAACAGATATCTTGAAAGTCACAATCTCTATCAAGCTTTAGAAACAATGTCTTCTGTAACTGTTGAAAAGGCTGAAGTAGCCTTAATCGAATTACAAAAGACAAATGAGCTTCTCACTTCTGATTTAGTTAAGATGGTCAATGGTGGGAAAATGATGACTCTTTTACTTGGAGGTCAAAGACCTTACAAAGATAAAAGAGGACTCGGATATGAAGAAGCTTTTGAACCCAACGACCTTGATCCTTCATTAACTAAATCATATCGCATGTGCATCTCATGTTTCAAAGATGGACATGGATCTGAGACTTGCCCTATGCTCAGTAAAGGAAACACTTCTCTGCCCAAAAAGGCTAAGAAGGTTAAAAATTATCAGAAGGCTAAGCCTTCTCAAAAGACAAATCCTTCTCAGAAGGATAAGACTTCTCAGAAAGCAAAGGCCTCTGAAAAGGACAAAGAAAAAGTTTCTGAGTCTCAGAACCACAATCCTTCTAAGAAAAGAAGACAAAAGGCTCAGAAAGCTAACAAGCAAGGACCCAACAAAGCATGGGTACCTAAACCATTAAAATTTGTGTCTGCAGGTGCATCAACAAGCACTGCTCCACCACCAAGATGAGCAGTGGTACTTAGACAGTGGCTGCTCGAGGCACATGACTGGAAGCAAGCACTGGTTCAGAAACCTTCAACCAAAGAAATGAGGAACTGTGCGATTCGGTGATGGTGCCAAAGGGAAAGTCACTGCCATAGGAGATGTTGGTAAGGATTCTTCTCACCAAATCTCAGATGTACTTTTAGTTGATGGTTTGACACACAATCTATTGAGCATTAGTCAATTCTATGACAAAGGCTTAAAGGTTGAGTTTCATGCCAAATATTGCCATGTGACTAATCTCACTAACGGCAAGATCGTTCTAGAAGGAAAACGAGTTGGTAACATCTATGTTATCCATCTAGATGATCTAAAGGATCAAAATGTGAAGTGTCTTGTCTCTGTCCAAGAAGACAAGTGGCTTTGGCATAAGAAACTTGGTCATGCTCATATGAAGCTTCTTTCTGAGCTCTCTCAGAAAGGACTTGTAAAGGGCCTTCCCAACATCAAGTATCAGAAGGATGCAACTTGCGACTTTTGTGAAAAGGGAAAACAAACCAAAGCCTCATTTCCAAGTAAAAGTGGAATTTTTACTCAGAAACCACTTGAACTCCTTCACATGGATCTCTTTGGACCAACTAGGACGACTTCCCTTTCTGGAAAACGCTATGGTCTTGTCATAGTGGATGATTATTCCAGATTCACTTGGGTATTCTTTCTAGCTTCTAAGGAAGAAACTTTTGAAAAATTCAAAGCTTTTGCGAAAAGAGTTTCAAATGAAAAAGACTCTCACATTCACACCATACGATCCGATCATGGAGGTGAATTTGAGAATCATGCTTTTGAAAAAGTTTTGTGAAAATCTGGGCATTGCTCATGAATTCTCTTCTCCCAGAACTCCCCAACAAAATGGAGTGGCTGAGAGAAAGAATAGAAGACTTCAAGAGATGGCAAGAACAATGCTCTTAGAAAGTGGGCTTTCAAAAGGTTTTTGGGCCGAGGCTGTAAACACCTCATTCTATATTCAGAATCGTGCAAACACTCAATTCACCCTTCTGAGTAAAACAACCTTTTAAGAAAATCTTTTTAGAAGAAATTTTAAACTAGCACGATTCAACCCCCCCTTCTCGTGCACAAATACACCTTCATTCTGTGCATGGTACATGGCTTCGTCAGCCTTCTCCACAAGCACAGAAGCTTCTGTCTCTAGAGATTGCCAGCCCTCATACAGTTTATCTTTACCGTCCTTGAGTTCTTGACATTCTCTCTCTAGTTCCTCCTTTTGAGATCTTAATGACTTATTTTCTGATTCAAGGTTTTTCAAAGCTTTTTTATTCATCAGAAAATGTGTCGTCAGATTCTTTGAATCCTCCAACAATTCATCATAGAGGTCCGAGAGTTCCTCATACGATGGTGCCGAGTTTTCAATACATACCTCGGATTCATCTTTATCAGATTCTGAGTATGTATCATATGAAGCATCTTCCATGAAGCAGAGGTTTGCTTCTTCTTCTGTTTCTTCGTTTTCAGATTCATCAGAATCGGAGTTGTCACTTCATGTGGCTGCAAGAGCCTTTTTCTTCTTGAAAAACTTCTTCTTCGACTGCCTGTTTTTAGGACAGTCGGTCTTGAAATGGCCTTTATCGCCACATCCGAAACACGTTGTCGTATCGGTCTTCGTCTTGTTCTTCTTATCCTTCTTAAAGAAGGCTTCTTTATTCTTCTTAGATCTGTTCTTCCAAGCCCTTGACATTTTACGCACGAGCATGCTCATGTTTTCTTCGTCAAGGTCTTCGTCTTCAGATTCTTCATCTGTTTCTTCATCTTCATCTTCTTCAACTTTTAGCGCTTTCTTCTTAGTCTTCAATGTCTTCTTAGTTGTAGATGTCTTGAGCGCTAAAGGTCTTGATCTTGATGTTGTTGTTTCTTCTTGAGCTATAAGCTCGATTTCATGAGTCTTAAGAGACCCAATCAATTCATCCAAGCCTAACTTAGTTAGATCCTTGGCTTCTTGAATAGCGGTGACCTTAGGACGTCTCCACTTGGTAGTAAGACTCCGAAGAATCTTTCTAACCATTTCAGCGTTTGAATACGTCTTGCCAAGAACTTTCAATTGATTAACAATATGTAAGAATCTTGTAGCAAGAGTATCAATGTCTTCGTCTTGATTCATCTTGAATGACTCGTACTTATGTACAAGCATAGAGATCTTCGTTTCTTTAACTTGATCTGTGCCTTCATGTAGGGTCGCTAAACAATCCCATATTTGTTTTGCCGTTTCACATGACACAATCTTGTCATATTCGACTTTAGGTAAAGCACATAAAAGTATGTACTTTGCCTTCTTGTTTTGTTGCACTTGGATCTTCTGTTCTTCTGTCCATAGCTTCTTTGGGCCGAAGGGTGTCGGGTTGTCGCCGACTTCAACGATGTCCCAAAGATCGAGACTTGTGAATTGAATGAACAATGTCATTCGATCTCTCCAATATGCGTAGTCATCACCGTTGAACATAGGTGGTCTATTTGTGGAGGCTCCATCAGCAATATATGCGTTGTTATTTGCTGCCATTGCCCCTTGAATCTTTCCTTGACATTGCAAAGTGCTCAACCCCAAGGCCGAGCTCTGATGCCAATTAAAGGTAGTGAAACGTGAGATGGGGGTTGAATCACGTTACACCAACAAATCCTGTATCTGAAAATTACTTAAAAATGAAGATCAAGTGTAAACTTGTATTGCACAACGGGAACAATTGTTAGTAAATAAACAGAAATTTAGCCTATAGACAAGGCTATTTTAGATCTTGAAAATATATTTACTTTCAAGCTCTTCTAAATGATAAAGGTTAAAACTTAAACCTTCAACACTTAGACAAAAGATGATGATGATTTCGCAATATGTAAATGTTGTGTATGCAATGATAAATTGTAAAAACAATTAAACAAAGAGATAGGGAAGAAAGAGAGCACACATAGAAATTTTATACTGGTTCGGCAACTCCAGTTCCCAGGATACACCTGAGAGTTCACTATCACCACAAAAACTAGGTGGACTTTCTTGCCTCTGCTACACCACAAAGGACTTTAACCTGCACTTTCACTAAGGTGTCTCACTGCCTTTGAAAACCACAAAAAGACTTCACTTGCACCACAACTAGGTGACTAACTGCCTTTGACAACTCCAAAGGACTTCAATCCTTACCTTCAACACCGAAGGACTTTCTATCCTTGCCTTAGACCCTCTAAGGACTTCTTGCCTTACAAAAATAAGGACTTTGTATAAAAGATGTGGTTTTTACCAATCAAGAACTTAGATGCAACTAAGTTGGAACCTTGATGAATTTTTCTCTCAAAGAATAACTAGCAAAGCTAGGATAAACAACAAAAGCTCACTCTTTTAAGAATTACAACCTTTTCCCAAATAAAAATAAGAACTTGAGGTTTAGAGGTTGAAGATGAAGAGAAATAAGGATTCAATTCGACAGCGTTTTGGCACTTGTAAGCTTGGGTAGTCTTTTGAATTCTTGGGCATTGAGGTCTTGTATTTATAGGCAAAATACCCTACAAATTTCGAAATTGCTTGCTTGATCTCCACCCCTTGATTTGAATTTGTAATCTCTTGATCCAATGGTGAGAGTTGCTTGATATGATTTGAAATTTGATCTTCCAAAAATAGAAAATCAAACAAGAGGAAGTTTCATCTTGGCCATTGATTCAAATAATTCCCTTTAATCCAAAGGTTATTATTTGATCTTAAATATGGAAACTTTGTAACCATGAATTGGAAAAGAAGAAACTTCATCTTAAAAACTCTCAACTCCAACCCAAAAGCAACAAATAGTTGCTTTGAGGCCAACGGGAGTTTAACATCAAAATCAAGTTAGAGTTGGATTGCTTTGAATCACCCAAACCATTTTCTCTTCCTTCAAGAAGGTTTCAACCCAAGTTTTGATTTCCAAACGCCAATACAAACATGCCCTTATTTGTCAAAAAAGGAAGAGAAGCACAAGGACAGATAGCGGGTGGTCATAGGTGGTCACAACATCTTTTGAGGGCAATCCAGGAGTCTAGCCGAAAGATCGGTCGTATGACTGTGACCGGTCTGACCAGAGATAATGTTTCTTTTATGGTGTCTGAGATCGAGACCGGTCACACTTATAGGGTCAACCTCTATAACATAACATGTGATTGTAGGGGTTTTCAGGCGCTGCATTATCCTTGTAGTCAGGCTTTAGCTGCAAGTGTTGATGCTCGTGTCCAGTGGGGTACCTATACCCACCAATGTTACAACATGGATTGGGTATTCAATGTGTATCAGCACAAGTTTTCTGCAATTCCTGATACATATTTCTGGCCACAGTACGATGGTGCATACATCCGACCAGATCCATCTCTTCGTAGGGCAACTGAGGGACGTCCTGTATCCACCAGGATTCTAAACGGGATGGACGAGACAGTGGAAAATCATCCAAAACGATGTGGGATATGCAGGAATCCAGGTCATACTCGCAAGACATGCCCAACTCTGCGGGCATCATCTTCTGCTGGTCCTTCTTAGATTACTTCTAATGTTTCGTAATGTTGGTTGTTAGTACTTTTTATTTATGTTCATTTCTACTTTTAATTGTGGTTTGTTGTTACTTTTTTAATGTTTATTGCTCTACTCTATTTGTGGTTTGTTTTTGTTGGTAACTTTCACTCGCATATAACGTACAATTTAAAAAACTCGCACTAAAACCGAAATTAAAAAAACGAAACAAACCATATTTAAAATGTTGCAAACAACTAAGTTAGTCGTTAGCTAAACTTGTGCCTCCTTCATCTCCTTCAGACTCATACGAGACTTCAACCTAATTTTGGTCAAATATCTCAACGTCAAATGTATTTTCTTCATCATAGTGGAGCCATACCGTGTAACCATAAGACATTGAGAAATGTTGTACAAAATCATTTCAGCCGTCTGTGAACCACACCTTCTCACCTCTTTTTGCACCTTTTATTTGCCATTCTTTTCCAGTCGGTGTTTTCAATTTGATTTGACAAGGTAATCGTCTTTGATATTTGTGTGCAAATGACTGTGTAAGTTCCTACAAATGAACACCAATTATCAAATCTTAACTGAATGTTGTATTAAATAAAAAAAATTAATATATGAAAGCATACTTACAGTTTTTTCTTCACTTTGGGATCTTATCCATACCATTGTTACATTGTAAGGAATAGGTTCTATGGGCGGAGAAAAATTCATGACTGATATAAATAAGTGATAAAGAAGTATACAATCCTAACATCTGAGTTGTGTTATTTATAGAACAACCACTAAATTGTAATCGTAGGGCGACTACGGTTTGTTAACGTTTTGAGTGCATTAAAATCGTAGGATTGCTGCGATTTCTTAAACATAATATACAAATACAATAAGTAATCATAACAAAATAAAATACAATTACAATAAGTAAACATAACATAACCATATTAACAAATACAATTTCAAGTCTCTAACCCAAAATACAAATAGAAACTAAAACAATACAAAACAAAATAAAAATCAATCGCGTCTATCCCTCCTCAGATGTGGTAGAATATGTGAGCCTGTGCGGCAAGTATGCGGCCTGATCTGGTGCCTAGGTCGACCCTGAGCCTATGGGTCTGGCGTGGGTCTGCTTGTGGTTGTGCCTGTGGCTGTGGCTGAGTCTCCTCTGACTCCTCCTGAGAAGACTCCTCATCAGCTACTTGTCGCTATGATGGCGGTCCCTGAGACGCAGATGCAGGTGTACCAGCCATAATATCAAATGCTGGAATATTCAGGTCCAACTGAACAGCTCGTGATGGGGTACCAACATCGCCACTGGTAGCAAGATGTGGATGAAGATATGCATCAAACATATCAAGATCCTCATCAGTAATAGAAATACCAAGATCGTCGAGTGCGTCCATCGTCGACATGTAGCAATAACCATCTCCTCCTGCTGCAGCCTGGGAGCTCGATCCAGGTGCATCGCGCGAGCTCTGCCCAGGACCACGCATCCACTATGGTGATAATCCAGCAAAAAACATAGCTCCTCCTACAACTGATGTAGATTGAAAATGCATCTGTGTATGTGTCTGTGTTTGAGTCTGCGATTGCGATGGCATCTAGGTCTGAGTCTGCGACTGCGGTGGCGTCTGTGTCTGAGTCTGAGTCTGACTCTGCTGCGGAATAAAATAGTCCCTAACATCTAGGTCTCAATAGAGTACGACCGTCTGCTTTGACAAGTGCCTGTCCGTGCTCTAGTTTGTGTATGTCTCCTATCAAGGGCTGGTGCTGGGTGTGGAATATGAGGACCTGCACCAAGCCCAACTCCTACAGGCAAACCTGGAGGGATCTCATCAGGGTCAGGGGGACCTCCGCCTAAATATCTAAATGGACTCATAGGCCACAACTGGAGATACTCTGCTGAAGGACGAAAATCCTGTGTCAGCATCCTAGTGAACACACGACTGTATCGATTGTCCCATAAAATGTGATAATCTAAGTGCTCATTCGGCCACCATCTCTTCTCGTGTCCTCTCCCATCAATGCCATGAATGCGGGTAAGGTCAGCCGGAGGGGATGAGATATGCTGCATCATGTAGAACTGCCTCAAAACACGGTCAGGCTGATAATACTTGACTATCTCGAATGAAAGCAGTGGAATAACTGCACGAAACAGAATAGAGTGCTGCTGGACATGACCAGGAACAATCTGCATCACGTCCATGTCGGAATATGGTGTCCATCGGAACTGCACAAATGTTTGACTCAACACTAAATTAATGATGACGAACAATATGGCACAATGTTACGTATAAACATATTAACAAACATATAAAAAATGTTACACTTACCCCATCCATAGAGATGAAATCAAGTATTCGTCGATACTGCTCCAACTGCGTACGATTATCTCCGCGTGATGCCCGGAGACCGCCCCACCTAAGCAACTCAATGATATGTACACAATTAGATAGTTAGGACAATAGAGAGTAATACATTAAATTAGATCTAATATAATGAAATAAAGATTGTACCTCCCAGCTAGCGGAAAGAATAGATCATCAAAATGTGTCGGTCGTACTGATGGTATGCGATAGTACGCCCACGAAATAAGCAATGTCATACAACCACCATTGTGAATCACTCGACACATGCTCCTGTACAAACAGGCAAGCACATCGCCTCCCCAATACAAGGCACCACATGACCCGAAATCCTCAAGCAAAGGTAGAAATTTCAGGTGAACACGAGCACTAGACTTATCGGAGAACAAAAAGCCACCGATAAGTCTTATGATGTAAGCTCTAGCATGCCACTCGATCACCACAGGAGATGCTGAAGAAACTAACTACGACTCTGGAAATTGCTGCTCGAACCATGGAATACTAATAAAACTCTCGTCCCGATGCTCAATAGGGGGGATAACACTGAGTAGAGACTCATAAAAATCCCAAATATCGCGCCCTCTGTGGTGTTCCACCCAATTACCGATGCAACCAGTAACTAGTGCTCCATCAATACGTAAACCTAGCTGGAGTGCTACATCCTCCAGAGTGATGGTAGCCTCACCATATGGTAGGTGGAAGGTATGAGTCTCTGGATGCCAACGCTCAACCAAGACGCTAACCAGTCTGTAGTCACAGTCGAATGTGCGATGACATAATTGTGCTACCTCCCAAAAACCAGCCTTCCGTAAATGATACTCTAACAAAGGGTGCGACCTAGGTGCGCCACAAGATCTAACTCGTAGTACACATGGAGGCTAGTGAATAAAATTAGAAAATTAAAATAAATTTTTTAATCTAACTAATCCTAAAAGAACTAAACTAAAATTAATAATCAAATCAACAAACAAAACTACAAACAAACTAAACTAGCTAAACAATCACTATAATAATTAATTAGCTTCTACTAATTGAATTTATTATAACTACAACTAAAAATAACTATTAATAACTAAACATAATAAATATAATTTTTATCTACTTACCAAATAAGTTAATTATGGTAATTTCATGAATTCACTAATCATATTAACTAAGTATAAATATAAATATAAATTTAATCCTTAAACGGTAAAAGTAAAGTGACACAGTTAGTTAATAAGTAGAATACTATATAATTCTAACATAATCGTAAAACATATTATTATTAACAGTTAAATTAAAAAAACTAACCACATCAGCTAATTTTCGTGCAATGTGGTACTGTGAAGTAACTCCAAAATTTTCCTGCGCCATCGTGGACTAGTAGTATAAATTTTTAGAGAGAGAAAATGAAAATAAGGTAAGAGAGAGAGAAGAACTACTCAAATCAACTGAAATCGTAGGGGTATATATAGGGGCTGAAATCGTAGCACCCCTACGATTTTAGTTCAAATCCCATATGCACTGAAATCGTAGGACCCCAACGATTTCCCTCTGATTTCACTTATTGCACTGAAATCGTAGGGGTCCTACGATTTCCCCTTGTTTGCACTGATTGCACTGAAATCGTGTGACCCCTACGATTTCCCTTTGATTCGACAAAAAAAGGACACTCATTGGAAATAATGTATCTCTCACTCCACTACTACAAACTATCGTATTATCGACGGATTTTATCAATGGATGACAGGGTTATCCGTCGATAAAAATGGTTATCGACGGATAGTTGCCCACAATTTCTTGATGGTCGGAACACTACTATCGACGGATATCCGTTGTTATCCGTCGATACAATACCGATGGATATATCCGTCGATATCCCTCGATAATATCGACGGATGTAACGACAGATACATCCGCCGATAAAGATTTTTTAGAAAAATTAAAAATTAATAAATAATTTTATCGCCGGATACGTATCCGCCAGTGAATAATTTATAAGGCAAAAAAATTTATTTATTATCGACGGATTGCATCCGTCGATAGTTTTAGATAAAAATGTCTTTAAATCATCGAGGGAATTATCTGTCGATAACACGATTTTGAATATAGCAAGCTGTATTGACAGCTTCTGCCCAAAAACCTTTTGATAAAACGCTTTCCAAAAGCATTGTTCTCGCCATCTCAATGAGGCTTCGATTCTTTCTCTCAGCCACTCCATTTTGCTATGGAGTTCTAGGAGAGGAAAATTCGTGAACAATACCAAGATCCTCACAAAGATTTTCAAAAGCATGATTTTCAAACTCACTTCCATGATCAGAAAGAATGGTGGTGATGCGAGAACCTTTTTCATTACAAACCATTTTCGCAAATGTTTTAAACTTTGAAAACGTCTCATCCTTAGAAGCTAAGAAAATTACCCATGTGTATCTACTGTAGTCGTCAACTATGACAAGACAATAATATTTGCCCGCAAGAGAAGCCTGTCTTGTGGGACCAAAGAGATCCATGTGAATTAGCTCAAGTGGTCTAGTAGTAGAGACTACTTTCTTACTTTGGAAAGAAGCTTTGGTCTGCTTTCCCTTCTCACAGAAATCACAGGTTGTATCCCTGTCATAGCGGATCTTGGGAAGCCCTTTGACCAAACATTTCTGAGATAACTCGGAAAGTAACTTCATGTTGGCATTGTAACACCCCGATTTTTATTAAGTCCTAATCGAGGAAAATTAAGGGTAATTGACCTTGGTTAGAATTTAATTAAATTTGGATGGATAAGTTTCTTCTAGTCAAACCCTTATGTGTGACGTGATTTAAGTGTGTATATATGTGTTCATTCTATGCTATGTGAATTACGTGTGTAAATTATATGTCATGATAATTATGTGTATCTATGTGAGTGTTCATTGTATGTGGAAGAGTATGTTGGATGCATATATGAGTTTTAATTGGTATTTAGATGATGCATGAGGTTAGGAATGATGATATGAAATATTTATATGAGTTACATGATGTTATTAGATAATGTTAGTGTTATATATTATTATTTATTTTATTTTATGTGCCTATGTGTGTATTTTAATTTATATTTAAATATTAGAAAAGTTACATGAGCATTATGGTATTATTTGGGATATTTTAGAGTATTTTAGTAATTTTTAAGTAATGGTGGGCCCCACGGTGACTCTTGACCTAGTGACTCCCTATATAAACACTAGTAACCTTCTCCACTTTAGAAAAACACTCTTCTCCTTCTCCTAGCCGTCATAGTCATTCTCTCTCAATAGCTCCCTAAGTCACTGATACTCCAAACCACGAAACACCCATCAAACCTTACCCAATCCAGAAAATAAACTCATATTCTTAATCCTCTCATCAAGTCGGACCTTTTTACCGATTCCGTTTCTCCGTTAAGAGTCTCCGGCGTCACCGGACCGTTCGTGGGGCTAGAGAGAGGTTTCCAACAAGAGCAACATCGGGAAAGAGTTTCTCTTTGCATATTTCGAAATTGTCTTCAAGAGGTAGGGGTTAGGCATTTTATTTTCGTGCATATTAATGATTAATTTATGGAATTGATGTTATGGTCGTTTTTCCCATTAGGGTTCATGAAAGGGTTACTGTTTGTGAAATTATTTCAAAGAGAAAATGTTTTAACCGATTAAAAGTGTTGAGAAAGTGTTTCTATGAGTTAATTATGTTTTGAGAAAAGTTTTTCATCAATTGGATGTTTAAAAATGGCTTTTTGGAAAAGAAAACTGTTGAAATCGCGAAGTCCTGCGAACAGGACGACGCACGACCGCCCTGGTGGCAGTCCGCCCCGGCGATGGTGCAGCCGCCCTAGCGGCCAAGACCGCCCAAGCGGTGATCGCGCCGCCTCGGCGCGTTTTTCACGTTGTGTCTCGCTCCTTTTACGAAAATTGACATGTTTTGACCCTTTGATGCTCCCTAATGCGTTATACGACTTGTGTATTGAAATATATAATTATTTATGGAATATGTATATGTTGTATTGAGTATATGTGTTGTTTTTATGATGAGTTAAATTGTTTATATGATTATATGATTTATATGATGATTAATGATGAGATGTATATTTTGAATGATTATATTATTATATGATGAATATGATTATATGAATATTTGTTATATAAAGAGATTAATGTGCAAAGTGAAAAGAAAGTTAAGACACACAGAATAGCCTATCCGTTCGTGACGAACATTACAGGGGGCTGGCAACCTCGGTTGTAACGACTCACTAGCGGAAGGTGAATTTCCCCCCTCTACCCAATAGTATAGGATGAGCTCATACCTAGGGTCGGCGATGCGGAGGTTACAGGAGGGTGGGCAGGCCAAAACAATGTAAATGATCTACAGGCACCAAAAGGGCGTGCTCTAAATAAGATAGATCCACAGGCATACTAAGTATGCTTAAAAGACTCAAGATAAATAAGCAAGAGATATAATTTATTATTATAAAGAATGTTACTTTATGCTATATATATTTTAATAATTGATAGTTGAGCACATAGTACACTACACAAGAGTTATTATCTATGTTATTTATGCATATCTTTAATTTAAAAGGAACAAGATGCACTTAGATAGTCGTTCCGGGACAAGATTGTTTTGAAACTAATAACTGAAATGAACTCATTCATGCTCACTTATTTAATTAATAAACCCGGAGCGGCTCCCCTACTGAGTTACTTTCAAGTACTCACCCCACGTTATTTCAACATTTTAGACGATGAGCACCAGCAGGATGATGGAGCGAGTTTGGAGCCCGCGCAGCCTTAGTTTTGCTTCCGCATTATTTATTAGACATTATTATTTGAGTTGTTTCTTTATGGGTTATGTTATGGATTTATTACTATTCTCTAGTTTATGTTTCTGAGACCGGACCTTTGTTAGCCAGCAAATACTATTTTATTTATGGATTGTATTAGTGGAGTCTTGTGAGTCTCAGTTTTGGGCTCATGAGATTACACATATTATTATTATTTCCTGATGTATGTTCTGGGAGACTATGATTTGTTATTTTATTATATTGAGGTTTATTCAGGATTATTTGCTTCTGCACCTATATACATTGTACTATTTCGCAAGGCCCTTATTTTCTATCCCGCAAATGATTTATGAAAATTTCTTCCACGTATTTTCCGCGTATATATATTTTAAATATAAAGATAAAACATGATAACAGGAGGTAACCCTTATGAAATGGCCTAAAATGACTTAAGTGTTAAGGGCTATCTAGTAGGGTGTTACAGGCATGACCCAACTTCTTCTGCCAAAGCCACTTGTCATCCTCAAAGGATGCTAAGCATTTCACATCTTGATCCAAAAGGTCCTCAAGATAGATGACATAGGTGTTGCCTAGTCTTCTTCCCTCGAGAACAACTTTACCTGTCTTCAGATCAATGATGCTACAATATTTGGCTAGAAACTCAACCTTTAAGCCTTTGTCACAAAATTGACTAATGCTTAAAAGATTGTGAGTCAGACCATCAACAAACAATACCTCAGATATTTGATGATCATCAGACTTACCAACATTTCCCTTGCCGACGATCTTGCCCTTAGCTCCATCACCGAAACACATTGTTCCTTTCTTCTTTGGTTTAACATCTTTGAAACAGTGCTTGCTTCCGGTCATGTGCCTTGAGCATCCGCTTCCGGTCATGTGGCTGGATGAAAAGTGGTACCACTTTTCATCCAGCCACCCTTGTTGTGGCTCTTGATGGTTGATTTGCGCTTGAAGTTCCTGCATTCACAGATGAAAGATTTTTAGATACCCATAGCTTCTTGGGTCCTTTCTTGTTAGCCTTCCCAGCATCTGGTTTCGGCTTTTGAGACTTCCATGTCTTTTTAGGTTTTCCCTTCCACGTGCCACCCTTGGCTTTGGAGGTAGTTCCCTTTTTAAGAAGTGGACATTTCTCTCTGCCGTGTCCATGTTTGAATTATACATATGCATGTTTGGTTGTTTTTGATATATATATATATATATATATATATATATATATGCATGTGTATGGTTTATGTTTAAAAGGGAAAAGTTTTCTACCTTTTTTTGGTTTTGATAATGCCAAAAGGGGGAAAGTTTTGATATGTGAAGGGTATTAAAAAAAAAGTATTTAAAGTTGATATTTTAAAAATTTATTTGAAAAAGTGATTATGTGTTCCTAAAAGGTTTTGTTTCTTGGAAAGCAAGTTTTGCAAAATTATTCAAGACAGGGGGAACTTATATTAAAGGGAAACTTTGTTTTGACATATTCTTATATATGCATATATTTAGGGGGAATAATTGCTTCCTTATAATGATTGCGCTTTAACTCTTGATTATTTACAAATTCCTTCACAATAATGTTTGTCATTATCAAAAAGGGAGAAATTGTAAATATATATGATAAGATAAATATTTGTATATGCATGTGTTTGTAAGTATTTCAGGTTTTGAGTAATGACAAACAATATTGCTCGGAGTGGAGTACTTGACAACAATCAAGGATGTGCAAAAGATTCAAGTCCAATTAGTATAGGACTTAGAAATTAAACTGTGAAAGGGTAAAACTCATTTTTATCTCTCAATTATTTTGAAAATATACATTGGCAAAAAATAAGTTGGAGATCTTTTTGAAAAATGTTTTGAAACGATTTAGAAAATAAATTATATTTGGAAAATCATTTGATTGAAAACATATTGAGAAATGACACTTTAAAATTGCATTTTACTGAAATTCAGTGCAGGGGATCGATCCTCACACTTCAGGGATCGATCCCCGTGTGAAAAATTAACTTTTTGTGCAAATTTTGTGCAGGGGATCAATCCCCAGTGTAAGAGAATCGATCCCCGGCCTTCAACGATAAAAAATATAGCCGTTATTCATGTTTTATTAGGAGGATCGATCCACGGCTGCAGAAAAGTGCAGACAAGCTTCATAAATGTTGTTTTTGCTGTCTTTTTAATCATTATCATATTAATTCATCTCCAACGGCTAATTGGTCAATTTTTCCTATAAATAGAGGCTCATAACTCAACACACCAAAACATTGCAAATTATTCTTACATATAAGTTTCATCAATTTCATATTTTTGAGTTATTTTTTAGTCTTTTTTAGAGATATTTGAGTTTTTACTTTATAAGTGCTTCATTTGTATCATTTACTCTTTGTGAGAGGCATACACAACTTTCTATCATTATTGTATTGCTGTAATTGGGGTGAGGTATCCTCCAAGAGAGAATTTGAGACTTTCACACCTAAGGTGAGGTATCCGGAAGTGTCGGAAGTGCTCGAAAGTTGTAACGGTTTGACAAGCACCCGGTTAAGCTTGTTAGATAGTGGATACGTCTTGAACGGGAGTTCAAGAAACTGGATGTTGGTGAACCAGAATGGCCGAACCAATATAAATTGAAGTTTGCAATCTCTTTACCCTTATCTCTTTAATTTACCGCTATTTACTATTTGTGCAAAAGTAACTATTCTAGAGCTTTGCTTAATTCAAACATAATCAAATCAATACTTTCAATTCTATTTCAACTAAGTTTGCGAAAAGTTTTAATACTCAATTCACCCCCCTCTTGAATATATTTGAGGTCATTTGTTCTACAAAAACAAATGATGATTAGAGTTGGAAAGGATGTGATTGAAATTTAAAAAAAAATGAATAAGGACGTAATTGGAACAAAAATTCATTAAACCATCACCTGCCTTTGTATCCACTAGCTAATGACTCCGTGACTCCATTTTTGGAGTGAATAAAAATTGAGAAAATTTGTTCACTGAATCAGAGTGACTTCGTATCTCTCTGAATGTGACCCAAAATAAAACAGTCTACGGAGTCATTTTTCCTCTCAGTCTGTGACTCTGACCTAAGAATTAGAAAAAACAAACGCAGCCTTAAAGTTACACCGATGTTCTTTGATCTCAACTTTTATATATATATATATATATATATATAAAATATTTCTAATTAGAAATACTTGAGTGGAGGTAGATGAAATGGGACAAACTTTTGGGACTGGTGAATAGCAATCATAATCAAGTAATTATATCTAGAATAAAATTGATAAAACTCACTTTTATTGCAAGTGAGTTGTGCGCCTAAATTTGAGTATGAACTGAAGGGAAAGAGAAAAACAATATTGACAACAATAACTGCTAAAATTAGGATGAAATTATGAACACATCCAATATTGTGATTTGTGAATAATTTATACAGATAAATCTGATGATACTAAAGATCAACCAATGACTTATTAGGCTATTAGCAATCCCCCAAACACAGATGCGTAACAAAAACATAGCTTCAAATAACTCAAGAGTTACATTTACACAATAATGTTTGGGACCTTTACCCCATGAAACCTTGATATTTACTGACTAAAGTTATGTTTGGGGCTCTTCCATCGTGAAACCCTGATATTTACTGATTAAAATAATGTTTCTATACAAATGTAGTATTTATTTTCTTTAGTAACAAAAGTGACAACAGTTAAAAATTTCATATAATAAACCTTGTGCTATACAAAAAGAGAAACATATAGAATGTGAATAGCATACTCATCTACCTGAAACAATATCTATATTGGCTATGCAAGTAGTTAAAACTTCATAAATTCATCTATCTATCAGATAAGACTGAATCACTCCAAGAAAGTAGGAGATCCCTGACAACCGTTGGAAAGTCTGCAGCAAAAAAGATATTTATATCCAGGGTCAATAACTTTCTGGATTTCAAAAGTCATATTTGTTTTGTTTGACTATTTAGCTTTTTACTTCTCATAAAGTATCCTAGTACTAACTTCTCAAGAAACATTTTTCAAAACACTTCAAATAATTAATTTTGTTATTTTGAATCTAAATACAGAATGGCTTATTCATAAGTTATATTTCAGAAGTTACTTCTACATAAGAACTTAAATAAACTGTTTATCCAAACAAACCTTTAGTTTTGCTTCAAGAAGTCATTCGGGAGAATTTCTTAGTTGCTCTTAGAGCAAATGAAATCTCTTGCTCTGATCCACTTATTGATAACACATAAGTAAATCTGAGCCACCTTAATCTTCTAAATTATCAACATTTACTCTGAATGAATCAGAACAAGAGATTTTTCTTGCTCCAAGAGGAACTAAGAACTTTTCAGTCATGGGATACGACAAATGAAATGCATCGAATTCAGGGTTCGTAAGAGCTTTACCTCGAGCTACTTCTACTGCCACTGAGGGTATGTCTATCTGATCTTCAACCAACTTATACACATCAATAAGCTGTATAGAACACAAAGTCAGAATTTTCCAGCCCAAGGACTATGGCAAGAAAGAGGAAAGGGTCATGTAATAGGGACGAACCTCTTCAACATGAAGCTTTGAGTCTTCAGTCAAAGCAAGAAGAAGTTGTCTACGTATTCCTTCATCGACAAAGAAAAGGCGAGCTCCATCTTTGATGGTGTCTGTGAGGTCCAGTTTTCTTTCAACTTTCAAGTCTCTTTGGCTTTGCCTATATTAATAAGCCTCAGGTTAATATTACTTATTCATTGACTCAAAGGAAAAAACTAAAATGGAAATGCCGTGATCATAAAATACAGACAGGTTTCTAACTTGCAGTGCAGGATTGCTGCTCATCTTGGCCACATTTTCCTTTGCAAGAATAATAAGGTTCTCAAGCCGTTTCCACTGGAAAAGACCATCTTTGAAGAGAACCTGAAAAACAGTGTTATATGAGTGAATATAACAAGTATGAACAAGTTTGAATTCATAGTCAATAAGACAGAATAACAAAATTTCTTTGTCTCTTCTGATAATATATCTTGCATGCATTGTACTGTGAGGACCCTTCTTGCAGATCAAGACTGTAGGCTTCTAGCACATCTTACGGAATTGTTAATCCACATGCTTAATGCGTGTAACAAAGGGTGAGAAGAGAGTTCCTTGCTTCAATTCCAATCTAATAGAATGATCTTCCACAAGTATAACATGAGTGAACAGTGAAGTAGATATATAAGCATAAAAATTCTAGAGTTGCCAAGACACAAATGGCATATTATGCAAATGTAGCCATCTGCTTCAGAATCAAACCCATACGCTTATCCTCTAATGACCAAGACAAAGCAGTTCCTTTGCACATGAAATTTAAACTTAGCAAATAAATTGCCATTATCACATGGCAAAATGGAACAATAGAACACCCTGCTCCTTCCCCCATCCCTTCAAAAAAGGACCTCAAGAAGGCTGCATTCTGATGGTGGTCCTTTATTGTTTAGGGTGTAAAACATGTGGGCGTGTCAAAGACAAAGATTTATCAGATGGAAGGCAGCACCCAATGATCATCCTTGAATCCTCCCTGCTACTGATAGCTTTCTTCCACAAGGGAAGCCTACCAAGCTGTGAAACTTTAACCTAGCCATTCATACTCGACATTATTTACTTTTTCTATTAGAAAAAAAGAATGACCCTGTTTGAACTTGACGATTCTAAGTTAAAAACAGGTTATACTTTATACAGAAGACAAGTTTATATTTAAAAGCTTATACATGAACAGCATGACTAACCTGTATTAGACGTTCACGCAGAGCTGGATTTGGGTCTGTTAATAGTCGCTTAGCCACATATGGATAGGCAACCTGTTTGACACATGAGTGTTAATATTACACCGGGAAATAAGGTGTGGTAGAAAATAGAACTTAAGGACTAATTAAAGTAAATATTACATAAAAGTGCCAAAATATAATTTAACCATAAAAATGCTTTCCTAAAATAAGTTGCATGAGTTTTTAAATCAACTTTAAAACTGGAACAAGTCAAGAACATGAAGCTTTTACCTCAAGAAATTTAAAGTCAGGCTTCAGAGTGAAACAGATGCCTTCTTGAGTCAATAAAGAGCGAATTACGAGCGAAAACCTTTCTGGGATGCGGATGGGATAGTTGTAAACCAACTGGTTGAACTTTCCTGCAGTATATTTGATTAGAATAATAGTTGAGAATTTATGAAGTAGTGTTGGATAAAAAGCTTCCACCCCTGTGAACCTGTTAGGATCATATTAGTAATGGATTAGTTAGTTAGTTAGTTGAGTGAGTTTAGTGAATTTAATTGGCTATAAATAAGGGGATATGGGAATAGTTCAAGGGTCTTCAATCATTCATTTGGTATCTTGTGGTTTTGTAGTTAGTTTGTAGTTGAGAGAATTCTCTCTCTAGGAGGTAGTTGCTCCATTGTATCTTCTCTTAGGGATAGGGGATTCCCCTCCCTGTTATCAATAATAGAAGATTGGTTCTGCCATTTCCAAGATTCTATCATTGGTATCAGCAGCTCTTGGATCCTGGGAAAGCCTTCTAATCAATGCAACAAGCATTTAGGCATTTCCAACATTTCAAATGCAAGAAAAAGAACGACAAAGGGAAGCTACTGAAAACTATCATCGTAAGGTTGTGGAAGATTGGGTAAATGAGCGGAATCGCATAGAGAGAAGAGCGTCGGAAGGTAGAAAGGGTTGCCCAAGATCAAAGTCAGAAGGCTGAAAGATCCTTTGAAGCCACCTTGCGTTCCATCGAGGAAACACTGAAGCAGATGAACACGCGATGGGTCAAAATGGATGCAGCGCACGCTCGGCAATACATCACTCCTCCAACCCTTTCACCATGCGGGGACAATTGGGGATGGGGTGGAATGACCCAACATGGTTACTGATGAAAGAAGGTCGAGGGGTGGGGAGCGTCGAAGAGGGAGAAAAGGTTAAAGACACCCTAGCAAGGGAAGAGGGTTTGACGAACCTGAGCCCTTGGGGATTGGTCGCAGCCAAAGAAACACAAGCACAAGAGCAGAGGCCTCAAGAAGAGCAAGGCAGGGAAGGGAGACAACAACAAGCGCCACTGAGATGGGCGACGAACCCTATCTTGGCAAAGGAAGCAACCATGTCGAACATGAGCGCAGTGGTTAGCAGTGCGCCTTCCAAGCCCGCGACGACAGTTGCAGTAGCGACACATGCCGAGGTGGCGGCGGCGCCTGCGAAGACAAAGGCGGCAGCAGCACTTGCGAAGACAGACGTGGTGGTGGAAACGTCACAAGGAAGAGAGATGGGAAACGCCAAAGGGGAAGAGGGCGCTAGGGAAGGACATGAGGAGGCAGCCACCGCGACCAGATCTCAGCAGCGGCTAGGAGAGCTCTGGCATCGGCGACCCTAATGGCAGCAGCAGCGACGCAAAACATTGCTTGTCACTTCCTGGGGAAGGTGATGGCTTGGGACACACCAAGGAGGATGGGGAACGCCAGCGGAGAAGACGCAGTAGGCGGCGGCGGGGTAGAAGCAGATAGTGCAGTGACTCCGACAGTTAGTGTGACGGAAGCTCAAATTGTGGGGGTGGCACTAACACTCCCGTTGGCTAGCAAAATCAAGGGATATGAGAAGCACATTCTGGGGCTAGGGTTGGGAAGTTCTTCAGTCGTCCGGATTCTGAACAGCAAAGTAAGAAAAAAGGTGCTCAACTTCAATTCAACACTTTGGGCCTATTTTCGTTTTTTTTCAATAAGACCCAACATGTTGTTCAATGGAGTTGGACCTTCATAAAAATAATATGGGCTGAAGAGGGAAATTTTGTTTCATCAGCTTTCAAAATGCAGCGCTTGGCAAGCATTATTGGGTCCTTATTTTCTTGGCAATGGGATCCAGGTTGATTTTTCTTGCAATTTTTTTTTGGTACTCTCATTAGTTAGTTAGTTGAGGGAGTTGAGGGAGTTTAGTGAATTTAATTGGCTATAAATAAGGGGATTTGGGAATAGTTTAAGGGTCATTGATCATTCATTTGGTATCTTGTGGTTTTGTAGTTAGTTTGTAGTTGAGAGAATTTTCTCTCTAGGAGGTAGTTCCTCCATTTTATCCTTTGATAGAAATTGGGGATTCCCCTCTAGGAGATCGGTTCTGCCATTTGCCAAGATTCTAACAGAACCCCGTCCTCCAAAAAAACAGTAGCCCCCGGCTAAAACCGCCGCATCACCGCCTCGCGGAACTGACGCCTAGAGGGCTACAACGTCCCTTTCTCCCAAGTTTGGAACCAATGCAAGGCGCGACCCTCCAAAGCCACCACCACCGTGTGCATCCTCTCATCGCCGAGCACACCGTTCACCGCGAAATAACGCTCTATTCGCGTGAGCCACCCCAGAACCTTGTCGCCGTTAAAAATCGGGAGCTCTAACTTCTGATCGGACACATGGCGGCGCTAACGTGAATCACCACGTCCCCCATTAGGCGGCCGACTGTGCCATGACACTCGGTCCCAGTGTTGCCGATGACCATCTTGAGATTGAAGGGAGCTCCGATCCTCTCGGTCACTGGACCTCGAGGTCCGGTGCTCTTAGCGATGGTGTGGGGGAGATTGGTAAGACCCCCCGTCCCATCTAGAACCTTCATTCCATCGGTCCTCAGGCGCCACTCGCGGTCGAAAGATGAACAGAAAGAGAATTTAGATGCATTGCGTCGGTTTCCTCACTCGGTGGTTCTGGAAGTGTCTCCGGCTCGTTTTCAACGTCCCCCACTAGAATGAGTTGTTGGTGACGAAACTTACAAGGATGGGTGGGGTTCCACTTGTCCCCGCACTTGAAGCACAGTCCTCGCCTCTGTCGGTCACTCCATTCTTCGTTCGAGATCCATCTAGAATTTGGTTTCGAAGCTGTGTTCGAAGCGGTGACAAAATTGTTAGTACTGGAGGAGAAGTCTTTGGGCTGTGGGGGCTTAGAATAATCTGAATGGATATTGGAATTATTGGGCCTAGCGCAATTCGAAATGTGGGTTGATCCAGTACCAATTTTAGGGCCCGAATTAATTTTATTTCCTCCAGAATACCGTCCTTCATCTTGCCATGCTAAATTTCGTGCTTCTAGAACCATGGCACGATCCATCATACCTTGTAAGTTCTCAAACTCCGCCACCATCATCTCTGATTTAATAGTAGGTTTGAGACTCTTATGAAACATGCACAGAAGCGTGTCTCCTCCCAGATGGCGATGAGATCATGCTGCCAATCCAAAATCCCTTTGATAATTCATAACAAACCACATTTGCTTTACTTTTAACAATGGAGCCAATGGATTAGAGATCGCTCCTGGTTAAAAACGCTTCAACAAATCTTGTTTAAACCGTAGCCAATTGTGGAACGCCAATTGTAGTTCCCACCATTCAAACCATGTAAGTGCCTCGACATGAAGAGCAAGAACGGCATACTCAAGTTTCTCTTCGATTGGGATGCCGGTAATCTGAAAGTAGCGATCGATACAAACGAGCCAGCCACTCGCGTCTGTACCGTCAAAAGGAGGGAAGTCGATCCTCTGATTGAAATCGCCTTTTGGTGGAGGTTCTCGACAATGTCCTCCCCCGGGATCGTCGATACATGAATCAACATCATCCTCATTCTCCTGACGAGGTTTAGCCACCGATAATTCGTCTAAACGTTTCATCATCATCTCCATGAATTGACCTTGTTCTACTCAGAACCCGGCCATCTGGCGCTCCAACCCATCAACCCTTTCCTCCATAACCCCTGTCGTACGTGTGGTCACTATTCACAGGAAGAAGCCCAAGATCGGACAACTGATACCAATTGTAAGTTCCCACAAAGTTCCCACAATTATTCCAGAATATAGAGGAAATAAAGTATTAGAGAAATAGCAGTTAGAGTAGTAAAGGTAAGGAATAAAGAATCCGGTAGAGAAAGAATGAGGTATCAGTGGGATACTCTCAACCAAAGTAATTCAGAATGAAAAGGTAAAGAATGAATAATGAAAGAAGGTTACACTTGGCATTCGAGAGGCCAAGACTCTCCACAATTCAGTCACTCCACTAATTTCCTGACTAATTTTATTTCCTCCGGAATACCGTCCTTCATCTTGCCATGCTAAATTTCGTGCTTCCAGAACCATGGCACGATCCATCATACCTTGTAAGTTCTCAAACTCCGCCACCATCATCTCTGATTTAATAGTAGGTTTGAGACTCTTATGAAACATGGACAGAAGCGTGTCTCCTCCCAGATGGCGATGAGATCATGCTGCCAATCCAAAATCCCTTTGATAATTCATAACAGACCACGTTTGCTTTACTTTTAACAATGGAGCCAATGGATTAGAGGTCGCTCCTGGTTAAAAACGCTTCAACAAATCTTGTTTAAACCGTAGCCAATTGTGGAACGTCAATTGTAGTTCCCACCATTCAAACCATGTAAGTGCCTCGACATGAAGAGCAAGAACGGCATACTCAAGTTTCTCTTCGATTGGGATGCCGGTAATCTGAAAGTAGCGATCGATACAAACGAGCCAGCCACTCGCGTCTGTACCGTCAAAAGGAGGGAAGTCGATCCTCTGATTGAAATCGCCTTTTGGTGGAGGTTCTCGACGATGTCCTCCCCCGGGATCGTCGACACGTGAATCAACATCATCCTCATTCTCCTGACGAGGTTTAGCCACCGATAATTCGTCTAAACGTTTCATCATCATCTCCATGAATCGACCTTGTTCCGCTCAGAACCCGGCCATCTGGCGCTCCAACCCATCAACCCTTTCCTCCATAACCCCTGTCGTACCTGTGGTCACTATTCACAGGAAGATGCCCAAGATCGGACAACTGATACCAATTGTAAGTTCCCACAAAGTTCCCACAATTATTCCAGAATATAGAGGAGATAAAGTATTAGAGAAATAGCAGTTAGAGTAGTAAAGGTAAGGAATAAAGAATCCGGTAGAGAAAGAATGAGGTATCAGTGGGATACTCTCAACCAAAGTAATTCAGAATGAAAAGGTAAAGAATGAATAATGAAAGAAGGTTACACTTGGCATTCGAGAGGCCAAGACTCTCCACAATTCAGTCACTCCACTAATTTCCTGACTAATCCCCCCCCCTTTTGAATTTAAAATACTACTAACTACTAACAACTCCGAAAATCTAGGCTCATGATCTTCTAAACTACTAACAACTCCTAAAAACTAGGCTCATAATATTCTAATTCAGTTACTTTTGTTCCCTCTTCTTTGGTATGTAAATTCAAAAGGTTTGAAATTTCATTGCTGCCCCTGTTTCGTAACAAATTCTTCCCAGTAAATTTCACACAAAACTCAGAAGTGGTACCAGCCATGACAGAACCAAAACCGGAAAAGAGAAAGAACCCAACAGAACGAAAAGCAAACCAAGATGATGAAACAAGACCAAGAAACCAAGAGCAAGAAGAAATTCCTATGATGGAATTTCAGAGAAAATAAAACCCAATTTCAAAAAAAAAAAAAAAAAACACACACACACACACACAAGCTCTGTTACCATAACAAAACTTAATTTGCAATGGCAAATAAACTCTCTACCATTTTCCAGATTATGTATTCAATATATAGATAAATTTACAAATATCATTGGCAGAAATGAAGGCTAATTTCTGGGGATCCTTAAGTTATTTCTGTCTAGGCTAATTTCTAGGAATTCTAGGCTGATTCTAATCTATTTAAGGAAATACAATATATGCAATAACAACTATACATAACTATACATAATATTATATACAGTAATAAGTCACACAACCTGTAACCAATAGTCCTTAAGACCTTAACTTGTTTGGATTTCTGATTCAGACAGTATTTTTTTTTTCTTTTGGGTGCTTGATTTAGACAGTATACAAATACAAAATGATTAAATCCACCATTTAATTAGATACAGAAATTGAACCTGGAATCATAGAACTTTATTTCAAGAAAATCAGAGTTCAGATTAAATAGTAACAGCAATAGCTATTTATATTAAACAAACAAGTGCCTACCAGTGACACTCCGAAAATTAAAATCTGACAGTCCTTTGCCAAGAGAGTTCTGCCAAATTGCTTCCAAAGCAGGAATTATTGGAGTCACATCAGTCCCAGGTGACAGGAAGCCTAATCTGGTGAAATCATTAGCCATCTCAGCGTAGTCCTCATTTACAGCATGGACAACAGCATCAATCAAAATCTGTTTATTTTGCTGAAGAAATTGAAGCAGATCAACATGTTAGCCAAAAAAACCATACCCCTCAGTCAGATTCATTTTTTTCTTTCAACTTATAAAGGTTTTAAATTTTAACTAACATGAATGATAACTTCAAGGTATATCACGCAACTGAAAACATTTCCAGAGATGATGAATAGGAGATGTGTTGACCCACCTATTTCCGTTGAACTTAACTCCAAATATTTACCCTAAATGCTCAGCAAGTGAAGAATTACCTGACTAAGAACAGCAACATTGCCAAAGTCCACATATGCAATCCGCCCATCACGCATGGCAAAAATATTTCCAGGGTGTGGGTCTCCATGAAATAATCCAAATTCCAACAACTGTCGTAAGGCAGCACTCACACCAATTGTTAGAAATCCATCTATATCAAGACCAGCATCTTTGATGGCCTGATTCACAAAGAAGGAAAGTTATTGATCAACAACACAAATCACGTTGCCTAACAATAGATATGATATAAATTGCAAAAGCAGCACCGAACAAACCTGTGGATTGGTGCACCTAATACCATCAATCCATTCCATTACTAAAACACGTGGACCAGAAAGTTGTTTGTACACCCGAGGAATTTTGACTGTTGGGTCATCTTTAAAATTCTCAAGAAAGTCTTCAAGATTACGGGCTTCCTGAAATAAATAAATAGAAATCAGTACAGTTATTTTAAACAAATATACACAGAAAAAACATACACAATATGCCAAAAAACACTCATTGTTGGATCTTTGACAAGTTCAAAGCACGAATTAATTACTATAACAAAAACAGGGCAATCCTGAAAGTTACCAGAGTATAATCAAGCTCTTCCAAAAGCTTTTCACCAAATTCATCAACGATGAGCTCAGCATTACAGCCCAACTTTTGCATACTTATTCCATTTAAGAATGAAGCCAAAGTACGGAATAGGAAAAGATCTCGATATATTATGGGCTCTATCCCAGGCCTTTGAACCTGCAAGTATAGGAAAGTATGCCTTTAGAAATGGACTTAGCCTTGTGCTACATTGTTTGCTTTGCACTCCTTTGTTTATAATTTAGAAATGCATATTCAGCAATTTACCACACAACCATGCAAGTAATTAGCTTTGATGAGTTAAAGCCTTATTTGCAAATCATAATTAGCAAAACAAAAAACTGAGTAGATAATTTTAAGAAAAGGTATGCTCAACGATACCTTGATAGCAACATCCTCGCCAGTGGCACGTAAAGTAGCCCGGTAAACTTGACCCAAACTAGCAGCAGCTATTGTCTCTGAAGAGATTTTGCTGAAAACAGCTTCAAGGGGCTGACCAAGTTCCTCCTCTATGATATTGAAGGCAATCTAGGACATTTGCAAGTCATGCATCAGAGTTATAATATCCATAATAATGATTAATGGCATGAAAATTGATGAACATAAATAGAATCAATCAGAACTAGTTCATGCTTAGTAATAAGTTTTACTTGATTGGGAAAGGAAGGAACATCATCTTGAAGAATGCAAAGTTCATTCATATAATCTTCTCTAATGATATCTGGCCTGTTCGCAAGGACCTGTAAAATGGCAGGAATCTTGTTAGAACTGGAAAACACACACCGATCACTTCCATGGCATGACCAAGTATAAAACTAAAACAACATACCTGACCAGCTTTGATAAAGGAAGGCCCCAGATCACACAAGAGGTTCCTAAGCTGTCGAGCACGATATGGAACAACCTCTTCATCCCTTCCAACCAGGAAATCATATGTCAAGGTAGACCAGTACAAGCCCAGATTCCAAACTATCTCTGCTCCCCGCAACATAAGTGACAAAATAGCCCCTCTTGATTCTACTACCTTATTCCTCACCTAATAACCACCAAGAAAAAAAGCATTCCAACAAAAATTGCTTCAAGTTAGAAACAACCATCCAGCAGATTAAAATAAATTTTAGTTCACCGATATCCCATGGTGAGTAGCAACTCATCATTCTACCAACAGGGATAATGAAAATAATTTATTATGACAATAATATTCACGTTATAATAGCATGTTTCTGGTGTCTTTAATACAGAACCATGTGAAATTTCATCACCTTTTAGACTATTAAACTATAAAGTTTAATGTAAAACAAAATACTTAAACCTCTTCACTCTCATTTGACAATGCCCCTTGATCATAATTTAGATTCACTGAAGTGAAAAGGGGAGCACTTTAGAGGTTAAAATGCAGAATCAAAAATTTATTGTACTAACAAAAATCAATGGTTGAAATTTTGTAAGATATAAAAATCACATGAACAACATATATGATACATATGTCAGAATCTACTCCTCAATTTTCTCATTTACAACCTCTGAAGCACTGCTACGCAGAAAATCAAAAGTCTCCGTACTAGGTATGGGTACATGATGGGTATGCATGGGCACACGTGGGTACGTACCCGTGGACATGTTTTTTTGGAAAAAAATTGGGTACGTTTTGGGTACGCATTGGGTACGAATCGGGTACGACTAATTATTGAATTTCATTTTTGTCCCTATTTTTTCTTTTTTCCCTATTTTCCCTCTACCCATTCGGAAAATTCAGAACCATTTACCCACCCCACCCTCACTACCCTAATCCCCATTCATTCCAAATCAGAAACTCAGCAATCGCACCACCAATCTCCTCCCTTCTTCAACGCCACCATCACGCGGTCAGCCATCACGAGCAGCAGCAGAAGTCACGAGCCTCAGCAACAGTTGCGAGCAGCAGCAGAAGTCGCGAGCAGGAGCAGGAGCAACAGTCGTGAGCAGCAGCAGCTGTCGCAGCTGAGGTCCATTCTAAATTGTTCCTTAATTACAAACTTAGTTAACTAGGTCTATTCTAAAATGAACAAAACATATTATGGTTCATATTATTTCTATGAAACTAGATAAATTTGATGTTATTTTCTTTTTCCTTTAATCAATAATATGGAACAATTTATATCTATTTTCAATTTTCAATTAAAATTTAATTTTTTTTTATATAGCAGTACCGTACTCCAATTTTTACACATTTGTAGTACCGCCCGTATTTGTACAATTATACCTGTACTACGTAGTTTACAATTCATGCACACCCCTTCTCACTTTAGAAAATGTAAATCCCTTTCATCATCAACAATAACCATCAAGCCATGCTCTGCTAAATAGCGTTGGCAACATAAAATATTCTATACTAAACCCGGTCTATAATCAGACCATTATAATCCAAACATTAAAAAAAGAAAAAATTGAATAGCACCAAAACATAAATACATAGACTGAGTTACACAGTTCTTCATGCTTCGCAATAACAGATATTCAGGATTTAGCTCTTCTGAAGTGAGAAAGTGAGGGTTAATCACCGTTATATTTTCTGTAGGAACCGACACACATATAATGCAAGTTATTGATCTAAGGGTGTTTAACCCCTCGCCTTTTCATTGTAATATCTTCCTCATAGGAGCAAAATCCTTCCTTAAGCAGTTACTGCTAAAAGTACAACTTTAGCACGACTACCACTCATAATTCAAGATTACAAAAGATTGTACAAATTCAGAATTTTCGGGAATTATTAAAAAAAACAGAAAAGTATTAGACAAAACCTCCCAAATTAATCTCTCCAGAATTTATAATCGCACATTATAGTCCCTGCACATGACTTATTAGTCCCTCTGTTAATCAGAATGAAATGATGATCTGGCAGTAACGGTGATGATGTGACACCGTTAAATGACACATCACCATTACCGTAAACTAAATTGTATCGTTTTGATGTTCCAAATCATCACTTCATTTAACCCCACGTCACCTCTCTCTTCTCCCACACTTCACTTAAGTTAAGTGAATTGATGATTTGTAACATCAAAACAACGTCTTTTAGTTTTTGGTGATGGTTATGTGTCATTTAACGGTGCCACGTCATCACCGTACTGCCAAATCATCATCTCGGTTTGAGAAGATTAACAGAAGGACTAATAAGTCCGATGTCTAACATGTGCAGGACTAATTTTTACTTTCTCATTCTTGAGGGACTGAAATGTTCGATTGTAAATTCTGGAGGGACTAAAGGGGGTTTTGTCAAAATATTAATATGCAGAGAGAATGAACTGTGTATAATAAATAAAAAATCATACTGTCTCGGGAGAGTACTTGCGGAAAGGGATGCAAACGCCGCGCTCAATATCAAGCTGCTCCAGCGCACTGCTCGATGACTTGCTCAGCTGCAACAGCGCATTCTTATTGCTCAAAACGGCGCCGTTTGAGGTTCCCCTAGCAGCAGAACCCGAAATTCGCGTTCGAAATTGCTTCTGTCCTCTTAGTCTTACCCCTCTTCTGTGAACTGGCATCCACTGGAACGAAGAAGATGAAGAAGAAGGAATCGAAGTTCGCGGTGATAGCATTGGAACGGTGTGTATGGATAACGAGTTCGTGAAAATGGACTCCATGAATGTATTTAATTAATTGAATTGAAGCTGAGAATGAAAAATTTTGGGAATTGGAACCCTAAATTGAGGAAGAAAATGGGGGCATTTAATGAAATTGCTAGTGGGGATGAACTAACTGAATAACTAACCACTGCTTCAAGAAATTGTTTTTCTTTTTTTAATTATTTTATTTTATTTCTATGTATATGCTGCAAAGTGCAAATTATGCCAGTGAGGATTTGCAGGGTGAGGCGATGATAGCCACATGAAAAATGGGAATGCTTTGCATGGTTTGGTCCACGTGGCCTATCCAAAGCTACAATCACATTTGGTCTCTTGTACAAAAACTAGTCGAAGATGCGTGCACGCGATATTAAATTTTCTGGGACTTATTCAGTACCCAATTGTTTAACCTATTAATATATGCTAAAATAAATATAATTTGATATCAATGGAGCACGATGGTCGCGGTCGCAGTCTTCCTAGACACGTCTCATTCTCAATCACACATCTTCATTTCTCTTGCATAATGTGCTCTCTCTCTAGCAACAGGAGTTTTTTTTTCTTAAATTGATAAAGTTAGAGAGTATCAATATAAATTAAATTAATTTTTGAAGATTACTAACCTAATAGGTTATCAGTTATATAAATTTAAAAGAATTAAGTTAATTATATCTATAACCCATAAAAAAAATACATGTTTTGGGTATCGGTACCCTATATTTGCCTAGGTACCGAATCAAAACCCTAAATTTTTAAAATAAACAATTTTATTATGTATGCTTTTTTAATACATTATGCCTATATGTATTGTTTAAGAATAGTAGCTATGATATACTTGTATTTTTATAGTAATATGATGATAAAAACTTATAACATTTAAGATGATAAAATTAATATATACACATAATGCAACACACATGGATAATCATCTATATTACATTAATAACGCATCTACAAAATTGTAGGAATAGTTTAATAATAACTATAAATAACAATTATTATTTCAATCAATCACAAGTTATTAAATATTTCACGATAAACATTTTTTGTGCTACGACTAGGAGTTCCATTTGCATCACATATCACAACCTTGAATCCTTCTCGAAACCTAACTCTAGATATAACAACATAAAGTTGTCCATGCGAGAAAACAGGACGTTGGAGGAACAATCCAACAGTTGAAAGAGTTTGTCCTTGACTTTTATTAATGGTCATTGCAAAGCATAACGATAGTGGAAACTGTCTTCGTTGAAATTTGAAGGGAATGTCTGGATCAGTCGGGATCAAATTCATCCGAGGGATATACACCTTTTCACCAACGTTATTACCGGTCACAATTTGGCACCCAATTAGATTCACTCCGAGATCAGTAACAATTAAGCGAGTTCCATTATATAGACCAGTTGACTGATCAATGTTCCTCAACAGCATAACAAGAACACCAATTTTAAGACAAAGGGAGTGATTCGAAACACCAGAGTACTTGACACCATTCAAGAACTCGATTGTGATCCAATCAGTTTCAATCCCAATGTTATCATCAGATTTGCATATTGCATCTGAGCTCATATATTCTTTCTCAATTCCGGGAATAAGATCAATAACATGACTATTAACCGCCTCAACTGAGTCAATTGTTGGAGCCAAAATAGCTCTCTCCTCGAAGAATTTATAGTTTCCCAAATTCATTAATAAGTCAGAATAAACAGCAGTCACAATCGCATAAATTGGATTCTCCCAACCCAATATTAGCAACTCTTTAGGCATTTCAACAATGTACTCACCATCATTTTCCGAACCAGCCTTACCTTCACCGATGTCCAAAATCCACCTGCCAAATGACCATAAAGCTTCAGCATCTCTAGTGCATGCTTGAGATTGTAATCGTATATTTTTCGTCAAATTTAAAACTTTGAAGTGTCTCCATAATACATGAGTTAATGGTTGAGACAACGATGTCAGCTCAACTTGCTCTTGGAATAACGGGTAATATCTGTCTAAAATCTCCACCCAAAACAATTACTTTACCACCAAACGGTTTATTCGGATAACACCAGCAACATTTGTCATTAAATCTCTTAAGGTTCTATCCAATGCCTCGAAAGCCCCCTTATTAACCATAGGCACCTCGTCCCAAACATTTAAACTACAATGTCGTATCATTTTAGCATTCATACTATTAGCTTTTATGTTGCACATGGAGTTCTCGTTGAGCTGCAGTGGAATCGAAAATGTTGAGTGCATTGTTCGACCTCCGGGTAACAATAACGAAGCAATACCGCTTGATGCAACATTCAAAACAATCTTCCCAGCAGAACGAAGTTTGCCAAACAAAGCTCTCCATAAAAACGTTTTTCCAGTTCCGCCAAACCCATGAACAAAGAATGAACCACCTTCACCCTTTTCTACTGCCCCAATAACACAATCAAATACAATCATTTGTTCATCTGTCATAGATACGACATAATTGGACAACTCATGTATGAGTTCATCATGTGGATAATTGAGCTGATTCAAAAGAATAACGTTTTCAAGTCGATCAATAGAGGCACTTTCTGGCACAGGCATCCCCTCAAAGTCATGCAACGTTTCCCATTACAACGAAAAATCTTCTCAATTTCAAGCAAACATAGATTCTGAAGATCCTCATCAGCCATTTGGAGATCTTAAAAAAATGAAAATGATTAGTTGCAATACACTCCAAACGTATAACAAAATAATTATATTAGAATACTCATACCTTGTCGACGAATTTTCCTCTGTTTATCGTACAGTATCCCATCTGCAAGTAACTTTCATGTCCTCTC
Organism: Aeschynomene evenia; assembly: GCA_013621005.1. Classification (NCBI taxonomy): domain Eukaryota; kingdom Viridiplantae; phylum Streptophyta; class Magnoliopsida; order Fabales; family Fabaceae; genus Aeschynomene; species Aeschynomene evenia. The sequence goes on from CM024266.1 coordinate 21,663,267, forward strand.
CCATACCAACGATGGGATTGTCATTGACTGAGATAATAATAATGTAACAAATAACCAATGCAGAGAATGACCAGAGGACAATTCATATGCTTCCTTAATTGCATTTATAAATTCAAGGTCATCGGATAACAAACCCAGAGCAGCACAAGCTTCATGAAATGTGTCATATATGACACCACCAACATTCCTAATGTCATGAAAGCTTGTACAACCAACATGTATGTTAAGGAGCAATCTCATGTAGAACAACTCACTAGAACCAGGAGGGACAAAATTAAGTCTACCAATCGAGAATCCTCGTTGTCTTGGACATCACTCACGCTTGTTTGGGTACCACACAAAGCGAGATGGAAACTCACTATATTTAAGGGTTCTGCCCTCTAAATATTTAATATTTGCCTGCATCCATCCGTTAAACATAATTTCTCTCTCCCTATTGAGCATTGCAATATCTTCAAGAGAATCATCGCCTGAGAAAAGAATACTTTGCTCTTTAGGGAGATGAAAAATGAGACGTTGTACAGGAGGCCATCTTTGATTGATATCAAATGAAAAAATTCACCACACAGATTCACATGGTGAAAGGTATCTACAATCATAATACTGTTTTATCTCATCGACATCATCAATACGTGTGTTTCCATCGTCAGATTGAGATTCTGTTATGGTTACCGTAACACGGTCAGGCCCCTTGTTTACATACTTGAATAGATACTTAATTAAGCTGGACTTGTTGCAGAATTCAAGGTTCATGTGTGCACGATACTTCATGAGCAATTTAGGATGATAAGGCACAACAAATCTATTGTCAACAACAACATCTCTAACCTTGGTTGTTACACCTGTATCACGTCTTCTGTACACAGGGTAACCTTGTTGATCAAAGTAAGTTTTGTTAACAAATTTTTTGGGAAAAAATTTAGTGCACACTGCATTGCTCATACATGGTGAGTTCCAACTCACATGTCCACATGACCCATGTATCATGAACTTCGTAACAACTTCATGCAATGAGGGATACATGGACAGATCATGGATTTCAGCAAAGATGATATCACCGATGATTTTCATTGGCTGGGCATATAAGTGTTGTTCTCACCAAATTAAAATGTGGGCATGTGGAAGACCCCTTTTTTGAAACTCAACTGTATACATTCCTGCAAAATAAATACATATTAAACCCATCTTAAAAGCTAAAGTAATGACTTGTGTGATAACTTTACATTTGAAAATTTAAATGAAATATCAATTGCCTACATACCAGCAACAACTTTCCCGAATAATTCTCCTTGTCTAATGTCTTCCATCAATTCATCAAGTTTCATTTTAAACATTCTCCACGCAACATCAGGTCTATCGTCAACAGATATTCCTTTATCACTCACAAAACGCCGTATCTCGGGCCAGTTTGGATTTCACGTGACAGTAAAAAATAAATCTGGATATCCAAACCTCTTACAAATTGTCATTGCGTCCTAACAATTATTGAACATATACCTACCACATGTGAAAGATGATGGCAACACAACCCGAGTTCCAATATATTTTGCATCAGTGTCACCCCTGTCGATTGTTTCTTCGATCCCCTTTAGGAATTCAGACCTAATATTTCTCTGATTGTTTCTAATGAAAGAAAGACGTTGTGACTCAACCATTGAGTAACAATCAACAACAAATTGTTGTAATAATTTGCGACATTGCATGATAACACCCTCCTCTGTAATACGTTCTTGTATTCTGAACGCAACAAACTCTCGTAATGATACCCTCGCGCACTTAGCAACACTACCAGAGAAATATTGCTTGAAGGGAATATTCTCCTGAAAATCGTCCTCACCATATGGAAAAATAATTGGGTACTGAAGTGGAAGATAAGCTGTGTGTGTTTCATGCAATAAATGCTTGAGATGACCTTACTAACATTCCACAATAATATCACAGCCATGACTCGCCGAGTCAAAATCACCAACAATGAGCGCAGCTACCTCATCAACTGTTGGTGTGTTATACGTTCGGGGATCTGATGACCTTTTTCTGAAAAGTCTAAGTGTAAGATGCTTTTCAGGATTCACATCATAAACATCTCAAACCCGTCTGAATGACTTTGCCAGAATATTGTGCTGATCAAACATATTTGTAATGTCTATGATAAGTGATTCATCCAATTCAACATGTACCCCTAGTTTACTATTGCACGAAAAAAAAAAATAAATGATGAGACCAATTTTGCAATGGATACAAAACAAAATCATGTAAATAACAAATAGGAAAATTCATACCTAAAATGATATTTTCGATTTTTCAACTCATTTTGGGTGTTGTATATATAAAGTTGTGCGAATTTCGATTTTTCCCCAAAAATTGGTAAGAGTGAACCAATGCGATGAAAATTTTGTCCACTAATCACAAATTGAGGAGGACCTCCTCCATCATGGTTGGACATGTCAATTTTTCCTCCAATAGAAGTGAACGCAAAACATGCCTATAATACGTGCGTATGTTTGCAAGGAAGTGTCTGGAGCGTCTATATGAACCATTGAACAAATTAGTTAGTAAAGTCGGGGGTCTCACTACAATACATTTTACTTTTTGTGGGGGGTTTTTTTTGCATGTTGTGGGAGTTTTTAACCCCCACAAAATGGTTTGTGGAGTTTTATAAATTGCCACAGATGCAAGTGCCACGACACATATTGTGTCAATTTTATAAAACCCCCACGACAACCCCTACAATACGCATATTTAATTTGTGGCAGTTTTTAAATCAATTTATGGGAGTTTTATAACCCCCTCTAAACACAATATATTTATACAAAATAATCATATTGTGGGATTTTTTATAACCCCCACAAAATATAAAGTATCTATCAACACAACCAGCAATCATCCATCTAATAAATATTAATAAATTAGTTATAACATGCAAACAAGGAAAGCAAAATAATTACTCAGCTAGGGTTTGATTTTAATCAAAATGATAGTTCTAAACAAGATTAACACAAATAAATATGTCTATAACATTGCATAAGATAACACAAGTTTAGATAAAATTCCAGTTTAAGAGAAAATTATGAATCTCTGTCAGCTTAGGATAGTAACTTACAAAAGCTCTAAAAGCTGGTTTGCGAGTAGCAATTTCATACATATACAACACCATGAAAACAAAAATATCAAATGCAATTAAAACGGTGAAAACATAAATACTCAGAATTCTAAATTAGTAATCCAAGATTTATCCATATTTTAGCTGTAGACACGGCTGGAATTGCAAAACAAGCGTATTTTATGTCAACTATCAGAAAGTAAGCAAGCTAACAAAAAAAATATCAGCAAGAGTGTTTTATACCACACACAAATAAGAATATTATGTTCAAAATGGATTAGGGTATTTATTGTAGACAATTTTCTCATATGATATACTGAGATGCAATAATAAAACAACTCACTATATTGAGATAAGAGATGCAATAAGCTCACAATTCTGATAACTGAGTTAATGAGGATAAGGCATCCAGAATGCTTCCATTTAACTGATTAGCAGACAGGGACCTATATTCAGAAAAATTGAAACACAAACTTGTTTAAGAATATTTGTATTCATGGATACTTACAAACAATTTTAGTACATACAATACAACAAGTCACAAATTTGGAGATGATAAAGATAACATACAAGCTCCTCAGAGTAGGGGGCAAAGTGGATAGAATAGTCCCTCAAATGCTGTTGTTGCTAATATCCCTGCCAATTGAGGAATAGAAAGAAAGCTTCATGAGGTTTCATACAAATAATTAAGCAATTATGGAATGAAAGAAACATTGACTCCTCTATTCACCAGATTGGGTTAAAAGGACCTCAGTGTACAAATTTTCAGCAGATTATTTTCATAGTGAGAAAAATCAAAATATGAGAAAATTCCCTTAAACATCTAATAACTAAGGAAATGATACCAAGTGTAGAAGAATCAAATGAGGAGTCAAGGGAAGATCGTAATAACTAGAAATCAAAGACAAGAAAACCTCACCAGAGTCCAACCAACCAAAATACAAAATCTCCAAAACATTTTTTTTGTGTCAAGTCAACTCATATGCCACAAATCTATACATTAACTAAACAAAGAACTCTCGAAGTTAAGAGGTGAAGTCTTCTAAAATTGAATCAGGTAATAACATTTTACTGGCTATCCATTATGGTAGGACACAATGTACATTGTAGACATGCATTGATATGCAAGGCAAACCTTTCATGTCATTACCGGCTTAAATTAAAATCTAAGACAAACAGACTATCCTAATTAGCTCTAATAATGAAGGCCAAATACATTGATGCATGAGTGGTAACACTGTCCCAAACAAATAAAAAAGCTAATAGTCAAACAAAAGTAAGATTTCAAGTGCCAGGTGCATAGAGTGCATTTTACCAATTAATTCAACAGCATAAAACACTTGCATTTAGAAAATTTAGAAAACGATTTTAACTGTCTATAACAAATTATTACAACAGCAGCTACAAATTACAAACTCAAAATTTTACACCGAATTTCATAGAATTAGTTACTTCTCAACAAGTTCATATTAAAATCACATGAAAAGAGACATCAAGTGATAGTGACAATCCCAACACTACAAATCATTTAAACAATAGAATTTAGATTATGTTATGTCTAGATAGTATGCACAAATTAATTTTAACATACATACAAGACCCAAAAAGATTCATAATTTGCTTGGACACAGGTATGACACCGGATAAAGTTGAAGTCAAATCATCAAAACTTGAGCCACCAGAAGCAAAGCTAACACGTGTTACAGCAAAATAATCATTTGCGCCAATGTGAGATTAAATATTAAGAACCATGAAACAATAGAATCTAAACCAAATACAAAGAAAAGTGAGTTCAAAGACCAATAAATGAGAGTCCTAACATGTCAATCACATGATCACATCTTGTAAACAAGTCAACCCTTAGTAATTTATTGATTGTGACCCAATCAATACCACTAGAACTAAGGTCATAAACCAAGAACTTAGCATTTTTGCTTACTGAGAGCGAATTGAGTGAGGCAGTTCCATCTTCATTGAGTGCATTGGGATCAAACAACACCTCTGCTTCACACTCCAAACCATCCTAAAATTGCATCTATTAAGTATTGCACATTATTGATGTTATCACAATTTGATCTAATTAGTTAGTACACAAAACAAACACCTCATGTGCAAGTATAATAATATTATTATCAATTAATAATCTCAATCATATCTGAAATATACTACATGACTAAGTAACAATGATTAAGAAAAAAGAAAGTGAGAGTCGAGTGTCAATCATATTTGCTTATATGAGTATACCTGATTGGGTAATATTTAGACTGGGGGCGCATCTAAATTCATATATTATATACTTTAAATATATTGTGAAAGAGAACATACCAATTAAAGTTACAAGGTCATGATCATCTAGACCTTTCTTCCTCCCTGTATTTAATTTTTGATGAATCCCATCATTTGCATTCTCTGTGATGTTAGTGACTTTGGCTAATGCTTGCCATGTTTGAATCATGAAACAGATACCGAGTTGATCAAATCCCATCATTTGTTCCATTGTTTCCTATAGTTGTTGTCTGAAAAGAATAAAAATAATAAGGCACTCAATTAAAAACTTAGATATGATGGCAGATGAGAATGAAGTAGCATATGCTTATTTAAAATTCACAAATATCAATTTATTGTATCAGTTGCCAGCTTTTGTAAGGAGGAGAAGGGAAATTAAGGGTAAAGTAGCATAGTTGCACTGCTACTAAGTACTAACCTTATTGTCTTTAAAGACAAGTTCAATATCAGAGAGATCTTCTTGTGCTTCAAATATTTATGGATAAGCATCCACATATACATATTCAACTGCTTATTGCTATAAGAACTGGAAAAATCAATAAAACTATAAAAATTAAGTTATAGCTGAAGTAATAGTAATCAACATATATACATACATTGTATGTGATGCTTAGATTTAAATTAAAGTTACTAGTATTAGGCATAATACACCACGTATCGTATATAAAGAAAAAAGGAAGCTAGCTTTAACTTTTATAGTCATTTGTAGTGTTATATGTAGCACCCTTGAGCTAGTAGTGCAATACTATGCGATCATATGTAATATGTAAGCCATGATTTTGAAGGTTTATATGTGGCGGTGATGATTGATGTGCATTTGAGTGAATCGAGTTATGAATTATGAATTGAATTATAATGATTTGTATGTGAAGAGCTTATATGGTGATGGTGATTTATGTGCGTATTTGAAAAATAAGGGATATATATTTAAGATTTTGTGTTAAGGTAAGAATATGCACGTGAAGTGTATATAATTGTATATGTATATGGGCACATATATATATATATATATATATGTGAATATGTATATATATGTTTTCTTGGCGACATGTGAACAAATAAATTGCATATATGTAAGAGTACATATTGTATGTCTTGCGAATAAAATAATTTGTATATATATATATGTATATGGGTGCATAAATATATATATATATATATATATATATATATATATATATATGCATTTGTTTTATGTGACAAAATTTCGTGAATGTACTATAAGTTATTATAATAATAATTTAAGTTGCTGAGAAGCAAGACAGACTTAATATTATTATTGTATGAGTTAGAGAACCCCTGAGAGGGGTAATGATCGTTATAAAAATTTTGCTGAGACCTTAATATTCAAATTTAAGTCCCAAATTGGTGTTCGGAAAATATTTAGAAAATATTCTCACTAATATTGGAAAATTATGATTTCAAGGCTATTATTATTATATTTCACATTTTTACGATTTTCAGGAAAAATCCTATTTATATATAAATAATGTGAAATTAATAATAATATGAGACAATTATTTTAGACTCATTGAGAGTTTCATAATATTAAGGAAATTTTCATAACGATCGATCATATGTCATTTTCTTATTTTATAAAAATTGAGTGTTTAGTGAGTTTTTGAGTAACCTGAGAGCGAGCCTGAGCTAGATCCTAAACACAACCGGAGCAACTTTTTAGGACCCTGAGCTTTCCAAAATTTATTTAGCTCTCACCATAAATCTTAGTTGCAATTTCTTACTCAAAATCATACTCAAACACATACTCATACTCACTACCTAGAGACATTTAACACTCAAACAACACAAAAATTAACAAAACACAACACCCTTGGCCTATAACTCTCGGCCAAAACCACCCAAGTGAAGAACTCTCTTCATTTCTCTCTTCTTTGGCACTTAGAGCAACATTTCAGAGAGCTCTCTTCCACCATTGAAGAACCCAACCTCGGCCAGCCACATAGAGCCCAAGAGAAAGCCATCACCACCTTCATTTCTCTTGATTCTTCTTCATTCCAAGGTGAGTTACAACAATCCTTATCACCCTTGCATGTTCTACACTATCTTAGACCCTATTTGCTTCTAATTTTTGCTTGAAGTCAGCCCAATTTTCGAGTTTCATGATGCATGTTAGAATAGTCTTGATAAATCTGATGTATGAAGCTTGTTGGAGTGCTTGCATGTGAAGTTTTATGCTTGCATGTGTATGAGATTGTGTTTTTCTTGTATTTGGTTCTGAGATATTGAGTCTAAACACTTATACTATGTGTATGTATGTTGGATGGATGATTTTTGATTGATTTAGATGAGTGGGTATGGGTTTTGATGTGAAAATGGAGCAGAAACGCGATTTCTGCAGAAACTGAGCAGTGGGGATCGATCCCCACCATTGGAGGATCGATCCCCAAGTGAAAATTTGCAGAATCTGGAAAAATTTAAGTGGGGATCGATCCCCACTATGAGAGGATCGATCCCCAGGCTGCAAAACTGTGTTTTCTGTAAAAATTTGAGGCAGGATCGATCCCAGACCCCTGAGGATCGATCCCCTGCACCTGAAAAGTGCAATTTCACTTATTTTCACCCTATTTCAAATACAAGTTTTCAAATAATGACAATGGGGTTAACATACTATTTTAAAGTGATGAAAATAAGTATGTAGTAATGCTTTATTCATAAAAAGAAAAATAGGAAGTTTTATATATATAAGACTAAGTTATGTGCATGATGGGAGTTTTAGTGCTTTAATTCAAAGTAAGAATGGGGCGTTCGGAGAACCCGAACTCTTTATGTGAGTGCTGTGAAATTGAAATGACAAGTGTATGTGGATTAAGTGAAATATGATTGAATTGTGTTTGATAAGGTGTTGTATGATGAATTGTTGAGATAAAAGTGGTGGTTATATATATATATATATATACGTTGAAGTGATGTTATTAAAGTATGTTATGTTAATATGAAGAAGTGCTTTCCTTTAAATTGAAATTTAAAGTGAATTAATACATACTCACGAAAGATATGATAATGCTAGAAATGAATGATGATAGAAGTGTTGTGATGAGTATGAAGAGATCTTAATTATGCATATTAAAGTGTTAATTTGTCGTATACCTAGGGGATGGGTGTATTATGGTACTACGAATAGAATCCCGGCTACCTAGGAGATGGGTGTATTATGGTACGACCGGAAGAATCCTCCGGATACCTAGGGGTCGGGTGAATTATGGTATTCCTGTGAGGACAGCCAAGAACCTAGGGGTTGGGTGTAGTATGGTGAGGCTGGGAGCTCTAGATAGCCAAGAACCTAAGGGTTGGGTGTAGTATGGTGAGGTTCCGAGCTCTTGAGACTACCTAGGAGTTGAGTGTAACTCGGTAGTTCAAACGGCGTTTGATTAATTAAGTACCTTGTTATGTGACTAAGAGAATGTTGTGGTTTGCTAAGAAACTCTGGTAGTAAACGAATGGTTACGAATAGAGGCATGTTTTCGATTAGGGAATGTCTGATTGTATTGTGATATTTGGGAGAGTGAGTTCTATATATATTGCGAGGGACCTACGAGAACATAGCATAAAACCTTAGGTTCCCTTAGAAACGGGCCATTAAGATGTTTTGTCCCGGTCAAAGTAAGGACTTGCCGTTTTGAGAAAAGAAATGCTGTTTTTACTTGAGTATTACTTTGACCGGCTGGAATCGATGTAATCGAGCACGTAGGCCCCCGTGCTCAGTGTGACTCACTAAGACGACCTCGTCTTACGCTCTCTTTTCTTGATTCTTCGATTCTAGATGGACCAGCCACCGCCGCCCCCACCGCGCCACGAGACCTATGACTTCGCCTGGTCCAGCTACACTCCGGCCACCGATGCGGTAACCGTCGCTACCACTATCTCAGGGGTACACCTCTTCTTCATCCCGGAGCTTCTAGCAAGGTACCCTGCTCCTTGTCCCATTCCTGCTCCTGCTCCGGCCCTAGCTCCGGCACCTGCCTCTCCACCGCCACCTCCGCCACCTTCTCCGGCCTCGGAGTCGACAGAGTCGGACCCAAAGGAGGACGAGGGCTACTCGAGTGAGGATTCGGCGGATTTCTGGACGGACGTCGACTACATCATGGTAAAGTCTGAGGCGTCTTCTTCTGCCACAGGTTCAGCTATAAGCGAGGATACCGGGAGCGCCAGTAGGTGAGGCGCGGATCGTGACCAACCTGACCGATGTGTAGCTGACTATTGACACCCTTATCTTTTCTGTTTATAAGTTATATTGTGGAGCCTTTTTGTACCCCTACGTGGGATTGACTCTTTTGACATGTATATGTATCTAACGAACTACAGTTTTACCTGCGTCCTTTTGTATATTCGGACCAGGATTTTTGGACTTACCCTTCTATCATGTCAGCTCCCCATATTTATATTTCGGCATGTATTAAACAGGATCCTGATACATTTGAACTCTGCTACATTTCGCTCTGAAGCATATGTTATATATTAATATTATGGCCATTTGTTGTATGGGCCTTATTTACATCTTGGCATTCCTATTGATATTCTAGACGCTTATCCAGGTTATCTGTTCGTGCTACTGATCTGATTGGTCATGGCTTCGAGTCTCGATACCGATTTGTTGTACACAGGGGTTTGCGAAAATATATTTTATGTATACGTTTAAAAAAAAATGGGGTTTTCGGGTGTTATGTAACATTGCAAATTGTTAATTATGTCCATGGCATAGTTAATAAATTGGGATGTTACATTTTTGGTATCAGAGCAGTTCGGTCCAATTGAGCCTGAGGACTGAGCTTGCTATTCCTTCCGCGATCTTGTTTGTTCTATGTCCTTGGTTTTCTTCTTGTATATGTATCTGTCGTGTGTGCCATTACATCTCCAATGCTCTGCATTGAGAATGAGCCTGATCAACTCATTAACTATGCAGGAATTGATAGAACGTGATGCCGCCACGACGAGCTCGGGATGCTGCTCAAAATCGCGACCTCCGAGATGTCGCTGAAGCCATTAGAGCCCAAGCCGAGGCGTCAGTTAGGATGGCGTAGGCTATGGAGGTAGGACGCGTGCAACAACCTCCAGTGAGCGAGGAGTCCCGTAGGTACATGGAATTCAGGCAGAGGAACCCACCTACCTTTAGAGGGGAGCTGAACCCCGATCTCGCGGATGGCTGGATCCGGGGGATCGAACGCATCTTTGAAGACATCCCTCTCACCGAGGCTCAGAAGATAAAGTTCGCGACTCGGGAGCTCAAGAGTCATGCTGAGTCATGGTGGGAGACTATGAAACCGGTTGAGCAACCGACGGAAGATGCCATCAACTGGGAAGGATTCAAAGTTGCTTTCTTCGAGAAATACTTCCGAAGCCGGTCCGCGAAGCTAAGGATGAGGAGTTTCTTCAACTTGTTCAAGGAGACATGAGCATCCTGGAGTACACCGCCGAGTTTGATAGGCTGTGCAGATACTCCACCACTTACAAGCTCAACCCAGACGAAGAATGGAAGTGCAGGAGATACGAGCGGGGTTTAAGGCCTGATCTCAATGAAAGAGTCATCACTCATAACCTTCGGAACTACGCCGCTCTTGTAAGCACGTGTATAGCACAGGAGCAGAGCTCCCAGAGGAGGGAAGCTGCGGAAAGAGAGGCGGGAAAGAGAAAAAGGTCAGAGGAGGCCGGGCCGAGCCAATCTCCGAGGGCTCAACCCCCAGCACGTTTCGGAGGGCACCCTCCGCGACATCCCCCTCGGTTTCACCGCCACCAGGGGAGGTTTGGAGCACCGATGCCGCCAAGGCAGCCCCAGTACCGCCCCCAGCAGCCTCAGCAGCACCAACAACAGCAGCAGAGGCCCCAACAACAACAAAGGAGGCAGCCACCTCCACCACGGCCTAACGCGGCTAGGCAACCTCCTCAAGTCCGTCCCGCTGAGCCAGCAGTGCGACAGCCAGCTCTGTTTGCACGATATCCTCCCTGCGAAAGGTGTGGGATGAGGCATCAGGGAGACTGCCCCACATGCTTTTCTTGTGGACAAAGGGGGCACTTTGCAAGGTCAAGCCCCAGAGGCGGAGATCAACAGCCGCAACGACAAGCCAGAGTATATGTTGTGACCGTCGAGCAGGCAAGGGAGTCAGGGGAGCTGTTCCAAGGTGAGTGTAGGTTGTCCGGAACTGTCTTATCTGTTTTGTTTGATTCGGGCGCGACCCACTCTTTTATAGCTCATGCATGCGTTGAGAGACTAGGTTTGCCAATTACCACCCTCCCATACACTTTGCATGTATCCACCCCAACATCATTACATGTTAGTACCTCCTCATGCATTTTTGGGTGTGTTTTTGAGTTACTAGGAAGAACCTTTAAGGCTGACCTGATTAGCATTCCCCTGTCTGGGCTAGATATTATTTTGGGAATGGATTGGTTGAGATTGAACCGGGTTATGTTGGTGTGTGGTAGAAACCTTGTTCTTTTCCCTGATGAGTTAGAGAGGATCGTTCTCAGTAGAGTCGATAACATAGAAACTCCCTCTAGTTCCCAATCATCCCTGTTCAGTTGTAGAGTGAATACCCAGGAATTCGCAACGTTCGCCTCATCTACGGTTAGTAAGGAGATAAGGATAGAGGATATCCGAGTGGTCCACGACTTCCCGGAAGTTTTTCCGGAGGAGATACCGGAGTTTCCGCCAGAACGTGAAGTGGAGTTCTCGATCGACTTAGTGTAACACCCTGCTAGATAGCCCTTAACGCTTAAGTCAATTTAGGCCATTTCATAAGGGTTACCTCCTGTTATCATGTTTTATCTTTATGTTTAAAATATTAAACGCGGAAAATAGGCGGGAGTTGATTTTTCGTAAACATTCGCGGAATAGAAAATAAGGGCTTTGCGCATATGATAAGCGTTAATATAAGCGATACAAGCATTTACTGAAAATACCTCATCATATAAATAACTCCCATCAAGTAACAAACATGAAATAAATACTAGGTCTCACCCTATAAGCCAAAAACTGTGACCTATGAGACTCCACCATAAATACGAGTAAATAAATAGCTGCCGGCTAACAAAGGTCCGAACTTATAAAACATAATAAATAAATAAACGTAGCGGAAGCATAAAAATCATAACATCTTATAAGGAAATAAAACATGTCTCTGATATCTGAGGAACTAAATCATAAACTAAGTTTGTACGATCTCCTCGTGTGCTCCGACATCCTCCTCTGGCTGCTCTCTAGAAAGGTGGGAAAAACATAGGGTGAGCACTGGGAAGTGACTCAGTAGAGGAAGCCGCCCCGGGTTTAATTATAAAATAAGTGAAGTATGAATGAGTTCATTTCAAATATAAGTTTAAAACAATCTTTTCCCGGAACGTCTTACCTAAGTGCGTCTTGTTCATTTTATTTAATACATATAACATATCATAATTAAAGGCCTCTGTGTAGTGTGCTAGTGCCCTCAAATCATATACAATAAATACATCATAAAGAAATACATATTAACATGTTAAACATCTTTATCTTTCTTTAACTGTGAGACATAACCGCCCTCCTGTCCTATCCTCCACATCACCGGCCCCTAGGCATGAGCTCATCCTAAACTAATGGGGAGAGGGGGTAATCCTTTAACATAGCGTCACTTTGTGACGTTTTAACATAGCGTCACTCAGTGGCGTTTCAACATAGCGTCACTTCGTGACGTTTTAACATAGCGTCACTGAGCGCGTTTTGGTTATTAAACTTTAACATTACATAATCATAGGCATATAACATCTATCACATATATCTCATCATTAATCATTATATAAATCATATAATCATGTCAACAATTTAACTCATCATAAAAACAACACATATACTCAGTATAATATATATATCTCATAAATAATTATATATTCAATTACACAAGTCGTATAACGCATTAGGGAGCATAAAAGGGTAAAAACATGTCAATTTATACTCTTTAACATCATGAAATAAACATAGCACATACACTTACTTACTCTGACATCATGGAGAATAAATAAATACAACTCCTTATCAAATAAACATGATATACAACTACTTATAAATATTATTCTCAGTGCTTCTATACTTTTCATGTCATATGATCTCGTTTATTTTATTATTATTTCATACTTATACTTTATTCTAGTTTTACATGTATTTTGTACTCTACCCTTAAGTATCTTGTAAACTCTTATATTTTATTCATCATCAATCTTGTCTTCTATACTATTATCATTACATATCATATATTATACATGTTGTTGTTCTTACAATATTATTCTTTTATTATTATTATTATGGTTAATATTTTATTATTATCTTCCCTATTAATATTACTATCATTATCATATTATTATTATTATTATTATTATTATTATTTCTACCTGTTATCTACCTATTATTAACTAATATACATGCTAATAGATATAAGTTTATGTAATAATAATATGTAATAGTAATATACATATACTAGTAAATTGTCCTTATATATATATATATATATATATATATATATATATATATATATATATATATCTACGCTGCCCATACGCATATATATATATATATATAGAATGCCTAACTGTCCTTTATTATTTCTACGCTACCTTACGTATACACACCCTAAACCCTGTACAAATTCTATTTTGTCATGTAGCCTGCAATAACACTCGAATTGCATTGAAATGCATATATATAGTTCGAAAACTACTCTTCATCATTCCTAATGATTAGTCATACATTGTTATTGAACACGGAACAGTATAATAATAATTGATAAATGTTCGGAGAATAATTTTATATATATATATATATATATATATCTTATACATCATATTTTATACATCAATATGCATGAAAATAGAATGTCTAACCCCTACCTCTTGAAGACAAATCCTTGTTCTAGACGGAATCCTAGTTTCACGAACGACCCGACTCCAACGATGACCCTTTCCGGAGAAAACAACCGGTAGAAACGTCCGGCTTGTTGAGAGGATCAAGAATATGTAATTATCTTTGGGATTGGGTGAGGTTTGATGGGTGTTTCGTGGTTTGGAGTATCAATGGCTTAGGGAGCTCTTGTCTTGAGAGAAAGATGACTATGACGGCTCAGAAGAAGGAGGAGAGTGTTTTTCTCAATTGGAGAGGGTTACTAGTGTTTATATAGGGAGTGACTAGGTCAAGAGTCATTGTGGGGCCCACCGTCACTTAAATTACTAAAACACTCCAAATCCCCCCAAATAATACTATAATGCTCATATAATTTTTCTAATATTTAAATATAAATTAAAATACACACATAGGCACATAAAAAACAATAATAATAAAATAAAATAAAATAAATAATAAAATAAAATAAATAATAATATATAACACTAACATTATCTAATAACATCATGTAACTCATATAAATATTTTATATCATCATTCCTAACCTCATGCATCATCTAAATACCAATTAAAACTCATATATGCATCCAACATACTCTTCCACACACAATGAACACTCACATAAATACACATAATTATCATGACATATAATTTACACACGTAATTCTCATAGCATAGAATGAACACATATATACACACTTAAATCACGTCACACATAAGGGTTTGACTAGAAGAAACTTATCCACCCAAACCGAATTAAATCCTAACTAAGGTCAATTACCATTAATCTCACTTAATTAGGACTTAATAAAAGTCGGGGTGTTACACTTAGTCCCCGGAGCGGGACCGATCTCTACTGCCCCGTATCGGATGGCCCCGGCCGAGCTTAAGGAACTAAAGGCACAATTGGAGGAATTGCTAGAGAAACGTTTCATACGACCAAGCGCATCACCGTGGGGAGCACTGGTATTGTTCGTGAAGAAAAAGGATGGGTCGATGCGGTTGTGTATAGACTACCGGCAGTTGAACAAGGTCACTATCAAGAACAAGTATCCTTTGCCGCGGATAGACGACCTCATGGACCAATTGTGAGGTGCGACCGTGTTCTCGAAGATAGATTTACGATCCGGATATCACCAGATCCGAGTTCGGGAAGCCGACATCCCGAAGACGGCGTTTAGATCGAGGTATGGTCACTTCGAGTTCACCGTGATGTCTTTTGGACTCACAAATGCGCCTGCTGTTTTTATGGACTATATGAACCGGGTGTTCAGGGAATACTTAGATCGATTTGTGGTGGTCTTCATCGACGACATTCTGGTCTACTCAAAGTCGGAGGAGGAACATGCCGAGCACTTGAAGACAATTCTGAGCATTTTGGCCGACGGGAGATTATACATCAAACTCTCTAAGTGCGAGTTTTGGCTTAGAGAGGTTCAATTCTTGGGACATGTGGTATCTCAAGAAGGCCTAGCGGTGGACCCAGCAAAGGTTAGAGCTGTGATAGAATGGGAGCGACCAACTACAGCAACCAAGATCCGGAGTTTCTTAGGGCTCGCGGGGTATTACCGGAGATTTATTCAAGGATTTTCTCAGATTTCGGCCCCAATGACAAAGCTTACCAAGAAGAATGCCCTGTTTGTGTGGAATGAAGCTTGCGAGAAAAGTTTTCAAGAATTAAAGAAGAGGTTGACTTCAGCCCCGATATTGACGCTTCCGGATCCCGAACAACCACTTGAAGTGTACTGTGATGCTTCCGGACGAGGGTTAGGTTTCGTTTTGATGCAGCAAGGTAGACCGGTGGCCTACGGATCGCGACAACTCCGACCGCACGAGATGAATTATTCGACGCACGACTTGGAATTAGCAGCGGTTGTTTCGGTGCTGAAGATGTGGAGACACCACCTTTTCGGAACCAAGTTTGAAGTATTTTCGGATCACAAAAGCCTCAGGTACCTGTTCGATAAAAAGGAGCTCAACATGAGGCAACGTCGCTGGATGGAGTTCCTTAAGGACTTCGACTTTCACGCTTCACTACCACCCCGGAAAAAGCTAACGTGGTAGCTGATGCGTTGAGCCGGAAGACCTTGCATGCGGCATGGATGATGATAAAGGAGTTGGAGCTGGTACAACAGCTAGAAGACATGAATCTCAACATGGACTTGACGCCGAAGAGTATTAAGTTCCATCACTTGGTCATTTCAAGTGATTTCAAGCGACGGATTGAGGAAGCTCAGCAAGAGCAGGCGGATATAGAGTTTCAGGAGATACTTGGAGCGGTCCGACAGGGCAAGATGAAAGGGATTGTGCAAGGAGCTGATGGGTTATGGAGATTTGACGGGCGAGTTTGCGTGCCAAGAGGACAAGGGTTACGGGAGGACATACTTCGTGAAGCACATCAAAGTCAGTTCACCATACATCCCGGAATGACAAAGATGTATAATGACCTTCGGGAACGGTTTTGGTGGCCCGGATTGAAGAAGGACGTAGCCCAATTCATCGGGAAATGCCTCGTTTGCCAGAGAATCAAGGCCGAACATCAGAAGCCAGCAGGGACTTTAAATCCCTCCCTATTCCAGAATGGAAGTGGGAGCACATCACGATGGATTTCGTGACGGGATTGCCACTAACAAAACGGGAAAGTTGATTCTATTTGGGTGATCGTAGACCGGTTGACTAAGTCAGCACATTTCCTGCCGGTGAGGAATGAACTATCCACTGGAGAAACTTAGCTCAGATGTACATTGATTGGGTCATTCGCTTGCACGGAGTACCCTCTTCGAAAGTCTCAGACAGGGATACGAGATTCACATCTAGATTTTGGGGAGCTTTGCAGCATGCTTTTGGTACTAAGTTGAGCCTAAGTACGCGCGTACCCACCCCCCAGACCGGACGGCCAAACTGAAGCGGACGATACAAACACTTGAGGACATGTTAAGAGGCAATGGTTCTGGAGATGCCAGGGAGTTGGGATGCTCACCTACCATTGGTCGAGTTTGGCTACAATAATAGCTACCATGCTAAGTATTGGGCATGGCGCCATATGAAGCCCTTTTATGGCCGGAAGTGCCAGTCTCCGCTTTGCTGGAACGAGTCGAGGGAAGATCAGTCTTTAGGGCCGGATCTAGTGCAACAGGACCACCGAGAGAAGATCAAGATGGTTAAGGAAAGAATGAAGGCTGCCCAGGATCGGCAGAAGAGTTATGCGGACAAGAGGCGACGTGAGCTAGAATTCCAAGGGGGCGACCACGTGTTTTTGCGGGCCGTACCTACAACGGGGATAGGCGAACCTTGAGAACCCGGAAGTTGAACCCTAGATATATTGGACCTTTCCAAATCTTAAAGCGGGTAGGACCTTCAGCTTACCAGATAGCCCTTCCACCTAACCTGGCAAACCTCCATGACGTGTTTCACGTCTCTCAACTACGCAAGTATCAGGCTTCGCCTGAGCATGTGTTAGAGCCGGAAAACATTCAGTTGAAGGACAACCTGACACTAGAACTCCCCGCGACCAAGATTGTTGATCGCAAGTTAAAGCAGACGCGCCGAAGCGACATTCCTCAGGTTAAAGTGCTTTGGGGAGACGGATCTCTAGGAGACCATTCGTGGGAGCTCGAGTCTGAGATGCGAGCGCTGTACCCCCATCTTTTTGAAGGTACGTTATGAAATTTCGGGACGAAATTTCTTTTTAGGGGGGTAGATTTGTAGCGCCCTTGAGCTAGTAGTGCAATACTATGTGATCATATGTAATATGTAAGCCATAATTTGAAGGTTTATATGTGGCGGTGATGATTGATGTGCATTTGAGTGAATCGAGTTATGAATTATGAATTGAATTATAATGATTTGTATGTAAACAGCTTATATGGTGATGGTGATTTATGTGCGTATTTGAAAAATAAGGGATATGTATTTAAGATTTTGTGTTAAGGTAAGAATATGCACGTGAAGTGTATATAATTATATATGTATATGGGCACATATATATATATGTGAATATGTATATATATGTTTTCTTGGCGACATGTGATCAAATAAATTGCATATATGTAAGAGTACATATTGTATGTCTTGCGAATAAAATAATTTGTATATATATATATATATGTATATGTATATGGGTGCATAAATATATATATATATATATATATATATATATATATATGCATTTGTTTTATGTGATTAAATTTTGTGAATGTGCTATAAGTTATTATAATAATAATTTAAGTTGCTGAGAAGCAAGACAGACTTAATATTATTATTGTATGAGTTAGAGAACCCCTGAGAGGGGTAATGATCGTTATAAAAATTTTGCTGAGACCTTAATATTCAAATTTAAGTCCCAAATTGGTGTTCGGAAAATATTTAGAAAATATTCTCACTAATATTGGAAAATTATGATTTTAAGACTATTATTATTATATTTCACATTTTTACGATTTTCAGGAAAAATCCTACTTATATATAAATAATGTGAAATTACTAATAATATGAGACAATTATTTTAGACTCATTGAGAGTCTCATAATATTAAGGAAATTTTCATAACGATCATATGTCATTTTCTTATTTTTTAAAAATTGAGTGTTTAGTGAGTTTTTGAGTAACCTGAGAGCGAGCTTGAGCTAGATCCTAAACACAACCGGAGCAACTTTTTAGGACCCTGAGCTCTCCAAAATTTATTTAGCTCTCACCATAAATCTTAGTTGCAATTTCTTACTCAAAATCATACTCAAACACATACTCATACTCACTACCTAGAGACATTTAACACTCAAACAACACAGAAATTAACAAAACACAACACCCTTGGCCTATAACTCTCGGCCAAAACCACCCAAGTGAAGAACTCTCTCATTTCTCTCTTCTTTGGCACTTAGAGCAACATTTCAGAGAGCTCTCTTCCACCATTGAAGACCCCAACCTCGGCCAGCCACATAGAGCCCAAGAGAAAGCCATCACCACCTTCATTTCTCTTGATTCTTCTTCATTCCAAGGTGAGTTACAACAATCCCTATCACCCTTGCATGTTCTACACTATCTCAGACCCTCTTTGCTTATGATTTTTGCTTGAAGTCAGCCCAATTTTTGAGTTTCATGATGCATGTTAGAATAGTCTTGATAAATCTAATGTATGAAGCTTGTTGGAGTGCTTGCATGTGTATGAGATTGTGTTTTTCTTGTATTTGGTTCTGAGATATTGAGTCGAAACACTGATGCTATGTGTATGTATGTTGGATGGATGATTTTTTATTGATTTGGATGAGTGGGTATGGGTTTTGATGTGAAAATGGAGCAGAAACGCGATTTCTGCGTTTTCTACAGAAACTGAGCAGTGGGGATCGATCCCCACCATTGGAGCATCGATCCCCAAGTGAAAATTTGCAGAATCTGGAAAAATTTAAGTGGGGATCGATCCCCACTATGAGAGGATCGATCCCCAGGCTGCAAAACGGTGTTTTCTATAAAAATTTGAGGCAGGATCGATCCCAGACCCCTGAGGATTGATCCCCTGCACCTGAAAAGTGCAATTTCACTTATTTTCACCCTATTTCAAATACAAGTTTTCAAATAATGACAATGGGTTAACATACTATTTTAAAGTGATGAAAATAAGTATGTAGTAATGCTTTTATTCATAAAAAGAAAAATGGGAAGTTTTATATATATAAGACTAAGTTATGTGCATGATGGGAGTTTTAGTGCTTTAATTCAAAGTAAGAATGGGGCGTTCGGAGAACCCAAACTCTTTATGTGAGTGCTGTGAAATTGAAATGACAAGTGTATGTGGATTAAGTGAAATATGATTGAATTGTGTTTGATGAGGTGTTGTATGATGAATTGTTGATATAAAAGTGGTGGTTATATATATATATATATATATATATATATATATATATATATATATATATATATATATATATATATACACGTTGAAGTGATGTTATTAAAGTATGTTATGTTAATATGAAGAAGTGCTTTCCTTTAAATTGAAATTTAAAGTGAATTAATACATACTCACGAAAGATATGATAATGCTAGAAATGAATGATGATAGAAGTGTTGTGATGAGTATGAAGAGATCTTAATTATGCATATTAAAGTGTTAATTTGTCGTATACCTAGGGGATGGGTGTATTATGGTACTACGAATAGAATCCCGGCTATCTAGGAGATGGGTGTATTATGTTACGACCGGAAGAATCCTCCGGATATCTAGGGGTCGGGTGAATTATGGTATTCCCGTGAGGATAGCTAAGAACCTAGGGGTTGGGTGTAGTATGGTGAGGCTGCGAGCTCTGGATAGCAAAGAACCTAAGGGTTGGGTGTAGTATGGTGAGGTTCCGAGCTCTTGAGACTACCTAGGAGTTGAGTGTAACTCGGTAGTTCAAATGACGTTTGATTAATTAAGTACCTTGTTATGTGACTAAGAGAATGTTGTGGTTTGCTAAGAAACTCTGGTAGTAAACGAATGGTTACGAATAGAGGCATGTTTTCGATTAGGGAATGTCTGATTGTATTGTGATATTTGGGAGAGTGAGTTCTATATATATTGCGAGGGACCTACGAGAACATAGCATAAAACCTTAGGTTCCCTTAGAAACGGGCCATTAAGATGTTTTGTCTCGGTCAAAGTAAGGACTTGCCGTTTTGAGAAAAGAAATGCTGTTTTTACTTGAGTATTACTTTGACCGGCTGGAATCGATGTAATCGAGCACGTAGGCCCCCGTGCTCAGTGTGACTCACTAAGACGACCTCGTCTTACGCTCTCTTTTCTTGATTCTTCGATTCTAGATGGACCAGCGGCCGTCGCCCCCGCCGCGCCATGAGACCTATGACTTCGCCTGGTCCAGCTACACTCCGGCCACCGGTGCGGTGACCGTCGCGTCCACTATCTCAGGGGTACACCGCTTCTTCATCCCGGAGCTTCTAGCAAGGTACCCTGCTCCTGCTCCTGGTCCCATTCCTGCTCCTGTTCGGCCCCAGCTCCGGCACCTGCTCAGGCACCTGCCTCTCCACCGCCACCTCCGCCACCTCTGCCACCTTCTCCGGCCTCGGAGTCGACAGAGTCGGACCCAGAGGAGGACGAGGGCTACTCGAGTGAGGATTCGGCGGATTTCTGGACGAACGTCGACTACATCATGGTAAAGTCTGAGGCGTCTTTTTCTGCCACAGGTTCAGCTATGAGCGAGGATACCGGGAGCGCCAGTAGGTGAGGCGCGGATTGTGACCAACCTGACCGATGTGTAGCTGACTATTGACACCCTTATCTTTTCTGTTTATAAGTTATATTGTGGAGCCTTTTTGTACCCCTGCATGGGATTGACTCTTTTGACATGTATATGTATCTAACGAACTACAGTTTTACCTGCGTCCTTTTGTATATTCGGACCAGGATTTTTGGACTTACCTTTCTATCATGTCAGTTCCCCATATTTATATTTCGGCATGTATTAAACAGGATCCTGATACATTTGAACTCTGCTACATTTCGCTCTGAAGCATATGTTATATATTAATATTATGGTCATTTGTTGTATGGGCCTTATTTACATCTTGGCATTTCCTATTGATATTCTAGATGCTTATCCATGTTATCTGTTCGTGCTATTAATCTGATTGGTCATGGCTTCGAGTCTAATCAAACTAAAATATAATCATAAGTCATCCATAACACACACACACACACACACACACACATATATATATATATATATATATATATATATATATATATATATATATATATATATATATATATATATATATATATTTCCAAGACAGGGCTTCTAAAAGGCTAATTACCTGCTGGAGCTGCAGATGCTACAAGATTGGTGTTATTCCAAGCTGATGTTTACAAGCCAGAGGACTATGCCCCTGCTATTCAAGGCTGCCACTTTGTCTTCCACCTTGCTACTCCTTTACAACATCGTCAACCCAATTCTCATGTCATCATATTGTACATGCATGTTTGTTTGTTATTGAATAATAAGTGTATGATATGAATGAATAGAATGAAAAGAACCAGCTACACATGACAAGCATGATTAAATCCAATTGATAACAAAACTAGATAAAATCAAGAGTGAATAAGTGAAAAGGATTTTGATACTCATTCCAAGAGCAGAGAACTTGACCTCATTGTGCTCTAGCTGCATGTACCCCTGCAATAACAACAGAACAACATAAGAATTTTTTCTCTTTTCAATTTCTTCTACTTATCTGACCTTAACAAGAGAGAACATAAATGAATAGAGCAAAGAAATTGAAAACAGAATCATAGAAGATGGCAAATCGGAGATTAATCATCATTTTTTAATCAATCAAAACTTAACTACCCTCCAAATCTAGGTAATCACTAATCAACTACTCCAATAGTCTTATTCCACACAGTTTCCCTCCATCTCCAAACAAGGAATTCAGTTCCATAATCCCAAAGCTAGACACACAAACACATAACAGAAACTCAACCAAATACTGCACTTCCTATTTTTTTCCCAATCATTTTTCCTTCAACTATCATATTTCTTTTTTTTTTTTTGCAACGAATGAAAAAAAGAAACAACACTATAAAAACTCCATATACGGAACTGGAAAGGCTTCCATGTATTTTTTCAAGAGATTAAATATTCCAAAAGTTAAAAAAAATGAATAAAGAAATCTTACCAAAACTGAACCGATCTCATTAAATCTAAAAGCAAGCCAAAATTTCGATCACGTTTTCCGAAAACAGAAACCGTAACAGAAACTATCAGATTAAGGGAATCCAAAGCGAAGATTGATAGATAAAAATGAAAACGAAAGCAGAAAGAGAAAGCATCGAACCTAGAAAAACCTAGGTTACTAGTTATTAATAAGCTCCGGAAACTTTAGGATCAGAATTGAAGAACCTAGCGAACCTCGATTTTGATCTGAGCAGAGATCGAAGGAAGAGAAATGGAGAATAGGTGGTTCTTGGAGAGGCAATGGCGGAAGTTGTGGCGGCGCTAGATCTGGTGGCGAGGCGGCGATGAAGGCAGCGATCGAAGAGGTGATGAATGCAGAGCCACAAAGAGAGTGGATCGAAGAGAGTGACTCGGTGAGATTGTAGAGAATGCCTCAAATGGGTTAAGACTAGGGTTTTTTAAATTGAAGTTAGTGAGAGTTTAAAAAAGTACCACTGATAAACATATTGCGGTAGTTTCTAAAAAATGTCATAAAAAAAGTGCCATAATATTACTTATTTTTTGTAGTGTCTCCTCAATAATGACAATTGCACCTTTCCCTTGCAGCAACATATGGAAGTTTCAGGAATAATTGAAGTGTCATTACAATTGGCACGCACGCTCCGTCCTCCAATACAGAGCTCCACAGAATGAACACTCAAGTTCACAATTACCATAATCCACATAGTCTATAAAGTTTGAAGAATATTAATATATAACGAATAAGTAATTATAGGAAATGACAACATTAGTTTAAAAAATCCAAAAAAGCGTACCTATTTTCTCACTCTCATAAAAAAAATATATTAGATAGAAGTTTATCCAAAAGAGAAACAAACGAATCATCTTTTGTATCCATTACATCAGTACATAAACCACCTATCATTGAAAAAGTTAATCATATAACATATAACAAATTAACAAAATATGAAGAAATTTCATAAAAAATCCAAACAAAATTATCTTTACCAGATAAGAGCGTAAGTTGTGGAACATCATGGGTGCAAAACCTCACAAATTCACCTAATCATTTATTTCATAAAATTAATCGCCGCAAAAATATTCATAAACATATAAACACAAACACACACTAACAAACCATATTGATCGAGGACATAGCAAAATTGTAAAGACATGCTTGTAGACATCACAACACGAAAATTTTAATATAAATTAAATCAAATTTATCAAACATCATTAGTTAATATAAGTGTAGATATACCTTTGGGTTCATGTATTAAACACCTTCTCTTAGCACGTACTCTATTAATTCGTTCATGTCTAGACAATTTAGCTTTAATCTTGTTATATGCCTTACCCAAAATAACATTCATCTGATAGGAGAGATAATTTAAAAAATTAGACTTGATGCATCGATGACAAATCGTCTGAACTCATTGAGCTAAGATCACTTTAGTGAAGGAAAAAAGTTAAAAATAACATTTTTTATTAACAATTTTGTAATGATTACAAAAGAACGAATCATACCTGTTCTAACTCTCGAGTATATTTACTTTCTAGAATAATATTGCTACTTGAAGCTTCTACACAAACACGTAATTTGCATTAAAAATATATTCCAATGGATATGCATTTAATATATATCATCCAACTAAATATGAACTTTTTAGTGTGACATTATAATACACTATGCGTTCATTGTTATTATTTTATTAACTATCATAGTGAATAACAAAAATAATATCTGTCAAGCTTTGATTTAAAGCATAAGTAAATAGATCCATTTAAAAGTGAAGTTACGTACCTATTTTTAGCTTGTGTTTTAATCGTTTAATACGCAAATGATTACTTCGAATAGACCTTGTTGTTGTATACATTAATTTATAGCATGATATTTTTGAAAGTAAAATCATCTGCAACAAATTTTTCACATTATCCCATAAGAACAAAAGTATGTGATTTTTTATTGAAAAAAGATCAGGTGCTAAGGTGCAATTCGTAGTTTGAATTTCATAATGAGTAGAAATAAAAAAAATTATAGAGATTACCCGAAATCGGCCAGATATAATGTCATTCTTCTTATAGGACAAACTGTCATGTTTCTCTGTAAAATAAGCGAATGGAAACATTAATTTAAACAAAGTAGCTCTATATTAAGCTGGTTAAAATATTAATTTTGCTAAATTACTTGACAAAAATTAATGTAATTAGACCTTTTGATAGATATATAGTGTATGCCTCGTGTATTTTTTTATCATCTCTATAATTGATAGCAATATCATCACCATAATTCCATGAATAGACTAAATCAGCCGTCAAGTGTTACGGCAAATGGGGTTCAAATAAAGAATAACAAAAATATGGTATAATTATAAACTTCAACAATATTTTCTAATAGACTAATCTCACATTGCATGATTTTATTCTGTTGAGCGCGTATTAGA
The DNA here is from genome assembly GCA_013621005.1 of Aeschynomene evenia. Classification (NCBI taxonomy): domain Eukaryota; kingdom Viridiplantae; phylum Streptophyta; class Magnoliopsida; order Fabales; family Fabaceae; genus Aeschynomene; species Aeschynomene evenia. The sequence continues at coordinate 21,688,638 of CM024266.1, forward strand.
TTTTCAATGTACTTGAGAAAAATAAATAATATATTAACCAAACATAAGAATTTATATAAAAAAACATGTTAAAATATATCATATTCAATGAGAGAATAATATTTTATTCATTATTTACATAATATACATTATGATAAGGTAGGTAGTGAATTCAATATGATTAACTATTACAAAAAAATTATGATTATCGATGTGTCAGAAATTAATTACTATACATGCACTAAATCCACACATTGATTAAAGTAGGTAGTGAATACATCAGCCAATAAATAAAAGTAAACATTATACAACTATTAATTTAATTAGAAAACGTATCATATCCAAATAAAAATTAAATTAACATCAGGAATGCTATTTTAAAATTCTAATTAAATAATCAACACATGAATGTAAACATAGGTTAAAAAAATCCATAACACGACAAATCATGCAAGACACATAAAATATTTCATTAGTTCCCATGCAAATAGTTTAGAGTTTCATAAAGAAAACCATGGACCTCACAATAATAATAACGAAATGAAATGATAAAGTTTTTAAGACAACTTAAAGTCAAGACAAACAGAAGCATAAATAGTTCACATCATAATAGATTTACGAATTGTCTAGAACCATAACAACTAAATGAAAAACACAAACAAATAATCATTCAATCACACTCACCCACTTTCCACTTTATTGGCCTTGCAAACACCACTTTCAGGAGGTGAAGCAACCTATTGAAGTCTTCCTCAATATTCCTCTTAGTAGGAGTCAGATCAATATATTTATCCACCCTTGCAATGGTCTTGCCCTTTACTGCTTCATTGTTCAGATTCTACATTATTTATAACAAAAGATTATGAGGAAAAAGCCACAAATAGTTCAATAAATGGAATACATAAGGTACAATAGACAATAATTCTACCTTCGACGATGTTCCATGTGAGAAAACACGAGTTTCATCAGATAGGTTGATAATCGAGGAACCAGCCACATCAGTACAATCATCAATTATATTTCCCTTGTTCAACATATTACATGTCACGCCAGAGCTTGGTGTTGGAGTTATCAAAGACTACAAAAAAATATTTAAAATTTTAAAATTATAAGATGATATGAAAAATTAGAACAAACTCAACCAAACCAAGCAAGAATATATTAGATACCTTCATTGGACTAAGCTCAGCATCAGTCAAGGAAAACATAGAAATCATGGTATCATCAGCTGACAACCTCATCACACGAAACGTGCCATGATAACCAATGGGCGATATAACCTAAGTATTAATCTTAAAGAGTAACTTTCTTTCCAATTAATTCAACAAATTTGGGTGGATAATAATTATTCCTAATATCCTACATAAAAATAAAAGATTAAGTTAATATATACTCAACAAACTTTGTCTGCTTAATTTAAAAAAATATAAGGTTGTACACATGTGATACCCCGTATCATAGTGTCCCTTAGGAAGGACTCTTCTTAGGATGCGTCAGAAATACGTCATCATGTTGCTGTCATAGGGGGCTCGCTAGCGAGCAGTCTCCTGTCGCTAGTAACCATATGTTAGTCGCTAGAGACAAGATCGAAGTCTCACATCGGTCACAACTTGTTCAGCCTTTCCTTCCTCACCCTATATATATGAGAGGATATGTTTTCTTTTCCCTCGCATCTTACATTCTCGCCTTTTTCAAAGCAGTGCTTTGAGCATCATTCATTGTTGAGGATAGTGTGATTTTGACGTTTTGGGGATGTCTCTGCGTGAGCAAGTTCTCGACGGTGAGTGTAAAAAGTCTTTTATGTCCTTTTTCTGCGTGATGGTTGCCAGCGTGCAAGAGAAGCTCGCCAGCGACCGGCCCTTCGCTAGCGAGAGGCAGTAGCTCGCTAGCGACGACATGTTCCGCAACAGTAGTTCAAGTTTCGTTTTCTTTTTTTTTTCTAGCGGATATTGTCACGACCCAACTCGGATCGTGACCGGCACATGGGACACCGAGTCCCATGTCAGCCTTAACCTGTAATCCACACGACAATCTAGTTAAACAACAACAACCACAACTACATTAACATACACACATACATAAGATCCATACATATAATCTGGTCATAACATACAGCTTAATCCATAAACCATCATAAACAATCCCTACATCTAAAAATACATATGTCATACAGAACCATGAGAAAACCTAACACATCCATACAACAACAACAAGTCTTACATAGACTTATACAACGTTCATCCTCTACCCTAGTCCAAGGAATCCAGTCTGTAACATAAGGAGCATACACTAGATATAAACTACATAATGCCTCTAACACATGAGACTCATCAAATCTAAGAACCCGGAGGAACGGATGAACTCGTCCCTTGATCTGCACCTTGATCTGAAAACATATTGTATTAATGGGTGAGTCATACGCTCAGTGAATAACAGGTTATAAGCAGTGTATGCAGCATATAACAGTACAATGCAATTACAACATAAACCAATAACATATATGTATCAATTCCATCGTCGTTATACAGTCTCTTTATCTTGGTTGCTTTTAACCTATGAACACCGGGAGCACGACCCCGACTCTTGTTCATACACAGTATGTATGTCCCGTGAGTTATGCCCCTCATCAGACACCATACTGAGAAACCCCGCGAGCTATGCCCCTCATCAGGTTTCCCATTTACGACCCCGCGAGCTATGCCCCTCCTCAGGTCATTTTTCCATCTCTTAATTCGTTCAATTTTTATCTTATTTAGCGCTGTTAGTGGCACATATCATTCATAATCACAGCATAAATAATTCATCCTCATCATCACAACATTTCAGTATCGAGTTTGGGGTAGTGGTGAACGAATGGATTTGAATATATAACTTAAAAGTATAAGGATTTTGAGTTAAAGTCTTGAAAATAGAGTTTTTGTACTGATGTAATCGATTACAGACCTCTGTAATCGATTACCAGCTTCAAATTTCGTTCTGAAGAAAATTTTTGCGAAAATAGGCAGTCTATAATCGATTACAAACCCGTGGTAATTGATTACAGTAATCGATTACAGTAATCGATTACCAAATCGCTGTAATCGATTACAGCCTGGGTCAGAGACGAAATTCTGCAGAAAACTTCGCGAAAATCATCTCCAAATCCACATTTTCACCACAACCCATCCAAATCAAACACAACCAACATGCAATATCAATCATATATCAGCCAATATCAGTCCCTATCAACTATCATAACAAGAAATTCATAGATTCAATCATAATCATACATAAACCACAAATAACCCATTACTCACAAATTACTCCAATGAGCTCCAAGACACCACCCGGAGCTAGGATGAGGTACCCGGAGCTTCCCTAGTTGGTTGAGACCCTAGAGAACACATCACAAACCTCAATCTCACAACAAAATCAAAAATCCCAAATATAAACCCTAAACCCCCAAAACCGAGATTGGAGAAAAATAGACATCAATGGAGAAAGAAATACTCTACACTTACCCACAATATACTAGATGAGCAATGGTAACTTGAATCTTGAAGATTGATGGAATTTTGGTTGAGATTAGGGAGAGATTTGAGAGGGAGGGGGAAGAAGAAGAGAAAGAATGAGGGGGAGAGAGAGATACGAGAGAAAAGGGGAAGAAAGAAGAAAAAGGGAAGGAAAAAGAGGGGGAAGGTGGGGCCCACGTGGTCCTATCTCCCCGGGTGTACCGTGATCTCTTACTCAAACAAACTCAGACTACCCAAGGTATTACAAACTTCCCCCCTTAAAGAATTCGGACCCCGAATTGAAACACAGAAGGGAAAAGAGATTACCTGAAACATGAAAGAGGTGCAGATACTTATCGCGCATGGCTTCCTCGGGCTCCCATGTAGCTTCCGGAACTGAGTGGTTCCGCCAAACCACTTTCACTGTAGCAACTTCCTTAGATCGGAGCTTCCTCACCTGACGGTCCACAATCGCCACGGGTTCCTCCTCAAAAGCTAAGTTCTCATCCAGAGGCAACACTTGATGCTCAAGCACATGAGATGGGTCAGATAGGTACTTCCTTAACATGGACACATGAAAGACGGGGTGTATAGCAGATAACTCAGGGGGAAGTGCCAGATGATAAGCCACGGCTCCAATCCGATCCAATATCTCAAAAGGTCCGATATAACGGGGACTCAACTTCCCTTTCTTCCCGAACCTCTTAACTCCCTTCATCGGAGAAATGCGGAGAAACACATGATCTCCAACCGAAAACTCCAAATCTCGTCTTCGGTTGTTGGCATAGGCTTTCTGCCTACTCTAGGCCGCTTGCAGCCTTTCCCTGATCAACTTCACCTTCTCCATGGCATCTTGAACCAAGTCCCAACAGAGCCGCTTCACCACTCTCAAACCACCCAATGGGGGAGCGACATCTCCTACCATACAGAGCCTCAAACGGTGCCATTCCAATACTGGCCTGATAACTATTATTATAAGAGAATTCGATCAATGGAAGGTACCGATCCCAACCATCACCGAAATCCATCACACAAGCTCGGAGCATGTCCTCCAAAATCTGAATAGTCCTCTCTGACTGCCCATCGGTCTGAGGGTGAAATGCCGTACTGAAATTAAGACGAGTCCCTAAAGCTTCTTGAAAGGATCGCCAAAACAGGGAGGTGAACTGAGTACCTCGGTCCGAGATGATGGAGACAGGAATACCATGGAGTCACACAATTACCTCCAAGAACAACTGAGCATAGTGAGGCGCTCCGTAAGCTATCTTAACCGGAATGAAGTGGGCCGACTTGGTCAGTCGATCCACAATCACCCATATGGAGTCAAAGCCTCGGAAACTGCGGGGTAATCCCGTCACAAAATCCATGGTGATCATCTCCCACTTCCACGTGGGTATCTCCAACGGTTGCAATAACCCTGCAGGTCTTTGATGTTCTGCATTCACTTGCTGACACACCAAGCACTGGGAAACAAAGTCTGCCACATCCCGCTTCATACCTTCCCACCAAAACAACTGTTTCAAATCCTGATACATCTTCGTGCTACCTGGATGGATGGAATACTTGGAGTTGTGAGCTTCCTCTAGAATGAGCCTCCTCAGATTACCCACATCGGGTACGCACAACCGCTGTCCACACCGTAAAACACCCTTTGAGTCTAGAGATAGCTCCACGTTCTTCCCTTCGCTGACCTCTGACACTAGCTTAGCAAGCCTTGGATCATCCCGCTGAACAGATTTAATCTGGTCCACCAAAGAGGACTGAGCCCGCACATGAGCTAAGAGTACTCTAGATCTCCCTAACTCGAAGTGCATGCCCTCCGACTCTAACCTATGGATCTCCTCAACCAACGGTCTCTTCACAACAACAATGTTGGCCAGACTACCCATAGACTTCTTGCTTAAAGCATCAGCGACTACATTTGCTCTTCCAGGGTGATACAAGATGGTACAATCATAGTCCTTCAGTAATTCCATCCACCGCCTCTGTCTCAGATTGAGGTCTTTCTGCTGAAAGATGTACTTCAACCTCTTGTGGTCGGTGCAGATCTCACACGTCTCTCCGTAGAGGTAGTGTCTCCAGATCTTGAGAGCAAACACCACCGCTGCCATCTCTAAATCATGAGTGGGGTAGTTCTGCTCGTGAACCTTCAACTTCCTTAAGGCATAAGCTATCACCCTCCCATTCTACATCAAAACACAACCAAGCCCAATCCGGGAAGCATCACAATACACGGAGTAGCCTCCTGAACCGGCAGACAAGGCCAAAACGGGAGCGGTAGTCAGAGCCTCCTTCAGCTTTTGAAAACTTGACTCACAAGCTTCCGACCACAGAAAAGGTGCATTCTTCTGAGTTAACTGGGTGAGAGGTGCTGCTATCCGGGAGAAATCGTTGACAAATATCCGGTAGTAGCCCGCAAGACCCAAGAAACTGCGGATCTCTGTCACCGTTGCAGGTCTAGGCCACTTCTGAACTGCTTCTATCTTCTTCGAATCCACCATGATACCATCTTTAGACACTATATGCCCTAGAAAGGTTACTTGATCCAGCCAAAACTCGCACTTAGAGAACTTGGCATAAAGATTGTGGTCCCTCAAAGTCTGCAGCACCACTCTGAGATGATTCTCATGCTCCTCAGCACTCTTAGAGTACACCAAGATGTCATCAATGAAGACTATGACGAAACGATCCAAGAATGGTTTGAACACTCGGTTCATGAGATCCATAAAAGCTGCAGGGGCATTGGTCAACCCGAAAGACATCACAAGAAACTCGAAATGCCCATATCGAGTACGGAAAGCCGTCTTCGGAATATCTCCTTCCTTAATCCTCAACTGATGGTAACTCGATCTCAGATCAATCTTAGAAAAACAGCAAGCACCCTGAAGCTGATCAAACAAATCATCAATCCTCAGAAGAGGGTACTTGTTTCGGACCGTCATCTTGTTGAGCTGTCTGTAATCCACGCAAAGCCTCATCGATCCATCCTTCTTCTTGACAAAAAGAACTGGACCACCCCAAGGTGATGTGCTCGGTCGGATGAACCCTTTGTCCAAAAGATCCTTCAGTTGATCCTTCAACTCGCTTAACTCTTTCGGAGCCATACGGTACGGAGGAATGGAAACTGGTTGGGCATCAGGAGCTAGATCAATCCCGAACTCTATCTCCCGATCTGGTGGCATACCCGGTAACTCCTCCGGAAACACATCTGGGTACTCACATACCACTGGAACTTGACCAACATCTACAACACTAGCCTCCATGTTCGTCACTGACGCCAGAAAACCTTGACACCCGTGGTCCATCAACTTCATAGCACTCATAGCCGAGATCAAAGAAGCAGGGGTCATACAATGATCCCCTTGGAACTCGAAGGTTGAACCATCGGGGAGGACAAACTTCACCAACTTGGCATAACAATCCACCGAGGCATGACAGGAAGCCAACCAATCCAAGCCCAAGATGACATCAAAGTCCACCATATCAAGAACCACCAGGTCAGCCAAAGTGTCCATCCCGCCCACAGAAACCACACACGACTTGCACACGAGATGAACCATATGAGGTTCTCCGACCGGAGTGCTAACCCAAAAAGGATCCTCCAAAGACACCGGTTGCTCGCCAAAACGGGAAGCAAAGAATGGGGACACATAAGAATGTGTGGAGCCCGGATCAAACAACACATAAGCTTCAGAAGAACAAACTTTTGTTATACCTGCCACCACAGCATTGGATGCCTGAGCATCCTGACGGGTCAACACAAAGACTCTAGGCTGAGCTCTTCCTCCACCACCCTGACCACGACCTCTGTTTCCCCTAGCCGGTCCTCTACCCCCACGCCCAGAAGATCCACCCGGAGACATAGCTGAGAAAGATGGAGTGGGTAGAATCGGTGCTTGAGGCCTAGAAGCTCCACTAGAAAAGCGAGGACAATCCTTGATAAAGTGGCCTGTCTGACCACAACCATAACAGGTGTGAGGCACAGCACGTCAGGGTCCCTGAGGATACCTTCCACAACTCTTACAATGAGGGGCACGAGGATCTGGCCAATGCGTACTAGACTGAGAAGCACTGCTAGACTGGGACCCCATCGACACATCTCTAGGAGTGGATCCTAATGAGTTGGAACCACCCCCAGGTATAAACCTCTGATGTTGGTAGCCTTGAGATCCACCAGAACTGGATCCTCCAGAGAATTGCCCTGTAGTCTTCTTCTTCTTGTCAAACCCTCTACTAGGTTTGTCTTCCTCTAGGGATCCTTCAATCCCCACTGCAGTATCCATGACTTGAGAAAGAGTCTTCCGCCCAATCTCATTGTGCAAGATGGATCGCATCGGATCCCTGAGCCCCTTCACAAACCTTCTCACTTTCCGGTTCTCCGGAGTGATCTCATGAGGTGCATAACGGCATAATCGAGTAAACTGCGTAGCGTACTCGACTACGGACATGCCCTGTGTCTGCTTCAGCTTAAGGAACTGGTCTGCCAACAGCTCCCTTCGGTTCTCTGAAAAGAATCTTGCCCTGAAGGCGTCTGTGAACTCTTCCCATACAGGTGGTGGTCTCCTCATGTTCGCCCTTTCAATCCGCAAGGTCTCATACCAGTGGGCTGCAGTGCCCTGCAGAGTGTAGGTAACAAGGTCTACGGCCCTCACATCATGGCACTGGAGAGCGCGTAGAGCTCTCGTAGCCCTATCAAGAAACTCCTCAGGGTCTTCGTCCATGGAATCTCCAGTAAACGTTGGCGGATTAAGCCTCAGATACGCCTCTAGCGACACCTCTGTAGGCTCAAAAACTTGCGGTCTTCTTCTTGGCGGTTCATATTCAGGGTTAGGGGGAACTTCTTCTCTTTCCTGATTCTGATTATTCTGACGAATATCCCGGATCTCCGCATCGCGGTCATAATCCGTATTGCCCCCTTGGGGTCTCACATCCTCTTGCTCAGGAGGAGGGTCCCTGTTGATACGAGGTCTACCTCGGGTGCTTCTCCTAGGAGGCATGGTGAGAACAAGATAGCTACACAAACAAACAAGCGTTTAGAAAAACCGCAAAAGAGGTGACCCTGAACAATAAGGGATCACCACACAAACACATCAAGAAAAAACCATAAGACATCATATAAAAGCTTTCACTAGAGTCACAATCTTGTGAAAATGGGCCGGCAACCATTTACACTATTGTCACCCTATTAAAAAGAGTTTGCTCCATAAGTTACAAGACTAAACCAGTTGGGTCGTGACCGGCACATGGGACACCGAGTCCCATGTTAGCCTTAACCTGTAATCCACACGACAATCGAGCTAAACAACAACAACCACAACTACAATAACATACACACATACATAAGATCCATACATATAATCTGGTCATAACATACAGCTTAATCCATAAACCATCATAAACAATCCCTACATATAAAAATATATATGTCATACAGAACCATGAGAAAACCTAACACATCCATACGACAACAACAAGTCTTACATAGACTTATACAACGTTCATCCTCTACCCTAGTCCAAGGAATCCTGTCTGTAACATAAGGAGCATACACTAGATATAAACTACATAATGCCTCTAACACATGAGGCTCATCAAATCTAAGAACCCGGAGGAACGGATGAACTCGTCCCTTGATCTGCACCTTGATCTGAAAACATATTGTATGAATGGGTGAGTCATATGCTCAGTGAATAACAGGTTATAAGCAGTGTATGCAGCAAATAATAGTACAATGCAATTACAACATAAACCAATAACATATATGTATCAATTCCATCGTCCTTATATAGTCTCTTTATCTTGGTAGCTTTTAACCTATGAACACCGGGAGTACGGCCCCGACTCTTGTTCATAGACAATATGGATGTCCCGAGAGCTATGCCCCTCATCAGACACCATACTGAGAAACCCCGCGAGCTATGCCCCTCATCAGGTTTCCCATTTACGACCCCGCGAGCTATGCCCCTCCTCAGGTCGTTTTTCCATCTCTTAATTCGTTCAATTTTTATCTTATTTAGCGCTGTTAGTGGCACATATCATTCATAATCACAGCATAAATAATTCATCCTCATCATCACAACATTTTAGTATCGAGTTTGGGGTAGTGGTGAACAAATGGATTTGAATACATAACTTAAAAGTATAAGGATTTTGAGTTAAAGTCTTGAAAATAGAGTTTTTGTACTGATGTAATCGATTACAGACCTCTGTAATCGATTACCAGCTTCAAATTTCGTTCTGAAGAAAATTTTTGCGAAAATAGGCAGTCTGTAATCGATTGCAAACCCGTGGTAATTGATTATAGTAATCGATTACAGAGTCTTGGTAATCGATTACCAAATCGCTGTAATCGATTACAGCCTGGGTCAGAGACGAAATTCTGCAGAAAACTTCGCGAAAATCATCTCCAAATCCACATTTTCACCACAACCCATCCAAATCAAACACAACCAACATGCAATATCAATCATATATCAGCCAATATCAGTCCCTATCAACTATCATAACAAGAAATTCACAGATTCAATCAAAATTATACATAAACCACAAATAACCCATTACTCACAAATTACTCCAATGAGCTCCAAGACACCACCCGGAGCTAGGATGAGGTACCCAGAGCTTCCCTAATTGGTTGAGACCCTAGAGAACACATCACAAACCTCAATCTCACAACAAAATCAAAAATCCCAAATATAAACCCTAAACCCCCAAAACTGAGATTGGAGAAAAATAGACAGCAATGGAGAAAAAGAAATACTCTACACTTACCCACAATATACTAGATGAGCAATGATAACTTGAATCTTGAAGATTGATGGAATTTTGGTTGAGATTACGGAGAGATTTGAGAGGGAGGAAGAAGAAGAAGAGAAAGAATGAGGGGGAGAGAGAGATACGGGAGAAGAGGGGAAGAAAGAAGAAAAAGGGAAGGGAAAAGAGGGGGAAGGTGGGGCCCACGTGGTCCTATCTCCCCGGGTGTACCGTGATCTCTTACTCAAACAAACTCAGACTACCCAAGGTATTACAGATATGATGTGTCTTTTGCACGCTAGGTGCAAATACGGTGCCGATAGCCGAGACCGGAGCTAACGGTGCTTTCTAGTCTCAAGATTATCCAGGTGAGTGGAGATCTTATATGTAGTTTAGCATTTACAGCATATATATGTTTGATCACTAGATAACTAAGTAAGATAAATATCAGTTAAGTAATATTGCATGTGTTTGTAGTGGTAGAAGTAGTAGTAGTTAGTAACATGCTATGTGGTTAGGAATAGTGATATGCTAGGTGGTTAGGAACTTAGTATAGATAATTGTAGAGATTTATTTTCTAAGTTATGTTATATGCTGACAATGTGATGATTGCTGGTTGATTACGTATTGTTATATATGCCATGATAACATGTGACTAAATAAGATAAGGAATATAATTGAACTATAGATACAGTTTTATGACATGTATGTTGTATGTACTACTTGCTGACTGTCTTGAGTAGTTACGCCGCCCCTGATTAGTATACGTCAGACGCTATGGCCGGTGGCCAGTCCCGGTATCTTAATATGGTTTGCTAATTAGAGGCGAGTCGCCCGAGCCCGCCAAATACGTTCTGATCCCGAATATCAGACGGCTTGGTTAGAAATACAGTTATACCCCACGGGGGTCAGAGATGAGTAAACTCATGCCGCGTGCTGAGCCAAATTAGATTATGCCTATGCTTAGCGCTGGGTGACAGATTACAAATACAACTTACAGTAAAGGGCTTGGTATGCAGGCTTAAGTGTGACAGCTCGACGAGATATTGTTTGATTGAATGATAACATGCCAGTATGTGTTATATATGTTGTGAGTGTTGCATTGCATGCTTTATCCTATCGCTAAGTCGACGACTCATCCCTCGTCAACCACGTTTTTCAGAGAACGATCCCGCCGCAGACGAGGAGCCCCTGATCTAGTAGAGGTCGTAGCAGTTATCTTCGGTGAGCTCCGCTTCTGACGTGTAGTCTTCCAGTTTATTTGTTTAGGTTTTTATTTCAGTTTAAGATGTAATGTTACAGACAGTCTTCTTTTATGTTTAGTTTTGCTCCAGACACTAGAGGCATGATTCCTTTCAGTTATATGTTCCAGTTATAGTTAAGGTTTTATGATATTGAACAATTATTTCAGTTTTCAGTTTATATAATTCAGTTACCAGTTCATGTGCTTATGATATTGTTTAGTTTCTATGCCCTAGTAGCGTGTTCGTTGGGATAGTGTCTTCGCACGGACACCCCTCAGTAGCGGGGTGTTACAACACATAATAAATTTTAAATAACGTATTATTCAATTAAGTTGCACATCATTTAAATACAATAAAAAATGTTATTTTAAAAATGCTGAATATATAAATATTTTAAGAGTAAACCCCCAAGTTGATCCCTGACAATTTTCGCGGTGGACAAGGTAGTCCTTGACATTGAGAAATTGACAAGTTAGTCCCTAACAATTTCAATTTTCGGACAACCATTAGTCCCTAAACGTCTTCCGTCATTTCGAGGGACCAAAATGACTTATTTATTAATTGTCAGGGACTAATAAAAGAAATTTAATAAGAATGAATCCTCTAAATTATGATATGAACATTGACTCATATTCATTCTAATTATGTATTAATTTCAAGGTACATATAACTACTCCGGTAAATATTAAGTCCCTATTTAGATTTAATATATTTGGATTTAATACATAAGATTTAATATAGAGATTTAATTATGTAATTATGTAATACTGTTAAAGGAAATATCAATTAGATGATTCTGTATCAGTATTAGCTTAGTCTCTATGATTAGTTGCTCACTGTTGTAACCGTTTAAGTGCAGGTAACAAACTTCAGCCTTCTAGCTTGCTCAAGAAGCTTTATCCTTTCACCTATATATATCTTTGTATCTCAACGATCACTCAATGAATTACACTTTCTCACTTACTGTTCTTCTGTTCTCTTGATTAATGCATTATGTTCTTTCCTTTACGTTCAATAAATACATGTAATACTCCCGTAAATATTAAGTCTCTATTTGAATTTAATACATAAGATTTAATATAGAGATTTAATTATGTAATACTCTGGTAATTATGTAATATATCCAAATAGAGATTTAATATTGACATGAGTAGTTATATGTAGCTTGGAATTAATACATAATTAGAATGAATATGAGTCAATGTTCATATCATAATTTATAGGATGCATTCTTATTAAATTTCTTCTATTAGTCCCTAACAATTAATAAATAAGCCTTTTTGGTCCCTCGAAATAACGGAAGCCGTTTAGGGACTAACAGATGTCCGAAAATTGAAATTGCCAAGGACTCACTTGTCAATTTCTCAAATGTCAGGGACTACCTTGTCCACCGCAAAAATTGTCAGGGACCAACTTGGGAGTTTACTCATATTTTTAATATATAGAGTTACTAGATAGAACCAATAACACACCCATCAATAAAACCATACACTCAACGATTTGGAAATTTAACAAAAAATCAGTTTTTCAAACCAACAACAATGGCATAACTTTATAAGCGATAACATAGATTTTAGGAAGATGTGTAATCTTACCGCAATACTTCGCATAGTTTCAGAAAAGAGTTCAGCACATGTCTTTTTGAAAAGGTATTCAACATCCTTCTCAAACAGAACAAATATAGCTGTACCGGATGGATCCTCCACTTCCACCTTAACCTTGTACATTAAATTAATATAATGTGATTAGAAAATTCATAAAGAAAAATGATGTTAGATGAAAAACAGTCACAATATATCTATAAAAAAAGATATAAGATTCATCAACCTAGGTGAAGCAACAAATGAATGACTTTGGCACGAATCACAGAAGTAAATCATTGCTTCAGGAATGTCTATAAAAAATTAAATGAAAAACTATTTGGTGCTGAACAACTCAAATGCATACAACTTTATATATTATCCACAATTGAAGCAGGATCGCATTTAGCTGTCATGAATCATGGTTCGTCCACACCGACATGCCTCATACCACCATGGACCATCATCCACTATGACTTTTATAGTAGCCAAAACAATAAAACTTCTGGTCTACATATGACAACATATATATATATATATATATATATATATAATATATTACATGGTGCAATGCTTATAAAGCTATTTAATTTTCATTAATTCATGAATACAAATATCATTTCAAAAAATAACTAAATAATTACAACATGTTTGTCTTAGTAAAAAAAACACAATTTACAAATTATCAATTTATGGTATTATATAATCAATGGAAACATATGTAGAACTGAAATATTACATGGAAAAGCTAGGTATTTTATAAAGAATAATAAAATGGAAAATGGAAATCACAAATATAATACATCACAAAATTAATATTAAAATAATCCAATTTAATTGAAAAATAATAAAAATACATTATTTAATAAAGGTAGCAAAACTCACAACACAACAAAATACAATAAAAAGGCAAAAAAAAAATGACCACAATAAAACATAAAACAAAAACATATAATTTAAGCAAAGACGTAATAACAAATACATAAATTCTGCAAATATAATTGTAAATAAAATAGAAATCACTGAAAAGTTAAAATTTGTTAAAAGAAAGGTTATGTAAAAAAGGACACACTATAATGCCTATAACGAACTATATCGAGATAGAGTTTAAAGCTATAATATACTTGATTGAAAACTAACATATTCACACAATAAATACATAAAAGACGATGAAAGAAATAACTAAAAATAATTAATTAGCAAAAAAATAACTTGTATATTAATTAAAAAGTAAGGTGATAATTATATTTAAAAGAATAAAAAACACATCATTCAATGTCTATTACATAAAGTGTAAAAAAGATAACAAAATATTTTCATACATGTAAATCAATATTACAATAGTAAAAGGGTTATAACATGAAACAACTCACTTAATGTCAAATACCATAAAACTTATAAACACATGACAAAGTAAAATATGACAATATGACATGATATAAGCTTTTATATGACATTGATAATAAAATAATAGAATACAACCTAGAAATCAACGATAGTCTTAGAAAATACAACATATTCAATTAGAATAATACCAAAAGATAGACAAACAATATAAACTTATAGTAAAAAAATATGAAAATAAATAACAAATGTGTTCATAAAGCAAAAAAATGAGAAGCCAATACAAAATTTGTTCATGCAAATAAGAGGAATATATTATAAAACATACCATGAGTGAAAATGATATTAAGTATCAACAATATAAAAATTATTGGAGAAAAGAAATGGGAAATGTAATCAAATCCAAGTGCATGTGTATTGATATTATTATAAAATTAAACTAATAAACTGCAATTTAGTAAATATATTATACATAATTGTCTAGGAACTCTTGGATTTTGAGAGCATAGTTTGACATTAATGATAGAATGAGTAAAACAAACCATTATATAAAGATAACAATGAAGCTTACATCATAATAAAAAAGTAACATTATTTAAATTGCAGTGAATGTCACAAAAAAAATATTTCATGAATTAATGAGTATGAAAGGATAAAACATTACAGTTTGCCATATGATAATGAAATGCTATAACTTGAGCCACTTAAGGATAAGATGAATGAATTTTTTTTTTTTTGAAAACACAGTTATATCCAGCATGGGAGATGTATACATTAAACATATTAAAGTAATAGTTGAATATTATAAAAGTAGATCCAATGAATATGACAAGGAAAATTAATTAATATTGAAACCAGTAAAAAAAAATATCTTTAGCCATCAAAGTTCCAATGTTAGCTCTTGGAGTCAATTTCATAAATTCCTCCTCAATGGATGCATTGCTAGACCCAGAGTAGACCATAAAGTTCTTGGGAGGGGGGACTCCTTCGGTTGAGATGCTGAAAAAAAAAAGAAAAATAGAACAGGTCAATCACATGTATGGAAGAAAAATTTACAAAACAAAAAGAAAAAAATACATGTTTCTGAATTTCTGCACTTCTTCAGTATCAGGATTCAACATAAGTTTCGTTGCCCACATAACATTTTGTAAGCCAAAGTTTCCTATAAAAGTAAAAAAAAAAAAGGTATAAAAAATAGTAAGATGATGAGTCCAAGTATTTATCAAACCATAACATTTAGCTCATAATATATAAAATAGAGTTATGGTAACCTTTAAAGCTCTTCACTTTCACTATTTCCATCACAATAATAGGTAGATCAGCAGGACAATTCCCAAATAGTAAACGAATATTGTCAACATACTCTCCAAAGAGAGCACATTCAATTTTCTCACTGCAAACACAACACCAAATTATTAATAAAAATACAAATTCAGAAACATCAAGTTAATGCTATAAAGAATTAACTCACGCACTTTTCAGAAGTTGATAACTTGGTTTTTGTTAATATTTTATGCGCTTAATTTGAGTGATTGTATGCATTTCTTTACTCTATTTTAGCCTTTTATTGTATTTAATACAATTTGGATTTATCTGAGACTTAATGGAAATAAAGGCTAAATTAATAAGTTTTATGATGTTTTTGCAATTCAAGGATGACCTTTGCACTTGATCTTGGGTATTTGATGTTTGCAGTGCAGGTAATTGGAGCAATTTACATCAGGAACTGAGTATGAAGCGGAGCAGTGGAGTCCAGGTCGGGGTCGTGCGCCCCAGCGCCCGAGCACTATCAGATCCCAGCTCGGGCACAGCACTTGCGCCCTGGCGCAATACCAGCGCCCTAACGCGCACCGCAATTCTGTTGCAGCAGGGACCAATATGCAAAACCGAGTTGGGGGCCCAATTGCTAGGGTTCTGAGGCTGCTTCCTCTATTTAAAGCAGTGCCTAGGCATCCAGAAAAGAGACTTCAACACCTTCACATCTTTACACTACTATTCACCTCTTCATAGTTTTAGCACTTTCCAAACCCTAGACTTTTGTTTTAGTTAGAGTTTCTTTCTCCCATTAGGATTCCATTTTCTTTTCCTAGTTGTACTCTAACTTTCTCCATTGTTTACTTTCAACGTTATTCGTCAAGTCTTTTGGGTTTGTAAGTTACTTTCATAATTAATTCAGTTATTCGTTCTTTATTTATTTCCTAATTTGCATTTACTTTCCATTAATCCTTATTTCTTTATCTTTATTTTTCAAGTCAAGTTATTTTCTTTCTTTCGTATTTATTTTAAAATCAATTTATTTTCTGCCGTTATTCCTCCATGAGTAACTAAGTCTCTTGGTGGTTTATGAGGGTGTGAACATCATTGGGGTAATTTGAGACTTTGCACTTCATATTGCATAAGTTTTCATTGTCATTCCTAACATATAATTTGAGATCTTAAATTGTGTGTGTTTACCTGTGTCTTGGCTTACTCGATTGAGTTAGGCTAATTCATTTGGCATGTGTTCATGTGTTGGTTGATCAATTACTGCATGACATAATAGGAATTGGCATATGAGTAGTTAATTAGCTGTTTAATCTATTCAACTAGATTAAAGTGATTGGCTTTAAAGATTGTTGAAAATGAAACTAAAGGTGAGATCTCACTGATTAATCTTGTTCTAGGCAATCAATCATTAGAATCACAACAACAGGGTTACATCTAACTCTGGCGTGATTAATCAACTCATGCATTCTTTTGTAGCCAATGATAAACGCCCTAATGAATGTTCCACCTCATAAACCACTGTTTTTATCATTCCATTTTAATTAAATCAATTTTACATTCCTGCATACAAAAACCCCCAATTTGTGACAACCCTCATACGACTAGTCTCGCGTATTGCTTTCTTAGCCATTCCTTGTGAGAGACGACCTTGGTTTCCACTAACTACATTAGGGGAACCTGGTTTTTAATAATATTAAATTTGTGGGAGTTGCGACGCTCACCATCAGAAGTCAACTCCAATACAACCATCTTTCCAGCCTTTCCATTGCGCTCATAATCTTTTGCTTGAGACATTCCAGTCACCAGTCCCACCACATCTTACAAAGAATAAAGTAAAACTTATAAAAAAATTGAATAGGCATAAAAAAAAAAATACACAGCATTTTACTGACCAATCAAATAGTCCGCATTCAAAGAATCACTCACTATCTCATAGAATGGAGTAGGTTTCAGCGAATACATTGGGATGGTAGGGATCTCAGCAAGAGCAACCCTAGTTCCTACATGAAAAATAAATTTGGAAGAATGGACAGTGGTTTTATGTGAACCAAGATTGGAAACAACAAGAGAATATATGTTGTAGCATCTGCCCTCATTTAAGAGGTTCTTAAACCTATGAACCAAAGGTTTGCGGATACCTGCATGCATTTTAGCACCCTAAATAAATAAATGATACATGAGTCAGAAAGAAGATTAACAATTGAAATCAAAGAACATAACAAAAATAAAATAGCAATGTTAGTTAAGCACCTTTTCATCCAAAAAAATCATCTCAAGGCTCCCCAACACTTTAGCATTATTAAAGCTTGGAACAACCCAAAGTCTAACAACTCTAACTCTAACATTGAGTTGTTGCCTATCGCCTTGCACATCCGAGAGAAAGACAAAGTTGGAAGCTATTAAAAAACGTGACCATAGGTCTATGGTCATGGTTTTCAACTTTAAATCAATCAACCGTGACTATTGTTCCAATAACCGTGACCATAGACCTATAACCACGGGGGTATTGTTCACGGTTTGTAAACCGTGACTTAAACCCAAAAATCGTGACTATAGGTCAAATGTCACAGTTTTTAACACCTATTGTCATGGTTTTCAAACGTGACTTAAAGTCTAAAATGTTGTAGTGAAAGAACAAAAGGAAAAAAGCACAGAGTTCGAAGGAAAAAGGGGGTTAGACTGTTAAGATTGTTGTAAAAAATTAAAAGTTCAAAGTGTCACACACACACACACACATATATATATATATATATATATATATATATATATATATAATGCTCAATATAGAAGGTGTGGAAACAAAATTTTAAAGACATTGTACAATACGAAAGTCCATCATGCAATCATTTTTATTTGATTTTTAATATTCTGAGTATAACTACACACATAAAGGGCACCTAATTTAATCAAATTTACTATCAAATAAATAGCATAGTAAGAAAATAAAATGTACTATGGTTGACATAAGTTAATAAAAAAAACATGATAATAATGACCCATGCAACTCTTTAAAATAAAAGAATAAGATTTAGATCAAAGTGAATAAGTGCAAATAAAATTATCTTAACTATAAAAAAAAATTACTTTTAATAATTAATCATAATTTGTGTGAATACAAAAGTATAAATATTTTTTTTTCAGCAGCAACATTTTTTAGGGAAATATGATAAGTAATTCAGATTTATTAATCAGACAAAGAGAAAAATCAAAGTCAGTCATGATCATCATAATGCAAGCATAAATTTAAAAAGCGATTGAAAATTTTAAATATTATATTTGTCACAATTATTGTAGTATCACAAATATGATATAGTTATCACTTTAATACATGTATACATTATAAAATGACTTTTATTTAAAGGGAAAAAGTTATTAATTTGCATTCAAATATTATATGAGTATTATGTGAACTAATAAACATATAAGGTATAGATATGTAGAAAATATTGTTAGATTTTTAATAAAAACCATAAATACTTTAGTGTCGTTCATATTGATTCATCGAGAAGTAATAACCAAAAGCGGAAGCTAACCTGGATCCATAGTGAGTGATTGATGACTCCAAATGTTCTCGAGCTGCTTGTGTGAAGGTGGTTCATGGCCTTCCTCAACCAAAATCTCTAGAGTCCTTTTTCAGGCTTGAGAGCAATTTTCAGATGAGATAAGAATTTGCAAAATATGATTTTGATGTGTTGGGGATCAAACCCTTTTGTCTCTATTTATGCTTTGTCAATTGATTCCCATTAAACCCCATAAAGACCAAGATAGAGTAACTGTTTTTACTCATAATTTCTCCAAACCGACAAATAATTAAGTGTGACTTAATATTATTTATAATCAATAATGACACCGTTACAAATGTAACAACTAAATAGCTATAATGATTATTAATATAATTTATAGCCCATAAATTAGAATAAAGAAAATTAAATTTTCTAACAAATATAAATATATATACTTCAGAAAAACAAAATGATAATGAATTATCGCAACGTGAAGAAAGAACTTAGAATGTTAAGATGATAAAATAGACAATGGATAGTAACAAAAAAAATTACCTTTAATAATTAATTATAATTAGTGTGAATACAAAAGTATAAATATAATTTTTTATATAGTAACATTTTTTAGGAAAATATGATAAGTAATTAAGATTTATTAATCAGACTGTTATGCCACATAATTAGTATAAATAGGTGGATAGGTAAATTGTGTTGGTAAGTCATTTGTGATATTGTTATTTGGAGGTTTCCAAGTGTTCTCTCCTATCTCTCTCGATGGAACTTGATTCTAATCTCGTCTAAGGGGTCGATGGTTCAAGCACTTATTCTATTTCTCTATCAATTCTGATAATCCAAACACATCCCAATTATCCTCCATAACATTGGGGCTTTCATTGAGAGTCTATATGGAAGAAGAAAAAGTTCTTATGGAGGATATTGAAGTTCTTGAGGTAAAACTCAATAATTTTTCAAAAATATTGTCCAAATTGGTTGAGTAGATTCAACATTCAAATTCCAGAAAATCAACATTCAAACTCAAGGAAATTGCATAAATAAAAATTCAAATCCATCAGATCCAGGCACAACAAATCAGTAAAGAAGATAAAGAAGGAAATGCAGATCCAACAATTGCAACAAATTCAAAATCAAAAGTTGAACAAATAGAATCAACGATTCAGCAACAATTCAGAATCAATCCAGATCAAACAAATGATGAAGGTAAACTCCAAATTCAACAGATCTATGATTCAACTGTCAATGTTCAAAATTCGGAAAATTCAAAGGATGAAAATCTAGTAATTCAACCAACAACAACATCAGATCTACACTCAGAATCAGTTACAAAAATTAGAAAAGCACTAGATTCAACTCCAAATCATAACAAAGATGAAGGGAGTGATATGAGCAGCGGCGCCGAGGTCGGCGTCTTCACGACCGGTGTAACACCCTGATCTTTAATTAAGTCCTAATTAAGAGAAATTAAGGGTAAAGGACCTTAGTTGGGACTTAATTGGATTTGAGTGGATAAGTTTCTCCTAGCTTAAAGTATTGTATGCTATGTGTTTTATGTGCCCAAGTATGTGATTTTATGATATTTAAAAGTTAAAAAGGATATGCGGACGTTAAGGTACGAGTCGGGACGTTTAGAAGTGTTTTGAGGCTTTTTCACAGCCCAGTAATCGATTACCATCCCGTGGTAATCGATTACAGCTGTTTTCGCTATGTGTAATCGATTACAAAATCGATGTAATCGATTACCATGTGCGCAGAACGCGTTTTTCAGCGCGTTTAAGTGACGTTCGGACCCCACGGTGACTCCAGAGCATGTTTAACCTAGCCACCACGTGAGTAAACCCTAATACCACTATCATTCCGTCAGAAAATCCTCTCTCTCCATCTTTGAGCCTCCATAGGTTTCTCTCTCAAGAACACACAAAGCCAAAACCCTTCCACACCAAGAAACACCCACCAATCCTCACCCGATCGAGAAATCGACCACATATTCTTGATCCTCACACCGAAATACACATAACCACCGGTTCCTTTTCTTCATCAAGTGTCACCGTTGTCACCCGACCGTTCGTGAGTTTAGAGAGAAAAAGAGGATTCACGGGAAAACGCCGGGCTAGAGTGTTGTCATCAAGTTTTACGATTATCTTCTAAGAGGTAGGGGTTTAGACATTCTAAATGTTGAATTTCGTGCATGATGATAATGATTTTTGATGAAATTGATGTTCTTGTTGTTTTTCCCATTAGGGTTCATGAAAGGGGTAAATTGTACCGATTGGTTTTGAAATTAAAAGTGTTTTCACCGATTAAAAAGTGTCTAAATTACATTTTTATGATTGGTTTTCGTATGGCTTCGTTTTCTAATGATTGGAACGATTCTAGGTTATTATTTTGGCCATTGGCTATGGAAAATCGTGTTTTGGAACTCTAGAATCGTGTTTTACGACGCTGTAATCGATTACCACGAGTTCGTAATCGATTACAGCAAGTGAATTTCCAATCGTCAGAAACACGTGCTCTCTGTTAATCGATTACAGGGATCTTGTAATCGATTACAGTAATCGATTACCACCCCGTGGTAATCGATTACAGCACTGCTGTTTGTGCGAAAATGAACCGTTTTAACCCTTTATGCACCCTAATGTGTTCTACAACTTGTATGAATGATATGTATGAATGTCCTATGAAATATATGTGATTGTACTTGCTGTTTGGATGGATTAAATGATGTATATGATTAATGAGTACATGTTATATGAAGAGATTAATGTGCAAAGTGAAAAGAAAGTTAAAAACACACTGAGTAGCCTTTCCGTTCGTGATGAACGTTACAAGGGGCTGGCAACCTCGGTTGTAACGACTCATTAGCGGAAGGTGAATTACCCCCTCTACCCAATAGTATAGGATGAGCTCATACCTAGGGTCGGTGATGCGGAGGTTACAGGAGGGTGGTCAGGCCAAAACAATGTAAATGATCCACAGGCACCAAAAGGGCGTGCTTTAATGAAACGGATCCACAGGCATACTAAGTATGCTTAAAAGACTCAAGATAATTTAAGTAATGGATATGAGATATACGTTACAGGAAAAGAAGGTTATTTTTCCTTATATAATTATATGATGGTCAAGCACTTTTCACACTACACATTAATGATCATTTATGTTACGTATAACTGTTAATTAAAAATGAACAAGACGCACCTAGGTAGTCGTACCGAGAAGTATATTATTTTGGAACTTATAACTGAATTGAATTCATTCATGCTCACTTATTTATTAAATAAACCCGGTGCGGCTCCCCTACTGAGTTACTTTCAAGTACTCACCCCATGTTGTTTCACCCCCTTTTAGATGATGCGTATCAGCAGGATGACGGCGCGGGTTTGGAGCCTGGACAGTCGTAGATTAGATTTCAGTTATTACTAATTATTCAGAGATATCTTTTAGACTATGTATTTTCTTATGGATTATATGTCTTGAATCATGTTTCGTTTCCGTTTATTTTTCCTAAGTCCGGACCTTTGCTAGCCGGTAAGTATTATTTATTTATGGATTGTATTTGTGGAGTCTTGTGAGTCATTGTTTTAGGCTCATGAGATAACACTATTATTATCATTGTCTTTGATGTATGTTTTGGGAGATTACATGGTTATTAAATTATATTGAGGTATTATTCAGGATTATTGTTCTCATGTCTATATACGTTGTATTATTTCGCAAGGCTCTTATTTTATATTCCGCAAACGATTTACGAAAATTTCTCCCACGTATTTTCCGCGTATATGTATTTTGAATATAAAAAATATTATGATAACAGGAAGTAACCCTTATGAAATGGCCTAAAATGTCTTAAGCATTAAGGGCTATCTAGTAGGGTGTTACAATCGGAAAGGGGAAAGCGACGGTGAGAGTAGGCGGAGCAATACCATACCGGTGCCATGGAGAAGACGATCGGAGCGGTGATCGCCAAGAACTCAGTGTTATTGTTGTCAACGAGATGAATGCGAGTGGCAGAGAAGAAGCATCCGAGCTACTAGTCGAAGCTCCCTGCGCGAAAGGAAACAAGAAGCATCTGGCGCTCCAGAGTCGGTGACGATGAGCGGCGGCTCACCAGATAGATGCAATGAAAAAGCACGGTGGTGAGAAGCCAATCACGACAATGATGACGAAGGGTTTTGCGGAGGAAGGTGACACCAGCGGTAGAAGATGCACAATAATGGAGCATTGCAAGCAAAAAGAGTGGAGGATCTGAGATTTTTTGTCGATGGGGAGACGAAGGTTGCAAAGCGTGCACCCTTCTCTGTTCACCGCGCTGCCAGAATGCTAGAAGAATGGTGGAGAGTCATTGTGGTGGAGTCGCTACTAGCGGCAGGAGGTGAAGGGCAGCAGGTAGCACCATCGTTTCTGGTGTGTGACGGTGAGCCACTTCTTCCGGGGGAAGGAACAATGTAGAGGAAAGATGATAACATGAATTGGGGGCTGCAAACTAGGGTTGGGTTTCTCCTTCCAGGATTAATAGTTTCGGGCCAAGCCTAATGCGGCAATGAAGATGGGCTTCTGCACATGGCTTCAAACCAAATAAGAATTGGCAACACAATTTTTACACTGCAAGACTAATTGTTCTTGAACAAAGTTTCCAAGATAAAAAATAAGGAAGGGTTAGATGTAATGTAAGTTTTAAACAATGGGACCCTGACATTATTTTAATTGAGTGCAGTAGGATAGAAATAAATGTGGTCTGTAGTTAATTGTAATTAGGATTAAGAGTGTAATTTAAATTTCTTTTTCTACCAACATTGAGGGTAAGGTTGATTTTAAAGGGGAAGGTATTGTTATGCCACATAATTAGTATAAATAAGGCATAGGTAAATTGTATTGGTAAGTCATTTGTGATATTGTCATTTGGAGGTTTCCAAGTGTTCTCTCCTATCTCTCTCGATGGAACTTGATTCCAATCCCGTCTAAGGGGTCGATAGTTCAATCTCTTACTCTATTTCTCTATCAATTCTCATGATCCAAACACATCCCAATTATCCTTCATAACACAGACAACATGAAAAATCAAAGTTGGTAAGGGTCATCATAATGCAAGCATAAATTTTAAAAGCGATTGCAAATTTAAATATTATATGTATCACTATTACCGTAGAATCGCAAATTTGATGTAGTTATCACTTTAATATAGGTATGTATCATAAAATGACTTTTATTTAAAGGAAAATAGTTTTTAATTTGCATTCAAATGTTAGATGAATATTATGTGAACTAATAAACATATAACGTATATATATGTAGAAAATTTCTCGCAATGTGAATAAAAAACTTGGAAAGAACTTGGAAAGTTAAAAGGATAAAATAGACAACTGTAGAGTAACAAAATTGTAATAGCAAATAAGATAGATATGACATACCACACAACTTAAATATATGTGACATCGTCATGCTACACCCACGTGCATATTTTTAAGGATAATGCTATGCGTAAATAAAACAGTGTCTCCACCCAATATCCATCTGTGGCAATTTTGTAAATAAAGGAACTTCTTAATGGCACATATTTAATGAAAAGTAGAAATAACATCTCGCCTAAATCCCTCTTCCATTTCATTTAACCACCGTCCCAACCCCTCATTTCTTCTTCTCTGATGCTTTCTCACCCTACCACCGGTGAAACCCTCAACCGCGTTCGGGCGCCTTAACTTTGCCGTCATCGGGTGCCGCAACTTTGCCGTCTTAGAGTGACTCTACTTCTCCGCGTTCGATCGCCGCTACTTCGCCGTCATCGAGCACCGCTGCTTCGCCGTCATCGAGTGCCGCTGCTTCCCCGTCAGAGCGACTCTGCTTCTCCGTCTTCGAGCGGCGCTGCTTCCCCGTATTCGAGCGACGCTGGTGGCTCGTTCTTGCTGCTACTTCCTGTGTGAAATGCCGGTGGTTGTGCTCTGATTCCACCATTTTGCTGCTGCCACTACTGGAAATGCGGGTATTTCCGACGGAATTTAGACGAATTTTTTCGTTATAGTCGGTTTTTCGACGGAATTGTCTAAAAAAATACCCGTCAAAAAAACGCTCGTCGGAAATATTTTCGACAGTTTTTTTGTAATTTTCGTCGGAAAATAATTTTTATTTCCGACGGATTTTCGGCGAATATCAAACAATTTAATTAATTATTTTAGTCGGATTTCCGACGGAAGTTGAATTTTTTTAAAAATTATTTTAGTCGGATTTCCGACGGAAAGCGAAAAGTTTTTTTAAAAAAATTGGGTCGGATTTCCGACGGAATTTGGAAGTTTCTCCAAAAAAATTTAGTCGGATTTCCGACGGATTTCGACAATTCCTTTAAAAAAGTTGGGTCGGATTTCCGACGGAACACGAATTTTTTTTAAATAAATTTGAGTCGGATTTCCGACGGATTTTACTATTATTTTTTTTTTAAACCACCTGATTAACAATTTAAAAATACATATTAAATTGTACAAATTGAAAACAAGTAAATGATATATTGAATAGAAATTGAAATACTGATTTATAAAGAAATAGTGCAACAATACAAATATAATCGGTCAGTAGTGCAATAAAATACTGAAATGAACCCAAAAGTTATGGTAGTAGTGCAATAAAATGTATATCAAGTACATCACAACAAAACAAAAAAAACAACTGAAATGAACTACTCGTAGTCCTGGTCTACATCGCCACCATCGTCATCATCATCATCATCATCATCGTCATCATCGGTCAGCAGACTCTCTGGAATGGGAGTTGAGCAAGTAGGCGCTAAGTCCTTAAAGAACTCTATCATACCCTTCCTCATCTTATTCATCTTAGCAAGACTCTTCTTTGCCTTTAAGGAATTGGTCTTCTCTTGAGTCAGCTTCTGCTCCAAGTGCTGGATGGTTTGTGCCTGCTGCTGGAGCTCTGCATTCATGGCCTGCACGCGATCTCTGATAGTGTCGTCCCCAGCAGCAGACCCGCACGCAGAGGCTGATGCAGGAGACTGCCTGTCAGTGTACCCGTAAATCCCAGTACCATAAACGCGACCCTTATACGGGCCACCAACAATCTCTAGCCAGACGTGCTCCTCACTAGGAGGGTCTGCGGTCTGTCCAGCATCAACCTGGATTTGATAGGTCTGTTGCGCCTCCTCATACCTCTGTCTGAACTCTGTCTGCAATACAAATACAAAATCTTGAGCAAAAATACAATTTAACTTGAAACATACTAAAACAATAATGATAAGTTATATTAGAACCCAAAAGTTATGTTTCTCACATATGTATTCCTTGAGCGATCGTCAACCCATTCCTTTCCTCTCTCTGTCTTTTTCATGTGAGTTTGCTCGAACACTTTAGAATGAGTGGGTGTGCGCTTCAGCTCCCTCGCCTTTATCAAAGATAGTTGCATGTTACATTTTAAGAGAAATAATGATGAGTAAACACTTATTTACAAATTAACATTAAAGACATATCAATCGAGCACGTGTGCCCTCAACAGTGGTTGAGCCGCCGGTGTGCACGGAACCACCTTTCACTGAGGCTCGATTTTGCTTATTCGTAACTTGTTGTGCCTTGAATGCCTCGCTGCCCCAATGCTCCCTTAGAACCTGGAGGTGAGCCTCAGGGATCCAGTTAAATCGGGAAGTCCCATCACGAACCTCCCTCAGCATTTCCCGAAAGCGCTTCCCAGTGCGATAATTCCAAGCCTTTCTGATTGCTTGCTCCTCCTCAGGAAATATGAGAAATTCCTTCTGCACAAAAAATTTAAAAGATTGTTGTAAAAACAAGGAAACATATTACAAGTGTAATAAATCATACACAAAATAAAATACTGACCTTCTATTCTTTGTACCACATATCTTTCGTGGCCATAGGGACTTGAGTTAATTTCTTATACGGAGCATCAAACCTACTCTGTATGATCTCCGTAATTTTATGCGCACCATCCTTAAACGGGTACCATCTTTAAAAGCAAAAATAAACAACACAAGGATTTAATGTCCAAACATATATAATATGACTAGAAAAGTGAATTGATATTAATCATAACAACTTACCCATTTTTCCCATCCCATCTTATGCGATTCGGCTCCTCTCCCACTGCATAACGACCAACTGTACTGGTCGTAGTGGGCTCCGCAGTAGTGGGCTGGCTCCCACCAATAGTAGTGGTGGTGGCCACAACCTGGCCTGTAGTAGGCAATGGGGTCCCCGACTGTGGCCCAGGAACTGATGCAGGTGGGGTATCACTCGTAGGAGAAGTAGATGTAGGTGGTGTAGTACTGGATGGGGTACCTCGACCACTAGTGTCGTCCTTCCTAGAACGACCTCTTCCACGTCCAGCCATATGTGTCTATAATAATAATTATAATTAAATACAATTTTCCATAGAGAAATATATCTAGTTATACATACACAAACAATACTTAATATTTTATAATTAAAAACCTTGTATACTCATATAATTCAAGACTCTAGTCGTCATTTTCTTCTTCACTCGGACTTTCATCGTCCTCACTTTCATCGTCATTTTGGTCATCTTCGGTATCAGCTTCACTTTCATTCTCGGTTTCATTCCCTTGGGGTTCCCTATGACCTCCTTGTGAATAACTTTCAACAATATCTACTTCACCAGTCTCAGAGAGAAGGTTTGGAGGCATTTCTGTGTCCGTTATCACTCTCTGAGGAAATTGATCATCCACTTGATAAACTTGATCGTCAGGAGCCACTTCATCATCAAATTCAATTCTTCCTTTCGGTTTTGTCCTTCTGACCACCCTCCATTTGGACTTACACTTTCCGGGGTAAGATAAATAGTAAATTTGTCGAGCATTGTGAGCAATAATAAATGGATCGTACCGTTGCTCTCTCTGTGTACTATTGATCTCAGTAATCTTATATTGCACATGGGAACGAGTTCCGATAGGACGTCGTGGGTCATACCACTCACAATAGAATAACACAATTCTTTTAACTGGTACCCCAACATATTCAAATTCTAAGATCTCCTTAATTGTGCCATACCAATCTCGCTCTCCATCGCCAGTATCTCCTTTGACACAAACTCCACAATTGTATGAATTTCTCTTCTTACCCCAATCTACTGTGTGAAATTTGAATCCATTAACATAATATATTAACCAACTTTGTACTTTATTTTTTGGACCCCATGCTAGATCTTGCAAGAATTGATTTGTAATACAATGAGAGGGATCTTGTACCTACATCAAGTGTACACAAGACAAAAGTGTTGTTTAGAGGTTTGACTAAGTACCATTAAATTTTAACGGTTAATTAAGACACATACATAGTCCTTGAACCATCTCGGAAACTGTTGTAGAGAGTCCTCCTCATGCATTTGCTCATAGAACCTGTCATTTGTTCAATATTAATATCTTCAACAGTAAATTTTAATTTATTAGCTAAAGTGTATACAAATATTGTTATTTACCTGCGATATGGTTCAACTTCATCACAATTTAACAATATGTGGAGGTGTGCAGAGTTCCACTCCTCAACGGTCAACCATCGGTCCACCGATTGTCCAGTAGCTCGTCCAGGTTGGTTGAAGACTGACAACGTTGGGTGAATTTCACTCTCACCTCCATCGTCATTGCGGGGTACCCTTGTTCTACGAGACTGAACATGAGACTGAAAGTAGTAGGAGCAAAAATTTGATGTTTCTTTGGCTAAGTATGCCTGACAAATTGAACCTTCCACTTGTGCCCTGTTCTTCACCGTCCTTTTGTAAGCTCCCATCTCTCTTTCAAATGGATACATCCATCTATATTGAACCGGTCCACAAACCCTAACTTCATGTGCCAAATGAATAGGAAGATGTTCCATTGAATCAAAGAATCCTGGTGGAAAAATTCTCTCTAGTTTGCAGAGAATTATGGGTATATTCGCCTCCATGGTGAGCAGATCGTTGACCTTTACTGTTGTTACGCATAGATCTCTAAAATATTCACTTAGCTCTGTCAATGGCTTCCAAACATGCTCGGGCAACTCCCTAAACATAATAGGAAGCAAGCTCTGCAGAAGAACATGACAATCGTGACTCTTAAGTCCGACAAACTTACTTTGAGCAAGATTGATACACCTCCCCAAGTTTGTAGCATAACTCTCGGGCATTTTCAACTCTGTCACCCATTTGCAAACAGATTGCCTCTGAGCCTTGGTTAATGAATATGACGCCTTTGGTTTGCAAACACGTCCATCCCTTAGTTCCTGCAAATTTAACTCGGGGCGTCTGCAATACTCTGCCACATCCAGTCTTGCCTTGATGTTGTCTTTGGTTCGATCAGTATCCATGACCGTATGCATTATGTTATCCCATACATTTTTTTCAATATGCATCACATCTAGACAATGACGAACCAAAAGATCCTTCCAATATGGAAGTTCCCAGAAAATGCTTTGTTTGGTCCAGTTATGATCTTTCCCGTAACCTTGCACTCTAACTTGTTGTCCAACTTCTGTGATCTTCGGAAGATATTTGACCTCATCCCATAAATCTTGACCACTTAGTCTCTCAGGTGGTGGATCCCTTTCAATACAGTTCTTTTTAAATCCATACTTGCTACGCCTATACAAATGATCTTCTTGTAAAAACCTTCGATGACAATCAAACCAAGAGTTCTTTCCTCCATGTTTCAAGGTAAATGCCTTTGTATCCCCCATGCAAACTGGACATGTCAATTTTCCTTGTGTCATCCACCCAGACAACATGCCATATGCTGGGAAATCGTTTATAGTCCACATTAATGCTGTTCTTATCACAAAGTTTTGTTTAGAAGAAATGTCGTAAACCATCACACCCTCATTCCATAACTCTTTTAATTCATCATTCAATGGCTGGAGATAGACATCAATTTTTGCTTTTGGATTATCAGGACCTGGGATTATGCAAGTTAAGAACAAGTACGGGTCTTTCATGCACATTTCAGGAGGGAGATTATAAGGTGTCACCACAACCGGCCAACATGAGTAAGGTTTACTGAACTGCGTATTTGGGGTAAATCCATCAGAACACAAACCTAAGCGCACATTTCGTGGCTCAGCAGCAAAATCAGGATGAGTTTGATCAAGATGTCGCCATGCTTCCCCGTGTGATGGATGAGTCATCACACCGTCACTCCTTTGGTTTTCAAAGTGCCACCTCATGTGCGGGGCAGAACTCATTGACGCATACAACCTCTTAAGTCTGGGTATAAGAGGCAAATAATGCATCCTCTTACGAGGGACAAGTTTAGACCTCTTACTCCCAGCTCGCTTTGGTTTAAATCTACTCTCTTCACAAAACTTGCATGCGGTAAGTTCTGAATCATCCTTGTAGTACAACATACAACCATTGATGCAACAATCTATCTTCACTTCATGTAGTCCTAATTTACTAACCAACTTTTTTGCTTGATAGTAGTCCTTTGGAATAGCAGACTCGGGTCTATCACTAAGCTCACATATCAATTCTGCCCATTGCCCAAATGAACTTTGGCTTTGGTTACTCTCAGATTTAATACATAGCATTCGAACCGCTAATGAGAGTTCTGAATGCACACACCCTTCCCATAGAGGTCGATGTGCAACCTCTAATAGTCGGAAAAAATCATGTGCATCGTGATTAGGGACTTCCTCCACTGGTTCTGGAATTTGTCTAGTTTCAGGAAAGTAACCGTCACAAATCATCTCCTCATATCGATGCAAATTGTCTTCCCAAGTCACACCACCTGTATACCCCTCATCTATAGGCACCATGTTCCGACTACTTTCACCAATTACTGGTCCACCTTGAAACTCTTCTGTACTTTCCTCCCCGTGTTCGGTCCACACATAATAATCAGGTTTAAATCCATGTTGCATAAGGTCAACCTTTACACTATCAATGTCTAAAATTTTTCTACATCTACATTTGGCACAAGGACACCTTATCTTCCTCTCCCTAAGGTATTGTTCCGTTCTGCATGCCACTTCGACAAAATAATTGATCCCTCTTACAAACGATGGTTTAATCCCGCCTCTGTTTTGGTGAAGTCTATCATACATCCACGCTCGGTTCGATGAATACATTTTTCCTAATTTCTGTATTAAAATCCTTATCAGTTGAATGTTTTATTTTATTTAATTTTTTTATAAAATTTATTTATATATATTCAATTTTTTTTATTGAAGTTCATTTTGACAGAGTTTACCATATGTCTAACAAATTTCACAAATCAATTGCCGGAGATAAGGACCGGTCTCAGTCAAAGTCATCTATCCTAAGGTTTTATAGCAACAGACAATATAATCATAATAATTAATTCACTTAATCATAAATATAAGCAAGAAACATCATAAAGTAGCATATTGATTATCAAATACACAAATAAATTCAGAAATAGAAATTAACATAAAATTTACAAAAACATAAAAATTAATAATCAGAAAATAATTAAAATCAGAATATTAATAATTAAAAAATTTATGACCAGAAATTAATAATTAAAAATTACATTTTTAAAAACATAATTTATAAATATTTAAAAATATATATAAATTTCATTTTTTTAAATCAGAATTTTTAAAAATTTTAAAAATTAAAACATACATACCTGGAGGTGCTGTTGGCGGTGCTGGCGGCGGCGGTGAGCTGGCGGCGGTGGCGGTGAACAACAATCATTTTCAATTTTTTAAAAAAAAAATAGATATTATTTAATAAAATAAAGAACATAAAAAGTTATCTTTTCAGGCGGCGGTTAGGCGACGGCGACGGTGCGGCGACGGCGGTGGCGGGCGGCACGACGGTTGTCTACAGTGGAGAGAGTGAGAGTTAAAAAAAATGCTCAAACAAAAATTCCAATCGGTTCAAAATGTAGATCTACTCACCGTGATCACAATGATATATTTTGTTTCCGGCAACCACCCTCCACGGCGGCGAAATCGCCGATCAAAGCGGCGGAGAGAGAGAGAGAAGAGAGAGAAGAGAGAGAAGAGAGAAAATGTGAGGGCAGGCGGCGCAGAAATGAGGGGGGCCTGTAACCCCACGCGTATAAGCGCTTTTTACCGGCGGATTTTCGTCGGATAGTAAAAATTTTAACCCTAATTTTAGCGGTGATTTCCGACGGATTTCCGGCGGAAATTCAATTTTTTTAAAATTTTTTTTACCTTACCGTGGGATTTCCGACGGAATATGCATCAAAAAATAAAAAACAAAAATCACTTTTTCCAATATATAAATTCCTCACCTAATCCGTCGAAAACCCCACGAAATTATTTTTCATTTCCGTGGGATTTCCGACGGAATATAAACACGGAATTATTTAAAAAAAAACAATTCTTTTGCATAAATTCCTAACCTAATCCGTCGGAAACCCGCCAGAATTTATTTTAAATTTTCGTGGGTTTTCAAAAGACGGAATATAAATACGAAAAATTTTTAAAAGAATATTTTTTTTACATAAATTCCTAACCTAATCCGTCGAAAACCCGCCGGAATTTGTTTTAAATTTCTGTGGGTTTTCCGACGGATTTTATATCCGAAAATTAAAAAAAAATTAATTTTTTTACATAAATTCCTACTTAATCCGTCGGAAAACCCACGAAAAATTAAAACAAATTCCGGCGGGTTTCCGACGGATTGTACATAAAAAAAATAAAAGTAAAAAAATTTCTTTTTTACGAATTTCTAACTAAATTCCGTCGGAATTCCGACGGTAATGATCTGCGGGAAACCAATAGTAATTCCGGCGGATTTTCGTTCGTTTCTTCCTTCCCTTTTATTCCCACGGAAATCCACCGGAAATTTCCGTGGGGAAAAAATCCGTCGGAAATGTCCGTGTTTCTAGTAGTGTGCATGCCCTGATTCTTTCATTGGGTCTTCTCCTTCGATGGACAGCTGCCGCTTCCACCTTATTCTTTATTCGAGTCCTCACCAACCCAAGAATGCCAGCACCAATCAGCCTTGAGACAACCTTCGTTGGCTGCCATTGAACCCCCAAACCACAACCATCTAGTGAGTTCCTCATCCTTAATTTTTATAACCTGATCAGTGAGCAATATTTGTTGACTTTATTGGGTGATAGAGAGGTGTCAAGCACATTGAAGTAAAAATCTGAATTTTTAGTCTTCAATTTGTTTTCTAGGATGTTCCATGTAGGACCTAATTGGTGTGTTTGATTTTAAGGACTATTTTTTAGTGAGTTAAAAAATGAGTAAGTTGCATGTATATAGCATAACATATAAAGTTGTCTGAGTATAGGTTATGTATGTGTGATGTAAGCTTGCTTGAATTTCCCTATGTGTGGGCTGTTTTGGCTAGATGATAAAAGGTTTTTGCTGTTGAAGTTGTTTTGGTTATTTAGATGATTTAATCCTGCAAAAGTACATTTTAATCGTATGAAAATGATTTATAGAATTGAGTTAGAAGTTAGATGATTTTGGACAGATTTGATGAGGTTGAAAGATTGGTTTTGAATCATGAAATTGAGGTGTTCAAAGGTATTTGAAAATGTTAAAATAAAGAATGTTGAATTTGGTTGTAGTATTTTAGTTGTTTTTGTTTTTCTAAAGGTTTATTCCACCATTTTTGTGGTTGCTTCCCTAAATTTCAGTTCTATTATATTGAGTATCTAATGAAATTATATCAATTTTGAACATAGGGTGCACATTCATTTATAAGAGTTTATTACATGGATAATCTTGATTATATCATTAACGCCGTTTCCCATGGTCCTTGTAAAAAACATTTTGGAAAGGAACTGACTTCCTAATTTCAAACTACATTTTGTGAGGGTTTAACTCTTCTTGATTATTATGGTACTTTTTTTTAACTTTATTTTTTGTATGCTATTTTGCTGTAATTACTTAAAGGTATAGGTTAGGTTTTTGGTATATTTATGGCCAACTCATTTTGCGATATTGTATGTTAGGGGACAGAAGTTGGTGTAATTAATGAAATGAGTCTCAAGAGAAGTAAAAGAGAAACATCATCGTCAACTGAGGATGATGATGCGTATGAACCCAGTCATTTAAATAGTGTCAGTTTTTATTTATTTATGAACATTTGATTGTAGATAGTGTCAGTTTTTATTTATTTAGTAATTCAATTGAATTTTGTATATTTTTTAGATGATGAAACCTCTGGATTTGATGTTGGTATCTCAGAAGAAGTTGTTGAGGATCGTGAAATAGAGGAAAAAGCTGTAAAAAAGAAGGCAATACAATTCTTTAACATGCTTACACTTTTGTTTTTGTTTGTAATGGAGATGCAACTAATTATGATAAATTTGAATCATTTAGGTAAAAACTTCAATTGTTGGTGAGCGCAAAGGAAAAAAGGTTGACAAAGGATGTAGCAAATTTAAATACAGATTTGTAAGTTTTCTTAATCATTTTTTTTTTTGGGTTACTTCCGTTGAACTTGAAAATGTTTAAGAAAAGTAAACATTTTCTATTGTTG
Source organism: Aeschynomene evenia (assembly GCA_013621005.1). NCBI lineage: Eukaryota > Viridiplantae > Streptophyta > Magnoliopsida > Fabales > Fabaceae > Aeschynomene > Aeschynomene evenia. The sequence goes on from CM024266.1 coordinate 21,723,239, forward strand.
CTTTTATATTTAATTGTTGAATGCAGGCTGCAATAAATACAAGGTGCTCCCTAAGAGTTGCGGACAATCTTTGACACTTGTTTGAATGATGATCAAGAAAGGGTTGTGGTTGAACTCGAATTTGGTGTGTTGCTTGAGATAAATATTAAAACACTAAATAGATGTATGGCGTTAGAGTTTGTCAACGCCTTCAATTTAGTGGATAATAAAATACATGCTAAAGGTCAATTTGTACCTGTCACATACCATGACATTTCACTGATGTTTGGCTTGCTAGATACAGGTAACGTAACACCCACCCTTGTGTAAAATATTTTGTTTGCAATTTGGTGATAAAATATTTTGTATTAATTAGTTAGGAACTTTGTTTGCAATGGTAGAAGATTTCCAATGCGCCTTTCTAAGGAGCAAAAAGCAATGGTAAATGAATTTAATGGGCTCACTGAATCAGCATCGGAGAGCATTATCAATGAAGGCAGAACAGATGATCGCTTTAAATGAGCGTTCATATTGCTAGTACTCACCACGTTTCTATGCCCAACAACCAAGTGTGGACCAAGTCCAAAATTGTTGTCCACAATCATTGATGTCGAACATACAAAACAATATAATTGGTCTAAGCTTGTGTTTGATTATTTTCTACAAATTTTTTGCCAACTAGGCAATATAGTTGTTTAACAGGTGTTTTGTACATGTAATTATAATTACATTGAACGTGATTAAGTAGAAGCCAATATCCAAGTTAAGCTTATGTTGTAATAACTTGGTGTTTTGATGTGGTTGTACTTACATTATGATGTAAGCATTTTGTTCACATGATTAGTTTTGTTGTGATTGTATAGATTATGAAATGTGTCAAAAGGAATGAAAAAGTGTTCATGATTATTGTTTTTTAGTACATTTTATAAATTGTTGGATGCAATTGCAATCAAATTGTTGCCAAATATGTATGAATATGTTGGAAACACTCTTGAATATGTTGGCAACAATATTGGGGTGTTGGCTAGTGATAAATATGTCATCAATTTTTACCCATCTATTGCTACCTTGTACGCAGAAGTTGGCAATCATGATTATGTGTGTGTTTGGATTAACGTTTGCAAACAGATGTTGATACAAATGTACTTTTGCAAAATTAATTTTGATCAAAATTGGATTGGGGCCAATGTGATTTATGTTTGGATACTTTTTGTCGAACGTGATTTTGGAAAATTGAATGTTGTTTGGATAACGTTACTCAAAATCACTTTAGAGTGTAAAATTACTGAAATGGTATAATTTATATCATTATTTATATTACTTTTGTAATTTACTTTTTATAACAAAATGAAATATATTTAAAAACCTGAATATTATTTTATGGTTTAAAAAATAAAATATTTACATTATGTAATTTTTAAAAGATTTAAATTAACATTAAAATTTATTTTAAGTAAATTTATATTATTTTGTCATAATATTAAAAAAATATTTTTATAAATAAAAGTAGGTTAATATAGGGACAATTTTGACTTTATCTAGTTTTATTTAATATGAATGGTAGTTGAATGAATGTTAAAGCAATAAAAACTTGCTTTTGTCTAATGTGGATTGGGATAAAAATTCAACGAAAAATTTTTTGGATGAAAAACATCCAAACACTTATTTCATGTCATTCAATAAACCAAAAGCACGTTTGATGGATGAAACGGCTAACCAAACAGACACATATTGCCAAGCTGTCCGTTAGAGTTGGCAATTATGATTATTATGTTGGCAAGCTGTCCGTTAGAAGTTGGCAATCATGATTATTACCATCCAAGTTGAGATTTCATTGCTGAAAAAAATCCTAAAGAGAGTACTATTACCAATAGCACCATCCAGTCATTTCTCTGTCTCATGAAGTGTTGGCAATTTTGACAAATTTTGTCAAAATTTTTATTAAAGTTGTCAACTTTTCCAATATCATTTTTAAGATTCTTATACTGTTGGCAACAACAAGTAATATACTTGGTAACAGTACGCAAATGTTGGAAAAAATTGAAAATGTTCGGGAAGTTTTATGAAATGTGGGCAATTTCTAAAAATATGTTGTTAACTCTTACATAAATGTTAGCAAAATATGAAATAAACATTATATTGTAGTATATTATTGCCAACAACCATTTATAGTGGTAGAATAGGAAATAAAGATTATATTATATTATATACATGTTACAAATATATTCATGACTTTAATATCAAGTATTTATTTCCCTATGTAGTATATTTAGTAGCACAACTAGGCATTAAAGTCATCGTGTGCTATCAAATAAACTAGCCAAAAAATCATAGCATAATTTCATAAGCTCAAAATGAAAATATTAACCCAACAAATTCTACAAAAAAAAAAAAAACACACTGGGATGTATATAAGTTGCAGTGGAGTCTTCTATAATTTAGGACAAAATAATGAAATGAACATTTCCTCCTCATGCCTTATGATGGGTTGTAGATGGATCCACAGAATTATAGCAAGATGCACTTGAGTCCTCACTCATCCTTAGATGTGTGAAAGAAATATCCTGAAAATCTAACAAAAAAATATCATATTAAGTAATTTATTAAAATATTTTTACTTATAAGCATAAGTTTTTATGCACATGCCTGATTGGGTGAATCAATATTTCGATCAAAGGTTTCAAGCAATGATACAAAGGATCCTTATTGGATAGTAGAATACTAGGAGGCAAAATAATTATCCTCATAGTTGGTAAATGTGACACCTTTGTTAGTTCCAACCTGATTTTCCTGTTGCACAACAAGGCATACAATAAATATCTTAAAATATTGACACTAACTTCTGCAAACCAACACAATATTGGGACAACATTTATAAAGTGTGGAGAAATTCCTTAACAACACTTTAACATATTTTGTCATATTTTGCCTAAGATGGATAAAGTTATATGTGTGGCTATTGTAAGCTCCATAACCCTTCAGAAAGAAATTGATATATTTCTCTTCAAGATATAAAGGTTTTAATGATAACAAAGTAAGCCATAAGTATAAAAATTTTACTTAAGTGTTTGCTAATATGTGCGCTCAAGTGTCTCAGAAAGCCTTGAATTATTGCACTTCTTGAGTAAGAACAAGAACAACAACGAGTAACCTCAAGATAAAATGATGAAATCAATGCGTAAAAGATATCAGAAAGGGTGTCTAAGAAACGCAGAAGGTGAAAGTGTGTTTCTGAGGAAAGAACACTGTCGCCTCAGAAAGGTCTCAGAAGACCTTCGTGACTAGTGGTTCTCAGAAGAGTCTTCCCTCAAAAGGTTCGTCTCAGAAGTCCGTACACCACTTAGAAAGTTGGACTCTGAATCAACCAAGTGTCTACACTCAACAGATTCGCATTTATCCTCAGAAAGCTCGCTACGACAAGCTGGACATGTTGGAACTTGTGCACTGTACACGTCTGAAAAGTTCCTCAATTCGCGCTGACTGTAGCAGGGAGCTGTTCTGAGAAAGACACAGCCACATCAGCAAAGTGAAAGCTCCTTTTTCGCAGCATTTTAAACACCTATAAATATGAGTTCAATTGCAGAGTCTTGTGACGAAATTCTTGCTCTAAAAACTCTCAATTTAACGTGCTAAAACTCTGCCGAATTGAAATCAATTGCGAAAACAAAGAGCTTTCTCAGAAAGGCAACTTAACTTAAGTTATTCTTCTCTTTGCGAAAAATCTTCTAGTTTTGTATTGGTGTAAATCCTTACGGTTGTAAGTTAATCCTAGAAGTCTACTAAGAGAGAAATTAAACTTGTGTCTTAATCTTAGTAGTTGTTTTCGAAACAAAAACATCATTCGCAAAACACTAAGTCTCTCGCTGTTTGAAGGCAATTTTAAGTCCTCGATTGTTTGAGGCAAGGTTAAAAGTCCTTAAGTGTTTAAGGCAAGTTAAGTCCTCTGTTGTGAGGCAAGTGAAAGTCCTTAAGTGTTTAAGGCAAGGAAGTCCTCGTGTTAAGGCAAGGAAATCTACTTTGGGTTGTGAAGTGGTGGAAGTCCTTTACGTGGTAAAGGCAGTGTTGTCTGGGAAGGCACATTAAGAAAAATATCCAAGGAAATTCTCAACTGAAGGTTGAGGACTGGAGTAGGTTGGTTAGAACCGAACCAGTATAAAAATTCTCTGTGTTCAGCTCTTCTCCTTTCACTCTTACTTACGCAATATTTTGAGAAAACTTTAAACACTATTTTAGCTAAGATATCATTGTAAAAAAATATCCTGAGTTAAGATCAAAAAGCGTTTAAGAAACCACAACTTCAAATCATTTTCTTAAAACACTCAGAAAGGAACTTTCTTAGAAAGGTAAAGTTCTCTGAAGCTTAACCTTCTCATAAAGCTTCTCCGCTGCAAACTCTCATTCTTACTTTCTGAGTAAAACAACTTTCTAAGAGAAGTTTTTAAGAACCAATTTTAAAAACAAGCACGATTCAACCCCCCCTTCTCGTGCACAAATACACCTTCAGCTATGAGCTTAGCCTTTCAACGTAGCAATTAACAATTAGAAGCTAAGATATTACAAGTGAAGCCAAATGTTTGTAACCTTAACAGTTAAGGAGACAATCACAATTGTTCTCGACAATCATTGTCATAAACTTTTCCAATGGCAAAATAAATATTTGTCACTGAATACGATACAATCATATTCAATTTTGGAAACAAACACTAAGTCTAGTGCAAACACACACCGAGATACTATCATCAACATATTCCCCTGCAGTCCTGATATTCATTGACAATTCAACGGACAAATTAGTTCTACCTTGGCACCCAATTATTGCCTCAACAGAATCCTACAAAAGGAAAACAAGTTACATTATTATATGCCACCATATATTCCTATTTTATTGGTAATATAGTAGATATTTTTTATACAAATCTTCAGTTGTAACTTTTGAACTTTATTCTTCTCTTTCTTCTTAGTTTTCGTCACCTCTTCCTCAAGTTTTGACTTATACCGAGTATTACGTGGTCTACCATTGTAGTTTACACATAAATGAATACGAATGTTCATGATTTCATTACTACAATCTTCATTTTTCTCAACAACAATGTCATCACCCTTTGAAGGAGCAGTACAAGTGTTAATCGAAGTTGGAACACTTTGCAAGTCAGCATACAACTTATTAAGAGTGGAATGAACAAGATTGCTGGCAAAGTCAGATTTAGCAGCAAATTCAGCAACGTTATTGAAATGTTTTCTCATTTTATCAAACCTCTCAATGTTAGGCTTCATTTCAGTTGAGTCACAAGCAACTTCTATGTAAGTGCTTCCTCTTGATCCTTTTACTCTACCTTGACAGAATATATTTTGAAGGGATCTCTTTGACTCTTTCAAAAGAAAGGACACATAAGGAATGTTGACAAACTATTCCTCTAAATTTAAAAAGAAGACATTGACAATTAACATTCAAAGATTCACGGTCATATTCAACAACGAATGTCATATCCTTAGGCCTGTCAAAAAGACTCATTTCCTCAAAAACATAAAAAGTTGCATGGATTCCATCCAACAATTTCATCCTTGGCACACAATTCATTTTTCCTCAAATTCTTCTTGGACTTCACAAAACTCTGCATGAGTATATTCTTCTTGGAATTGGTTTTCAATTAGGGAGTTGGACCCACAACGAATAATGATGTTCATTGATTGAAAATTAGCTTGGGTCTCTTTCTCCACCCTAGATTTGAGAGCATTACCATATTGTCTCACAAATTGTTGCAACGCTGCTGTTGAGTTCACATAGCCATAAAAAAAACCATGTATACTCTCACTTCGTTTTGTGGTAGACAATCCAGCCCAGAAATCTTTCTTCAGATAGATAGGCACCCACTTATGTCTTTCATTAAAGAGTCCACCTAACCATTCATTGTGTTCAAGCTCATAGCTTTTTACAAAGCAACCCAATTTATCTTCAAACTCTACTGTAGTTAGAGTTTCATAGACAGCTTCTTTCATGACACTCTTGATTTTCTTGTATTCTGTACACCCCCTAAGTTTTTCTGGAATTTTCTTCATAATATGCCACAAACACCACCTATGACGGTTGTTTGGCATAACTACTTCTATTGCCTTTTGCATAGCTCTACATAGGTCATTGATAATACCACTTGGTGGCTTCCCTAACATGCATTTAATCCAACTTTGAAAAAGCCACACAAATGACTCTGTGTCCTCACTTGATAAAAGACCACACCCTAGCAACACAGATTGGCCGTGGTGATTAACCCCCACAAATGCAACAAAAGGCATCTCATACCTAGTTGTGAGGTAGATGGTATCAAAATTTACTACATATCCAAATGACTCATATGCGGCTCGACTTCTAGTATCTGCCCAAAATACATTTCTCACATGAAAGTCATCGTTTAAATCAAGCTCATAAAAAAAGGAGTGATTTTCAGCCTGCATCTTGCAAAAGTAGGCTAGCAAGGCTTTAGCATCTCCATTCTTGCCAATAGAACGTCTTTCCTCGGTAATATAGGTCCTGACATCCGTTTAAGCATATGACAAGTTCTCAAATCCTCCTGATTCTTGTACAAGTGTGTGGAATGTCTTTGAAATCCTCACCCCTGAACTATCATTTAACTCAATAGTTCTCTTTGCATGCAAGCTTGACCTCTTATTCATCTTAAACATTCTTGATTTCGTTGGGCTAAGATCATGGTTGTGTTCAAGAATCACTTTATTGATATGCCATAGCCCATCATGTTTCTTGGTAGCAGTAATTTTAGCTTCACAGTTAGCATGTATAGTAGGGAGCGTTGATGATGGCAATGCGGAGGGACAATCGCCCTCTCGTGAGCATGAAAGGAGCAAATAACAAAGTGAGTCATCATGCCGTTTTTTCGAATTTCTGACCTTGATCCCAAATCCCTTTTTACTTGCATAACCTTTATAAAATTCTTTAACTTCGTCATTCGTCTTAAATACCATCCCAACAGTAGGAATCATAGTTTCGTGATGCTCATCATCGTCGTCATCTATATAGTATTCAATGTTGCAATCTATCTCATCAAGTGTTGAATTCTCCATTTCAGTTAACAAATTTGTATTAGTTTCACCTACAACAAATGTCATTTAGATGAGAGAAGATAAAGAAAAAATAGATTGATAACATGCAAAATGTTGGCAAGAATTTAGTGACATGGATATTAACCACTAACTTCAGTTATTCAGTGACCAACATCAACCAATAAAATTCTAAGTACAACAGTTCTAATTAAGGACATAGACACATAAGTATCAATAAATGGAACTAGCAAGGAGTTTAAAAAAGTATGACAATGAAAAATATGCCTTCCTTTAACATCATAGCAACAACATTTTACAATCATTAACTATCTTTCAGGAATTCAAAGGATATTTCATGAAACATGATACATGTCTAACAAAGATATAGAACCATAAATCAATGAATCAGTAATAGATGCATGTAGTCCCAAGAGCAAGTAGTGTTCACCGAAATATACATTGTCATAGTAAAATTAATACCTACAATATAAAAAATAAAGACTATAACAATTTTAATTTAAAATCAAAATTAACATACAAGTATCAATAAATGGAATGAACAATGGGTTATAAAACAGTAATAACGTGCAAAATGTTGGCAACATATAAAATGTTGCAAAGTAACCAACTTTAAAGAATTTACAGCAATAAAAAAATTGATCAACTGACCTATGTGAATGATTGCAAAGTAACAAAAATACATGAATTTCTACTTATTTAATCAATTACCAACATCAAATAGTGTTAAGGAAAATAAAAAATAACATAGCTCGATGAAAAATTACAACATAATAAGAAAATGTTCATTTCTGCCCCAAAATAATAAAAAAAAACACAATTCACCAAATAGAAACAAAAAAACTAAAGCCCACTAGATAGATATAAAAAAACTAAAACCCATTAAAAACATACAAAAAGTTGGCAACCTTTGCATGAAAGGCACCAACTTTATATAATCACTAACCAACTTCAAAGGTACGTACAAATTTGATTCAGCAACAGAACTATGAATTGGTCATACCAAAACAAAGCAAAATAAAGGAATCATTCATAAACCCAATGCTCAGTAATGGTAGTAATCATTCAAAAAGCAAGCAAAATAAGTACAGTTACAAAATAAAAGGTTTGGGAGAAGGGGATGAAACAAAAGTTTCTCATAAACACATAGTACCTTATCGCATTCGGTAATGGCGGAATACTCGAAAATGACGGAAGAAAACAGTGAATGAATCTTTCTATTGAAGGGAGTAGAAAGAGGGGACTACGGAATGTGCAGAAATGGAAGGAAGTGAAAATGGATTGTGTCAAGGAGAGAGAGTGATCAAAAGCAGTTCTTTTAGAAGTGTTCTTTATTTACAAAATTGCCACAGGTGGACATTGGGTGGAGACATTGTTTTATGTACGTATAGCATTATCCTATTTTTAAAGTATTTGTGAATAAACTATTCAATCCTTTTAAAAAAAATAGTTGCCATGAAATAAAGTTTAATAATATGTGAATGAAATGACAAATATGATGCTTTCATAATAATCAAGACCCGAGTATCATAAGCACAACGCAATTGATTTATTTATTGATATTTAGAGTGAGTAAAATTATAAAATTATTTAAAAATATTATACTCTTTCCATTTTAAAATAATAATTGTTTAAAACTTTTTTAATATATTAAAAAAATAATATACCTAAACATAAATTTAAAACCACAAATCCAACAATAAAATTATAAAATAAATAGATTTATTTAACTACAATAACAAAAAAAATATTTGCTATTTAACTAAGTCATCACATATGTCAGATATATTTTTCTTGATCTGCTACATCAAATTAAATTAAATTTCATAATTTTTTACTCGCACAAAAAATAGAAATCTAACATATGAAAATCAAATATTTAAATGTCTACAAAAACTCACTCATTTTGGTTCCATAACAAATAAAATACTGGAAGAATATCTGTTGTGTGCTATTAACTAGGGATGTTTTGAGAATACGACCTGATCTACTTTATTCAAAACATGTTATATTTTTAATAAAAACCATAAATACTTTAGTGTCGTTCATATTGATTCATCGAGAAGTAATAACCAAAAGCGGAAGCTAACCTTGATCCATAGTGAGTGATTGATGACTCAAAAGGTTCTTGAGCTGCTTGTGTGAAGGTGGTACCTGGCCTTCCTCAATCAAAATCTCTAGAGTCCTTTTCAGGCTTAAGAGCAATTCTGAGATGAGATAAGAATTTGCAAAATATGATTTTGATGTCTTGGGGACCAAACCCTTTTGTCTCTATTTATGCTTGGTCTATTGGTTCCCATTAAACCCCATAAAGATCAAGATAGAGTAACGGTTTTTACTCATAATTTCTCTAAATCGACAAATAATTAAGTGTGACTTAATATTATTTATAACCAATAATAAGACCGTTACAAATGTCATAACTAAAAAGCTATAACGATTATTAATATAATTTATAGCCCAAAAATTAGAATAAAGAAAATTAAATTTTCCAACAATCTCCCACTTGGGCTATAATATTATATATACTGAAAAATAATCATATAAAAAAAAATTTACGTGCACATCTGAATGCTATTTAATCTTAATTATTTTAACAATCTGATCCATCTCCTATATCAATGAAGGAACTACCGCAGCTTTTCCCGCATTAGAGTCGCAATTAAACCACGATGATCACAACATTGATATAATCAATGACATAGATCAAGTTTGGATGAGTAATATGGAAATGACATGAAAATGATCTCGCACATGTCTATTTCCAATGATCAAACTTTAAAAATTTTATTGAGATCAATCCAAAATTACAATATAAATATTGCAATAAAATATAATCCATCAAATTTATTCTGCAGAAAATACATAAAACATATAGAAGAAAAAAAATAACTCCCACTAAACCAAGATATCACAAATATTGACTCACATACGAGCAATGTGCTCATGATATACTTTAGGGGTCAATCCCTTGGTCAATGAGTCTGCTAGCATAGACTGGGTCCCTATATGTTCTATGAAAATTTGTTTCAATTGAACTTTCTCCTTAACAACCAAAAATTTGATATCAATATGTTTCAACTTTGTCGAACTCTTGTTGCTGTTGGAGTAAAGTACTGCTGAACTATTATCACAATAAATTTTCAATGGCCTTTCAATGCCATCTACTACACGAAGTTTAGTGACAAAGTTTCGCAACCATGTAGCATGGTTAGATGCCTCAAAACAAGCGACGAACTCTGCTGCCATTGTTGACGAAGCTAAAAGAGTCTGTTTTGCACACTTCCATGATATAGCTCCTCCAACCAACATAAAGATATATCCCGAAGTTGAGCATCTACTATCTTGGCATCCCATAAAATCGGAATCTGTATACCCAATGATCTCTAAATTTCCTGATTTCCGATAAGTAAGCATGTAGTCCTTTGTTCTCTCCAAATAACGCACCACACACTTAATATTTGTCCAATGATCCAAATCAGGATCACTCAAGTATCTGCCTAGAACTCCCACTATAAATGTTATATCAGGGCGGGTACAAACTTGAGCATACATTAGGCTCCCTACTGCTGATGCTTAAGGTTTATCACGCATTGCTACTCTTTCAAGATCATTTTTGGGGCATTGATTAAGACTGAATTTGTCTCCTTTAGACACGAGTGTGTCTGCTAGTTTGCTGCCTTCCATTCCATATCTACTCAAAATCTTTTCGATATAGTTCTTTTGTGATAATCCAAGAATACCTCGAGAACGATCTCTTAATATTTGGATTCCTAATACAAAAGATGCATCACCAAGATTTTTCATTTCAAATTTGCTGGATAGAAATTGCTTGGTTTCATGCAATAAACATATATCATTACTTGTGAGTAATATATCATCGACATACAAGACTAGAAATATATATTTACTCCTACTGAACTTGTAGTATACACAATCCTCAACAATATTGACCTCAAAACTATATGAGATAATTATTTGATGAAACTTGTGATGCCATTGACGAGAAGCTTGTTTGAGACCATAGATGGATTTCTTTAGTTTGCAAACCATACACTTAGAATCACTTGACTCACAATTTTCTGGTTGCGCCATATATATCGTCTCTTCAATGTCTCCATTAAGAAACACTGTCTTAACATCAATCTGATGTAACTCTAAATCAAAATGAGCCACTAGCACCATTATGGTTCTAAAAGAGTCTTTCGAAGACACTGGAGAGAAAGTCTCTTTATAATCGATGCCTTCCTTTTGAGTAAAGCCTTTAGCAACTAGACGAGCCTTATATCTCTCAACATTACCCTTAGGGGGCGTTTGGTGCATTACCTAAGAAGATTACCGGTAATCTAGATTACCTTGCAGATAGATTACCTCCAATTAAATTACCGGTAATCCACATTACCTTGTTTGGTATATACAAATAAGATTACCGGTAATCTGCATTACCTTGTTTGGTATATTATCCACATTACAAGGTAATCTATATATATTACTATAATACCCTCTAAATAATTATAAAATGAATTAATCAAATATAATTATATTTTAAATTTAATATCAATATTTTTCAATTTTGACATTAATATAATTATTTATTAAAAATAAAAATTCATTAAAATAATATTCTCGTACCAAGCAGCAACATATGTTAGAAAATTATAAAATTAGCATTAGTAGTGTATTTTGTTAGAGGGGTAATGATGTAATAAAATAAATTAGAAGATTACTTAGGGGTGGTAATCCAGATTGCCACCTGAAATAGAGGTAATCCACATTACCAATATCTTTGTCAAAACAAACGAATTAATCTGGATTACCAGGTAATTTAATTACAAGATTACTAGTAATCTATGCAGATTACCTCATACCAAACGCCCTCTTAGAATCCTTCTTGGTTTTAAATATCCATTTACAACCAATGGGTTTCACACCTTCAGGTAATTCAATGAGATCCCAAACATCATTATCTCTCATAGACTTAATCTCATCATTCATGGCATCAATCCACTTTTAAGAATTAGAACTTTGCATGGCTTGACAAAAGTTAAGTCGATCATCTTTTGTCAGACCAATGTCATCTTCATGTCATCTGGAATTGCAGATCTCCTCTCTCTGATGAATTTTCTTAATGACACTTCTTGAGACTGTTCCATAGGTTGTGTTTGAGGAGGATTCTCATTATTGTCTTGTGCTATAACTGTATCTTGAATAATAATAAGTATTAATACCTGATTATTTTCAGTTATAGTATCCTCATCAAAGACAACATTTTTAATTCCTTCCCTCTCAAACTCAACATCCTCAAGAAATCTCACATTTCCCGTTTCAAAAAATTGATCTTGATGTGGGATTGTAAAATTTGTAACCCCGTGAGCATTTAGCGTAACCAACAAAATAACAGCTAATTGTCCTAGAGTCTAATTTATTTTCATGTGGCCTGTAAGGCCGTGCCTCAGCTGGACACCCCCAAATGTGTAAGTGTTTTATACTTGGTTTTTTTTTTCAGTCCAAAGATCATAAGGGGTTTTATTAACTGTTTTACTTGGCACTTTGTTAAGAATGTACACTGCGGTTTTTAACGCTTCTCCCCATAGTGATTCAGGTAAGGAAGAATGACTAAACATACTTCTCACCATATCCTTAAGAGTTCGGTTCCTTCGCTCTGCAACACCATTCATGCTAGTTTTTCCTGGCTTGGTGTATTGCAGAACAATACCACACTCATTTAGGAAAAGCGCAAAAGGTCCTGGACATTGTTCTCCCAATCCATCATACCTTTCGTGGTATTCACCACCACGGTCAGATTTGACAGCTTTAATCTTCTTGCCAAGTTGAAGCTCAACTTCAGCTTTAAAAGACATAAAAACGTCCAATGATTGAGACTTTTCATGAATCAAATATAAGTACCCATAACGAGAGTAATCATCTATGAACGTAATAAAATATTGTTGTCCATTCCAAGAAGCTGTAGGAAACAGACTACATATATAGGTATGTATTAGTTCTAAGACATCTTTAGCTCTCTCGGCACCTAATTTCCTTTCATTTGTTCTTTTCCCCTTGATACACTCTATACAAATCTCAAAGTTCGTTAAATCTAGGGGCTCAAGAATTCCATTACTCACAAGCCTTTGAATTTTCTCTTTAGAGATGTGACCCAAACGCTTATGCCATAATGAGGCAGAATTCTCGTTTAGTTTTCGTTTTGTACCTGTAGAAACTATTTGCAATATTTCATTGTGGGATTTTAAATTTAGGGTATATAAATTATCAATTAAATGACCAAAACCAATAGTATTTGAATTTTGAGATATAATAACCTTATTATCTCCAAAAGAACAATAATAACCTGATTTGTCCAAACGAGAAACAAAAACTAAATTTCGTCTAAATGACGGTGCATAAAAAGTTTCAAACAAATTCAAATATAATCAAGTCATAGAATATAATCTAAAAGTTCCCACAGCTTCTACTGCAACTTTATTGCCATTCGCCACATAGAGGAATCTTTCGTAATTATTTGGCGGCCGACTCCGCAGACTACCCTGCATAGTAATACTTATGTGAGTAGTTGCACCAGAATCTACCCACCAACTATCAACAGGTGCAAAACTTAAATTAACCTAAAAAAAAACAAATATCATACTCTTTTTTATGCACCAAGCGACGTATTTGGCACAATCTTTCTTCATGCGTCCCGACTTCTTGCAGAAAAAACAGTTGGAGACCTCATCCTGTTTCTTTTCCTTCTTCTGCTGAGAGGTTGCGACCGCAGTAGCATTATGCTTTCTTTTATGCTGAGAAGATGATGCCAAATTAGCACTTTCAGTCCTGTCTCGTTGTAGCCTCTCTTCCTCTTGCACACAGTGAGAAATTAACTCGTTTAAGGACCAAGTGTCCTTCAGAGTGTTATAACTCACTTTGAATTGCCCAAAGTGTGCCGGAAGGGAGATCAAAATGAAATGCACAAGTAAGTCTTATGACAACTCTAACTTTAGTGCTTTTATTTTTGACGCAATATGAGACATTTCCATAATGTACTCTCTTATGTTCCCTTTTCCTTTATACCTCATAGAGACAAGTTTGCTCAAAAGATTACTTGCCTCAGCCTTTTTATTTTTAGCAAAAAATTGTTCAACATCATTTAATAACTTTTTAGCAACTTTATCCTCGGTAATAGAGCCCCTAAACGCTTCAGGAATGGAGCGTTTCATGATCATGATGCTCATTCGATTGGACTTTTCCCACTTCTCTATTTTCACAGTAGAAGTGGGTTTGTCCTCTCGAAGAGCCATATCCAAATCCATACAACTGAGGACGATTTCCACGGTATCTTTCCATTCTTTAAAATTTGTACCATTCAGCATAGGGATATTGTTAACTTGAGCAGAAATATTAATAGCTGAAGCTATAACAACTGTATTGAGAACAAAAAATAATAATAAAATATTATTAAAATAAATAATGGGAAAAACTATATTGAGATATCTAGAACAACATTAATTTTCAATCTTTGGAAAGAAAAGTTAATTGTAAGTGATACTCTCATCGCAATAATCAAATAATGTCAAAAATTCCTGTCAAATATTTATCCTTTCTTTGGACTGACTAAATATTCACATGGAAACATTACAATTTTGCAACCTATTTATTATTGCATATATTTTCTATTAATTGGCCAAATATTAATCTTCCTTTGGGCCAACTAATATTTGCATAATTAATAAAAAATAAAATAATCTTAAAATTCAATACTTATTATTTGGCAAAAAAATAAACTTCCTTTGGGCCATTTATTATTCGCATAAATAATAAATATTGATTAATAAATCAAATATATATAAAAAAGAGCGAAGATATGATTATAAACGTTCATATATATATATATATATATATATATATATATACAATTTAAAAAATCATATGAGACATGTATACATATGTAGGTATATAAAGATTACAAAAGTAAAATCATCCCAAACAGAATAGGAGCATCACATCATATAGTCCAAAGAAATTATCCGAATCAAAAGAATAAAATATTCTAAACATCAATAATTTCTCAATGATTTAAATATGAATGGCTCTGATACCACTTGTTAGTTTTTTAATAAAAACCATAAATACTTTAGTGTCGTTCATATTGATTCATCGAGAAGTAATAACCAAAAGCGGAAGCTAACCTGGATCCATAGTGAGTGATTGATGACTCCAAAGGTTCTCGAGCTGCTTGTGTGAAGGTGGTTCCTGGCCTTCCTCAACCAAAATCTCTAGAGTCCTTTTCAGGCTTAAGAGAATTCTGAGATGAGATAAGAATTTGCAAAATATGATTTTGATGTCTTGGGGACCAAACTCTTTTGTCTCTATTTATGCTTGGTCCATTGGTTCCCATTAAACCCCATAAAGACCAAGATAGAGTAACGGTTTTTACTCATAATTTCTCAAAACCGACAAATAATTAAGTGTGACTTAATATTATTTATAACCAATAATGAGACCGTTACAAATGTCACAACTAAATAGCTATAATGATTATTAATATAATTTATAGCCTATAAATTAGAATAAAGAAAAATAAATTTTCTAACAAAACATACTTAAAAACAATTAGAAAAATTGTTGTTTAAATGAATATTAAATAATTTTTTACATTCTGACCACACGTAACAAATCACCGCACGATACAACTGTGGAGAACTTATGTTAACGATGCACTACTCCCTAGGCAGCCTCACAGGGCTCCGTTTGATAATAGGCTGCTTGAGAAAATTTTCACTATAAATTTTTTAAGTGGGCCCTTTGAGCACATACATTCAGCCTAAATATTCATTCAATGAGAGTATCCTATTAGCTATAGTATCATCATTTCCTTCCTACACGTTTCCTCTATTGTCACCGTCCAGATTTTAATTTTTTTTGTGCTTCTTCTACGAGCATTGAAATTAATTGATCTTTCAATCAATCTTATTGCATCTGGATACACAACTCTTGATGCAACTGCTCATTGCCAAAATCTTTTTTTTTCCTTTTAAAAGTCCTTTATTTATTTTATTCTCCACGTAACAGTCAATCAACATTCCTATGGTTCTTTCATCCTCTTTAATTGATAAGAACTAATTTGATTATTTTTATAAATCTTAAGAAACTAATTTATCTAATTTTTTTTTGGAGGACCAATTTTTCCGACATTTTAATTTGGGAAAGATGTATTTTGAATTTTTAATCCTAAAAATACTACTTTGTCCAATAAAATATTTTGGAGGGACTAATTCAAATATTTTCTCTTATTTAAAATATTTTCACAATATATGTAACATTAGATATGTTCACGTACATGTTAATCTAAATTTATATTTATTAAAAATATCTACACAGTATATGTGACATATTAGTAATTGTCAAGTATCTACACAATATATAACATGTTGGTAACCATCAATTGTGTTGCAAAGATGAGACTAAGAAATAAATGTAAACTAGGAATTTGTAATTTTATTGACAAATATTCTGGTAATTTTCGGAACCTCAATTTTTATGATTTTTTATTGTCTACAATTTTTTTATATATTCTAGATATGTTTCAGTTGTAAGTTAATAATAAATTATCTAAATAGTTTTTAATCAAGTATTTTTTTAATTTTTTTAACAAACTAACAAAATTAATTTAAAAAAATAGATATTATTATTAAAATTTGTTGTATTCTCAAGCTAGCTCAAGTTTACTTATGGTGATTTTTTCTTAGCTGATGGGTTAAGTAGTTCTCAAATAAGTTATATATTTGTACAAATATATATTTTCGTGAAATTTGTTAACACGATGTTATATAAGTTTTTAGATTTTTGAATTCGGGGTCCGAATTCTTTAAGGGGGGGAAGATTGTAATACCTTGGGTAGTCTGAGTTTGTTTGAGTAAGAGATCACGGTACACCGGGGAGATAGGACCACGTGGGCCCCACCTTTCCCCTCTTTTTCCCTTCCTTTTTCTTCTTCCTCCCCCCTCATTCCCGTCACTCTCTCTCTCCCTCTCATTCTCTTCTTCTTCTTCTTCCTCATCCCTTTCTTTCTTCTCTAATCCAAACCCAAACCCCATTAATTATCAAAGATCAAGTTAGCATTGCTCATCTAGTATATTGAGGGTAAGTGTAGAGTATTTCTTTTTCTCCATTGATGTCTATTTTCTCTAATTTTCGGATTTGGGGTTTTAGTGCTCAAGATTGGGATTTTTGATTTTGTTGTGAGATTGAGTTTTGTGATGTGTTCTCTAGGGTCTCAACCAACTAGAGAATCTCCGGGGAACTCATCCTAGCTCCGGGTGGTGTCTTGGAGCTCATTGGAGTAATTTGTGAGTAATGGGTTATTTGTGGTTTATGTATGATTTTGATTGAATCTGTGAATTTCTTGTTATGATAGTTGATAGGGACTGAGATTGGTTGATATATAATTGATATTGCACGTTGGTTGTGTTTAATTTGGATGGGTTGTGGTGAAAATGTGGATTTGGAGTCGCGAAGTTTTCTGCAGAATTTCGTCTCTGACCCAGGCTGTAATCGATTACAGCGATTTGGTAATCGATTACCACGGGTTTGTAATCGATTACAGACAGCTTATTTTTGCAAAAATTTTCTTCAGAACGAAATTTGAAGCTGGTAATCGATTACAGATGTATATAAAACTCCATTTTTAAGACTTTAACTACAAATTCTTATACTTTTAAGTTATGTATTCAAATCCATTCGTTCACCACTACCCCAAACTCGATACTGAAATGTTTTGAAGATGATGATGAATTAATTATGCTGTGATTATGAATGAATGATTATGAATGATATGTGCCACTAACAGCGCTAAATAAGATAAAAATTGGATGAATTAAGAGATGATAATACGACCTGAGGAGGGGCATAGCTCGCGGGGTCGTAAATGGGAAACCTGATGAGGGGCATAGCTCGCGGGGTTTCCCAGTATGGTGTCTGATGAGGGGCATAGCTCGCGGGACATCCATACTAACTATGAACATGAGTCGGGGCTGTGCTCCAGGTGTTCATAGGTTAAAAGCTACCAAGATAAAGAGACTGTATAAGAACGATGAAGTTGACATATATATATATACTTGTTTATGTTGTAACTGCTTTGTACTGTTGTATCCTACATACACTGCTTATAACCTGTTTATTCACTGAGTGTATGACTCACCCATTCATACAATATGTTTTCAGATCAAGGTGCAGATCAAGGGACGAGTTTATCCGTTCCTCCGGGTTCTTAGATTCGGTGAGCCTCATGTGTTAGAGGCATTATGTATTTCATAGCTAGTGTATGCTCCTTATGTTACAGACAGGATTTTCCGTGGACTAGGATAGTGGATGGATGTTGTATAAGTCTATGTAAGACTTACTGTTGTTGTGTTGATGTTGTTAGACTTATTTATGGACATGTAAGACATATATATTTGGATGTAGGGATTGTGTATGATGGTTTATGGATTGAGCTGACTGTTATGACCAGACTATAGGAATGGATCTTATGTATGTGTGTATGTTATTGTAGTTGTGGATATTGCTGTTTAGCTGGATTGTTGTGTGGACTACAGGTTAAGGCTGACATGGGACTCGGTGTCCCATGTGCCGGTCACGATCCGAGTTGGGTCGTGACAATTTTTGTTTAACTGGTTTTTTTAATCTAATTTATTCTTAATTAGAATAGTTAGATCGAATTATTTTTAGACGAGGGGTTAAGCAGTGTTCCAATATGACATATTTTTGTTCCGATAATATATTTGTATAAATCTATATAATATATAAAATATTTTTATAATTTTTCAGAATATTTATCGCAATAAATTAAATATTCTAAATTTGATATATATGTGTGTGTGTAAAAAGATATATTTATATTAAATTTGCTAATATAATGTTATTAGGTTCGTTGGATTATATTTGTGTTAGTTAGTTTTATTAATATTTTTATTTTCTTAATTAGTTTACTTAGATTGAATTATTATTAGATGTTGGTTTAAGCAATGCTCCAATAATAGGATATATATTTGTATAGTTAATGATCTAAATAGTTAGTTGTTAATCAAGTATTTTTTTTTAACAAACTAAAAAAATTAATCTTTTAAAAAAAATTAGATGTTATTACTAAAATTTGTTTTATTCTCAAGCTAGCTCAAGTTTACTTAGGGTGATTTTTTCTTAGATTGTGGGTTAAGTAGTTCTCTAATCGATTATATTTTTTGTGAAATTTAGTAACACGATGTTATATAAGTTGTTAGATTTTTGTTTAATTGTTTTTTATCTAATTTATTCTATATTAGAATAGTTAGATCAAATTATTTTTAGACGAGGGGTTAAGCAGTATTTCAACATGACGTATTTTTATTCCAATAATATATTTGTATAAATCGATATATGTAATATATATAAAACATTTTTATAATTTTTTCAAAATATTTATCACAATATATATATATATATATATGTGTGTGTAAAAAGATATATTTATATTAAATTTGTTCATACAATATTAATATGTTTGTTGGATTGGTGTTAATTAGTTTTATTAATATTTTTGTTTTCTTAATTAATTTACTTAGATTGAATTATTATTAGATTACTTAGATTGAATTATTATTAGATGTTGGTTTAAGCAATGCTCCAATAATAGAATATATATTTATATAGTTAATGCTCTAAATAGTTCTTAATCAAGTACGTTTTTTTTTTTTTTTTTTACAAACTAACAAAATTAATTTTTTTAAAATTTAGATGTTATTACTAAAATTTATTGTATTCTCAAGCTAGCTCAAGTTTACTTAGGATGATTTTTTCTTAGACTGTGGGTTAAGTATATCTCCAATATTTTTGTGAAATTTGTTAACACGATAATATATAAGTTGTTAGATTTTTGTTTAATTAGTTTTTTCTATCTAATTTGTTCTTAATTAGTATAGTTAGATCGAATTATTTTTATACAAGGGGTTAAGCAATATTCCAACATAGCATATATTTGTACAAATAATATATTTGTATAAATCTATATATATATATATATATATATATATAATATTTAAAATGTTTTTATTATCTTTTTAAGTATTTATCACGATAAACTTAACATTTTAATTTTGAGAAAATATAGGGCACCAATATCACACATACGCAATGTAATTGCAACCCTTATTATATCTCTCATGCTAATATATTTCTCATGCTATTAATTTAATTTACTCTCTTATTATTTTTAATGGTGCCACATTCTTTTATTAATTTTATGTATTCCTTTTGTCCAATGCAAGCTCATTGTTCATTGGGTACTCAATTAATTAATTTAATAATAAAATTATCACTACATTTTAATACACTATAATGGCAAATGGTGTTACAATTTTGTCTTTTTTTATTTTTTAAAAAAAATTAAACTTGGAGACTAATTCATAGGTCATTGGTATTTTTAAGGTAGACAATTATATTATACTATATGCTAACCTTTTATATGTATCATATTATTTTCTTTAGATGACTTACAAGGAAAATTCTCTTTCCAACTACCTCATTTGTAAAAAGAAAAAATAAAACACAGGACTCTATAACGGAGTGTTTGGAACACCATAGGAATTCAATTCCCATAGGAATGAGAATTGAATTGAATTCAAGTGTTTGAAACAAAAAAATCATTTAAGTCGAAATGAAATTCAATTCAATTCCATAGTTTTGGTCCAAAAACAAATCTGAGTCATTTCACTCTGATTTCAATTAAATTCTATTGGCAATTCACTTAAAATATGAAATGTCCAAATTATCCTATTCAAATTACTCTATTTAAATTACTCTCTTCAAATTCCAAAGTGCATTAGGACAAATTTGTCCATTAAAAAAATTAATTTATTTTATAAACATTCCAAACATTGGAATTCAATTCAATTCTACAATTTTACTAATGTATTTCAAACACTGAAATTCAATTCAATTTCATCTTATTAAAAGTTTCCAAACACACAGTAAAGAATATATATGTGAGTATATGTCACGACCCAACTCGGATCGTGACCGGCACATGGGACACTGAGTCTCATGTCAGCCTTAACCTGTAATCCACACGACAATCCAGCTAAACAACAACAACCACAACTACAATAACATAAACACATACATAAGATCCATACATATAGTCTGGTCATAACATTCAGCTTAATCCATAAACCATCATACACAATCCCTACATCTAAATATATATGTCATACATGTCCTCATACATATCCATAATAAGCCTAACGACATCAACACAATAACAATAAGTCTTACATAGACTTATACAACGTTCATCCTCTACCATAGTCCAAGGAATCCTGTCTGTAACATAAGGAGCATACACTAGCTATGAAATACATAATGCCTCTAACACATGAGGCTCACCAAACCTAAGAACCCGGAGGAACGGATGAACTCGTCCCTTGATCTGCACCTTGATCTGAAAACATATTGTATGAATGGGTGAGTCATACGCTCAGTGAATAAATAGGTTATAAGCAGTGTATGTTGCATACAACAGTGCAAAGCAGTTACAACATAAACCAATAATAAATATATATCAATTTCATCGTTCTTATACAATCTCTTTATCTTGGTAGCTTTTAACCTATGAACACCTGGAGCACGGCCTCGACTCATGTTCATAGGTAGTTTGGATGTCCCGCGAGCTATGCCCCTCATCAGACACCATATTGGAAACCCCGCAAGCTATGCCCCTCATCATGTTTCTCATTTACGACCCCGCGAGCTATGCCCCTCCTCAGGTCGTTTTACCATCTCTTAATTCATTCAACTTTTATCTTATTTAGCGCTGTTAGTGGCACATCTCATTCATAATCACAGCATAATTAATTCATCATCATCATCACAACATTTCAGTATCGAGTTTGGGGTAGTGGTGAACGAATGGATTTGAATACATAACTTAAAAGTATAAGAATTTGAAGTTAAAGTCTTAAAAATAGAGTTTTTGTACTGATGTAATCGATTACAGGCCTCTGTAATCGATTACCAGCTTCAAATTTCGTTCTGAAGAAAATTTTTGCGAAAATAGGCAGTCTGTAATCGATTACAAACCCGTGGTAATCGATTACAGTAATCGATTACAGAGTCTTGGTAATCGATTACAGTAGTCGATTACCAAATCGCTGTAATCGATTACAGCCTGGGTCAGAGATGATATTCTGCAGAAAACTTCGCGAAAATCATCTCCAAATCCACATTTTCACTACAACCCATCCAAATCAAACACAACCAACATGCAATATCAATCATATATCAACCAATATCAGTCCCTATCAACTATCATAGTAAGAAATTCACAGATTCAATCAAAATCATACATAAACCACAAATAACTCATTACTCACAAATTACTCCAATGAGCTCCAAGACTCCACCCGGAGCTAGGATGAGTTCCCCGGAGCTTCCCTAGTTGGTTGAGACCCTAGAGAACACATCACAAACCTCAATCTCACAACAAAATCAAAAATCCCAAATATAAACCCTAAACCCCCAAAACCGAGATTGGAGAGAAATATACATCAATGGAGCAAAAGAAATACTCTATAATTACCCTCAATATACTAGATGAGCAAAACACACTTCAATCTTTAAGATGGATGAGAGATTGAGAGAGGAGGAAGATGAGAAATGAGGAGAGAAAGAAATGGAGAAGAGAGGGAGAGAGAGTCTGCGTGAGAGAGAAGAGAAAGGAAGAAAGAAGAAAGAAAAAGAAAAAGGAAGGGAAAAGGGAAAGGAAAGGAGGGGTGGGGCCCACCTGGCCTTAACTCCCTGATGTGCACCGTGTTCTCTTACTCAAACTAACTCAGACTACCCAAGGTATTACAATCTTCCCTCCTTAAAGAATTCGGACCCCGAATTCAAACACAGACGGGAAAAAAGATTACCTAAAACATGAAAGAGGTGCAGATACTTGTCCCGCATGGCTTCCTCGGGCTCCCATGTAGCTTCCGGACCTGAGTGGTTCCGCCAAACCACTTTCACTGTAGCAACTTCCTTAGATCGGAGCTTCCTCACCTGACGGTCCACAATCGCCACGGGTTCCTCCTCAAAATCTAAGTTCTCATCCAGAGGCAATACTTGATGCTCAAGCACATGAGAGGGGTCAGATAGGTATTTCCTTAACATGGACACATGAAAGACGGGGTGTATAGCAGATAACTCAGGGGGAAGTGCCAGATGATAGGCCACAGGTCCAATCCGATCCAAGATCTCAAATCCTCATGTTCGCCCTCTCAATCCGCAAGGTCTCATACCAGTGGGCTGCAGTGCCCCGCAGAGTGTAGGTAACAAGGTCTACGGCCCTCACATCATGGCACTGGAGAGCGCGTAGAGCTCTCGTAGCCCTATCAAGAAACTCCTCAGGGTCTTCGTCCATGGAATCTCCAGAAAAGGTTGGCAGATTAAGCCTCAGATACGCCTCTAGCGACACCTCTGTAGGCTCAAAAACTTGCGGTCTTCTTCTTGGCGGCTCATATTCAGGGTTAGGGGGAACTTCTTCTCTTTCCTGATTCTGATTATTCTGATTCTGATTATTCTGATTCGCCATCATCTGCATCAAAGTGTTTAGAGTCTGACGAATATCCCGGATCTCCGCGTCGCGGTCATAATCCGTATTGCCCTCTTGGGGTCCCACATCCTATTGCTCAGGAGGAGGGTCCCTGTTGATACGAGGTCTACCTCGGGTCCTTCTCCTAGGAGGCATTATCAGAACAAGATAGCTACACAAGCAAACAAGCGTTCAGAAGAAAAACAGCAGAAGAGGTGACCCTGAACAATAATAAATCACCACACAGAACATCAAGACAAAACCATAAGACATCTTATAAAAGCTTTCACTAGAGTCACAATCTTGTGAAAATTGGCCGACAACCATTTACACTATTGTCACCCTATTGAAAACAGTTTGCTCCATAAGTTACAAGACTCAACCTAGGCTCTGATACCAACTTTGTCACGACCCAACTCGGATCGTGACTGGCACATGGGACATCGAGTCCCATGTCAGCCTTAACCTGTAATCCACACGACAATCCAGCTAAACAACAACAACCACAACTACAGTAACATACACACATACATAAGATCCATACATATAGTCTGGTCATAACATTCAGCTTAATCCATAAAGCATCATACACAATCCCTACATCTAAATATTGTATGAATTGATGAGTCATACGCTCAGTGAATAAATAGGTTATAAGCAGTGTATGTAGCATACAACAGTGCAAAGCAGTTACAACATAAACCAATAATAAATATATATCAATTTCATCGTTATTATACAATCTCTTTATCTTGGTAGCTTTTAACCTATGAACACCTGGAGCACGGCCCCGACTCATGTTCATAGGTAGTATGGATGTCCCGCGAGCTATGCCCCTCATCAGACACCATACTGGGAAACCCCACGAGCTATGCCCCTCATCAGGTTTCCCATTTACGACCCCGCGAGTTATGCCCCTCCTCAGGTCGTTTTACCATCTCTTAATTCATTCAACTTTTATCTTATTTAGCGCTGTTAGTGGCACATCTCATTCATAATCACTCATTCATAATCACAGCATAATTAATTTATCATCATCATCACAACATTTCAATATCGAGTTTGGGGTAGTGGTGAACGAATGGATTTGAATACATAACTTAAAAGTATAAGAATTTGAAGTTAAAGTCTTAAAAATAGAGTTTTTGTACTGATGTAATCGATTACAGGCCTCTGTAATCGATTACCAGCTTCAAATTTCGTTCTGAAGAAAAATTTTGCGAAAATAGGCAGTCTGTAAACGATTACAAACCCGTGGTAATCGATTACAGTAATCGATTACAGAGTCTTGGTAATCGATTACAGTAGTCGATTACCAAATCGCTGTAATCGATTACAGCCTGGGTCAGAGACGAAATTCTGCAGAAAACTTCGCGAAAATCATCTCCAAATCCACATTTTCACAACAACCCATCCAAATCAAACACAACCAACATGCAATATCAATCATATATCAGCCAATATCAGTCCCTATCAACTATCATAGTAAGAAATTCACAGATTCAATCAAAATCATACATAAACCACAAATAACCCATTACTCACAAATTACTCCAATGAGCTCCAAGACTCCACCCGGAGCTAGGATGAGTTCCCTGGAGCTTCCCTAGTTGGTTGAGACCCTAGAGAACACATCACAAACCTCAATCTCATAACAAAATAAAAAATCCCAAATATAAACCCTAAACCCCCAAAACCGAGATTGGAGAGAAATAGACATCAATGGAGCAAAAGAAATACTCTACACTTACCCTCAATATACTAGATGAGCAAAACACACTTCAATCTTCAAGATGGATGAGAGATTGAGAGAGGAGGAAGATGAGAAATGAGGAAAGAAAGAAATGGAGAAGAGAGGGAGATAGAGTCTGCATGAGAGAGAAGAGAAAGAAAGAAAAGAAGAAAGAAAAAGAGAAAAGGAAGGGAAAAGGGAAAGGAAAGGAGGGGTGGGGCCCACCTGGCCCTAACTCCCTGATGTGCACTGTGTTCTCTTACTCAAACTAACTCAGACTACCCAAGGTATTACAGTATAAAAGATACATAAGTGAGTTAATTATCTTCACATGGTGTAATAATAATAATTCCATCGTTTAGCCAATCTTCAAATGCAAGTTAGTTTATTGGTCAATGGTGATCCCCTAATTTGGTGGTTAATAATTGTCTTAACTACTTACTCCCCACCTAACAAATATCTCCATACAAAATCATAATGAGACTATAAGGCCAAATGATCAAAATTCCTTGACAAATTTCTTTTGAAATTTACCATTTCAAATCAAGAAAGTTGTCAGAATAGAGAAGAAAGGTCGATAATGAAGAGTGAGATAAATTTGATAAATTCATATTACTCTTTTTTATTTGTAAAAACTAATGTTATTTAAACACTAAAAAACAAATGTCCAAATAAAAAGACATGAGAACAATTGTAACCAGTGTTAATAAGAAATTGAGTGCCTAATCAACCTTCTTTTATTTTATTTCTTTTTTTTTTCAATTTACAAACTTAGGAAACTACAAATACTTTGAGGATAGAGTTATTTTAGCTCCAACAATTGATTCTTTTGAATTGGTCAATGACCATATTATTGGTCTTTTATCCGAAAACGAGAAAGAATACTTAAGCTGAGATACAATATGTAGGTCTGATAATGATATTGGGGTTGAACTTGATTGGATCACCTTTAATTTGAGTTTCTAAATAGAGTCAAATGTTCTGGCGTCCCTAATCACTCGATTCGACCTAATGTAGGGCACCTGTCATGTTATTGAGGAATATTGATCAATCAGTTGGGCTATGCAATGGAACTCAATTGATTGTTACTGATCTTGGTATTAATTTGATTGGGTGTCAAATCGTGACTGGAAATAATGTTGGTGAAATTGTGTACATTTCCCGAATGAATTTAATCCTGACTGATCCAGGCATTCCATTCAATTTTCAACGAAGGCAATTTCCATTAATGTTGTATTTTGCAATGACTATCAATAAAAGTCAGGGTCAAACACTTTCCATAGTTTGGTTGTTCCTTCTACATCCGATTTTTTCGCACGGTCAACTTTATGTTGCTTTGTCAAGTGTGAGATCTCAAGAAGGTCTGAAGGTCGTGATATGTGGTTCAGATAGAACCCCATCACGAATCACTAAAAATGTTGTTTATCGTGAAATATTTAACATGTAATAAAAATATATTTTACACATTCATTTCAACTTTTATAATATGACTAATTAACACTTTTATTGTATTCAATAATGTATTGGGTTGTATAAATTAATTAGAATAGTATCTGTTATGCTAGCACATCTTATATTATTTGCTGTGTATTTTGATTTTTACGATTAATTTTTTACTACTTTAAATAAATTAACCTCTAAAAATAACTGTGCAATGCACGAGTACTATACTAGTTGCACACATTTTGACTCTAAGTTAAAAAAAATAATAAGAAAACTATAAAATAATTTAATAGTGCACGAATGATGGAATATATAGAAATAATCATTGATATTCATAAACACAAAACTTTCAATATAAAAACCCAGCAAAACGTCATATTGAAGATAGCAAAAGTTTCAAACACATGTAAACAATATATAGTAAGATAGATTTGGGAAGAGAGAGAAAGCATATTACACATAGATAGTTAACCTTGCAAAAGAAGCAACACTAAAAATAGATTTTTTTATAGAAACAAAAAACAATGTCATCCTTTGATGGATTGAAAAAGACCAAATTAACACCCCATTAAAAAAGTAAAAACCTGCTCCAAGTCTGAAAATGCACAGTGTGCAAAGTAATGTGAGCGGCGCAATAAAAGCAATGACAATTTACATGAAATTTAAATGACATGTCACGTAATTAAAATATTTAATAAAAAATACATTTGAAATATATGCTAATAAAACATGTAAAGTAGTAAAAACGACACGTTCCAGCAAGTATGTAAATTATAACTACATAAAATGTATTTTAACAAATAATACACTGCACAAAAAAAGGGGGGCAATATATTATATCTATAAATATTATAACTGATTAAATGATATAAAGGTGTAAGGAAAAAAAAACATATTTTTTTGTTGAGTAAAATAAAGTATTGTACATTAATACGTGTGTAAAGATGTCACAATGCATCACATTACCTCTTAATGAAGAAATGATTAGAAAACCACCATAGCTTTGTTAGCTTTGTTAGAGTCTGTTAGTTAGTTGAGGAATCTGTTAGTGACAGTTTCTTTCTCTTAGTTTATTCCTGTCATATATATATTCATTATATCATCACCATCTTGTACATGAAATACACATATAAGAAATGAGCAAATCTCACAATGAGAATTTCTCACAGATCAATCTTCTTTCTCGCTTTTCCTTTCTCTATTATGCTCTGTTTCAGTCTTGAAGGAATGAGATTGTCACGATCCAACTCGGATCCGTGACCGGCACATGGGACACCGAGTCTCACGTCAGCCTTAACCTGTTTTCCACACTACAACCATACCAAACAACGATAACCACGACTACTTTAACAACACACATCACATAAAATCCACACATATAATAGGGTTCTCAAAGTATCACCTCTATATTCATATTACATATAATACGGTCATAACATCCTGCTTAACTCAGAAGTCAACATAACCCAACAGAAATTCAACAAGTCTTAATTAGACTACAACTCATACATAACTTAGACAATCCTGTTTATAAACCTATGGAGCATACTACTGAGACAAGGGACAATAACATAGCGCCTCTAAACATTGAGGCTCACCAAAGCTAAGAGCTTGGAGGAACGGAAGTATTCGCCTCCTGATCTGCACCTGAATCTGAAAATGGTTTGTATGAATGAGTGAGTCATACGCTCAGTGAATAATAGATTAAAAACAGTTTACGCAACAACACCATGATCAAATACGCAGACAAGTTAACCCATCACACGATCACCATACAACATATACCGCAATTCGCCCTACTTATTCTTAGTACATGTGTATTTAACGTTAGAGATCCCGGGAGCCCAGCCCCTCCTCAGACTTCATTAAATCTCGACCCCGGGAGCCACACCCCTCCTCTCAGGCCGAATCAACAAATCTTATTCATATTTTAATTATTATCATCTCATAATCACATATCGCATTACTTTCTAATCATCATCATAATGGCATCATAAACATCCAAGTAATATGTTTAGGGTAGCGGTGAACGAATGGATTTGAGTAAATAATTTAAAAACATGAAGATTTTGAGTTAAAGTCTTGAAAATGGAGTTTCAGTGCTGGTGTGTAATCGATTACCAGTGTCAAATTTCGTCCTGGAATAAAATTTTCGCAAAATTTACTAGACTGTAATCGATTACAACCTAGCTGTAATTGATTACAGACTTCAAAAATTCAATGTTTAACGTTTCGAAACATTGTAATCGATTACCAGTTCGTGGTAATCGATTACAACCAGTACCAGAGACGAAATTCTGAAAAATTTTGCGCGAAATTCATCCTCCAATCCACATTTTCACCACAACCCATCCAAATCAAACATAACCAACATACAAAATCAATCATATATCAACCAATCTCAGTCCCTATCAACTATCATAGAAAGAAATTCATAATATCCATCTTGTAAGCTCCAGAACCCTTCTGAGAGAATTAGGCATAATTCTCTTAGAGTTATGAAAGTTTTAATGATAACAAGGTAAGCCATAAGTATAAATATTTTACTTAAGGTTTTGCTAATATGTGCGCTAAGTGTCTCAGAAAGCTTTAAATTATTGCAATACCATGAGCAAAGACCAAGACAAAACATCAAGTAGCCTCAAGATCAATTGATAAAATCATAGCGCCAAAAGATATCAGAAAGGATGTCTCAGAAGCGCAGAAGGTGAAAACATGTTTCTGAGGAAAGAACATTGTCGCCTCAGAAGGGTCTCAGAAGACCTTGCGACTAGTGGCTCTCAGAAGGGTCTTCCCTCAGAAGGTTCGCCTCAGAAGTCCGTACAACTCTCAGATAGTTGGACTCAGAAGCAACCAAGTGTCTGGACTCAAGGGATCGTAAGCAGTCTCAAAAAGCTCGCTACAACTAGCTAAGGAAGTGGGAACACGCGCACTGTGCAGTTCTGAAAAGTTCCTCATTTCGCGCTGACTGTAGCAGGGAGCCGTTCTGAAAAGGACACAGCCACATAAGCAAAGTGAAAGCTTATAATTTCGCGGCTCTTTGATGCCTATATATATGAGTTCAATTCCAGATCAATGTGACGAAACTCTTGCGCTAAAACTCTTGATTAAACGTGCAAAAACTCTGTTGAATTGAAAATCATTTTGCGAAAACTTAGAACTTTCTCAGAAAGACAATTTTTACGAAATTGTTCTTCTAACTTTGCAAAATCTTCTAGTTCTGAATTGGTGTAAATTCTTACATTTGTAAGTTAAATCTAGAAGTCTACTAAGGGTCAAATTAAGTTTGTAACTTAATCTTAGTAGTTGGTTTTCGAAGTAAAAACAACTTTCCGAAAAACGCTAAGTCCTTCGCTGTTTGAAGGCAGTTCAAGTCCTCGAGTGTTTTGAGGCAAAGTTTAAGTCCTTAAGTGTTTAAGGCAAAGAAGTCCTTAAGTGATTAAGGCAAGGAAGTCCTCTAGTGTTGGAGGCAAGGAAGTCCTCTAGTGTTGGAGGCAAGGAAGTCCTCTAGTGTGAGGCAAGGAAATCCACTTCGGGTTATGAAGTGGTGGAAGTCCTTTACGTGGTAAAGGCAGTGTTGTCTGGGAAGGCACTTTAAGAAGAATATCCAAGAACTCTCAACTGAAGGTTGAGGACTGGAGTAGGTTGGTTATAACCGAACCAGTATAAAATTCTTTGTGTTAAGCTTTTCTCCCATACTCTTTACTTGCATAAATCTTTGAGGAAAACTTTGTCACGATTTTAATTAAGAAGTCTCGAGAAAACTTTATTGATTAAAATCAGAAAGCTTTTAAGAAATTCTAACGTAAAGTCATTTTCTTAAAATTGCTCAGAAAGGAACTTTCTCAGAAAGACTAAGTTCTCAGAAACTTAATCTTCTCAGAAAGCAATTTCCGCTGCAAACTCGCAATTCTACCTTTGAGTAAAAACAGCTTTCTAAGTAAAAGCTTTAAGAAGTAATTGTTAAAACTTGCACGATTCAACCCCCCCTTGTCGTGCACACATACACTTTCAATTGGCATCAGAGCTCGGTCCTTAAGGGGTTGAGCACTTCGCAGTGTCAAGGAAAAAGATCCACGAAGGGAAATATGAATTCACCAGCTGCATTCATATCAGATGGGGCTTCAATAAACAGACCTCCGATGTTTCTCAGAGACAGCTTCGACTACTGGCGTGACAGGATGACGCTATTCATCAAGCACACCAGTCTGGACTTATGGGATAGGATCGAGAATGGAGACTATCAGCCTCTGCAAACAATTACAGAGGATGCTGTGGTTGCGACAGACGCTGAGCCAGGAGTGGCACCTCCAGCACTCAGAACCTATACAAGACGAGTCCCTAAGGACGAATGGACTCAAGAGATGAAGGAGAAGATACAACTCAACTTGAAAGCTAAATACATTCTTCTCTGCGCCTTGCCCAAGGTAGAATACGACAAGATTGTGTCGTGTGACACCGCTCAAGAAATTTGGGAGAGATTACACATGCTGCATGAAGGAAATGATGAAGTCAAGGAAACCAAGGTATCAATGCTCGTACATAAGTACGAGTCCTTCTGCATGCAACCTGAGGAAACCATTGACAACATGTCAATAAGGTTTCTCCACATCATAAATCAGCTAAAGGTCTTGGGAAAGACCTACTCCAACGCTGAGATGGTGAGGAAAATTCTCAGAAGCCTCTCTGCCAAGTGGCGCCCAAAGGTGACAGCAATCCAAGAAGCAAAGGATCTAAATCAGCTGGGTTTAGATGTATTGTTTGGCTCACTCAGAACTCACGAGATTGAGCTTGAAGGACTGCTTGGAGGACCATCTTCATCCTCAAGACCTCAGAAAGCTCTGGCTCTGAAAAGTCAGATCAAAAAGACTTCAAAAGCCGTAAAGGCTGAAGAAATATCTGAGTCTGAAGATGATCAAAACTCAGATTCCGATGAAGATGACATCTCTCTTCTAGTAAGGAAAATGAAGAAAGCTTGGAAAAGAAGACCAAGCAAAGACAAAGAGATCACCCCTAGAAAAGGAAAGTCAAAGCCTTCTGATGCCACATGTTTCGGCTGTGGAGAAAAGGGCCACTTCAGAACGGAGTGCCCTCAGAACAGGGGAAAGAAGAAGTTCATTCCCAAGAAGAAGAAGAAGGCAATGGCTGCTACATGGAGTGACTCAGAAGAGGAAGGCTCTGAGTCTGAAAGTGAAGAGGAAGCTAATGTCTGCTTCATGGCCGGTACTGACTATATTCTGGAAACAGAATCTGAGTCAGAAGAGGTACCAAACTCTCCTCCTCTCTCATACTCATACAATGAGATCTCAGAACTCTATGAAGAGCTTCTGAGAGACTCAAACGAATTAGCTAACAATTTCAGCAAACTAAGAAAGTCTTTTAAACACTTAGAAGCAGAAAATGCTAGACTAATTCAAGAAGTAGAGAACCTAAGGCTTGAAAGAAATGATTTTAAAAATAGATATCTTGAAAGTCACAACCTTTATCAAGCTTTAGAAACAATGTCTTCTGTAATTGTTGAAAAAGCCGAACTGGCTTTGATAGAATTACAAAAAACAAATGAGCTTCTCACTTCTGACTTAGTTAAGATGGTCAAGGGTGAAAAAATGATGACACTCTTGCTTGGTGGTCAAAGACCTTACAAGGATAAGAGTGGACTTGGGTATGAAGAAATCTTCAAACCAAATGATATTGATCCATCTCTAACTAAATCACCTCGCACGTGCATCACATGTTTTAAAAGTGGTCATGGTTCTGAAAAATGTCCTATGTTGGAAAAAGGAAAAATCTCTAAGCCTCAAAAGGCTCAAAAGAAAACTCATAAAGCAAAGCCTTCTAAGAAGACTAACCCCTCTTAGCAGGGTAAAACTTCTCAGAAAGCAAGTGCTTCTGAAAAGGGCAAACAAAAGGTTTCTGACTCTCAAAACCATGACCCTTCTAAGAAAAGTAGGCAAAAGTCCAAGAAAGCTAACAAGCAAGGACCCAACAAAGAATGGGTACCTAAATCTGTTAACTTTGTGACTGCAGGTACATCATCAAGCGCTGCTCCACCACCACGATGAGCAGTGGTACCTTGACAGTGGCTGCTCGAGGCACATGACTGGAAGCAAGCACTGGTTCAGAAGTCTCAAGCCCAAGAAAGGCGGAACAGTGCGATTCGGTGATGGCGCTAAGGGAAGAGTCACTGCAATCGGAGATGTTGGTAAGGATTCCTCTCACCAAATCTCAGATGTACTTTTGGTCGATGGCTTAACTCACAATCTATTAAGCATTAGTCAATTTTGTGACAAAGGCTTAAAGGTTGAGTTTTATGCCAAATATTGTCATGTGATTAATCTCACAAATGACAAGATCGTTCTGGAAGGAAAACGTTTTGGTAACATCTATGTTATCCATCTGGATGATCTAAAGGATCAAAACGTGGAGTGCCTTGTCTCTGTCCAAGAAGACAAATGGCTATGGCATAAGAAACTTGGTCATGCCCATATGAGACTTCTTTCTGAACTCTCTCAAAAAGGACTTGTAAAGGGCCTTCCCAGAATTAAGTATCAGAAGGATGCAACCTGCGACTTCTGTGAAAAAGGGAAACAGACCAAAGCTTCCTTTCCCAGTAAAAGTGGTATTTCAACTCAGAAACCACTGGAACTACTCCACATGGATCTCTTTGGACCAACCAGAACGGCTTCCCTTTCTAGAAAACGCTATGGTCTTGTCATAGTGGATGATTACTCCAGATTCACTTGGGTTTTCTTTCTAGCCTCTAAGGAAGAAACTTTTGAGAAGTTCAAAGCATTTGCGAAAAGAGTCTCAACAGAAAAGGATTCGCACATTCATACCATAAGATCAGATCATGGTGGTGAATTTGAGAATCATGCTTTCGAAAAGTTTTGCGAAAATCTGGGCATTGCTCACGAATTCTCATCTCCCAGAACTCCTCAACAAAATGGAGTGGCTGAGAGAAAGAATCGAAGCCTTCAAGAGATGGCAAGAACAATGCTCTTAGAAAGCGGACTTTCAAAAGGTTTCTAGGCTGAAGCAGTTAACACTTCATGCTACAGTCAGAATCGAGTCTTTCTGAGACCAATTCTGAAAAAGACTCCTTACGAGCTATGGAAGAATAAAATACCAAACATTTCTTATTTCCATATATTTGGTTCTTCTTGTTTTATTCTCAACACAAAGGACAAACTCTCTAAGTTTGATCCTAAGTCCGATGATGGATACTTCCTAGGATACTCCTCAGTTTCTAAAGCTTACAGAGTATATAACAAAAGGAGTAAGTGTGTTGAAGAGACAATCCATATTAAGTTCAAAGAACTTTGTAAGGACATGTCTCAGAAAGATGCAGACTTAGAAGATGAGTTTGAGAAACTCAACATCTCTTCTGAGAAAGCCAAAAAGAAAATTCTTATAGATGATGAGACTGACTTCCAACCCATGGAACAACCATCTCTAACTAAAGAAAAATCTAGTAGCATCATCGAAGCTCCAGAACCTAGAGAATCTACTTCTCCAAATGCAATGGAACTTAGATTCTCAGAAGGTCAAGCCTCTGATGACTCAGAAAGAGAACCTTCTGTGTCTCCTTCTCAGAACCCTACTCCTAAAGGGATTAGAGGCTCAAGAGACTTGAAGAACGTCTCTCAGAACGAAGTCTTGGGCAATCCAGAACGTGGCGTAAGAACCAGAAGGAACTATACAAATCTTGCTATGGTTTCTGAGCTTGAACCAGACTCCATAGAAGAGGCGTTAGATGATCCTAACTGGGTAAATGCCATGCAGGATGAACTTGACCAATTCGAGAGAAATCAAGTTTGGAAACTAACTCAGAAACCCAAAGGCAAGAGTGTCATTGGGACTAAATGGGTGTTTCGAAACAAACTTGATGAAAACGGTCAAGTCGTGAGAAAAAAGGCTAGATTGGTTGCACAAGGGTACAACCAACAAGAAGGGATAGACTACGATGAAACCTTCGGTCCAGTCGCCAGATTGGAAGCTATCAGAATGTTGCTAGCTTTTGCTGCACACAAAGGTTTCAAACTCTATCAGATGGACGTTAAGTCTGCCTTCTTGAATGGATATCTTTCTGAGGAAGTTTATGTAAAACAACCTCCTGGTTTTGTGAATGATGCATTCCCGGATCATGTATTTAAGCTTACAAAAGCTCTCTATGGTCTGAAACAAGCTCCAAGAGCTTGGTACGATAGATTGATCTCTTTCCTGCTTAAGAACGGATTCTCAAGAGGGAAAGTAGACACAACTCTCTTTACACTTTCAGAAGACTCTAGCTTCTTGATTGTCCAGATTTATGTTGATGACATAATATTTGGCGCAACCAATGAATGCCTTTGCAAAGAATTCTCCAAGCTTATGCAAGGTGAATTCGAGATGAGCATGATGGGAGAATTAAAATTCTTCCTAGGATTGCAAATCAAGCAAGAGTCAGAAGGGACAATTATTCATCAAGAGAAGTATACCAAAGAACTTCTGAGGAAGTTTCTGATGGATAAGGCCAAACCCATGAGCACTCCCATGCATCCTTCTCAAGTAATTGACTTGGATGAAGATGGTGAGAAAGTCTCAGAAAGCAACTATCGAGGGATGATTGGCTCACTTCTCTACTTAACTGCCTCTAGACCAGATATCCAACTCAGTGTTGGGATCTGTGCTAGATTCCAGTCTAAGCCTAAGCAATCACATTTAACTGCAGTTAAACGAATTTTACGATATTTAAGTGGAACTACTAATCTTGGTCTTTGGTACGAGAAAGGTTGTTCTTCTGACGTTGCAGGATATTGTGATGCTAACTACGCTGGAGATAGGATCGATCGCAATAGCACAAGTGGCTGCTGCTGCTTCTTTGGAAAATGCTTGATCACTTGGTCTTGCAAGAAGCAAAATACGATCGCCCTCTCAACTGCTGAAGCTGAATATGTGTCTGCTGCGAACTGCTGTTCTCAGATGCTATGGATTAAGAATCAGCTACTTGATTATCAATTAAGGTACACCAAAATTCCTATCCTTTGTGATAATACAAGTGCTATCAACTTAGCTAAGAATCCTATTCAGCATTCTCGATCCAAGCACATTGATATAAAACATCATTTTATTCGGGATCATGTGCAAAAAGGCGACATTGAACTCAAATTTGTGAATACTGAGGATCAAATCTCAGATATATTTACAAAGCCTTTACCCGAGGATCGTTTCAATGTTCTGAAAGGACTTCTTAATCTAAGACGTTTCTAAGAACTTTGAAATTAAAAACTCTTTCCTAGAAACCCCCCTTAGTCCTAGTTTAGACTCTGAGACAAACAATAGAACTAAGCTTCTGAGCTAGAAGTAGGAAAGCACAAAAAAACTCTATCTAAGAAAATTTGTTCTCAGAAGACTCATCTCTCAGAAAGGAGATCTTCTGAAACATTTCTCAGAAGGAGTATTTCTCAGAAGGACCACTTCTCTCAGAAAGGTACCTTCCGAGAAACAAGTTACCAACGGTAACTTTTGGATAAGTGTCAGAAACGGCTAGTTACAAGCCAATTCTATAAATACTCATGGCATTGTTCCATTTGAGTACTTTGCGCTTAAAACATACCAAAACTCTGCCAAATCCTCTCCTTGCTTTCCAATCTTCATCTGTTCTCGCTCTCTCTGCTATCTCTACTCTCTTACTCTTCTCAAAACGTAAACCTTTCTTCCAAATGGCCTTCTCTGGAGAGATCAAGGGTTTAATGAGAAACAACCTCAATGAAGTATCCGAAGATATTCTCTACGACAATGAGGAGATGCAATCCCTATTCCACAAGACTTATCTTCCAAGAAATCTTGCTATGGGAAGGGTACTACCTCTCAACGTATACAATCAAGTGGATGAACTTCAACTCACTTTCCTCAAGCAACCTGGATGGCCAGCCATGATGAGCTCCGAGGAAGTGTGCTACCCAAATGTGGTGAGAGCATTCTATTCGCAAATAGAAAGGTTCACCAACAAAGGGGTCAAGAGCACGATTGCTGATCAGCCAATCCGCTTCTCCTCCTCTGACATCAACAAAATTTTCAAGACCTTGAATGGTGGTGCAGTCATCGCCGACGACCCAGAATGGGTCAAGGAGGTTGATGACTCAGAAGAAGAAGTGGTGACACTTCTGACTGGTAGCAACAGTCTACCACTCAAGGGTGTAAAGGTGCCTCATCTTACACAAGAGGCCAGAATCATCTTCTCGGTTATCCAGCATACCCTTCTCCCTCGGATTGGAGACATGGGGAATGTCACCACCATGGACGCATGTCTACTTTACCATCTGCTGAAG
The DNA here is from genome assembly GCA_013621005.1 of Aeschynomene evenia. Taxonomy (NCBI): domain Eukaryota; kingdom Viridiplantae; phylum Streptophyta; class Magnoliopsida; order Fabales; family Fabaceae; genus Aeschynomene; species Aeschynomene evenia. The sequence continues at coordinate 21,760,377 of CM024266.1, forward strand.
AAAGAGAGGATTGATTTTGGAAGGATGGTGCTAAACTACATGATGCACCAAGCACATCCTAAAAGAGCGCTCACAAGTCTACCCTATGGGAGTCTTTTGACCAAGATCTTAAATCACTTCTCTTTCCCCCTTGAAGACTATGAATACGTCTTCAACCACAACAAGTTCACCATGGTCACCTTCAACAACATCAAGAAGAAGAAGGTACCAGAGACGGGGGCACCTAAGAAGAAGGAGGAAGCAAAGCCTTACAAGGGAACTGCTAGCACCAAACAGCCCTCTAAGGCTGAGAAAGGAAAGGAAAAAGTTTCTGACCCCTCAGAAAGGAAGAAGAAGAAGTCAAAGGTGACTCACCCTTCTCCAACAAGGGTGACCAGGAGTATGGCTTCTGAGGAAGCTCAGAAGACTCCTCAGAAAGAACCTGAGGTTGTTGAGGCTGCTGAAGACTCAGAAGAAACAACGTCTGAGCAACCCATGACCAGAAAGAGGAAAACACCTCCAACTCTCCAAGTCCCAGACGTGCCACCAGAAGGGAAAAAGAAACGTGGTCGTTTGGTAAAAGCTTACTCTAAATCTTCTTCTCCTTCAATTCCTGTTTCTGATTCTGTTGCTGGTTTTAAACCCACCAAATTTAAAACTAAACTCCTGCATTCCTTGAATTATCAGGGAAAAACTCACAAAGGAGTGGGGATAAAAACCACTAAGAAACAGAGCCCGCCGAAGCCGACGGGTAAAGAAATTGTAGCAGTTGCTGCTACTGCCGCCACCACCGCTACTGCTACTGCTGCTGCTGTTGAAGAAGAAGCAGAAGCTTCTCATCACTCCTCCCCCTCTGGGAATGTCTCCCCTACCAGAGAAGACATTCAGGGGCATGGAGGAAATGTTGCTGATTCTTCTTCCGAAGAAGAAGATGCGGCAAGCTTTCGCATTGAGCATCGCACTCCAGATGCTGGAAGCTCCAAGAAAGAGCCCCAGAAGAAGCCATCAGAGGTTTCTATGGTGGAACTTTCTGAGGCAACCACAACTGAAGTTGCTACTGTGAATGCTGAGTCATTGGCTCAGACGATGCTTGACGTCCAGAAGGAACTGGATCAACCTTCTGAGACTTCAGAAGCTGCTCAGATGCTACCACAACAACAACTACAGCATGAGGAAGCCTTACTTGAACCAACTTCTGAGGTTGGTCCCCTCTCTTCTGAGATCCCTTCGGAACATGAGGAAACTCATGTCTCAACACATGAAGTAGTGCCAGGGACCACCAGCACTGGGCTCAGCTCAGAGGTGGGCGCTGACGCTACCATGGCTGCCGGAGTTGCAGCAGTTGAGGCATTTGTTGCCCACAGTTCCTTGGAAGGAACTCTATCTGAGAAGGACTCTCACAAGGAACCAGAGGTTCCTCCTCTAGATCTGACAGAAGTTCCTCCTCCATCCTTCAATCAACAGGGTCCTACCTTCTCGATTACGGACTCGATGATTAGTCTTGGCTTCCAGCTGGGAAGAATGGTAGTCACACCACCCTCTGTGCAATTTCGGCCTTTCTTTGGTCGAACTGAGAAGTTGAAGTGCATTGAAGCCATACATAGCCAGATCTCAACTTTCAACCTCTCCGAAGATGCTCAGACTTCTGGTGCTATGGAGCAACCATCAGCTCGGCAACCTTCTAATCTAGACCTTGCTCTAGTTTCTGAGGACACTCAGAGGCAGCCTTCTATTGAACTCGCTGCTATTGAAGGCAAAGCTGTCCAAGAAGAAGAACTTCCTGAATATCAAAAGAGGGATATCATCGATGAAGTCCTTGAGGCTGAAGTTTCTCGTCCTCCTTCATCTCAACCCTCATCTTCTCAACAGCCTTCCACTTCCTCTGAACTACCTCCAGAATGCGCTCAGAATGCGACTCAGAGCGAGATTCTCATGGAGATATGCCAGCTGCTCCGCTACATTGCCAGAAGGCAGTAGCTCTAAGTCAATGATGGCGTTTATGTCTTAGCCACCCATTTTGATATAACAAAGGAGGAGTAGATAAATGATAAAATTTTTGTACATTGGCTATACGTAAACACTAGGCTAGAACTTAGGGGGAGCAACAACTTAGGGGGAGCCAAATATTTTGTATCTCTACAACACCATCAATGAAAAATCATTATTTTGGCATCTCATGTTTTACTTAATTTTATGCTTTTTTATTATTTTGTATCTCTTGATTTACTTAGCCTGGTATTTCTGAAATTCATACATATATTTATCATGAAATACACGCTATGTAATTGATAATCTCAAACAGTGATCATACATTGCATACTTGAACTGTTGATTATCACAGCCTTCTAAGAAAATGACGAAGCCTTCTCTCAGAAAGCTAAGTTAGTTTCTAAGAAAGCAAAAGTGCATTCTGAATAAGTTGTGAACTTACTCAGAAACACTTCTGAACTTAAGCAAAATTATTATCTTAAGACTTAAGTTGTTATCATCAAAAAGGGGGAGATTGTAAGCTCCAGAACCCTTCTGAGAGAATTAGGCATAATTCTCTTAGAGTTATGAAAGTTTTAATGATAACAAGGTAAGCCATAAGTATAAAAATTTTACTTAAGGTTTTGCTAATATGTGCGCTAAGTGTCTCAGAAAGCTTTAAATTATTGCAATACCATGAGCAAAGACAAAGACAAAACATCAAGTAGCCTCGAGATCAATTGATAAAATCATAGCGCCAAAAGATATCAGAAAGGATGTCTCAGAAGCGCAGAAGGTGAAAACATGTTTCTGAGGAAAGAACACTGTCGCCTCAGAAGGGTCTCAGAAGACCTTGCGACTAGTGGCTCTCAGAAGGGTCTTCCCTCAGAAGGTTCGCCTCAGAAGTCCGTACAACTCTCAGATAGTTGGACTCAGAAGCAACCAAGTGTCTGGACTCAAGGGATCGTAAGCAGTCTCAGAAAGCTCGCTACAACTAGCTAAGGAAGTGGGAACACGCGCACTGTGCAGTTCTGAAAAGTTCCTCATTTCGCGCTGACTGTAGCAGGGAGCCGTTCTGAAAAGGACACAGCCACATAAGCAAAGTGAAAGCTTCTAATTTCGCGGCTCTTTGATGCCTATATATATGAGTTCAATTCCAGAGCAATGTGACGAAACTCTTGCGCTAAAACTCTTGATTAAACGTGCAAAAACTCTGTTGAATTGAAAATCATTTTACGAAAACTTAGAACTTTCTTAGAAAGACAATTTTTATGAAATTGTTCTTCTAACTTTGCAAAATCTTCTAGTTCTGAATTGGTGTAAATTCTTACATTTGTAAGTTAAATCTAGAAGTCTACTAAGGGTCAAATTAAGTTTGTAACTTAATCTTAGTAGTTGGTTTTCGAAGTAAAAACAACTTTCCGAAAAACGCTAAGTCCTTCGCTGTTTGAAGGCAGTTCAAGTCCTCGAGTGTTTTGAGGCAAAGTTTAAGTCCTTAAGTGTTTAAGGCAAAGAAGTCCTTAAGTGATTAAGGCAAGGAAGTCCTCTAGTGTTGGAGGCAAGGAAGTCCTCTAGTGTTGGAGGCAAGGAAGTCCTCTAGTGTTGGAGGCAAGGAAGTCCTCTAGTGTGAGGCAAGGAAATCCACTTCGGGTTGTGAAGTGGTGGAAGTCCTTTACGTGGTAAAGGCAGTGTTGTCTGGGAAGGCACTTTAAGAAGAATATCCAAGAACTCTCAACTGAAGGTTGAGGACTGGAGTAGGTTGGTTATAACCGAACCAGTATAAAATTCTTTGTGTTAAGCTTTTCTCCCATACTCTTTACTTGCATAAATCTTTGAGGAAAACTTTGTCAAGATTTTAATTAAGAAGTCTCGAGAAAACTTTATTGATTAAAATCAGAAAGCTTTTAAGAAATTCTAACGTAAAGTCATTTTCTTAAAATTGCTCAGAAAGGAACTTTCTCAGAAAGACTAAGTTCTCAGAAACTTAATCTTCTCAGAAAGCAATTTCCGCTGCAAACTCGCAATTCTACCTTCTGAGTAAATCAGCTTTCTAAGTAAAAGCTTTAAGAAGTAATTGTTAAAACTTGCACGATTCAACCCCCCCTTCTCGTGCACACATACACTTTCACATCTGTGAACACCATATTTTACCCCAATTAAACGCAATCAACAAATAAATAACAAATCAAATAAGAATAAAATCAGTTAAATGCAGTCAAAATTAAACCAGGATCGGGTAATAATAAGATACAAATCAAATTAAAGCAAAATATAATCAAAACATATCAATCAGGATTGCATTGCATTTTAATAAAACCTAATTAGCAAGTATATAATAGTGGTCTAAGAACAGTAAAGGGACACCGTAAAAAAAAAGAGAAAAAAACTACACAGCACGCAAAAAACGAAGGTAATAATTTCTTCTTCTCTGTACATATCATCATCATCATCGCCCTCTTCCCCTGCGACCGCCACCCCCTCCGAACCGCCGCGGGTCGCCGCGTTGCGCCTTTCTCCCCTTTCTCTGGATCCCGTGCGGCCACCACACCACAGCGGCGCCCTTCGTCCTCCCCGCGGTTGCTGCAGGCTCGCATCGCCGCCTCGGGTTCGTCCCGACGCCGCCGCTTTCGCTTCGCAATGGAGGCGGTAGTGAGCAGCTCAACCTCCGACGCCGCTCGCGCCTCCCGTTCCCCCATCGCGGCTCCGAGACCCCCTTCCTCTCGGCCTCATTCTCTCTCTTTCTTTCTCTCTCTCTCCTTCCCTTTCTCCCCTGATTGCGTGTATGTGTGTGTTTGTGTAACAGTGTGTGTTCGTGTGTGCGTTACGCTTCTGTGCGAGTGTGTGTGTGTTTAGTTTCTTTATTTATTATTATTATTATTATTATTATTATTATTATTACTCTTATGATTATTACTCTTATGATTATTCTGAGTGTGTGTTACGTTGTGCGTGTAGGTTAGGTTTATTATTATTATTATTATTATTATTATTATTATTATTATTACTATTATTATTATGATTATTATTACTCAGTCTTTTTTTTAAAAATCAAAACATTCAAAATTTCTTTCTACAATTTATTATTTCGTTGTATGAGATAATCATCCTCGGGATATAAATTGTGGGGTACTTGTGCTCTATCTCTGTTTTTTTTTTCTTTTTAAGCAAAACATTCAAAATTTCTTTCTGCAATTTATTATTTTGTTGTATGAGATAATCATCCTCGGGATATAAATTGTGGGGTACTTGTGCGAGTCACATCACCCTGTGCCCTAAAGGTCCTTTTAAAATAACAATCTATTTCATTTTCAAAAGCAAACTCTATTTCCTTCCCTTTAATCAAAATCAAAACAAAATTCACAAATCCTTTTTACAATTTGTTATTTCGTTGTATGAGATAATCATCCTCGAAATAATAGATTTGTGGGGTGCTTGTGCGACTATAACTCGCCCTGAATCCAACATTTTCAAAAAACATACAACGCACAAATATTTTCTACAAGAACGACGTGGGTTTGAGTTCCTCATTGCACCAGAGGATACGTCGGCGCAGGCTACAACCTGTCAACCCAAAATTAATTTTTAAATCATTTTGTTTCTTTTTTTACATTGCTTTATTTGTGTTTATTTTAATATTTTAAGGGGAAATTAAATATTATTAAATTATAAATATGGGTTTGCATAATTTGCTCTAGGGTAATCGTATTTATACAGATGTATTAGGGGTGCAATGAGATTAAATTCTCACCATTCTCTAATCATAATTCGACTCCCGAACCCTAATCTCTGAAAAGACCAGTTTTCACATAATAAAAGGTTTTCCAATTTTTCCATAATTAAAATTGGTGGCGACTCCATTTTTCTCTATTTTTAGTCACGGCACCCCTCGGGGACGTTGTGACACCATCAAAATCATACATAAACCACAAATAGCCAATTACTCACAAATTACTCCAATGAGCTCCAAGACACCACCCGGAGCTTCCCTAGTTGGTTGAGACCCTAGAGAACACATCACAAACCTCAAACTCATACCAAAATCAAAAACCCCAAATATAAATCCTAAAACCCCAAAACCGAGATTGGAGAGAAATAGACATCAATGGAGAGAAAGAAATACACTACACTTACCCACAATATGCTAGATGAACAATGATAAGTTGATCTTGAACATTAATGGAGTTTGGTGAGGGATTTGAGAGAGGGAGATGAAATGGGAAGAAAATGAAGAAGAGGGAAAGAGAGAAAGAGGGATACGGGAATGAAGGAAAGAAAGGGGGAAAAGGAAAGAAAAGGGGGTGGGGCCCACTTGGCTCTATCTCCCTGGTGCACCGTGATCACTTACTCAAACTAACTCAGACAACCCGAGGTATTACAGAGATTTATCATGGTATCTGTTTGACATCATTTCTCGCTTCCGCCATTCCCGATCCTTCGATCTATGTTCTTGCTATCTTTCCTCTTCTTCACGTCGCATCAATGGCGAATTCTGCTCTAAATCCGTCTAGTCCTTTCTTCATCCATCCAAACGAAAAATCGTGGAATCTCCATCATCTCCTCCATGATAACATGTCATTAAAATTTTCACACATGGGCGCGCGAGGTCACTATGGCTCCGGAACTAAGAAATAAGATCCAGTTCATTGACGGCACCATTGTCAAACTAGATCCAGCTGATCCTCTTTACGATTCTTGGTCCAGGTGTAATACTCTTGTTCTCTCATGGTTGGATCGCTCTCTCAGCAAAGAAATCGCCATGAGCATGCTCTGGCGTAATGTAGCTTTTGATGTATGGAACGCTCTCCGTACACGATATTACCAAGGAGATCATTATAGAATTTCATCTCTCCTTGAGGATTTCTACTCCCTGAAACAAGGTGATCGATCTGTATCTGCTTATTTCTCGAAACTCCAAGGAATTTGGGAAGAATTGGAGTCTTTTCGCCTGATACCTAGTTTTGTTTGCAATGTCTCGTGTTCTTGCTCTCTCATTCCTACAGTTCAAAGATACCACAATAAAGAATTTGTGATCAAGTTCTTGAAAGGTTTGAATGATCAGTTTTCTTCTAGTCACAGCCACAACATGCTCCTCAAACCATTTCCTGATAGTAATCAGGCTCTATCTTTGACTCTGCAACAAGAACGCGAAGTAATCGGAGAACCTCCTCAAAATCTTATAGCTGCCATTGACACTTCTCGCGGTCGTGGCCGAGGTCGTGGACGTGGTCGTCCTTATTGTACTCATTGCAATCGGTGTGGACACACCGTTGATCAGTGCTGGGCCAAACATGGGTACCCTCCTTCAATGCAAACACAGACGCATTCAATTAATGCGATTTCTTCTGAATCTGGAGAAAATCGAGCACAAAACAATCTAAATCCAACCTCGATGGTTAGTCAAGGGAATGCAAAGGAGTTCTTGACTCTGGAGCTGTAATGAAAATTGATAGCCTTCCTTCAGCAGTCAGATATGCAAACTATTGCTCGACCACACATCGCCAATCAAGTTGCAGCTACTCAAAATCAACCCTCAACTTCAGGTAACTCTTGGATTCTTTCTTGTGGTGTACACTTTCCTGGATGGATCCTAGATACGGAAGCCACTGATCATGTTTGTTATTCTTTGAAATTTTTCACCACCTGCAAGAAAGTGAATCCAATAGCCATTAAATTACCTGATGGAACAGAAATTCTAACTGACATTGTGATGGTAAACGTCGCAACTCCCACAAATTTATTATTTTTAAAACCAAGTTCCCCTAATATAGTTTAGTGGAAACCAGGGTCGTCTCTCACAAGGAATGGCTAAGAGAGCAATACTTAAAACCAGTTGTATGAGGGTTGTCACAAATTGGGGGTTTTGAATGCATGAATTTAAAAGTTGATTTAATGGAAATAAAATGCTAAAAACAATGGTTCATGAGGTAGAACATACATTGGGGAGTTTCTCATTAGCTACAAAAGAATGCAGGAGTTGATTAATTACGCCAGAGTTAGATCTAACCATATTGTTGTGATTCTAATGATTGATTGCCTAGAACAAGATTAATTAGTGAGATCTCACCTTTAGTTTCGTTTTCAACAACCTTTTAAGCCAATCACATTAATCTAGTTAAAGAGACTAATCATTCAATTAACTAATCATATGCCAAATCCTAGTATGCCATGCATTAATTGATCAACCAACACATGAACATGCCAAATGCATTAACCCAACTCAATCGAGTAAGCCAAAACATAAGTTAAACACATACAATCTGAGATCTCAAATCATATGTTAGGATTGACAATCAAAACCAATGCAAGATGAAGTGCAAAACCTCAATTTACCCCAATGATGTTCACACCCTCATAAACCACCAAGAGGATTAGTTACTCATGGGAAAGGGCAAAAGCATAATTTAAATTGAAAGACATGAATGGAAGAAAACAATTTGGTTTTGAATTAACAAAGAGAAGAACAATGAAAATAAGAATTAATGGAAAATAGAATGCAATTAAAGAAATTGACGAAGAACGAATAACGTTACTAAATTAATTCTGAAAATAACTTACAACTGAGTCAAATATGAAAAGCTAAGAATGGAAATCCAAAAGACTTGACGAATAATGTTGAAAGTAAACAATGGAAAAAGGAGTGGAGAAAGTTAGAGAGTAAAACTAGGAATAATGCAATCCTAATGAGAGAAAACTCTAACTAAGAATGAAAATAAGAGTCTAGGTCTGGGAGTGTATTTTCTAGATGCATTAGCACTACTTTAAATAGAGGAAACAACTTCAGAACCCTTGCAATTATGCCGCTCACGCAGTTTTGGAGATTGGTCCCTGCTGTCAAAGTTACGCAGGTCCGTGCTAGGGCGCTCATACCGCGCTAGGGCGCATGAGTCTCGCACGCATTGGGAGCTGAGGCTGCTCGAGCGTCGGGGCTCTCCACGGGCGCTGGGGCGCTTGATCCTGGCCTGGAATCCGCTGCTCCGCTTCTTACTCAGTTCCTGATGTCTATTGCTCCAATAATTCCTATGACCTGCACCACAAACATCAAATACCAAAGATCAAGTGCAAAGGTCATCCTTGAATTGCAAAAGCATCATAAAACTTATTCATTTAGCCTTTATTTCCATTATGTTCCAGATAAATCCAAATTGTATTTAACACAATTAAAGGCTAAAAGTAGAGTAAAGAAATGCATACAATTGCTCAAATTATGGGCAAAAAATATTGGCAAAAACAACGTTATCGAATATCCCCACACTTGAACAATTACATGTCCTCATGTAAAAAAAATGACTCCAAACACTTCTAAAAATAAAGCAATGACAATTACATCCCAACACCTATATCCTAAAAAATACAAAATACTATAGATGATGGAAAGTTAATCAAAACAGCACACCTCGGTCAAAATTACGCAAAAACCACAATCATATTACAAGCTGGCATTCAAAAGAAAATCATGAGTTAAGAGAATCAGTTCATGTTATACAGAACTGGTTGATTGGCCCTCACCAGTGTGTTGGTCTCTCAATCACTCAGTGTTTAGGCTAAGCACTCAAATAAGAGAAACACACAAGACTCGTCTTCCATAAACTTGCTATACTTCTAACATTGCAATTCCACAAACATGGTGCATCAAGAGGTCTTTACAGGGTTGTAATGGGACTTGGGACAGGTATGACATATATGGGAAGTGGACTAGTTCCAAGAAACTAAGAATTCATGGTTTGAATGATCCTAGATGATTTCCAGAAATAGAGTGAAAGAGATGAAGAGAGAGAGAGAGAAAGAGAAGGAAAGACCCAAAACCAATAAACCAACGTAATTCCCACAAAATAATTCCCAAGAAATAATTCCCCAAAATCCCAACAACCTTTATTTACAGACAATTACATTGAACATTTTTTTGTTGAATTTTGCTTAATTTTTTATTTTTTTTCATTTTTTTATGGAGTCCTCATTCCAATTCTTTTGAAAACTTGAAATGAGAAAATAGAAGAGAAAATCAAAATTATTGACCACTTATGTACAAAAATATTTCCCTTTACAAGTTATCCCCATTCCAACTTACAATTTAAACTCAATTTCCCCACACTTAAGACTTTGCCCAATGTTCAAACCATGTCCTCCTAGTTTCTCAGAGGGATTTTTCATTGTTTTTCACTTTTGACTTGTAATGAGTTTTGCAAAGAATAAAGGGATAAAAGGCTCAAATTGACTACAAACAATGGGAAATGTGTATCAGGTGGCTAAAAGATATAAAACAAAATTATGACCCAATCACACCCAACATGTATAAAACGCAAAACAAGAATCAAACAAATTCAGGAATAACAAATACAAGTGTGTGTGTGCTCACATGAATAAAGTGATCAATAGATGCATTTAATCACATAAAAGCTCAATTCTCACAGGCAATCCAAACAACCAGTCAGAGATGACAATAACAATTCAAACTCATATGGGTATAATGTGCCAACAATTTCTGATTTAAAATCACAGGATAAAAGCAAATTCAGATCAAAGGGTGCTATAAAGACAACTAGCGAATCATCTAACTAAAACACTTAAAAACACATAAAAATAAAGAAAAACAAAAGAAAGAAAAAGTTAGGCAAGAAAAATATTTACAAAAGCAATTTCTACGCCCTCCCCAAACTTGAATGAGGCACTGTCCCCAGTTTTAGAAGCAAATTAAAATAATAAGATCTGACAATGGCCAAAAGTTTGTTATGGAATCTTTTTATGCCTCCTTAGGTATCACTCATCAAAGATTGTGTGTTGAGACTCCTCAACAAAATGGGGTCATGGAACGAAAACATCAACACCTCTTAACCATTGCTAGATCCTTAATGTTTCATTCCAAAGTCCCTTTAAATTTCTGGAATTTTACAGTGCCACATGCAACTTTTCTTATTAATCGATTACCTTCCAAAATTCTGCATAATAAATCACCCTTTGAGATTCTTTTCAAGAACAACCAGATCTGTCAAACTTAAATTTTTTTTGTTCTTTAGCCTATGCATCAACTATAACAGCTAATTGCCACAAATTTGATCCAAGAGCTAGACAATGTATTTTTCTAGGATTTAAAGCACAAATGAAAGGGTATGTTTTATTTGATCTAAAATCCAGAGAGGTTTTTGTATCTAGACACGTTATTTTCATGAAAATATCTTCCCTTAGCACAATGATTCTGCTATATCTGTTCCTTCCTTTCCCAATGATTTCACCAACACACCTTGCACTCTTGAATTACTTGACATTTCTTCCACTATCTCAGACACACAATCTGTGACAGCTCCACCAACGTCACCTCCATTAATTGAAATAGACAATTCTCATGACCCTGCTGCTGTAGACCTTTTTCATGCAATGGACAATATCTCTTTCTCACTTGATCAAAATTCTAAAAACAACCCACCACCTAACACTCATGCATCTACATCAAATGATTTTAATGAACAAGATCAGCCACACACTGAGTCAAGGATAACTTTTCTCGAACTAAGAAACAACCCTCATATTTGAAAGATTATCATTGCCCTCTAAATTCATCCATTACAGTTCCAACTTCCTCTAAAGTTCAGTATCCTCTTTTACATGTAATATCATATGATAATCTGTCTCCACAATACAAAGCTTGCTATAGCTGCAAATGTTGAACCTACCACATACAAGCATGCTGCCACTATTGACTGCTGGTGTGAGGCTATGAATGATGAGTTGAAGGCTCTAGAGGAGAACAATACTTGGATTCTCACTGATCTACCTCAAAGGAAGAGAGCTATAGGTTGTAAGTGGGTCTACAAAATCAAACACAACCCGAATGGTTCCATAGAAAGGTACAAAGCTAGGTTACTGACAAAAGGTTTCACTCAAACCGAAGGTTTAGATTACATAGAGACATTTAGCCCTGTGGATAAAATGACCATTATTCGTCTCATCCTAGCTTTAGCTGCTGCCAATAATTGGTTGTTAAAGCAGTTAGATGTTAATACGACTTTTCTTCATGGTGATCTATCGGAAGAAGTATAAATGGTACCACCACCGGGTCTCAAGAATGTAAAGAAGGGTCAAGTTTGCAAACTACAAAGGTCTCTATATGGCCTTAAACAGGCCTGCCGACAGTGGAACCAGAAATTGACTCATACCCTTTTGAATTATGGTTATGTTAAGTCCAAGGCTGATTATTCTATGTTCATAAAAAGGTCAAGTACCAAAACCACCATTATTCTTGTGTATGTAGACGATTTACTACTAACTGGAAATGAATCTCCGATGATTGATTCAGTTAAAAAGATTTTGAATGATTTATTCAAAATTAAAGATCTAGGAGACCTGCGATATTTCTTAGGTATGTAGGTTGCTCGCACAAGTAAAAGGATTGCACTGTTCCAAAGGAAGTATGTTGTAGAGTTGATTGAAGATGCTGGTCTCTTAGCTAGCAAGCCTGCCAGCACTCCCTTAGATGCTTGAATCAAACTGCACAAGGAAGGTTCCACTCTGGTTGCTTATATATCGAGTTATAGGAGGTTGATTGGAAGACTAGTTTATTTGACTAACACAAGACCCGGCATTTCATTTGCTGTAAGCCAATAGAGTCAATTGCTTTCCTCACCTATGTTACACCATGAACAAAGTGCCTACCGTGTCCTCAAATATTTGAAAGCCTCTCCTGCCCTTGGTCTCTTCTTCCCAGCACAATCTGATCTCAAGGTCTGCGGATTTAGTGACTCTGGCTGGGGCTCATGTCCAGACACTAGGAGGTCCATATCGGGTTTTTGTTTTTACATTGGTTCAACATTAATTTCCTGGAAATGTTAGAAACAACCCACTGTAGCTAGAAGTTTAGCAGAGGCTGAATATCGAGCCCTTGCCATGGCCAGCTGTGAGCTTCAATGGCTCAAACATCTCCTAGATGATTTAAATTTCTCCCCTTCTGATCTGATTCCTCATTATTGCGACAACAAGTCTGCTGTCCACATCGCCACAAACCCTATATTTCACGAGAGAACTAAACATATTGAAATGGATTGTCACACTGTCAGAGAGAAGATTTTGAATGGCCTCATCCGTTTATTGCCTGTCCACACAAAAGAATAAGTTGCCGATGTGTTCACCAAGAGTCTTCATGCTGGTCCTTTTCTCTATCTCGTCTCCAAGCTCGGCCTCATAGATTTATATCGTCCGGCTTGGGGGGGATGTCATATTGTATCACATTACCTCTTAATGAAGAAATGATTAGAAAATCACCATAACTTTGTTAGAGTCTGTTAGTTAGTTGAGGAATCTGTTAGTGACTGTTTCTTTCTCTTAGTTTATTCCCTGTCATATATATATATTCATTGTATCATCACCATCTTGTACATGAAATACACATATCAGAAATGAGCAAAACTCACAATGAGAATTTCTCACAAATGGATCTTCTCTCTCGCTTCTCCTTCCTCTGTTATGCTCTGTTTCAATCTTGAAGGAATGAGATTTATCAAAAGACTACATTAATACGTAACAAAAATATATCAAGAGAGTATATTTATAAAAATAGAACTTTTAATTTTACATTCACATTTTTAAAAATAATCACATTTAAGTAAATATTCTAATAAAAAATAAACATTGTATCATAAAGGATATATATTTTTTTCGATGATGGTTAAGATTGAGGGGGCGTTTGGTTGGGGTTAATCTTCAAGGATTCCTGGGAATGTTTCATGGGAAAATATGTTTCCCACGTTTGGTTCGCAATTTGGACAAATATTCCTGGGAATGTTGCACCCGGGAATCAAACATTTCCACATTTTCATTCCCACCTCCCCCATGGGTTTCTAAGATTCCCATCCCATGGGAATGTTTAGGGGATGTTAAATGACATCAATGCCCCCATTATAATTTTAATATTACAAAATAACTAACCATTACCATATTCATCCTCAAGCCTTTTAATTCATTTTTTTAATTATTATTTTTTATATGTGTTTATTTGTTATTATTAATTTTTTATATGCGTTTATTTGTTAATTATTAGTTTTTTTATTTTAAATAACTAGGGGTATATTTGGAAAAATACGTAATATTCCTAGGAATGTTAGTGTGAACCAAACATAGGAATAATTCATTCATGGGAAAGTTTTGTAAGATTCCCGGAAATTCAAGGTACAAACCAAACTCAGAAATATTTCATTCCCGGGAGAGTGATTCACGGGGAAGTGATTCCCAGAAATGTGTATATTCCCGGGGAAAAATCAATCCGCAAACCAAACAACCCCGAAGTAAAATGAAACAGGATTACTCATTCCGGCTCTGTGCAGTTACATCATCGATAAATGGACCTAAAAAATAGTGAATAATTATTATTAATAAAATATAAATTAATTTAAAGTATGATAGAGATAAGCTTTTTCATTGATCTACTAATCTACCTAGGGAAACGTAAATAAAAGCACAAATAATTTGATAAAAAAATAAATATTATTTGTGCATGCGGGTTTGAAGAAAATCATATAAACTTTAAAAAACATAATTGGTGTTGTCGCTAAAAATAGTTTCAGCTAAAGAACAGCCGAACACAATAACGTAATGATCCCTTCGACTAAAGGCGATTACGTTGAGGACGGGAATCTTGCCCTCAACTGTAAGTTCCCTAAACGTCTTAGGAAAAGAAACAAGACTTTAGGTAGGAGTAAAATGATTAAAGAGAAAGATGGGCGAAATTATAATGAATTTGAATTGAATTGAATTTAACTCTCAACAAACTTGCAAAATACACCAATGAAAAGTGATGAATTCTACCTACATCTACTCCTAGAAATGAAAACGGTAAGATAAAGACTGAAATTGAATAAAAAGCTTGTTCTTAGCAATATTCGGGTGCCTTATTCCTAGCTAACCGCTCCTTTATATAGTCCCTATCCTTCGACCTCTACTTGCATCTTTTTCGGCTTCATAACTCGCCACTCAGCTTCGTGCCACTTTGCTCCTCCTTTTTCGCCTTCTTCTGCTCACTCGAATGCTCAATCCCATCTTTTTAGCCACTTCCCACAATTTTCGCAACTGCCGTTCAACATGCCCCTCAGCCGTATCTTCCACTAGCCGCAACCGTAATTACTCAGCTATTGTTATCCGTTTCATTCGGCTAACCAACGCTTCGACTATCCTAACTCGGCGACTTCCTTTCCGACTAACGTCTTTCGCCTATTAGCCATTTTCTTGGGGTAACATAATGCCCCCTTTATATTAATCAGCCGTGTCTATTCGGCTAGGTTAATATAACCGCCATATTGCTTTTGCCGTTTCGTTTCTGCTTGCGAAAAATGACCGTTAGTCACATCACCCATCTCTTCTCATAAATGGCATGTCAGCCCTGTCACATCATCTCACTTTACCAATTCTCTTCATCGTCTTTTCCATTCTTGGTTTTCTTTCTTCCCGCCATTCTCTGCTCTCAACTCTTTCTTGCTCTTGTCTTCTCCGACCAATCTTACGCTCCCAGCCATGGCCATTTTCTATTCCGTCGATCTCGAACAGAAAATCTTCACCTTAGGACCCTGTTCCGATGAGTCTCCCCATAACTCAGAGGATATTTTTACCTTTCTTTTCCCCCATCACATTGACCTCCCCATTCATTCAACATCATCCACCATCACCCTCTGTCCGGCCACCCTACGCTCCTGGCCGCGATACGCGAACGATTATCACGAATGGTTCAATCGTCACCAGTTTCACTACGGTGACCAGTGGTCCACATGGAAAATCCACGACATGCTTAAACTCAGCCTTGTCAACAATCCCTGTTCTCCATCCCTCATTTATGCTCTTGCCCAATTCTGGAACCCCAGATTAAATGGGTTTATCTTCCCTTTCGGCATGCTAACCCCTACCATCATGGATGTTGCTGCCATTCTAGGATTACCTTGCCATGGTACTGAAATCCCACCAATTTACAGCTCATCGGCTGTCTCTCTGGGAATCATTTTCCAGAAGGCTCAAGCTTCTTACTCCTCATTCATCACAACTAATATCCAACCTCAACACCGCCAGCCTCGACTGACTGAACACAAGGCTTTCTTGCTGTATTGGGTTTGTAAGTATTTTATCTGTACCAATTCCTCAGTTGTAGTTTTAGATTACTCTTTTCTTGTTGATGCCATCATGTCGGACCAATGCGTAGATTTAGCTTCTTACTTTCTTTCTTGCTTGTATAAATCCCTAAATGACATTATTGACTGCCTGAACTCAAACACCTCTTTCAATAACGTACAAGGTCCCTTATGGTTCTTGAATCTTTGGACCTCTTTGTACCTCCCAGAACTCCTGCCACCCAATCTCACTGAACATCCTTCTTTCTCAATTTATGGCCGAAAATTCCAGGTTTTACCCAATTTCTCCTCTCCCTCATTCGATTATGTCAATGCTATTTTTAACATCAGCCGTTCAGACCCTTTCTCCTTCTTCCCTTATCATCGCCGTGAAAGCGGCCCCGATTGGGTGAGGATTGATCCATCTTCGGCTGACGCCTCTCAGATTGCCCTCCTTGAATCTTTTCTTCCATCAGTCTTAGTTGCTAGGGATCTCCCTTCTGGGATCAGACCCACTTCCAGGAACAACAAATCATCTGTCGAACCCTATCATCCCCATTGGTTCTCCAAACAGTTCGGCCTCCTCCAAAGCACCCCCATTTTGATAGAATCTTTAGTGATTCTTGGGAAGAGGCCGGTGCTGTCGGCAGATGATTTGAACCAGCTCGCTGCTTCTTTTGAAGACATTCGTTCTTCATTTTTTGCTGTCCCTGTTCTCCCCATCACCCTCTACGGATGCTGACTATGACAGCTGGTGGTCCAACCTTCAACATATAGTCTTTTCTTCAGAACTGGACTTTTATATGTCCAAATTCTTGGTAGAAGATGACCCACCAGCCACCAAACGGAAAGCTGCCGATCAAGGCCAGCCGAAAAAGAAGAAAGCCAAGGGTATAATTATTTCTTGTGCTCTCTTATTTCTTCCCTTTTTGTTATTGCTGCACTTTAATTCTACTTCATTTTCTAACAGGTCCAGCTAAAACTACTGACCAAGCACCTAGCCGTTTTGCGGCCAAACAAGTGCAAGTGAAAGCTGACCCAATTCAAGAAGAAGAAGAGGAAGACAATGAAGAAACCGCCAATCCAGTACCTGCCTTGCAACTTCGCCGTCGTTCCAGTCAAAGAATCCGGTCCTTAGTGAAGGTAACTCCCCTTTTCTTTACTTTTACCACAACACCCATTTTTTGTCGTGCTGAATTATTTTCCTTGGCAGCCTTCTCAAACACAGCCTGGCCCTTCCAGCACAGTCATACTCGATGAAGAAGTCACACCCTCACTTTCTCCAGAACCATACCCTGTTAAGACAAAATCAATGGTTTCCACGGCCACCACTAGTCCAGAACCCTCTCAGACAGAAGCTTTGGATGTATCCCCACTCGGAATGGTAGCCGTCGAGGACGAGAAGATGGACGAGTATTTCTCAGCCCCTTCCACACGGCTAATGACAAGAGTGGATGCTATCTTGGCAGCTGTTGACCTTCCAGACCTCTCGGCTCTTGATGAGCTTCAAAATAGCTTGGATGCTCTGGCCATCTCTGAAGAAATTACGGCTGAATATAAAGAATGTGTAAGCTCCAGCACCCTTCCAAGAAATGTTAATGATTGGAAATTATTGAGAACTTGGTTTTGAGTGATAACAAATCAATACAAAGAAACTATTTTGTTAGAATAGTTTAATGGGTGTTGATATGTGCAGTGAGAAAGCTATTTGAGATAGCTAAAATACACAAGAAAGTTGGAACTATAAGCACTCAAAGCACATGGTTATGGAAGTGTAAAAATAAAGAAAAACAAAGCCCTCAGAAGGAAATCAAGGCATGAGAAAGCTCTTGAGCAACCAGCGAAGAAGATATAAGAAAGCGTTCTGAGAATTGCACTCAGAAACTTCTCAGAAGGCTGCACAAAGTTTTCCTCATAAAGACTACCTCTCAGAAGGACCTTCTCTAAGAATCGCACCTTCACTCAGAAGACATGAGAATCTTCTGAAGAGAGCACTTCCAGAAAACAGAAAGAAAGCAGAAATAATGCATTCGGAAAGCACTCAAGAAGATCAGGTTTCTCATGAGAAAGCTGTCCAGAAACTGAGAAGATGTCAAGACCTTGAAGACTTCTCAAGTACACTCTCTAAGAAGCTGAGAAAGTCTTCTAAGAAGAGTTGGAACTCTCTAAGAAAGCCCAGTTCCAGAAAGCATTCCCAGAAGACAAAGTGGAAGCATAAGATTCGAATAAGAATCTTCAGAAAGCAATTAAGAAAATCAAGGAATACATGTAAGTACTTTCTGAGGCAGCATAAGAGACTTTCTGAGTAAGTATCAGAAGATACACCTTCTGGAGAAGGTTCAAAAAGCCAGCATCTGAGAAGCTCTCAGAAGCTGTGAGCTTATGAGAAAGCTGTCCAAGAAGGTTTCTCAAGAATTTGAGAGAAATCTTCATCTGAGAAGCCACTCTCTAAATCTAATCAAGGCATCTTGAATGAGAAGATACATCATTAAGGAAGGAAGGAATTCTTTCAGAAACTTCTCATTGGGTTAGTCAAGACACATCAAGAAGATGCATCAGCCTTCTCATGAAGTGCTGACTTGGTTATGAGAAAGCAGTTTTCTCAGAAGGCTGAATAGAATTTGTGAGAAGCACAAATTCTCAAAAAGCAGTCCTCTCAGAAAGCTCTCAGAAGGCAGTACTCTCAGAAAGCTCTCAGAAAGCAGTCCTCTCAGAAAGCTCTCAGAAGGCAGTACTCTCGGAAAGCTCTCAGAAGACAGTCCTCTCAGAAGACTCTCAGAAGGTAGTCTCTCAGAACGACATATCAGAAAGTCTTGGGAACTGTGCACAAC
This sequence comes from Aeschynomene evenia, assembly GCA_013621005.1. Classification (NCBI taxonomy): domain Eukaryota; kingdom Viridiplantae; phylum Streptophyta; class Magnoliopsida; order Fabales; family Fabaceae; genus Aeschynomene; species Aeschynomene evenia. The sequence goes on from CM024266.1 coordinate 21,779,230, forward strand.
GGCTATAATCTGGAAAAGGCTATAAATAAGCTCCCAACAAGACACAAAGTGAGCTTGCACGTTGCTGCAATGCTGCCAAATTTCCTAGTGATGTTAGAACATTAATTCAACTTTATAAAACATCACTAACAGCATCTAGGGTCACTCTAAGGAATCAAATCAAATCTTTTCTACTCATATTCCTTGAGAAACCCGAGATTCTGTAGAAGAGAAATTTTCTCTCAAAAGAAAATTTCTAGAAATCTTCTATTCTTATTCTTTCATTAGATAACATCCTTGCTGTTGCAAGCTTTGAATAGGAGTTGTTTAAGGATATCCTTTGTTCATTCAAAGTCCTTAAGCATTTGTTTGTAAGTGCTTTACGCACACACTTTTCAAACACAAATCTGTATTTATTTGTAAAAGTCTCACTCATGTGGAGTTGAGCAATTAGAGCCTGAAGAGGCTAGGAAAAGAATACTTGTAAAAGTCTCATGGTGAATGAGCAAGTAGCCTGAAGAGGCCAATCAAAGAATACTAGTCTTGCTCATGGTGTTGAGTTAAGCAAGAGAAGCCAGAAGTGGCTTGATGAAAGAATACTAATCTCTTACTTATAAGAGTGGAGTAAAAAGTCCTTAATTGTTTAAGGCAAGGAAATCCTCGTAATGAGGCAAGGAAATCCACTTTGGGTTGTGAAGTGGTGGAAGTCCTTTACGTGTTAAAGGCAAGGTTTCCTGGGAAGGCACAATAAGAAGAATATCCTGAGGGAGCCTGGGAAGGCTTCGATAGGAAAGAATATCCATGCTTAGCCTGGAAAGGCTTGTGGAAAGAATATTCACTACAAAGCCTGAAGAGGCTATAAGAAAGAATACTTGAGAGAGCCTGAGAAGGCTTGATAATATCTGTAACTTTGAAGAAAGTTAGTGGAACTCAAACAATTGTTTGAGAACTGGATGTAGGCAATGTTTTGGCCGAACCAATATAAAAATACTGTGTGATTTCCATCTTCTTATCCTTCATCTTCCTATTATGCTCTTTATGTTTCTAATCAGCTTTCTCATGCTTTAAACTAAAGCTCTATACTCCGCATTTTTATTGAGAAAGCTGCATTTAATAAAGCATTAAATAAAACTGAATTAGAAGCAAATTCTGGACTTGATTCTATGAGTATTACTCATCAGAATTATAAGCAAAGAATCTGATTCTAAGTTTGCAGTTTTATATCAGAATGCTAGGTTTCTCATCAGGTTTCTCATCAGCATTCTGATATCTTCTAAATCAGATTCTCTTGGTTTAATTCATTTAAAGCTTCACATTATTCTAACTTGTTTCTGATTATAAGTTTCTAAATAATCATAATCAGAAAGAGTTTAGAACATTTCTAAATGAATTTATCAAAATCATAAGTGTTGAGAAAGCTGTTCAAAAAGCTATTGAGAAAGCTGTTCAGAAAGCTGTTGAGAAAGATGTTGAGAAAGCTGCATCCTCAATCAGGTTTCTGAACCAGTGATTTTCTAAGTTTCACATATATATGATGCGCTTCATTCATCCTTCATTAAGGGATTATCTTTATGATCTTTCTTATTGAAAGATAAACCACTTGGATAACTACTGATTGCTTATTGATTGAATATCTTAGGTTGATCAATTCTTGTTGAGAAACCCGAATCAGAAAGCTGACCAAGTGTGTTATACTTTGTGAGAAAGAATTACTTTCTGAATAAGAAAGTAAACAAAATTAAAAATGGGTAAAGCACGATTCAAACCCCCCTTCTCGTGCTATCCAACACCTTCAATTGGTATTAGAGCCAGGCCTCTGGGGTTGAGCAATCTCACGATTGCAGAGGTTAAAAGGTCCAATGAAGGTTTGAGAAAGCTACTTCATCATATGTGTGAGAATACTTTTCAAAATAAACTCTTTCTTATTCTAGTTTCTGAGAATTGTCCTTATGACTTAAAATTCTCTTCTCAAAAGATATATCAAGTCGACTTCGACTATACTTTGCTCTCTTGCATTTTTATATCTCTTGAGAAAGAAGAATTGCATCTCCTGCATATCTTACTCTCTTGACCAATCCAGATTTGTAAATTATTTATTTTGAATCTGATTTCAAATCATTCTTTTACAAATACACTTACTGATGACTATCTTGAAAATGCCTTCTTGCTCACATGAGCTTTATGATAAGTGTAAGTAAGAGCTCTCATCAGGCTAATTCAAAAACTGAGAACACTTTACTTCTCACCTGTTCTAAAGCGGTGTATCCTTTCAAGAAGGTGATAAACATGCATGAGAAGATCAATTCGAAAGTAAACAAATTCAACTTATTGAATGTTCTAATTCATAATTGAATATCTAACGCACCACAGAATCTATTAGGTTTCTGATGTGCAATTTGCTCCATCTTCTCTACACCATTTTCCTGAAGTAAAGTGAGTGTTCGCAAGAGTTCAGATGAGTTAGGTTTCTTAACCTTAAATCTGACTTTCTTGAGAAAGCCAGCTAAGAAATCTTACTCTCACTCATTCTAAGAGTTCATTGAGTGTATTTTCATGAAAACACTGTAAGCTCCAGAATCCTTCTGAGAGAATTAGGCATAATTCTCTTAGAGTTATGAAAGTTTTAATGATAACAAGGTAAGCCATAAGTAAAAAAATTTTACTTAAGGTTTTGCTAATATGTGCGCTAAGTGTCTCAGAAAGCTTTAAATTATTGCAATACCATGAGCAAAGACCAAGACAAAACATCAAGTAGCCTCGAGATCAATTGATAAAATCATAGCGCCAAAAGATATCAGAAAGGATGTCTCAGAAGCGCAGAAGGTGAAAACATGTTTCTGAGGAAAGAACACTGTCGCCTCAGAAGGGTCTCAGAAGACCTTGCGACTAGTGGCTCTCAGAAGGGTCTTCCCTCAGAAGGTTCGCCTCAGAAGTCCGTACAACTCTCAGATAGTTGGACTCAGAAGCAACCAAGTGTCTGGACTCAAGGGATCGTAAGCAGTCTCAGAAAGCTCGCTACAACTAGCTAAGGAAGTGGGAACACGCGCACTGTGCAGTTCTGAAAAGTTCCTCATTTCGCGCTGACTGTAGCAGGGAGCCGTTCTGAAAAGGACACAGCCACATAAGCAAAGTAAAAGCTTCTAATTTCGCGGCTCTTTGATGCCTATATATATGAGTTCAATTCCAGAGCAATGTGACGAAACTCTTGCGCTAAAAACTCTTGATTAAACGTGCAAAAACTCTGTTGAATTGAAAATCATTTTGCGAAAACTTAGAACTTTCTCAGAAAGACAATTTTTACGAAATTGTTCTTCTAACTTTGCAAAATCTTCTAGTTCTGAATTGGTGTAAATTCTTACATTTGTAAGTTAAATCTAGAAGTCTACTAAGGGTCAAATTAAGTTTGTAACTTAATCTTAGTAGTTGGTTTTCGAAGTAAAAACAACTTTCCGAAAAACGTTAAGTCCTTCGCTGTTTGAAGGCAGTTTAAGTCCTCGAGTGTTTTGAGGCAAAGTTTAAGTCCTTAAGTGTTTAAGGCAAAGAAGTCCTTAAGTGATTAAGGCAAGGAAGTCCTCTAGTGTTGGAGGCAAGGAAGTCCTCTAGTGTTGGAGGCAAGGAAGTCCTCTAGTGTGAGGCAAGGAAATCCACTTCGGGTTGTGAAGTGGTGGAAGTCCTTTACTTGGTAAAGGCAGTGTTGTCTGGGAAGGCACTTTAAGAAGAATATCCAAGAACTCTCAACTGAAGGTTGAGGACTGGAGTAGGTTGGTTATAACCGAACCAGTATAAAATTCTTTGTGTTAAGCTTTTCTCCCATACTCTTTACTTGCATAAATCCTTGAGGAAAACTTTGCCACGATTTTAATTAAGAAGTCTCGTGAAAACTTTATTGATTAGAATCAGAAAGCTTTTAAGAAATTCTAACGTAAAGTCATTTTCTTAAAATTGCTCAGGAAGGAACTTTCTCAGAAAGACTAAGTTCTCAGAAACTTAATCTTCTTAGAAAGCAATTTCCGCTGCAAACTCGCAATTCTACCTTCTGAGTAAAAACAACTTTCTAAGTAAAAGTTTTAAGAAGTAATTTTTAAAGCTTGCACGATTCAACCCCCCCTTCTCGTGCACACATACACTTTCAATTGGCATCAGAGCTCGGTCCTTAAGGGGTTGAGCACTTCACAGTGTCAAGGAAAAAGATCCACGAAGGGAAATATGAATTCACCAGCTGCATTCATATCAGATGGGGCTTCAATAAACAGACCTCCGATGTTTCTCGGAGACAGCTTCGACTACTGGCGTGACAGGATGACGCTATTCATCAAGAACACCAGTCTGGACTTATGGGATAGGATCGAGAATGGAGACTATCAGCCTCTGCAGACAATTACAGAGGATGCTGTGGTTGCGACAGACGCTGAGCCAGGTGTGGCACCTCCAGCACTCAGAACCTATACAAGACGAGTCCCTAAGGACGAATGGACTCAAGAGATGAAGGAGAAGATACAACTCAACTTCAAAGCTAAATACATTCTTCTCTGCGCCTTGCCCAAGGTAGAATACGACAAGATTGTGTCGTGTGACACCGCTCAAGAAATTTGGGAGAGATTACACATGTTGCATGAAGGAAATGATGAAGTCAAGGAAACCAAGGTATCAATGCTCGTACATAAGTACGAGTCCTTCTGCATGCAACCTGAGGAAACCATTGACAACATGTCAATAAGGTTTCTCCACATCATAAATCAGCTAAAGGTCTTGGGAAAGACCTACTCCAACGCTGAGATGGTGAGGAAAATTCTCAGAAGCCTCTCTGCCAAGTGGCGCCCAAAGGTGACAGCAATCCAAGAAGCAAAGGATCTAAATCAGCTGGGTTTAGATGTATTGTTTGGCTCACTCAGAACTCACGAGATTGAGCTTGAAGGACTGCTTGGAGGACCATCTTCATCCTCAAGACCTCAGAAAGCTCTGGCTCTGGAAAGTCAGATCAAAAAGACTTCAAAAGCCCTAACGGCTGAAGAAATATCTGAGTCTGAAAATGATCAAAACTCAGATTCCGATGAAGATGACATCTCTCTTCTAGTAAGGAAAATGAAGAAAGCTTGGAAAAGAAGACCAAGCAAAGACAAAGAGATCACCCCTAGAAAAGGAAAGTCAAAGCCTTCTGATACCACATGTTTCGGCTGTGGAGAAAAGGGCCACTTCAGAACGGAGTGCCCTCAGAACAAGGGAAAGAAGAAGTTCATTCCCAAGAAGAAGAAGAAGGCAATGGCTGCTACATGGAGTGACTCAGAAGAGGAAGGCTCTGAGTCAGAAAGTGAAGAGGAAGCTAATGTCTGCTTCATGGCCGGTACTGACTATATTCTGGAAACAGAATCTGAGTCAGAAGAGGTACCAAACTCTCCTCCTCTCTCATACTCATACAATGAGATCTCAGAACTCTATGAAGAGCTTCTGAGAGACTCAAACGAATTAGCTAACAATTTCAGCAAACTAAGAAAATCTTTTAAACACTTAGAAGCTGAAAATGCTAGACTAATTCAAGAAGTAGAGAACCTAAGGCTTGAAAGAAATGATTTTAAAAATAGATATCTTGAAAGTCACAACCTCTATCAAGCTTTAGAAACAATGTCTTCTGTAACTGTTGAAAAAGCCGAACTGGCTTTGATAGAATTACAAAAAACAAATGAGCTTCTCACTTCTGACTTAGTTAAGATGGTCAAGGGTGAAAAAATGATGACACTCTTGCTTGGTGGTCAAAGACCTTACAAGGATAAGAGTGGACTTGGGTATGAAGAAATCTTCGAACCAAATGATATTGATTCATCTCTAACTAAATCACCTCGCACGTGCATCACATGTTTTAAAAGTGGTCATGGTTCTGAAAAATGTCCTATGTTGGAAAAAGGAAAAATCTCTAAGCCTCAAAAGGCTCAAAAGAAAACTCAGAAAGCAAAGCCTTCTAAGAAGACTAACCCCTCTCAGAAGGGTTAAACTTCTCAGAAAGCAAGTGCTTCTGAAAAGGGCAAAGAAAAGGTTTCTGACTCTCAAAACCATGACCCTTCTAAGAAAAGAAGGCAAAAGTCCAAGAAAGCTAACAAGCAAGGACCCAACAAAGAATGGGTACCTAAATCTTTGAATTTTGTGACTGCAGGTACATCATCAAGCGCTGCTCCACCACCACGATGAGCAGTGGTACCTTGACAGTGGCTGCTCAAGGCACATGACTGGAAGCAAGCACTGGTTCAGTAGTCTCAAGCCCAAGAAAGGCGGAACAGTGCGATTCGGTGATGGCGCTAAGGGAAGAGTCATTGCAATCGGAGATGTTGGTAAGGATTCCTCTCACCAAATCTCAGATGTACTTTTGGTCGATGGCCTAACTCACAATCTATTAAGCATTAGTCAATTTTGTGACAAAGGCTTAAAGGTTGAGTTTTATGCCAAGTATTGTCATGTGATTAATCTCACAAATGACAAGATCGTTCTGGAAGGAAAACGTGTTGGTAACATCTATGTTATCCATCTGGATGATCTAAAGGATTAAAACGTGGAGTGCCTTGTCTCTGTTCAAGAAGACAAATGGCTATGGCATAAGAAACTTGGTCATGCCCATATGAGACTTCTTTCTGAACTCTCTCAGAAAGGACTTGTAAAGGGCCTTCCCAGAATTAAGTATCAGAAGGATGCAACCTGCGACTTCTGTGAAAAAGGGAAACAGACCAAAGCTTCCTTTCCCAGTAAAAGTGGTATTTCAACTCAGAAACCACTGGAACTAATCCACATGGATCTCTTTGGACCAACCAGAACGGCTTCTCTTTCTGGAAAACGCTATGGTCTTGTCATAGTGGATGATTACTCAAGATTCACTTGGGTTTTCTTTCTAGCCTCTAAGGAAGAAACTTTTGAGAAGTTCAAAGCATTTGCGAAAAGAGTCTCAACAGAAAAGGATTCGCACATTCATACCATAAGATCAGATCATGGTGGTGAATTTGAGAATCATGCTTTCGAAAAGTTTTGCGAAAATCTGGGCATTGCTCACGAATTCTCATCTCCCATAACTCCTCAACATAATGGAGTGGCTGAGAGAAAGAATCGAAGCCTTCAAGAGATGGCAAGAACAATGCTCTTAGAAAGCGGACTTTCAAAAGGTTTCTGGGCTGAAGCAGTTAACACTTCATGCTACATTCAGAATCGAGTCTTTCTGAGACCAATTCTGAAAAAGACTCCTTACGAGCTATGGAAGAATAAAATACCAAACATTTCTTATTTCCATATATTTGGTTCTTCTTGTTTTATTCTCAACACAAAGGACAAACTCTCTAAGTTTGATCCTAAGTCCGATGATGGATACTTCCTAGGATACTCCTCAGTCTCTAAAGCTTACAGAGTATATAACAAAAGGAGTAAGTGTGTTGAAGAGACAATCCATATTAAGTTCAAAGAACTTAGTAAGGACATGTCTCAGAAAGATGCAGACTTAGAAAATGAGTTTGAGAAACTCAACATCTCTTCTGAGAAAGCCAAAAAGAAAATTCTTATAGATGATGAGACTGACTTCCAACCCATGGAACAACCATCTCTAACTAAAGAAAAATCTAGTAGCATCATCGAAGCTCCAGAACCTAGAGAATCTACTTCTCCAAATGCAATGGAATTTAGATTCTCAGAAGGTCAAGCCTCTGATGACTCAGAAAGAGAACCTTTTGTGTCTCCTTCTCAGAACCCTACTCCTAAAGGGATTAGAGGCTCAAGAGACTTGAAGAACGTCTCTCAGAACGAAGTCTTGGGCAATCCAGAACGTGGCGTAAGAACCAGAAGGAACTATACAAATCTTGCTATGGTTTCTGAGCTTGAACCAGACTCCATAGAAGAGGCGTTAGATGATCCTAACTGGGTAAATGCCATGCATGATGAACTTGACCAATTCGAGAGAAATCAAGTTTGGAAACTAACTCAGAAACCCAAAGGCAAGAGTGTCATTGGGACTAAATGGGTGTTTCGAAACAAACTTGATGAAAACGGTCAAGTCGTGAGAAACAAGGCCAGATTGGTTGCACAAGGGTACAACCAACAAGAAGGGATAGACTACGATGAAACCTTCGCTCCAATCGCCAGATTGGAAGCTATCAGAATGTTGCTAGCTTTTGCAGCACACAAAGGTTTCAAACTCTATCAGATGGATGTTAAGTCTGCCTTCTTGAATGGATATCTTTCTGAGGAAGTTTATGTAAAACAACCTCCTGGTTTTGTGAATGATGCATTCCCAGATCATGTATTTAAGCTTACAAAGGCTCTCTATGGTCTGAAACAAGCTCCAAGAGCTTGGTACGATAGATTGAGCTCTTTCCTGCTTAAGAACGGATTCTCAAGAGGGAAAGTAGACACAACTCTCTTTACACTTTCAGAAGACTCTGGCTTCTTGATTGTCCAGATTTATGTTGATGACATAATATTTGGCGCAACCAATGAATGCCTTTGCAAAGAATTCTCCAAGCTTATGCAAGGGGAATTCGAGATGAGCATGATGGGAGAATTAAAATTCTTCCTAGGATTGCAAATCAAGCAAGAGTAAGAAGGGACAGTTATTCACCAAGAGAAGTATACCAAAGAACTTCTGAGGAAGTTTCTGATGGATAAGGCCAAACCCATGAGCACTCCCATGCATCCCTCTCAAGTAATTGACTTGGATGAAGATGGTGAGAAAGTCTCAGAAAGCAACTATCGAGGGATGATTGGCTCACTTCTCTACTTAACTGCCTCCAGACCAGATATCCAACTCAGTGTTGGGATCTGTGCTAGATTCCAGTCTAAGCTTAAGCAATCACATTTAACTGCAGTTAAACGAATTTTATGATATTTAAGTGGAACTACTAATCTTGGTCTTTGGTACGAGAAAGGTTGTTCTTCTGATGTTGCAGGATATTGTGATGCTGACTACGCTGGAGATAGGATCGATCGCAAAAGCACAAGTGGCTGCTGCTGCT
>CM024266.1:21800062-21919653 GCA_013621005.1 Aeschynomene evenia
CAGAAGGAACTATACAAATCTTGCTATGGTTTTCTGAACTTGAACCAGATTCCATAGAAGAGGCGTTAGATGATCCTAGCTGGGTAAATGCCATGCAGGATGAACTTGACCAATTCGAGAGAAATCAAGTTTGGAAACTGACTCAGAAACCCAAAGGCAAGAGTGTCATTGGGACTAAATGGGTGTTTCGAAACAAACTTGATGAAAACGGTCAAGTCGTGAGAAACAAGGCCAGATTGGTTGCACAAGGGTACAACCAACAAGAAGGGATAGACTATGATGAAACTTTCGCTCCAGTCGCAAGATTGGAAGCTATCAGAATGTTGCTAGCTTTTGCTGCACACAAAGGTTTCAAACTCTATCAGATGGACGTTAAGTCTGCCTTCTTGAATGGATACCTTTCTGAGGAAGTTTATGTAAAACAACCTCCTGGTTTTGTGAATGATGCATTCCCGATCATGTATTCAAGCTTACAAAGGCTCTCTATGGTCTGAAACAAGCTCCAAGAGCTTGGTACGATAGATTGAGCTCTTTCCTGCTTAAAAACGGATTCTCAAGAGGGAAAGTGGACACAACTCTTTTTACACTCTCAGAAGACTCTGGCTTCTTGATTGTCCAGATTTATGTTGATGACATAATATTTGGCGCAACCAATGAATGCCTTTGCAAAGAATTCTCCAAGCTTATGCAAGGTGAATTCGAGATGAGCATGATGGGAGAATTAAAATTCTTCCTAGGATTGCAAATCAAGCAAGAGTCAGAAGGGACAGTTATTCATCAAGAGAAGTATACCAAGGAACTTCTGAGGAAGTTTCTGATGGATAAGGCCAAACCCATGAGCACTCCCATGCATCCCTCTCAAGTAATTGACTTGGATGAAGATGGTGAGAAAGTCTCAGAAAGCAACTATCGAGGGATGATTGGCTCACTTCTCTACTTAACTGCCTCCAGACCAGATATCCAACTCAGTGTTGGGATCTGTGCTAGATTCCAGTCTAAGCCTAAGCAATCACACTTAACTGCAGTTAAACGAATTTTACGATATTTAAGTGGAACTACTAATCTTGGTCTTTGGTACGAGAAAGGTTGTTCTTCTGATGTTGTAGGTTACTGTGATGCGACTACGCTGGAGATAGGATAGATCGCAAAAGCACAAGTGGCTGCTGCTGCTTCTTTGGAAAATGCTTGATCACTTGGTCTTGCAAGAAGCAAAATACGATCGCCCTATCAACTGCTGAAGCTGAATATGTATCTGCTGCGAACTGCTGTTCTCAGATGCTCTGGATTAAGAATCAGCTACTTGATTATCAAATAAGGTACACCAAAATCCCTATCCTCTGTGATAATACAAGTGCTATCAACTTAGCTAAGAATCCTATTCAGCATTCTCGATCCAAGCACATTGATATAAAACATCATTTTATTCGGGATCATGTGCAAAAAGGCGACATTGAACTCAAATTTGTAAATACTGAGGATCAAATCTCAGATATATTTACAAAGCCTTTACCCGAGGATCGTTTCAATGTTCTGAAAGGATTTCTCAATCTAAGACGTTTCTAAGTGCTTTGAAATTTAAAAACTCTCTCTTAGAAACCCCCCTTAGTCCTAGTTTAGACTCTGAGACGAACAATAGAACTAAGCTTCTGAGCTAGAAGTAGGAAAACACAGAAAAACTCTATCTGAGAAAATTTGTTCTCAGAAGACTCATCTCTCAGAAAGGAGATCTTCTGAAACATCTCTCAGAAGGAGGATTTCTCAGAAGGACCACCTCTCTCAGAAAGGTACCTTCCGAGAAACAAGTTACCAACGGTAACTTTTGGATAAGTGGCAGGAAACGGCTAGTTACAAGCCATGTCTATAAATACTTATAGCATTGTTTCATTTGAGCACTTTACGCTCAAAACTTACCAAAACTCTGCCAAAACCTCTCCTCGCTTTCCAATCTCATCTGCTCTCTCTCTCTCTCTCTCTCTGTTCTTCTCTATCTCTTCTCAAACTTAAACCTTTCTTCAAATGGCCGTCTCTGGAGAAATCAAGGGCTTAATGAGAAACAATCTCAATGAGATATCCGAAGATATTCTCTATGACAATGAGGAAATGCAGTCCCTATTCCACAAGACTTATCTCCCACGGAATCTAGCCATGGGAAGGGTATTGCCTCTCAATGTCTACAATCAGGTGGACGAAATCCAATTCACCTTCCTCAAGCAACCTGGATGGCCAGCCATGATGAGTTCCGAGGACGTGTGCTACCCAAATGTGGTGAGAGCTTTCTATTCGCAAATAGAAAGGTTCACCAACAAAAGGGGTCAAGAGCAAGATTGGTGACCAACAGATCCGCTTCTCTCTCCTCTGACATCAACAAAGTCTTCAAGACCTTGAATGGTGGTGCTGTCATCGCCGACGACCCAGAATGGGTCAAGGAGGTAGATGACTCAGAAGAAGAAGTCGTGACACTTCTGACTGGTAGCAACAGCCTACCACTCAAGGGGGTAAAGGTGCCTCATCTCACGCAAGAGGCCAGAATCATCTTCTCCGTTGTGCAACACACCCTTCTCCCTCGGATTGGAGACATGGGGAACGTTACCACCATGGATGCCTGCCTGCTGTACCACCTGCTGAAGAAGGAAAGAGTAGATTTTGGGAGGATGGTGCTCAACTACATGATGCACCAGGCTCATCCGAAGAGGGCTCTCACAAGTCTACCTTACGGAAGCCTTCTGACCAGAATCCTCGACCATTTCTCCTTCCCACTTGAAGACTATGAATACGTCTTCAACCACAGCAAATTCTCCATGGTCACCTTCAACAACATCAAGAAGAAGAAGGTACCAGAGACGGGGGCACCTAAGAAGAAGGAGGAAGCAAAGCCTTCTAAGGGAGCTGCTGGTCCCAACCAGCCCTCTAAGGCTGAGAAAGGAAAGGAAAAGGTTTCCGATCCTTCAGAAAAGAAGAAGAAGAAGCAAAAGGTGACTCATCCTTCTCCAACAAGGGTGACAAGGAGTATGGCTTCTGAGGAAGCTCAGAAGACTCCTCTGAAGGAACCTACGGTTGTTGAGGCTGCTGAAGACTCAGAAGAAACAACATCTGAGCAACCCATGACCAGAAAAAGGAAAGCACCTCCACTCTCCAAGTCCCAGACGTGCCACCAGAAGGGAAAAAGAAACGTGGTCGTTTGGTAAAAGCTTACTCTAAAACTCCACCTTCTTTCTTAAATCTTCTTCTACTTCAATTCCTGTTTCTGATTCTGTTGCTGGTTTTAAACCCACCAAATTTAAAACTAAACTCCTGCATTCCTTGAAATATCAGGGAAAGTCTCACAAAGGAGTGGGGATAAAAACCACTCAAGAAACAGAGCCCGCCAAGACGACGGGTAAAGAAATTGTAGCAGTTACTGCACGCTACTCTGCTGCTGCTGCTGTTGAAGAAGAAGCAGAAGCTTCTCATCACTCCTCCCCCTCTGGAATGTCTCCCCACCAGAGAAGACATTCAGGGCATGGAGGAAATGTTGCTGATTCCTCTTCAGAGAAGAAGATGCGGCAAGCTTTCGCATTGAGCATCGCACTCCAGATGCTGGAAGCTCCAAGAAAGAGCCCAGAAGAAGCCATCTGAGGTTTCTATGGTGGAACTTTCTGAGGCAACCACAACTGAAGTTGCCACTGTGAATGCTGAGTCATTGGCTCAGACGATGCTGACGTCCAGAAGGCACTGGATCAACCTTCTGAGACTCCAGAAGCTGCTCAGATGCAACCACAACAACAACTACAGCATGAGGAAGCCTTAATTGAACCAACTTCTGAGGTTGGTCTCCTCTCTTCTGAGATCCCTTTGGAACATGAGGAAACTCATGTCTCAACACATGACGTAGTGCCAGGGACCACCAGCACTGGGCTCAGCTCAGAGGTGGGCGCTGACGCTACCATGGCTGCCGGAGTTGCAGCAGTTGAGGCATTTGTTGCCCACAGTTCCTTAGAAGGAACTCTATCTGAGAAGGACTCTCAGAAGGAACCAGAGGTTCCTCCTCAGATATAACAGAGGTTCCTCCTACATCCTTTGATCAACAAGGTCCCACCTTCTCGATTACGGACTCAATGATCGGTTCCGGCTTTCAGCTGGGAAGGATGGTAGTCACCCCACCCTCTGTGCAATTTCGGCCTTTCTTTGGTCGAACTGAGAAGTTGAAGTGCATTGAAGCCATGCATAGCCAGATCTCAACCTTCAACCTCTCCGACGATGCTCAGACTTCTGGTGCTATGGAGCAACCATCAGCTAGGCAACCCTCTGATCTAGACCTTGCTCTAGTTTCTGAGGACACTCAAAGGCAGCCTTCCATTGAACTTGCTGCTATTGAAGGTAAAGCTGTCCAAGAAGAAGAACCTCCTGAATATCAAACAAGGGATATAATCGATGAAGTACTTGAGGCTGAAGTCTCTCGTCCTCCTTCATCTCAACCCTCATCTTCTCAACAGCCTTCCACTGCCTCTGAACTCCTCCAGAATGCGCTCAGAATGCGACTCAGAGCGAGATTCTCATGGAGATATGCCAGCTGCTACGCTACATTGCCAGAAGGCAGTAGTTCTAAGTCAATGATGGCGTTTATGTCTTAGCCACCCTTTTTGATGTAACAAAGGGGGAGTAGATAAATGATAAAATTTTTGTACATTGGCTATCGTAAACACTAGGCTAGAACTTAGGGGGAGCAACAACTTAGGGGGAGCCAAATATTTTGTATCTTTACAAAACCATAAATGAAAAATCATTATTTTGGCATCTCATGTTTTACTATTTTATGCTTATCTTTTATTATTTATTTTTTGGCATCTCTTGATTTACTTAGCTTGGTATTTCTGAATTCCATACATACATTTATCATGAAATACATGCTATGTAATTGATAATCTCAAACAGTATCATACATTGCATACTTGAACTGTTGATTATCACAGCCTTCTAAGAAAAACGAAGCCTTCTCTCAGAAAGCTAAGTTAGTTTCTAAGAAAGCAAAAGTGCATTCTGAATAAGTTATGAACTTACTCAGAAACACTTCTGAACTTAAGCAAAATTATTATCTTAAGACTTAAGTTTTATCATCAAAAAGGGGGAGATTGTAAGCTCCAGAACCCTTCTGAGAGAATTAAGCATAATTCTCTTAGAGTTATGAAAGTTTTAATGATAACAAGGTAAGCCATAAGTATAAAATTTTACTTAAGGTTTTGCTAATATGTGCGCTAAGTGTCTCAGAAAGCTTTAAATTATTGCAATGCCATGAGCAAAGACCAAGACAAAACATCAAGTAGCCTTGAATCAATTGATAAAATCATAGCGCCAAAGATATCAGAAAGGATGTCTCAGAAGCGCAGAAGGTGAAAACATGTTTCTGAGGAAAGAACACTGTCGCCTCAGAAGGGTCTCAGAAGACCTTGCGACTAGTAGTTCTCAGAAGGGTCTTCCCTCAGAAGGTTCGCCTCAGAAGTCCGTACAACTCTTAGAAGGTTGGACTCAGAAGCAACCAAGTGTCTGGACTCAAGGAGTGCAAACAGTCTCAGAAAGCTCGCTACAACTAGCCAAGGAAGTGGGAACACGCGCACTGTGCAGTTCTGAAAAGTTCCTCATTTTGCGCTGACTGTAGCAGGGAGCCGTTCTGAAAAGACACAGCCACATAAGCAAAGTGAAAGCTTCTAATTTCGCGGCTCTTTGATGCCTATATATATGAGTTCAATTCCAGAGCAATGTGACGAAACTCTTGCGCTAAAAATCTTGATTAAACGTGCCAAAACTCTGTTGAATTGAAAATCATTTTGCGAAAACTTAGAACTTTCTCAGAAAGACAATTTTTACGAAATTGTTCTTCTAACTTTGCAAAATCTTCTAGTTCTGAATTGGTGTAAATTCTTACATTTGTAAGTTAATTCTAGAAGTCTACTAAGTGTAAAACTAGGTTTGTAACTTAGTCTTGGTAGTTGTTTTCGATCAAATCAAACCTTCGAAAAACGCTAAGTCCTTCTTTGTGTGAAGGCAGTTTTAAGTCCTCTGGTGTTTGAGGCAAAGTTCAAAGTCCTTAATTGTTAAGGCAAGGAAGTCCTCTGTTGTGAGGCAAGGAAGTCCTTAAGTGTTTAAGGCAAGGAAGTCCTCTAGTGTGAGGCAAGGAAATCCACTTCGGTTGTGAAGTGGTGGAAGTCCTTTACTTGGTAAAGGCAGTGTTGTCTGAGAAGGCACATTAAGAAGAATATCTAAGAACTCTCAACTGAAGGTTGAGGACTGGAGTAGGTTGGTTATAACCGAACCAGTATAAAACTCTTTGTGTTAAGCTTTTCCCTTACTCTTTAATTGCATAAAGCTTTGAGAAAAACTTTTAATTAAGAGTCTTGTGAAAATTATGATTAAAATCAGAAAGCGTTTAACTTAAAGTCATTTTCTTAAACTCTCAGAAGGAAAGACTAAGTTCTCAGAAACTTAATCTTCTCAGAAAGCTTCTTAAGAGTAAATTTCTCCTTAATGTTTCTTCCACACTGCTCAAGGCACTTAACACACTGGTTCGGTTATAACCAACCTACTCCAGTCCTCAACCTTCAGTTGAGAGTTCTTAGATATTCTTCTTAATGTGCCTACAACACTGCCTTTACCAAGTAAAGGACTTCCACCACTTCACAACCCGAAGTGGATTTCTTTGCCTCACACTAGAGGACTTCCTTGCCTTAACACTTAAGGACTTCTTGCCTGAGGACTTCCTTGCCTTAATTTAAGGACTTTGAACTTTGCCTCAAACACCAGAGGACTTAAAACTGCCTTCACACAAAGAAGGACTTAGCGTTTTTCGAAGGTTTGATTTGATCGAAAACAACTACCAAGACTAAGTTACAAACCTAGTTTTACACTTAGTAGACTTCTAGAATTAACTTACAAATGTAAGAATTTACACCAATTCAGAACTAGAAGATTTTGCAAAGTTAGAAGAACAATTTCGTAAAAATTGTCTTTCTGAGAAAGTTCTAAGTTTTCGCAAAATGATTTTCAATTCAACAGAGTTTTGGCACGTTTAATCAAGATTTTTAGCGCAAGAGTTTCGTCACATTGCTCTGGAATTGAACTCATATATATAGGCATCAAAGAGCCGCGAAATTAGAAGCTTTCACTTTGCTTATGTGGCTGTGTCCTTTTCAGAACGGCTCCCTGCTACAGTCAGCGCAAAATGAGGAACTTTTCAGAACTGCACAGTGCGCGTGTCCCACTTCCTTGGCTAGTTGTAGCGAGCTTTCTGAGACTGTTTGCACTCCTTGAGTCCAGACACTTGGTTGCTTCTGAGTCCAACCTTCTAAGAGTTGTACGGACTTCTGAGGCGAACCTTCTGAGGGAAGACCCTTCTGAGAACTACTAGTCGCAAGGTCTTCTGAGACCTTTCTGAGGCGACAGTGTTCTTTCCTCAGAAAACATGTTTTCACCTTCTGCGCTTCTGAGACATCCTTTCTGATATCTTTGGCGCTATGATTTTATCAATTGATTTCAGGCTACTTGATGTTTTGTCTTGGTCTTTGCTCATGGCATTGCAATAATTTAAAGCTTTCTGAGACACTTAGCGCACATATTAGCAAAACCTTAAGTAAAATTTTATACTTATGGCTTACCTTGTTATCATTAAAACTTTCATAACTCTAAGAGAATTATGCTTAATTCTCTCAGAAGGGTTCTGGAGCTTACAATCTCCCCTTTTTGATGATAACAACTTAAGTCTTAAGATAATAATTTTGCTTAAGTTCAGAAGTGTTTCTGAGTAAGTTCATAACTTATTCAGAATGCACTTTTGCTTTCTTAGAAACTAACTTAGCTTTCTGAGAGAAGGCTTCGTTATTTTCTTAGAAGGCTGTGATAATCAACAGTTCAAGTATGCAATGTATGATCACTGTTTGAGATTATCAATTACATAGCATGTATTTCATGATAAATGTATGTATGAATTCAGAAATACCAAGCTAAGTAAATCAAGAGATGCCAAAAATAAATAATAAAAGATAAGCATAAAGTAAAACATGAGATGCCAAAATAATGATTTTTCATTTATGGTTTTGTAAAGATACAAAATATTTGGCTCCCCCTAAGTTGTTGCTCCCCTAAGTTCTAGCCTAGTGTTACGATAGCCAATGTACAAAAATTTTATCATTTATCTACTCCCCCTTTGTTACATCAAAAAGGGTGGCTAAGACATAAACGCCATCATTGACTTAGAACTACTGCTTTCTGGCAATGTAGCGTAGCAGCTGGCATATCTCCATGAGAATCTCGCTCTGAGTCGCATTCTGAGCGCATTCTGGAGGGAGTTCAGAGGCAGTGGAAGGCTGTTGAGAAGATGAGGGTTGAGATGAAGGAGGACGAGAGACTTCAGCCTCAAGTACTTCATCGATTATATCCCTTGTTTGATATTCAGGAGGTTCTTCTTCTTGGACAGCTTTACCTTCAATAGCAGCAAGTTCAATGGAAGGCTGCCTTTGAGTGTCCTCAGAAACTAGAGCAAGGTCTAGATCAGAGGGTTGCCTAGCTGATGGTTGCTCCATAGCACCAGAAGTCTGAGCATCGTCGGAGAGGTTGAAGGTTGAGATCTGGCTATGCATGGCTTCAATGCACTTCAACTTCTCAGTTCGACCAAAGAAAGGCCGAAATTGCACAGAGGGTGGGGTGACTACCATCCTTCCCAGCTGAAAGCCGGAACCAATCATTGAGTCCGTAATCGAGAAGGTGGGACCTTGTTGATCAAAGGATGTAGGAGGAACCTCTGTTATATCTTGAGGAGGAACCTCTGGTTCCTTCTGAGAGTCCTTCTCAGATAGAGTTCCTTCTAAGGAACTGTGGGCAAAAATGCCTCAACTGCTGCAACTCCGGCAGCCATGGTAGCGTCAGCGCCCACCTCTGAGCTGAGCCCAGTGCTGGTGGTCCCTGGCACTACGTCATGTGTTGAGACATGAGTTTCCTCATGTTCCAAAGGGATCTCAGAGAGAGGAGACCAACCTCAGAAGTTGGTTCAATTAAGGCTTCCTCATGCTGTAGTTGTTGTTGTGGTTGCATCTGAGCAGCTTCTGGAGTCTCAGAAGGTTGATCCAGTGCCTTCTGGACGTCAAGCATCGTCTGAGCCAATGACTCAGCATTCACAGTGGCAACTTCAGTTGTGGTTGCCTCAGAAAGTTCCACCATAGAAACCTCAGATGGCTTCTTTCTGGGGCTCTTTCTTGGAGCTTCCAGCATCTGGAGTGCGATGCTCAATGCGAAAGCTTGCCGCATCTCTTCTTCGAAGAGGAATCAGCAACATTTCCTCCATGCCCCTGAATGTCTTCTCTGGTGGGGAGACATTCCAGATGGGGAGGAGTGATGAGAAGCTTCTGCTTCTTCTTCAACAGCAGCAGCAGCAGTAGTAGCGTGGTGGGCAACTGCTACAATTTCTTTACCCGTCGTCTTTGGCGGGCTCTGTTTCTTAGTGGTTTTTATCCCCACTCCTTTGTGAGACTTTCCTGATATTTCAAGGAATGCAGGAGTTTAGTTTTAAATTTGGTGGGTTTAAAACCAGTAACAGAATCAGAAACAGGAATTGAAGTAGAAGAAGATTTAAGAAAGAAAGGTGGAGTTTTAGAGTAAGCTTTTACCAAACGACCACGTTTCTTTTTCCCTTCTGGTGGCACGTCTGGGACTTGGAGAGTTGGAGGTGCTTTCCTTTTTCTGGTCATGGGTTGCTCAGATGTTGTTTCTTCTGAGTCTTCAGCAGCCTCAACAACCGTAGGTTCCTTCTGAGGAGTCTTCTGAGCTTCCTCAGAAGCCATACTCCTTGTCACCCTTGTTGGAGAAGGATGAGTCACCTTTTGCTTCTTCTTCTTCTTTTCTGAAGGATCGGAAACCTTTTCCTTTCCTTTCTCAGCCTTAGAGGGCTGGTTGGGACCAGCAGCTCCCTTAGAAGGCTTTGCTTCCTCCTTCTTCTTAGGTGCCCCTATCTGGTACCTTCTTCTTCTTGATGTTGTTGAAGGTGACCATGGAGAATTTGCTGTGGTTGAAGACGTATTCATAGTCTTCAAGTGGGAAGGAGAAATGGTCGAGGATTCTGGTCAGAAGGCTTCCGTAAGGTAGACTTGTGAGAGCCCTCTTCGGATGAGCCTGGTGCATCATGTAGTTGAGCACCATCCTCCCAAAATCTACTCTTTCCTTCTTCAGCAGGTGGTACAGCAGGCAGGCATCCATGGTGGTAACGTTCCCCATGTCTCCAATCCGAGGGAGAAGGTGTGTTGCACAACGGAGAAGATGATTCTAGCCTCTTGCGTGAGATGAGGCACCTTTACCCCCTTGAGTGGTAGGCTGTTGCTACCAGTCAGAAGTGTCACGACTTCTTCTTCTGAGTCATCTACCTCCTTGACCCATTCTGGGTCGTCGGCGATGACAGCACCACCATTCAAGGTCTTGAAGACTTTGTTGATGTCAGAGGAGGAGAAGCGGATCTGTTGGTCACCAATCTTGCTCTTGACCCCTTTGTTGGTGAACCTTTCTATTTGCGAATAGAAAGCTCTCACCACATTTGGGTAGCACACGTCCTCCTCATCATGGCTGGCCATCCAGGTTGCTTGAGGAAGGTGAATTGAATTTCGTCCACCTGATTGTAGACATTGAGAGGCAATACCCTTCCCATGGCTAGATTCCGTGGGAGATAAGTCTTGTGGAATAGGGACTGCATTTCCTCATTGTCATAGAGAATATCTTCGGATATCTCATTGAGATTGTTTCTCATTAAGCCCTTGATTTCTCCAGAGACGGCCATTTGGAAAGAAAGGTTTAAGTTTTGAGAAGAGATAGAGAAGAACAAGAGAGAGACAGAGAGAGAGCAGATGAAGATTGGAAAGCGAGGAGAGGTTTTGGCAGAGTTTTGGTAAGTTTTGAGCGTAAAGTGCTCAAATGAAACAATGCTATGAGTATTTATAGACATGGCTGTAACTAGCCGTTGGTTAAACTTGTTTCTCGGAAGGTACCTTTCTGAGAGAGGTGGTCCTTCTGAGAAACCCTCCTTCTGAGAGATGTTTCAGAAGATCTCCTTTCTGAGAGATGAGTCTTCTGAGAACAAATTTTCTCAGATAGAGTTTTTCTGTGTTTTCCTACTTCTAGCTCAGAAGCTTAGTTCTATTGTTCGTCTCAGAGTCTAAACTAGGACTAAGGGGGGTTTCTAAGAGAGAGTTTTTAAATTTCAAAGCACTTAGAAACGTCTTAGATTGAGAAATCCTTTCAGAACATTGAAACGATCCTCGGGTAAAGGCTTTGTAAATATATCTGAGATTTGATCCTCAGTATTTACAAATTTGAGTTCAATGTCGCCTTTTTGCACATGATCCCGAATAAAATGATGTTTTATATCAATGTGCTTGGATCGAGAATGCTGAATAGGATTCTTAGCTAAGTTGATAGCACTTGTATTATCACAGAGGATAGGGATTTTGGTGTACCTTATTTGATAATCAAGTAGCTGATTCTTAATCCAGAGCATCTGAGAACAGCAGTTCGCAGCAGATACATATTCAGCTTCAGCAGTTGATAGGGCGATCGTATTTTGCTTCTTGCAAGACCAAGTGATCAAGCATTTTCCAAAGAAGCAGCAGCAGCCACTTGTGCTTTTGCGATCTATCCTATCTCCAGCGTAGTCGGCATCACAGTAACCTACAACATCAGAAGAACAACCTTTCTCGTACCAAAGACCAAGATTAGTAGTTCCACTTAAATATCGTAAAATTCGTTTAACTGCAGTTAAGTGTGATTGCTTAGGCTTAGACTGGAATCTAGCACAGATCCCAACACTGAGTTGGATATCTGGTCTGGAGGCAGTTAAGTAGAGAAGTGAGCCAATCATCCCTCGATAGTTGCTTTCTGAGACTTTCTCACCATCTTCATCCAAGTCAATTACTTGAGAGGGATGCATGGGAGTGCTCATGGGTTTGGCCTTATCCATCAGAAACTTCCTCAGAAGTTCCTTGGTATACTTCTCTTGATGAATAACTGTCCCTTCTGACTCTTGCTTGATTTGCAATCCTAGGAAGAATTTTAATTCTCCCATCATGCTCATCTCGAATTCACCTTGCATAAGCTTGGAGAATTCTTTGCAAAGGCATTCATTGGTTGCGCCAAATATTATGTCATCAACATAAATCTGGACAATCAAGAAGCCAGAGTCTTCTGAGAGTGTAAAAAGAGTTGTGTCCACTTTCCCTCTTGAGAATCCGTTTTTAAGCAGGAAAGAGCTCAATCTATCGTACCAAGCTCTTGGAGCTTGTTTCAGACCATAGAGAGCCTTTGTAAGCTTGAATACATGATCCGGGAATGCATCATTCACAAAACCAGGAGGTTGTTTTACATAAACTTCCTCAGAAAGGTATCCATTCAAGAAGGCAGACTTAACGTCCATCTGATAGAGTTTGAAACCTTTGTGTGCAGCAAAAGCTAGCAACATTCTGATAGCTTCCAATCTTGCGACTGGAGCGAAAGTTTCATCATAGTCTATCCCTTCTTGTTGGTTGTACCCTTGTGCAACCAATCTGGCCTTGTTTCTCACGACTTGACCGTTTTCATCAAGTTTGTTTCGAAACACCCATTTAGTCCCAATGACACTCTTGCCTTTGGGTTTCTGAGTCAGTTTCCAAACTTGATTTCTCTCGAATTGGTCAAGTTCATCCTGCATGGCATTTACCCAGCTAGGATCATCTAACGCCTCTTCTATGGAATCTGGTTCAAGTTCAGAAACCATAGCAAGATTTGTATAGTTCCTTCTGGTTCTTACGCCACTTTCTGGATTGCCCAAGACTTCATTCTGAGAGATGTTCTTCAAGTCTCTTGAACCTCTGATCCCTTTAGGAGTAGGGTTCTGAGAACGAGACACAGAAGGTTCTCTTTCTGAGTCATCAGAAGCTTGTCCTTCTGAGAATCTAGGTTCCATTGTATTTGGAGAAGTAGATTCTCTAGGTTCTGGAGCTTGATGATGTTACTAGATTTTTCTTTAGATGAAGATGATTGTTCCATGGGTTGGAAGTCAGTCTCATCTATAAGAATTTTCCTTTTGGCTTTCTCAGAAGAGATGTTGAGTTTCTCAAATCATCTTCTAAGTTAGCATCTTTCTGAGACAGGTCCTTACTAAGTTCTTTGAACTTAATATGGATTGTCTCTTCAACACATTTACTCCTTTGTTATATACTCTGTAAGCTTTAGAGGCTGAGGAGTATCCTAGGAAGTATCCATCATCGGACTTAGGATCAAACTTGGAGAGTTTGTCCTTTGTGTTCAAGAAGAACCAAATAAACGCTCGTAAGAGACTTCGATTCCTGACTTGGGAAAAATCTAGTAACAGAAGCTCCAGAACCTAGAGAATCTACTTCTCCAAATACAATGGAACTAGATTCTCAGAAGGACAAGCTTCTGATGACTCAGAAAGAGAACCTTCTGTGTCTCCTTCTCAGAACCCTACTCCTAAAGGGATCAGAGGTTCAAGAGACTTGAAGAACGTCTCTCAGAATGAAGTCTTGGGCAATCCAGAAAGTGGCGTAAGAACCAGAAGGAACTATACAAATCTTGCTATGGTTTCTGAACTTGAACCAGATTCCATAGAAGAGGCGTTAGATGATCCTAGCTGGGTAAATGCCATGCAGGATGAACTTGACCAATTCGAGAGAAATCAAGTTTGGAAACTGACTCAGAAACCCAAAGGCAAGAGTGTCATTGGGACTAAATGGGTGTTTCGAAACAAACTTGATGAAAACGGTCAAGTCGTGAGAAACAAGGCCAGATTGGTTGCACAAGGGTACAACCAACAAGAAGGGATAGACTATGATGAAACTTTCGCTCCAGTCGCAAGATTGGAAGCTATCAGAATGTTGCTAGCTTTTGCTGCACACAAAGGTTTCAAACTCTATCAGATGGACGTTAAGTCTGCCTTCTTGAATGGATACCTTTCTGAGGAAGTTTATGTAAAACAACCTCCTGGTTTTGTGAATGATGCATTCCCGAATCATGTATTCAAGCTTACAAAGGCTCTCTATGGTCTGAAACAAGCTCCAAGAGCTTGGGTACGAAGATTGAGCTCTTTCCTGCTTAAAACGGATTCTCAAGAGGGAAAGTGGACACAACTCTTTTACACTCTCAGAAGACTCTGGCTTCTTGATTGTCCAGATTTATGTTGATGACATAATATTTGGCGCAACCAATGAATGCCTTTGCAAAGAATTCTCCAAGCTTATGCAAGGTGAATTCGAGATGAGCATGATGGGAGAATTAAAATTCTTCCTAGGATTGCAAATCAAGCAAGAGTCAGAAGGGACAGTTATTCATCAAGAGAAGTATACCAAGGAACTTCTGAGGAAGTTTCTGATGGATAAGGCCAAATCCATGAGCACTCCCATGCATCCCTCTCAAGTAATTGACTTGGATGAAGATGGTGAGAAAGTCTCAGAAAGCAACTATCGAGGGATGATTGACTCACTTCTCTACTTAACTGCCTCTAGACCAGATATCCAACTCAGTGTTGGGATCTGTGCTAGATTCCAGTCTAAGCCTAAGCAATCACATTTAACTGCAGTTAAACGAATTTTACGATATTTAAGTGGAACTACTAATCTGGTCTTTGGTACGAGAAAGGTTGTTCTTCTGATGTTGTAGGTTACTGTGATGCCGACTACGCTGGAGATAGGATAGATCGCAAAAGCACAAGTGGCTGCTGCTGCTTCTTTGGAAAATGCTTGATCACTTGGTCTTGCAAGAAGCAAAAATACGATCGCCCTATCAACTGCTGAAGCTGAATATGTATCTGCTGCGAACTGCTGTTCTCAGATGCTCTGGATTAAGAATCAGCTACTTGATTATCAAATAAGGTACACCAAAATCCCTATCCTCTGTGATAATACAAGTGCTATCAACTTAGCTAAGAAATCCTATTCAGCATTCTCGATCCAGCACATTGATATAAAACATCATTTTATTCGGATCATGTGCAAAAAGGCGACATTGAACTCAAATTTTGTAAATACTGAGGATCAAATCTCAGATATATTTACAAAGCCTTTACCCGAGGATCGTTTCAATGTTCTGAAAGGATTTCTCAATCTAAGACGTTTCTAAGTGCTTTGAAATTTAAAAACTCTCTCTTAGAAACCCCCCCTTAGTCCTAGTTTAAACTCTGAGACGAACAATAGAACTAAGCTTCTGAGCTAGAAGTAGGGAAAACACAGAAAACTCTATCTGAGAAAATTTGTTCTCAGAAGACTCATCTCTCAGAAAGGAGATCTTCTAAAAACATCTCTCAGAAGGAGGGTTTCTCAGAAGGACCACCTCTCTCAGAAAGGTACCTTCCGAGAAACAAGTTACCAACGGTAACTTTTGGATAAGTGGCAGGAAACGGCTAGTTACAGCCATGTCTATTAAATACTTCATAGCATTGTTTCATTTGAGCACTTTACGCTCAAAACTTACCAAAACTCTGCCAAAACCTCTCCTCGCTTTCCAATCTTCATCTGCTCTCTCTCTCTCTCTCTCTCTTGTTCTTCTCTATCTCTTCTCAAAACTTAAACCTTTCTTCCAAATGGCCGTCTCTAGAGAAATCAAGGGCTTAATGAGAAACAATCTCAATGAGATATCCGAAGATATTCTCTATGACAATGAGGAAATGCGGTCCCTATTCCACAAGACTTATCTCCCACGGAATCTAGCCATGGGAAGGGTATTGTCTCTCAATGTCTACAATCAGGTGGACGAACTTCAATTCACCTTCCTCAAGCAACCTGGATGGCCAGCCATGATGAGTTCCGAGGACGTGTGCTACCCAAATGTGGTGAGAGCTTTCTATTCGCAAATAGAAAGGTTCACCAACAAAGGGGTCAAGAGCAAGATTGGTGACCAATAGATCCGCTTCTCCTCCTCTGACATCAACAAAGTCTTCAAGACCTTGAATGGTGGTGCTGTCATCGCCAACGACCCAGAATGGGTCAAGGAGGTAGATGACTCAGAAGAAGAAGTCGTGACACTTCTGACTGGTAGCAACAGCCTACCACTCAAGGGGGTAAAGGTGCCTCATCTCACGCAAGAGGCCAGAATCATCTTTTCCGTTGTGCAACACACCCTTCTTCCTCGGATTGGAGACATGGGGAATGTTACCACCATGGATGCCTGCCTGCTGTACCACCTGCTGAAGAAGGAAAGAGTAGATTTTGGGAGGATGGTGCTCAACTACATGATGCACCAGGCTCATCCGAAGAGGGCTCTCACAAGTCTACCTTACGGAAGCCTTCTGACCAGAATCCTCAACCATTTCTCCTTCCCACTTGAAGACTATGAATACGTCTTCAACCACAGCAAATTCTCCATGGTCACCTTCAACAACATCAAGAAGAAGAAGGTACCAGAGACGGGGGCACCTAAGAAGGAGGAGGAAGCAAAGCCTTCTAAGGGAGCTGCTGGTCCCAACCAGCCCTCTAAGGCTGAGAAAGGAAAGGAAAAGGTTTCCGATCCTTCAGACAAGAAGAAGAAGAAGCAAAAGTTGACTCATCCTTCTCCAACAAGGGTGACAAGGAGTATGGCTTCTGAGGAAGCTCAGAAGACTCCTCAGAAGGAACCTACGGTTGTTAAGGCTGCTGAAGACTCAGAAGAAATAACATCTGAGCAACCCATGACCAGAAAAAGGAAAGCACCTCCAACTCTCCAAGTCCCAGACGTGCCACCAGAAGGGAAAAAGAAACGTGGTCGTTTGGTAAAAGCTTACTCTAAAACTCCACCTTTCTTTCTTAAATCTTCTTCTACTTCAATTCCTGTTTCTGATTCTGTTACTGGTTTTAAACCCACCAAATTTAAAACTAAACTCCTGCATTCCTTGAAATATCAGGGAAAGTCTCACAAAGGAGTGGGGATAAAAACCACTCAGAAACAGAGCCCGCCGAAGCCGACGGGTAAAGAAATTGTAGCAGTTACTGCTACTGCTGCCACCACCGCTGCTGCTACTGCTGCTGCTGTTGAAGAAGAAGCAGAAGCTTCTCATCACTCCTCCCCATCTGGGAATGTCTCCCCCACCAGAGAAGACATTCAGGGGCATGGAGGAAATATTGCTGATTCCTCTTCCGAGGAAGAAGATGCGGCAAGCTTTCGCATTGAGCATCGCACTCCAGATGCTGGAAGCTCCAAGAAAGAGCCCCAGAAGAAGCCATCTGAGGTTTCTATGGTGGAACTTTCTGAGGCAACCACACCTGAAGTTGCCACTGTGAATGTTGAGTCATTGGCTCAGACGATGCTTGACGTCTAGAAGGCACTGAATCAACCTTCTGAGACTCCAGAAGCTGCTCAGATGCAACCACAACAACAACTACAGCATGAGGAAGCCTTAATTGAACCAACTTCTGAGGTTGGTCTCCTCTCTTCTGAGATCCCTTTGGAACATGAGGAAACTCATGTCTCAACACATGAAGTAGTGCCAGGGACCACCAGCACTGGGCTCAGCTCAGAGGTGGGCGCTGACGCTACCATGGCTGCCGGAGTTGCAGCAGTTGAGGCATTTGTTGCCCACAGTTCCTTAGAAGGAACTCTATCTGAGAAGGACTCTCAGAAGGAACCAGAGGTTCCTCCTCTAGATATCACAGAGGTTCCTCCTACATCCTTTGATCAACAAGGTCCCACCTTCTCGATTACGGACTCAATGATCGGTTCCGGCTTTCAGCTGGGAAGGATGGTAGTCACCCCACCCTCTGTGCAATTTCGGCCTTTCTTTGGTCGAACTGAGAAGTTGAAGTGCATTGAAGCCATGCATAGCCAGATCTCAACCTTCAACCTCTCCGACGATGCTCAGACTTCTGGTGCTATGGAGCAACCATCAGCTAGGCAACCCTCTGATCTAGACCTTGCTCTAGTTTCTGAGGACACTCAAAGGCAGCCTTCCATTGAACTTGCTGCTATTGAAGGTAAAGCTGTCCAAGAAGAAGAACCTCCTGAATATCAAACAAGGGATATAATCGATGAAGTACTTGAGGCTGAAGTCTCTCGTCCTCCTTCATCTCAACCCTCATCTTCTCAACAGCCTTCCACTGCCTCTGAACTCCCTCCAGAATGCGCTCAGAATGCGACTCAGAGCGAGATTCTCATGGAGATATGCCAGCTGCTACGCTACATTGCCAGAAGGCAGTAGTTCTAAGTCAATACTAGCGTTTATGTCTTAGCCACCCTTTTTGATGTAACAAAGGGGGAGTAGGATAAATTGATAAAATTTTTGTACATCGGCTATCGTAAACACTAGGCTAGAACTTAGGGGGAGCAACAACTTAGGGGGAGCCAAATATTTGTATCTTTACAAAACCATAAATGAAAAATCATTATTTTGGCATCTCATGTTTTACCTATTTTATGCTTATCTTTTATTATTTATTTTTTGGCATCTCTTGATTTACTTAGCTTGGTATTTCTGAATTTCATACATACAATTATCATGAAATACATGCTATGTAATTGATAATCTCAAACAGTGATCATACATTGCAACTTGAATTGTTGATTATCACAGCCTTCTAAGAAAATAACGAAGCCTTCTCTCAGAAAGCTAAGTTAGTTTCTAAGAAAGCAAAAGTGCATTCTGAATAAGTTATGAACTTACTCAGAAACACTTCTGAACTTAAGCAAAATTATTATCTTAAGACTTAAGTTGTTATCATCAAAAAGGGGGAGATTGTAAGCTCCAGAACCCTTCTGAGAGAATTAAGCATAATTCTCTTAGAGTTATGAAAGTTTTAATGATAACAAGGTAAGCCATAAGTATAAAATTTTACTTAAGGTTTTGCTAATATGTGCGCTAAGTGTCTCAGAAAGCTATAAATTATTGCAATGCCATGAGCAAAGACCAAGACAAAACATCAAGTAGCCTTGAAATCAATTGAAAGAATCATAGCGTCAAAGATATCAGAAAGGATGTCTCAGAAGCGCAGAAGGTGAAAACATGTTCTGAGGAAAGAACACTGTCGCCTCAGAAGGGTCTCAGAAGACCTCGCGACTAGTAGTTCTCAGAAGGGTCTTCCCTCAGAAGGTTAGGCTCAGAAGTCCGTACAACTCTTAGAAGGTTGGACTCAGAAGCAACCAAGTGTCTGGACTCAAGGGAGTGCAAACAGTCTCAGAAAGCTCGCTACAACTAGCCAAGGAAGTGGGAACACGCGCACTGTGCAGTTCTGAAAAGTTCCTCATTTTGCGCTGACTGTAGCAGGGAGCCGTTCTGAAAAAGGACACAGCCACATAAGCAAAGTGAAAGCTTCTAATTTCGCGGCTCTTTGATGCCTATATATATGAGTTCAATTCCAGAGCAATGTGACGAAACTCTTGCGCTAAAAACTCTTGATTAAACGTGCAAAAACTCTGTTGAATTGAAAAATCATTTTGCGAAAACTTAGAACTTTCTCAGAAAGACAATTTTTACGAAATTGTTCTTCTAACTTTGCAAAATCTTCTAGTTCTGAATTGGTGTAAATTCTTACATTTGTAAGTTAATTCTAGAAGTCTACTAAGTGTAAAACTAGGTTTGTAACTTAGTCTTGGTAGTTGTTTTCGATCAAAACAAACCTTCGAAAAACGCTAAGTCCTTCTTTGTGTGAAGGCAGTTTTAAGTCCTCTAGTGTTTGAGGCAAAGTTCAAAGTCCTTAATTGTTTAAGGCAAGGAAGTCCTCTGTTGTGAGGCAAGGAAGTCCTTAAGTGTTTAAGGCAAAGAAGTCCTCTAGTGTGAGGCAAGGAAATCCACTTCTGGTTGTGAAGTGGTGGAAGTCCTTTACTTGGTAAAGGCAGTGTTGTCTGAGAAGGCACATTAAGAAGAATATCTAAGAACTCTCAACTGAAGGTTGAGGACTGGAGTAGGTTGGTTATAACCGAACCAGTATAAAATTCTTTGTGTTAAGCTTTTTCTCCCTTGCTTTTTACTTGCATAAATCTTTGAGAAAAACTCTACCACGATTCTAATTGAGAGGTCTCGTGAAAACCTTACTAATCAAAATCAGAAAGCTTTTAAGAAACTCAAACCTTAAGTCATTTTCTTAAAATCTCTCAGAAAGGAACTTTCTCAGAAAGACTAAGTTCTCAGAAACTTAATCTTCTCAGAAAGCATTTTCCGCTGCAAACTCTTAATCCTACCTTCTGAGTAAAAACAGCTTTCTAAGTAAAAGTTTTAACAAGCAATTTTTAAAACTTGCACGATTCAACCCCCCCTTCTCGTGCACACATACGCTTTCAGTGTATGCCCTAGAGGGTCAATCATAGTTGCGTTTTATTATAATATTATGAAATTTTATATTATATGTTTATATATATATATATATGAGGCATTTTATTCATTAATTATTTATTTATTTTAATGAACATTATGAAGTCCTTAGAATGAAATTATTTAATATTAGGTACATGACCTAATAGTGAGACTTCATTCTTAAATGTCCCTAGTCGAGTATTACTGAAAGAACAAGACAACAGTAATGCGTTGAGACTAGTATGTGTAACACCCCGCTACTTAGGGGTGTCCGTGCGAAGGGCACTATCCCAACGAACACGCTAAACGTATGCATAAACTCTTAAATAAACTGAATTAACTGAAAATAACTGTTAAACTGATAACTGTAATTAACTTATATAACTGGTATAACTGGAATAACTGTTTAACTGCTGAGAATACTGAAAATAACTGAACGTAACTGGGAAGGTAACCTGCCTCTAAAGTCTGGAGCAAACTATTACAACTGAAACTGAAATGTCTTATAAACTAATAACTGGAATAAACATAAAACAAAATCTTAAGACTCCACGATCGAAGCGGAGCTCACCCAAGATAACAGCTGAACGACCTCTAGTGGTTCAACGACTCCTCGTCGGCTGCGGGATCGTACTCTGAAATATGGTTGATGAGGGGTGAGTCATCGACTCAGTGATGGGGAATATGCATGCAATGCAACATTCATAACACATATATCACAAACTGGCATGTTATCAACCACACAATCAATATCATGTCGAGCTGTCACACTAAAGCCTGCATACCAAGCCCCATTACTGTACATTGTATCTGTGATCTGTCACCCAGCACTCAGCATAGGCATAATCAAATCTGACTCAGCGCGCGGCATGAGTTTACTCATAACTGACCCTCGTGGGGTATATCTGTATCGGCAACCAAGCCGTTCGATAACCGGGATCGGAACGTACTTGGCGGGCTCGGGCGACTCACCGCTAATTAGTAAACCATACTAAGATACCGGGACTGATCACCGGCCATAGCGTCTGACTTGTACTAATCAGGGGCGACGTAACTACTCTAGACAGTCAGCACATAACTCACTCTAGCAATCATACATATCATGAATTCTATTTATAGTCTACTTATCTGTCTTATATCACATGTTATATCATAAAGCAGTAAACAGCCAGCCACTCAGCAATTCACATACACAGCATGAAAACATAAGTCTCTACTATTCTATTCTAACCACCAAACATGTTACTAATTGTACTACTACTCTACATACAAACACATGCATAATAACTATTATTATCTTTCCTAATTATCTAATTATCAAACATAAATATATGCCATAAATGCTAAACTACATGCAAGACCTCCACTCACCTGGATATTCCTGACACTGAGAAGCACCGTCAGCTCCGGCTCCAGCCAGCGGCACTGCGTTCGCACCTGAACTGCAAAAAGGACCCATTAGGACCCCTGAAGAAGAGAAAACAAAACTTGAACTACTGCTGCGGATCACGTCGTCGCTAGCGAGGTACTGCCTCTCGCTAGCGAAGGGTCGATCGCTGGCGAGCTCCTCCTGCTCGCTGGCGACCATCACGCAGAAAAAGGGCAAAAACAACTTTTTACTCACCGTCGGGAATTTGCTCAAGCAGAGTATCCCCAAGACGTCGAAACCTCACTCCGATAGAGTTCCTTTACTAAAAAAGAACGCCCAAAAGCACTACTCTTGAAAAAGGCGGGAGAGTGAGGTGTGAAGGAAAAGAACTCCACTACTACTCATATATATAGGTGAGGGGGGACAGGCTGACATCATGCTGCGTCCGATGTGGGACTTTGGTCCGGTCGCTAGCGACCAGCTCTTCGCCGGCGAGCACGGGTTGCTCGCGAGCGAGCGTCTTCTGACAGCAACGCGTTGACGTTCGTTCCGTACGATGTGGGACTAGAGCCCCTCGCTAGCGACTCTCATGTGGTCGCTGGCGACCAACTGCTCGCTAGCGAACACTGATTGCTCGCTAGCGAGTCCCTCTGTCAGCAACTTGCTGACGTGTTCTGACGTGTCCCAAAGAGAATCCTTCCTAAGGGATACCGTGATACAGGGTATCACAATCTCCTCTCCTTTTAAGGATTTGGTCCCCAAATCCAAACTAAGCATAAAAGAAAAAGCATACTAGAAATATACTGAGGCTTACCTCGTGGATCAAAAAGATACGGGTACTTCTCTTTCATCGACTGCTCCGTCTCCCATGTGGCTTCGTCTCCAGAGTGATTCCTCCAGATGACCTTGACTAGAGGTACCTCCTTCGAACGAAGCTTCCTGATCTGATGGTCAACGATGGCCACTGACTCCTCCTCATAGCCCAAACTCTAGTCTATCTGTACCGGCTGTGAACTCAGAACGTGAGACTCATCAGGAACGTAATTCCTCAGCATGGACACATGGAAGACTGGGTGAACCGCTGCTAACTCTGCTGGAAGAGCTAACCAATAAGCAACCCGGCCAACTCTCTCCAGAATCTCATATGGTCCGATGTAGCGTGGATTCAGCTTTCCTCGCTTACTGAACCGTACCACCCCCTTCATCGGGGATACTCGCAGAAACACCTGATCCTCGACCGCGTCTCCTCTTGTCTGCATATGCCTTCTGACGAGAATGAGCTGCTGCCAAGCGTTCCCTGATAACCTTCACCTTCTTCAGAGCCTCCTGAACCATGTCTGGACCCACTGACTGAACCACACCTGTCTCAAACCAGCCTATAGGCGAACGACAACGCCTACCGTACAACGCCTCAAACGGTGCCATCTGGATGCTAGCCTGGTAACTTTTGTTGTATGCAAACTCAACCAACGGTAACTGCTCATCCCAGGAACCGCCAAAGTCCAAGGTGCATGCTCTCAACATATCCTCCAACGTCTGGATCGTGCGCTCGGACTGACCCTCAGTCTGTGGGTGGAAAGCTGTACTGAGATCCAACCTCGTACCTAAAGCCTGATGTAAAGCACGCCAACACCTGGACGTGAACTGTGACCCTCTATCTGATATGATGGAAACCAGAACCTCATGCAACCTGACAACCCTGTCGATGTAGAGCCGAGCATACTGTGTAGCCGTAAATGTAGTCTTCACCAGAATGAAGTGAGCTGACTTCGTGAGCCTGTCCACTATAACCCAGATAGCGTCGAAGCCCCTCAATACCCGTGGAAAACCTGTGACAAAGTCCATAGCTATCCTCTCCCATTTCCACTCTGGCAGTGGAATCTCCTAAAACATCCCTGTTGGGTGCTGATGCTCAGCCTTGACTTTCTGACACACCAGACACCTGGTCACAAACGCACCTACATCCTTCTTCATGCTGTGCCACCAGTACAACGGCTTGAGGTCTTTGTACATCTTAGTCGATCCTGGGTAAACCGAATAAGGTGTACAATGAGCCTCTCTCAATATAGTCTCCCGTAGGGCCCCGACCTCTGGCACGCATAACCTATCCCCAATCCTGAGCAACCCATCTGCATCCACTGAGAAGTACGAACACTCCCCTTTCTGAACCCTCTCTCTGAGCTCTACCAACTTCAGATCCTCTGACTGACGCTGCTTCATCAGCTCTGCAAACGTCGACCTAATACTGATATGGGCTAAGAGCGCCCCCGATCCGTCAACCTCAAACCAAACACCCTTAGACTCTAACCTCTGAATTTCTCCTGCCATGGGTCTCCTCTCTGGTGCAACGTGGGCTAAACTCCCCTGCGATCTTCGCTCCTCCGCCACAGGATTCCTACTCAAGGCATCCGCCACCACGTTCGCCTTTCCCGGGTGATACTTGATCGAACAATCATAATCGCTAAGGAGCTCCAACCACCGTCTTTGTCTCAGATTCAAGTCCTTCTGCTCGAAGATGTACTTCAGACTCTTGTGATCCGTGAAAATCTCACAGGTGTCCCCATACAGGTAGTGCCTCCAAGACTTCAGGGCGAAGATCATTGCTGCAAACTCCAGATCGTGTGTGGGGTAGTTCTGCTCATGCTTCCGTAGCTGCCTGGACGCATAAGCAATCACCTGTCCCCTCTGCATAAGCACACATCCCAGACCAACCCTAGATGCATCGCAGAACACTGAGAAACCACCACTACCCGACGGCTGAACAAAAATTGGTGCTGTAGTCAAACTGTCCTTCAATCTCTGAAAGCTCTGCTCACACTTCTCTGGCCATGTAAACTTCGCACCCTTGTGCGTTAGGGCAGTCAATGGTGTTGCTACCGTCGAGAAACCCTTCACAACCCTGCGGTAGTAACCTGCTAGCCCCAAGAAACTCTGAATCTCGGCTGCTAACGTCGGCCGCGCCCACTAACGTACCGTCTCAACCTTCTTCGGGTCCACCGTGATACCCTCACTCGTCACCACGTGTCCCAAGAAGGCCACCCTGTCCAACCAGAACTCACACTTCGAGAGCTTAGCATACAACCGATGCTCTCTCAGTGTCTGTAACACCGTCCTCAGATGCTCCTCATGCTCCTCTCTACTCTTACTGTACACCAAGATGTCATCAATGAACACGATTACAAAGCGGTCCAAGAATGGCTTGAACACTCTGTTCATCAAGTCCATGAAAGCAGCTGGGGCATTCGTCTACCCGAAAGACATCACTAAGAACTCAAAGTTTCCATAGCGAGTCCGAAACACCGTCTTGGGTACATCCTCATCCCTGATCTTCAGCTGGTGATATCCCGATCTCAAATCTATCTTCGAGAAACACACCGCTCCCTGCAGCTGATCGAACAGATCATCAATCCTCGGCAACGGGTACTTGTTCTTCACTGTGACCTTGTTCAGCTGCCTGTAGTCGATGCACATCCTCATAGATCTGTCCTTCTTCTTCACAAAGAGTACTGACGCTCCCCACGGTGATGAACTCGGTCTAATGAACCCCTTATCCAACAACTCCTGCAGCTGACTCTGAAGCTCCCTAAGCTCTGCCGGTGCCATACGATATCGGGGTATAGAAATGGGCCTCACTCCTGGCTCCAGGTCTATACCGAACTCCACCTCTCTGACCGGAGGTTTCCCGGGTAGATCCTCCGGAAACACATCCACAAACTCCCGCACAACTGCTATGTCACTGCCACTACTCTGCCCCACTGATGTATCACTCACTGCTGCCAGGTAGCCACCGCACCCCTTGCTCAACAGCCGTAGACCACTCATAGACGATATCAGACGATCCACCGGTGTACAACTACTACTCTGGAACTCTACCAGCTCTCGCTCTGGGACCCGAAAAGTCACCGTCTTCCCACGACAATCCACCTCCGCATACTGTGCTGCTAACCAATCCATACCCAATATAACATCAAACTCTGCCATCTCAAGAACCATCAGATCCGCCTCTGCGCGAAACTCTCCGACCTGAACTGGACATGATCTGAGAACTCGGTCTACATCTAACGATCCCCCTCCCGGTGTGC
Source organism: Aeschynomene evenia (assembly GCA_013621005.1). NCBI lineage: Eukaryota > Viridiplantae > Streptophyta > Magnoliopsida > Fabales > Fabaceae > Aeschynomene > Aeschynomene evenia. The sequence goes on from CM024266.1 coordinate 21,825,762, forward strand.
TAACCCGGAAAGGTAACTCAAGGGCGGAAGGACTCTCACTGAACCTCAAAGCGAAGAACACAGATATGAAGGAATGCGTTACCCCGGGATCGAACAACGTTAAAGCCTCAAAACCTTTAACTAATATGATACCTGTAAGAACGGCATTGGATGCGTGGGTATCCTGTCTGGTGATAGCAAAAAGACGGGGCTGTCCTCCGGAGCCTGAACCTCTGCCTCCTAACACTCTGCTGTTTGTCCTACCACCACCGCCGCCTCTGCCGGCGGATGTAAAAGAACGAGCATGACCCTGAGATGGCTGCCCTGCTGGAAAGGCTGTCTGAACGGAACCCACACTAGGAGTCGGCTGTCTAACCGGGCAATCCTTGTACCTATGGCCCTCCTGGCCGCAATGATAGCATCCTCTAGTCCCCATGCGGCAAACTCCAGAGTGAAGCTTGCCGCAGGTCTGGCACTGCAGGTGGGAAGAGACTGATCCCCCTGCTGAGACGAAGCTGAGGGCTGGCTAACTCTGCTCTGACTCTGGCCCTGTGAAGCTGTAGGGCGAGCCGAAAAGGGTGCTGAAGAGGAGACCCTGCCCGGCTGGAACCCCGAGGAATGATGCTGCTGGGGCTGACTGCGGGTAGGGGCTGCTGTGCCTGAATATGAATCGATGTGTCTTGCCTTCTTCTCTCCTCTGGCCTGTGCATCCAAGGTCTTCGTCTCAAATGACAGGGCAGCATTCAGTGCCTCATCATAACTCTCTACGTCTCGTAGCACGTCAAAGCAAACTTGTACTGGGTGGGGAGTCCCTGAAGAAAATGCTTCACCTTCTCGTTCGGGGTCATGGGAAACTGAGTGACCCCGACGATTCGAGTGAACTCGGCATCGTACTCCGTGACCGTCATCTCCCTGGTCATCCTCAGGCTCAAGAATGTCTGCAGTGCTCTGTTCCTCAAGCTGGCGGGGATGAATCTATCTCTGAACCCTCGGGTGAACTCCTCCCAGGTCAGTCGTGGTGCATCCGGGCCTCTGCTGTCCCGTAAGGATCGGTACCACGTATCTGCTATCCCTCCTAGCTGCTGTCCTGCCAACTCTGCGGTAAGCTCCGACGGTAGACGAAGGATCTCAGCCCTTTTCTGAATCCATCCAAGAAAAGACGCCGACTCTATATCTCCTGGTACACTAGAGAAGTGCGGAGGGTTTGACCGGCTGAAACGGTCGATCAGCTGGTCCTCCGTCACTCTCGGGGTCTGTTGTGCTGTGGCTGCCTGATGTGCCTGTGCGACCACTATCTCTGCCAACGCGGCGACTGTATCGTGCAAGCTCTTGCGCCCGGAACCGAAGGAAGAGCGGCGTCGAAAAGGAGGCATGATCCTGGCAAGGTCAAACCATAAGACATATCAGAAAGAGATTTCAAAGGAGACACTGACTACTACTGAACTTAACTGACTTTACTTTCTATGAACCTTTCGTGGAACTATATTCCATGGCCATGGGTGCACTTCCATTAACATGGTTGTCATGACAAGGTTCCTAGCTCCAGACTCTAGGGGGAAACCTAAGTCTCTAATACCAACTGTAACACCCCGTTACTTAGGGGTGTCCGTGCGAAGGGCATTATCCCAACTAACACGCTAAACGTATGCATAAACTCTTAAATAAACTGAATTAACAGAAAATAACTGTTAAAACTGATAACTGTAATTAACTGATATAACTGGTATAACTGGAATAACTGTTTAACTGCTGAGAATACTGAAAATAACTGAACGTAACTGGGAAGGTAACCTGCCTCTAAAGTCTGGAGCAAACTATTACAACTGAAACTGAAATGTCTTATAAACTAATAACTGGAATAAACATAAAACAAAATCTTAAGACTCCACGATCGAAGCGGAGCTCACCCAAGATAACAGCTGAACGACCTCTAGTGGATCAACGGCTCCTCGTCGGCTGCGGGATCGTACTCTGAAATATGGTTGATGAGGGGTGAGTCATCGACTCAGTGATGGGGAATATGCATGCAATACAACATTCATAACACATATATCACAAACTGGCATGTTATCAACCATACAATCAATATCCTGTTGAGCTGTCACACTAAAGCCTGCATACCAAGCCCCATTACTGTACATTGTATCTGTGATATGTCACCCAGCACTCAGCATAGGCATAATCAAATCTGACTCAGCACGCGGCATGAGTTTACTCATAACTGACCCTCGTGGGGAATATCTGTATTGGCAACCAAGCCGTCCGATAACCGGGATCGGAACGTACTTGGCGGGCTCGGGCGACTCACCGCTAATTAGTAAACCATACTAAGATACCGGGACTGACCACCGGCCATAGCGTCTGACGTATACTAATCAGGGGTGGCGTAACTACTCTAGACAGTCAGCACATAACTCACTCTAGCAATCATACATGTCATGAATTCTATTTATAGTCTACTTATCTGTCTTATATCACATGTTATATCATAAAGCAGTAAACAGCCAACCACTCAGCAATTCACATACACAGCATGAAAACATAAGTCTCTACTATTCTATTCTAACCACCTAACATGTTACTAATTCTACTACTACTCTACATACAAACACATGCATAATAACTTTATTATTATCTTTCCTAATTATCAAACATAAATATATGCCATAAATGCTAAACTACATGCAAGACCTCCACTCACCTGGATATTCCTGACACTGAGAAGCACCGTCAGCTCCGGCTCCAGCCAACGGCACTGCGTTCGCACCTGAAGTGCAAAAAGGACCCGTTAGGACCCCTGAAGAAGAGAAAACAAAACTTGAACGACTGTTGCGGATCACGTCGTCGCTAGCGAGGTACTGCCTCTCGCTAGCGAAGGGTCGGTCGCTGGTGAGCTCCTCCTGCTCGCTGGCGACCATCACGCAGAAAAAAGGGCAAAAACGACTTTTTACTCACCGTCGAGAATTTGCTCAAGCAGAGTATCCCTAAGACGTCGAAACCTCACTCCGACAGAGTTCCTTTACTAAAAAAGAACGCCCAAAAGCACTGCTCTTGAAAAAGGTGGGAGAGTGAGGTGTGAAGGAAAAGAACTCCACTACTACTCATATATATAGGTGAGGGGGGACAGGATGACATCATGCTGCGTCCAATGTGGGACTTCGGTCCGGTCGCTAGCGACAGGAATACGCTCGCTAGCGACCAGCTCTTCGCCGGCGAGGCAGGGGTTGCTCGCTCGCGAGCATCTTCTGACAGCAACGCGTTGACGTTCGTTCCGTACGATGTGGGACTAGAGCCCCTCGCTAGCAACTCTCATGTGGTCGTTGGACCAACTGCTCACTAGCGAACGCTGATTGCTCGCTAGCGAGTCCCCTTTGTCAGCAACTTGCTGAAGTGTTCTAACGTGTCCCAAAGAGAGTCCTTCCTAAGGGATACCGTGATACGGGGTATCACAGTATGTGTATGGACTGATAACATTTTCTCACAAGTTATGGATATGTGATATCAAGTCTACACATAGGTATAATGGTAGTATACTGGACAGACCCACCATGAGAACACCACATGGATCGTAACGTGAATGTCATTGGTGATTCTCATAGTGATGAAAGTACATGTGGTCCTTTGACTTGAAGTTACTGATATAACATAATTTGTATTGATTAATCCCCTTTCTGTGCATGTAATTTGACCACTTTTGAGATTAATAAATTACTTTTGCATCATATTAGGCATTTGGAACTTAATTGTTACTTTGTGCATTTTTCCAGCATTTTTGTGCTTTGTAACACTGTTCTGTAATTTGCTTATAACATGAGTTCTAGAAATTGGAATTTTGTGTTCTTTGTCTTGTTGGAAATATTAGCCACAGTTATAAAACTTTCATGAAGAACTCGAAAGCTGATTCATAGCATAACGACTTCAAATTGTAGCTTCACGTGGAGTCAAGCTTGCTGCATAATTCTAGAGCAACATTCCTGAGTAGTCTGTGTTCCAGAAGCTGGAACTGGAGCTACAAATGTTGGATTCACTTGATTTTAGTGGAATTTAAAAGCTAAGACACAAGGCTAAATTTCATCTTCATAGATCGAAATCAATTGAGGTCACTAAGAAGCTCATAAGTAGACGCAAAGTTTATGCATCAATTGTGATAATATTCTGGGGCATAACTCTGTGTTTTGGAAATATCTCGAGCTATACTTACTGGAATTGGATGATCTTGGTAGCTATGGAAAGCTAAGACAAAGAGCCACAACTTTGGTTCAGAGCTCGAGGCCAAATGGATTCATTATAGGCTTTAGAAATTGGCTGCAAGATTTCGGTAAAAACTTCATTTTGCTGAGTTGTCTTAATTGTCACATTTTTGTGCAAGTTCCATTCTACCCTTGCCTTATATGTTTGTAAATGTTAGTCCATGGGATTTTAGACATTTCCACTTACTTTTATGTCTATATAATTCTAGATCAGAATTGGAGGGAACACTTTAGATTCATTTTTTACATTTCAAGTTTTAGAATTAGAGATTACTTTCATTTTCTCTCTAGTTTTCTCCATTTTCGAATTTCTCTCATTCTCCTCTTCAACTTCTGAGTTCTTCATGATTATGGAGAACTAAACTCATAGCTAGCTTGAGGATGGAGGATTGTGAAAGATATTGAGATTTGCAATGTGATTAGACTAATAAAAATAAATGAGATTAATGACACACATTAATTCATTTTAGCATGGTCATGCATTTACCCAGTCCTACTCATCAAGGGACCCACATATATACCTCTCGTAATGTGAGAGGGACAAATTTTATCTACGTTACTCGCACCGCCCACATGATTCGTGATATGTCTGATGACCGACTTTATAATTACCCTGTTACGGATAACGTTTGACGGTATCAAAGCACATAACTCCTCATGCAGCGGATCGTAGTAACTTCAAGTCAAAGGACTACATGTACCATCATCACTGTGAGAATCACTTATGACATTCACATTACTATCCATGTGGTGTTCTCATGGTGGGTCAGTCCAATATATATCACCATATATTCCTATGTGCAGACTTGATATCACATATCCATAACCTGTGAGAAAAGGTTATCAGTCCATACACATACTAGTCTCAACGTATTATTGTTGTCATGTTGTTTATAGTAATACTTGACTAGGGACATTTAAGAATGGAGTCTCACTATTAGGTTATGTACCTAATCTTTATTCCATTCTAAGGACATCATAATGTTTATTAAAATAAATAATCAATTAATGAAAACAATGCCTCATATATATATATAAATATATAAATAAAATGTCACAATATCATAATAAAAATGAAACTATGATTGGCCCTCTAGGGCATATACCAACAGACTCCCACTTGCACTAGAGCCAATTCGACATATCTCTAATGTCTAATGATCTAGTATGCCCATTGTGACAACCCAGGCACTGATGAGGGCGGATAGTGATCGCCGGTGCAAGAGGCCGGACAAGGAGCGGCTCCTGGAAGGCTTCTAAGTGGGAGAGGCACATGAATGAATCGAATTTACACCGGAATGAGAGGGATCTGAAGGCTGTATAGGTATGGGACTATACAGTTGAGGATAGCTTAAAGGAATTGATTTAAACTACCCATACCAACAAGATGCATCTACTTTTCGGTAGCCTATCCCTTAAGAACTCCAACGTTAAGCGTGCTTGACCTGGAGCAATTCTGGGATGGGTGACCTTCTGTGAAGTTTTCTCAGAAAGTGTGCGAGTGAGAACAAAACACACTAGAAAGTCTCGTGTTGGTCAGAGGACAGTCGTCAACGCCTTCAAGTTGTCAAGGGGTGTTACACCTATCATGCTTCCGCTGAGGAAGTTGCTTGGTCAGTGGGTCAGCGATGTTATCATCAGTTGGCACTCTGCATATCTTTACATTTCCTCTATCGATAATCTCTTGAATAAGATGATAGCGCATGAGTATATGTTTGGATCGTTGTTGAGATCTAGGTTCCTTAATTTGTGCAATGGCTCAATTATTGTCACAATAGAGAGCCACGTGGTCCTCGATGCACGGAACCACACCAAGTTCAGTAATGAACTTTCTGATCCAAACGGCCTCTTTTGCTGCATTACTGGCAGCAATATACTCGGCCTCTGTAGTAGAATCGGTGATTGTCTCCTGCTTTGAACTCTTCCAGCTCACAGCCCCGCCATTAAGACAAACACATAACCTGACAGCGATTTGGAATCATCTTTATCGGTTTGGAAGCTAGCGTCAGTGTAACATTTACAACAAGCTCTTCCTCACCGCCATATACCAAGAATGAGTCCTTAGTTCTTCTCAAGTACTTAAGGATATTCTTGACGGCTGTCCAGAGACCATCACTGGGATCTGACTGGTATCTGCTCGTCATGCTCAAAGCATACGAGACATCTGGTCGTGTACATAACATAGCATACATGATAGATCCAATTGCAGATGCATATGGAATCTTACTCATCTGATCCCTATCGGCTGGAGAAAGGGAACATTGGGCCTTTGAGAGTGTCACACCATGTGACATAGGCAAGAACCCTTTCTTTGAATCATGCATCTTAAAGCGTCTCAACACTTTGTCTATGTATGTACTTTGGCTTAGGCCAAGCAATCTGTTTGATCTATCTCTATAGATCATTACACCCAATATGTAAGTAGCTTCGCCTAAGTCCTTCATTGAAAAATAGTTCCCAAGCCATGTCTTAATAGACTGTAATGTCGGGACGTCATTTCCAATGAGTAATATATTATCCACATACAAGACTAGAAATGCAACTGTGCTCCCACTAACCCTCTTCTAAACACAAGGTTCATCTTCGTTCTTAACGAATCCAAACTATCTCAGAGCCTCGTCAAAACGAAGATTCCAACTCCTACAAGCTTGCTTCAATCCATAGATTGATCGCTGTAATTTGCATACTTTTGCAGCATCGCCTCTGATGTCAAAACCTTTGGGTTTGTCATGTACACATCCTCAAGGAGATTTCCATTAAGGAAAGCAGTCTTGACATCCATCTGCCATATCTCATAATCGTAGTATGCAGCAATAACAAGTAATATCTGAATGGATTTAAGCATAGCGACAGGTGAAAAGGTTTCATCATAATCTACACCATGAGTTTGCTTGAAACCATTTGCAACCAATCTTGCCTTAAAGGTAATCATATTATCATCCATGTCAGTTTTCTTCTTGAAAACCCACTTACATCCTATGGGTTTTAACCCTTCAGGTTGATCAACCAAGGTCCACACCTGGTTAGTGTACATGGAATCCATTTCAGATTTCATGGCTTCTAGCCACTTTTCAGAATCAGGTCTAGTAATGGCCTCCTGATAGGTAATAGGCTCATCTTGATCCATGAGCAGTACATCACCCTGTTGAGTCATGAGAAATTCTTATCTCTTAGGTGGGCGATGTGTTCTGTCTGACCTACGTGGTTCTTGTGTTACTTGAGCAGGCTCTTGTACTACAACAGCTTGTGTACTCTACTCTTGTTCCACCTCCGGTAAAGTTTCTTCTTGGGGTTAAAGTATTTCTTCAATTTATACTTTGCTCCCACTTGCTCCAATGAATTCCTTCTCAAGGAATAAACCAGTTCGCGCAACAAACACTTTGTTGTCAGATTGTTGGTTGTAGAAATAATATTCCTTGGTTTCTTTAGGATACCCCACAAAGAAGCACTTTTCAGATTTAGGTTCAAGCTTATTAGAGACCTGACGTTTCACATAAGCTTCACAACCCCAAATCTTCATAAAAGAGATACTAGGTCGTCTACCAGTCCACATCTCATATGGTGTCTTTTCTACCGTCTTGGTTGGAACACGTTTAAGTTAAGTGCTGATGTCAACACAACATGTCCCTAGAAAGAACTTGGAAGGTTTTCATGACTCATCATTGATCGAACCATGTCCAACAATGTTCGATTTCTTCTCTCAGAAACACCATTCTATTGTGGCGTTTCAGGAGGAGTGAGTTGAGATAATATCCCACACTCTCGCAAATAGTCATCAAACACTTGACTCAAGTATTCACCTCCTCGATCCGATCGAAGGATTTTAATACTCTTGCCAAGTTGGTTTTCTACTTCATTCTTGAATTCCCTGAACTCTTCAAAGGATTCTGATTCGTGTCTCATGAGATACACATATCCATATCAACTGAAGTCATCATTGAATGTGATGAAGTATTGAAAACCACCTATGGCTGAGGTACTAATGGGTCCGCACACATCGACATGTATAAGGCCCAAAAGCTCAGTGGCCCTTTCACCCTTTTGAGTGAATGGCGCCTTACTCAATTTTCCCAATAAACAAGATTCGCATATCTCATATGATTCATAATCAAATGAGTCCAACAATCCATCTTTATGGAGTTTTAAAATGCGCTTCTCATTTATATGGCCTAAACGACAATGCCAAAGGTAAGAATGGTTCAACTCATTCGGTCTGAACCTCTTAGTATTAATGTTATAGATGGCATTTCGAGATCAAAAACGTAAAGTTCATTAATCATAAGAGCACTACCATAAAAGACATCATCATAATAAAAGGAACAACATTTGTTCTTAATTATAAAACTAAAACCAAGTTTATCCAAACTGGAATTAGAAACGATGCTCTTCTAATGGCAGATACATTATAATAGTTCTCTAACTAAATAATAATAAGCCCAATGTGCAAAGTCAATGCAGCAACTCTTGCTCCATTTCCAACTCGTAGGTCGACTTTTACCCTTCGCCAATGATCTAATCTCATTTGCACAAATAAAAAAGTGCTAAATGTGAGAACTACATCGAGTATCTAATACTCATGATGCAGAAGTAGATAAATTGACCTCTATAACAATCATACATGAAATGGAAGTCTCATTTCCTTTGTTATTCTTTCATTCTTCCAGGCATTTTGCACAGTTCCTCTTCCAATGTCCGGTCTCACCAGAATGGAAGCAGGTATCCTCTTTAGACGCATCGCCCTTAGGCTTCAAGGCTTTCAGCTTGGGAATCTCATTTCCCTTGCCCTTTGCCTTGCCCTTGCCCTTGGACTTACTGATTTGCTTCTTTTGCTATTTCCATCTTGAACCATGAAGATGGCCTTGCCTTTGCCCTTTGATAGAGTTGCTTGAGGTGTATGATCATATCATATGCCTCCATGCTTTCATGAATTTCATGATGTTTCTGCAACTCAGGGGTTAAGGTAGTAAGCATAAGACAACAAAACATCTAAGACTTTATCCTGATGCTTCTTATAAGCATCTTTGTCAGCCCTAGAAGTACTTGCAACTGGTGTCTCCTTAGGAACAATTCCTTTGAGCACATTTCTTTTCATGCTTGAGGACAATCCTCAAGTTTCTATATATACCAGTCTAGAAAATTTGTTCCAGACAACTTATCCTTCTCAAGGATACAACTTATCTTTCTCAAGGATAGATCGCAATGACAAGTTATTTAATGTGTGTCATGTCATGGTAAACCACAGAAAGATAATATGCAGAGTGAGAATCATGACATATAATATTTAATTAGGACTTTAATTAAATATTGCTCCCACTATTTTACTCAAACCAATGACCCTCTACATTGATTCGTAAATTTTCCTTTGGACAATTTTATAGTGGGCCAAGATCCATATTTCTTCTAGCTTTAAGTCAACTTTGTTTGATCGCTTAAAGGTTCAACTATTTAGGTAGGAAACTCTTTCCAATTGTATCTTATACAACTCTTGGATAGTTGGGTGAATAACATCTTATTCTAATTCATCTTATGAATTAAAGCCCAACTGTCGTTGCCTCTAAGCCTCTCAATCCTATTGAATCTCACTTAGTTAAGTGAAACCCAATGGCTAGCAGTCGGACATTACTTGTTTGTCCTATCACGTCTTACTGTCATAGATAAGAGTGCCCTGCTTTGCCAGACCCATACTACATCGATAACAGTCTTGACGAGTGCTATGCATCGGAAAGCTATCATGACTTAATATTTTACAATGAGGGATTTTTCATGAATTGATCTCACCATGTAGTGTTAAACCATTTAACACATAACATCCATATATGTATCTCATACATATATGTATAACATGTAAATGCAACATGATAGAATAAAATGAATAAAGCATATGAGGACATATAATCATGTTGTAAGACCCCGAAATTCTAATCATACCTTAAATTAAAGGGATTTTAGTTATAACCACTTTAATTAAGGCGTAATTGGAAAATGTAGGTTATTGGGATGCATTTTGATGTATATGTGTTGTTTGATATGTGCTATGTGCATTATGTGTTTTACGTATATGAAATAATGAAAATGCAATGTGTACGAGTTAAAAATATGATAAAATAGATCAAGAATCTAGAAAAGAAATGTAGGAAGTAATCACGAGAGATTTTAAGCATTTATGGTTATGTACAAGTTTATTTAGGTGTAAAAATATTGATTAGGGTATTAGAAATGGTTTAGAGAATGTTAGGTGTAATATGGAGTTAAAGATGCAAGAAAACTACTACTGTTGTCATGTAGCAGTACTTGCTCGCTAGCGACCAGTTAAGCTCGCTAGCGGGTGAGGCGGCAGAGGCCCCCCGCTAGCGACTGAAGGAGCGCGCTAGCGGGTAATGCGGTGAAAGCGATCGCTAGCGACCGCGAGATACGCGCTAGCAACCGGCTCGAGGACAGAACAGCATTTCTGCAAATTGTGCATTTTCAATCAAGCACTTCATCTTTTTATAATTGCCATTAGCTCCCTCCGTCCCAAAACACTTTCCCTCACTCTGAAGTAACCTCACACCTTCAGAATTAAATCAAAATACACTCCAAACACAACCTCATATTCTCCATAATCTCTAAACTCACCAAACACACCAATCTCATCACCAATCTACCAAAACCCCCTAAATCCGAAATTAAACTCACATATAGGATCCCTACATACTTTCCATTTATTCTGACCGAACAGAAATCATCAGAAAACTTTGAAACTTCAGCCACCATCATCAAAGAACAAGGAAGCTTGATAAGCAAGTAGCTCAAAGAGGGATATAGTGGTTCTTAGCTTTAGAGGGCAAAACTACAAGAGGTAGGGGTTTAGATTTATGTTATAACATGTATTTGTATGTTTCCATGCATAAGGATCGATTAGAAATCATTATATGCATGAATATGGTTGCTGTTCTGAAACTGGTATGGGTACAGAGTCGATTCACGCGCTAGCGGCTAGATTACAGCCGCTAGCGAAAGTCCACGCGCTAGCGACCCGAGCCCAGGCGCTAGCGACCCGAGCCCAGGCGCTAGCGAGTGGTCGAGGCATATTGGGAGCTAGCGGCCGCAGGGAGCGCGCTAGCGGCCAATTCGCAGAATTTCTGCAGAATTGCTTTAAATGCTGCATTTGGTGATTTCTGCATTTTAATGATTTCTAACCCTTTTCTAAGGATCTAAACCATTGTAACATGTTTATTATATATGTTTAAAACAGAAAATGGAGATTTTGAAAAGAATCAAGCAAACTAAAAGGAAAATGACATGTAGATGCAATTATGTGCAAAAGTGATATGTTTTCAAACGAATTATGAATTACTCATGTTATGAATGAATTGTACTTAAATTCCAGAATGAGATATTTAGTTGTGTATGTGCATACATATTATAATGATATGGGAAGTCAAAATATGATATCTTGATATGAAAGAAATGCAATGGAAGATCAAAGTAAACATTTGTAACCTTCGGTCACTAGTGTCGTCAGTAAGGGAGGGTTGGCAACCTCGGTCACTGACATCACTAGTAAGGGAAGGTGAGAAACCCCTCTTTCCCCGTGTGTCTAGTAGAAACTAGAGAGATATGAGCTCATAGTCTTGGGAATTGGTGATGTGGAGGTAGAAAGAGATAAGAGGGTTAGTGCCAACTATAGAAAAGGTATCCTATGCACATATCAAGAAAGAGTCAATGTCTTACGTACCAGCCAGAAACGAAATAAGTAATAATGCTTTCAGATTTGTATATGACGCATGCATATTAATTAAGACGCATATAGGTAAGACACTCCGGATATAAATTAGTTTGTGAAAACCCCAGTAATGTGAATCTTGCATATTACACTGTTTTTATAACAAACCGGAGTGATCCCCCTACTGAGTTCGTGGAGCTCACCCTATTCCACCACTTTTGTTTTAGATACAGACAGGGGTGCCAGCACGTCTACAGGTTGAGTGACTTGGTGCTTACATGAAGACTGAGCTTGAAATCTCTGGAGCTTAGGATTATTAGCATTACTTTTGTTATGTCTTGTATTCGTACTTTATGATCTATGTCACCTTTTTGGGAACCTTTAAGGGAGTTATAAGTGGCTGTACAAGCTTATGATTTTCTTAAAAGTTCCACCATCATATACTTGTACTATCTACGATATTTATGATATTACGTGTATCTCAGATATTGTAATACTATATTTATGTACGTGTGGGCCATCGTTGTGTATTCTAATGTTATGTATTTGTAATGAGTAGTTTCTTAGAATGATATAATTATTCATATCAGTTATATCGCACAAGCCGAGTTTTTAAACTTCCGTTTCTTTTGAAAAACAAATCGGCCCTATTTTCTGCGCATTGTTACTTTACTCAAATTTAATCTCTGAAACAATATGTTAATTTCTGATAATTAACTCAATGTGACTTAAGCATAATGAGGTAATTATTAGGGTGTTACATTTTGGTATCAGAGCAGGTCGAACCTTAAGGCTTGGGGTTATGGCCATCTATGCTTTTGTTGCATAGTACGATAGTGTTATGCTTATAGCTGTGTAACGCGAGCATGACTTGTCTGTTTGGGACATAGGTAGTTGTATGTGCCTAATGTGATTATGGAGACTGATCACCTCTGTGATTATGTTGGTGTGTACATGTACTAATGGCACCAAAAAGACGACAGGCGAAACCGACCATGAGTAGTTCTGATGGTGACCAAGGAACAAGTGAGGCTTTGGCAGGAATGGGGAGGGCGGTACAACAATTGGCGGAAGCTATGGGACGCCAGACCCCTCCCACACCACAGCCAGAGACGGACAGGGGAAATGCTCGATTTTGCAGAATTCAGAGGGGTATACCCCCCAGTGTTTACAGGGTCCGTCGATCCGGCAGTGGCGGGGGATGGATAGAGGAGATGGAGAAGATTTTCACTGTGGTGCAGTGTTCAGATTTGCAGCGCACTACTTTTGTGATACCCCGTATCATAGTATCCCTTAGGAAGGACTCTCTTTAGGACACGTTAGAACACGTCAGCAAGTTGCTGACAGAGGGGACTCGCTAGCGAGCATTCAGCTTCCGCTAGCGAGTAGTTGGTCGCCAGTGACCACACGTGGGTCACTAGCGATGGGACCTAGTCCCACATCGTACAGAACAAACGTCGAGGCGTTGCTGTCAGAAGGCGCTCGCCAGCGAGCAGCCAGTGCTCGCTAGCGAAGAGCTAGTCGCTAGCGAACGTATGCTTGTCGCTAGCGACCGGACCGAAGTCCCACATTGGTTACGTTTGACTCAGCCTTCTCCCCCTCACCCTATATATATGAGAGGTTATGTCACCTCACAACTCACATCTCACACTTAGCATTTTCAAAGCAGTGTTTTGGGCATCCTTCGTATTAAGGATAGTGTGAGTTCGACGTTTTGGGGATACTCTGCTAGAGCGAATTCCCGACGGTGAGTATAAAGTCATTTTTGTCCTTTTTCTGCGTGATGGTCGCCAGCGAGCAGAAGGAGCTCGCCAGCGACCGACCCTTCGCTAGTGAGAGGCAGTAGCTCGCTAGCGACGGTGTGATCCGCAGCAGTAGTTCAAAGTTTCGTTCTTTTCTTCTTTAGCGGTTCTAATATGTCTTTTGCACGACAGGTGAAAATAAGGTTCCAGTAGCTGGGGACGGAGCGTTCGGTCCTCTTCAACCTCAGGATTATCTAGGTGAGTGGAGATCTTGTATGTAGTTCAGCATTTTCAGCATATATATTTGTGTGATCACTAGATAATTAGGCAAGATAATAATAAGTTATATATATTGCATGTGTTTGTAGTAGTAGTAGTAGTAGTAGTAGAAGTAGTAGTAGTTAGTAACATGTTAGGTGGTTAAGTGTAGTGATATGTTAGGTAGTAGTGACTAGTAGGTGATTATAGGAATTTAGTTTTCTAAGTTATGTTATATTATATATGTTGACTGGATGCTGGATGTTATATATTTCTGTATATGTCATCATAACATGTGATTAATTAAAGATAATAAATGTAGCTATAGCTTATGATATGATGTGTGTTGATTGTATTACTTGATGACTGTCTTGAGTAATCGCACCACCCTGAATAGTATACGTCAGACGCTATGGCCGGAGGTCAGATCCCGGTATCTTAGTATGGTGTGCTAGTTAAGAGTGAGCCGCCCAAGCCCGCCAAGCATGTTCCGATCCCGGTTACCGGACGGCTTGGTGTCAGATATACCCCCTCACGGGACAGATAGGACTATACTCTAGTTGCGTGCTGAGAGTTAGTTCATAGATCCAGATGCAGATACAGATATACAGATGTAGGCTTGGGTTGCTTTAGTGTGATAACTCGACGGGATTGTTTGATTGGATGATAACATGTTTATATGTGATATATATGTTGCGAGTGTTGCATTGCATGCATTATCCCATCGCTGAGTCGACGACTCATCCCTCGTCAACCATGTTTTTCAGAGTACGATCCTACCGCAGACGAGGAGCCCCTGATCCAATAGAGGTCACATCTATCATCCTTGGTGAGCTCTGCTTCTGACGTGGACCCTTTCAGTTTTTCCCTTGTTTAGACTTTTATTTGAAGTTGTAACGGTTGAACAGTTTGTTATGTATTAGTTGCTCCAGACACTAGAGGCAGAATTCCCTTCAGTTTATGTTTCAGTTACCTTTACAGTACAGTTATGATTTATTTATGATGAACAGTATTTACAATTATTACAGTTAACAGTTATTCAGTAATTATGATGATATTATACCCAGTTTTAAGGTCCTAGTAGCGTGTTCGTTGGGTTAGTGCCCTTCGCACGGACACCCCTAAGTAGCGGGGTGTTACAGCTTTTGCCACCTTTATGCTACAACAGGATGCAGGAAAGTAGTGGAGAGGAGAGAAAGCAAGAATGGATGCTGCGGGAATTCCTATTCCTTGGCATAGATTCAAGGAGATGTTTTATGACAAGTATTTCCCCAAATCCATTAGGAGGTGAAGGATCAAGAATTCATGAACTTAACCCAAGGAAAGATGTCAGTAGAGCAGTACACGGCACAGTTTGAACACCTTATCAAATTCTCAGAGATGTTCCAAGGTAATCCAATGGAATCTTGGAAATGTATGAAGTATAGACACGGGTTGAATCAGAAAATGCATAAGGCAATGAATCATCTGCAGATTGACAGTTATCTGTGATTAGTGGAAGCTTGTAGAGTTCATGAACAAGCCCGCCATTCAGATGACAGTACCTCTATGGAGAGTTCTAAGAGGAGTTTAGCACCACAGGCTCCTCAGTTTAAAAGACA
The DNA here is from genome assembly GCA_013621005.1 of Aeschynomene evenia. Classification (NCBI taxonomy): domain Eukaryota; kingdom Viridiplantae; phylum Streptophyta; class Magnoliopsida; order Fabales; family Fabaceae; genus Aeschynomene; species Aeschynomene evenia. Next base: position 21,841,297 of record CM024266.1, read on the forward strand.
GAATTTTCCACCTCGTCGATTTCCCTCCCGACCTTTTAGAGGCCCAAATCGTGCTAGGCCTCAGCAAGGACCACCACCACCTCGTCAGGCTATGATTCCTAGAGCTATAGAGACACCAATCTGTCCCTAGTGTAATAAAGGACACAAAGGGGTTTGTTTTGCAGGACAGAATGTGTGTTACAGATGTGGCAAACCAGGCCACATTGCCAGAGATTGTCGTCAGCTTCCTCAGCCACAGACCTCAGCTCCGACCCACTCCAGGCCTCAGCACCAGGGAAGAGTCTTTACAGTAAATGCAGAAGATGTTGTCCGATCAAATGAATTAATAAGGGGTAAGTGTAAAGTTAAGAATCAAGAATTAGTTGTACTTTTCGATTCGGGAGCTACACACTCATTTATATCACATGAGCATGCTAGGGAGTTGCATTTACCTATGTGTGAGTTACCATATGATTTCAATGTTTTCACACCTATAGCGAAACCTATAAGTACAAACATTGTCTGCACTAAATGCCAATTTTTGTTAGGAGATAGGTCATTTATCTTTGATCTTATATGTCTGCCTATGTCGGGTTTGGGTGTGATTCTAGGTATGGATTGGTTGTCAGTAAATAAAGTCTTATTGGATTGTCATGCCAAGTCTGTCATATTCCACGATACCCCCAGTATACCTAATCCTGAGTCACTTACAGTTTCTTTTAGTTTGTCAGTACATCCTGTGGAGTTAAGTCAAAGTGGGGTTACACATAAAGGTCTTGTATTTCTTGCCTCAAATGATGTGGAAACTAAACTGAGCTTAGACGCCATACCCGTAGTAAGAGAGTATCCAGAGGTTTTCCCTGATGACATACCCGAGTTCCCTCCGTCAAGAGAAGTAGAGTTTAGTATTGATTTGGTTCCGGGAACAGGGCCTGTCTCTATGGCCCCTTACCGGATTTCACCCAGTGAGTTGAATGAACTTAAGACACAGTTGGGGGAGTTGTTGGAAAAGGGGTTTATTAGACCTAGTGCTTCACCGTGGGGAGCCCAGTGTTATTTGTCAAGAAAAAGGATGGGAGTATGAGATCATGTATAGATTATAGACAATTGAATAAGGTAACAATAAAGAATAAGTATCCCCTTCCTAGAATAGATGATTTGATGGATCAGCTAAGAGGGGCAAAGGTGTTTTCCAAGATAGATTTGAGGTCAGGATATCATCAGATTAGGGTCAAAGGTGAGGATATACCTAAGACGGCTTTCCGAACTCGCTATGGGCATTATGAGTTTACAGTGATGTCCTTTGGACTAACTAATGCCCCGGAGGTGTTTATGGACTATATGAACAGAATTTTTCGACCGTTCTTGGATAAATTTGTAGTTGTTTTCATTGATGACATCTTAATTTATTCCAAGACGGAGGAAGAACATGATAGTCATCTTAGGTTGGTTTTGGAAGTGTTGAAAGAAAAGAAGTTGTATGTCAAGTTAAGTAAGTGTGAGTTCTGGATGAAGGAGGTTAAATTCTTAGGCCATGTAGTATCTGCGGAGGGCATAGCTGTAGATCCTTGTAAGGTTGAAGCAGTGGTGAACTGGGAGAGACCAACTACGGTTACTGAGATTAGGAGCTTCCTAGGATTAGCCGGATACTACCGTAGATTTATTAAGGGTTTTTCGCAGCTTGCTTTACCATTGACAAAACTTACTAGAAAGAATGCTCCTTTTGTGTGGTCAGATGAATGTGAAAAGAGTTTTGCGGAGTTAAAGGAGAGATTGACCACAACACCTGTACTTGTGGTGCCTGATCCTAATGAACCTTTTGAAGTTTATTGCGATGCTTCAGGGAAAGGGTTGGGTTGCGTATTGATGCAACATCACCAAGTAGTGGCATATGCTTCACGACAATTAAAGCCACACGAGGTGAATTATCCTACCCATGACTTGGAGCTTGCCGCAATCGTTTTTGCTTTAAGGATTTGGAGGCACTACTTCTACGGAGTGAGATTTGAAGTTTTCTCTGATGATAAGAGTTTGAAATATCTCTTTGATCAGAAAGAACTAAACATGAGGCAAAGACAATGGATGGAATTTTTAAAAGATTATGATTTTGGATTGAACTACCATCCAGGAAAGGCAAACGCTGTGGCAGATGCTTTGATTCGTAAAATGCTTCATGTGTCTCACTTGATGATAAAGGAGACAGAATTATTGGAGGATTTTAGAAACCTTAATCTAGGGGTTTCCTTTACCCCGACAAGTGTTAGGGTTAGCCACCTCACAGTCTCTAGTAAGTTCAAGGAGGATATTATGCAAGCTCAAGGGATTGATGAGGAGTTTCTAAGGTTAATACAAGCGGCGAATGATAAGAAAGCAGAGGGGTTTAGTAAGGACGGAGATGGGTTGTGGAGATGCAAAGGAAGGATTTGTGTACCCGCTTATGGTGACCTCCGAAGTAGTATTCTGGAGGAGGCTCACAAAAGCCATTTCACCATTCATCCGGGCGCAACCAAGATGTATCAAGATCTAAAGAAGATGTTTTGGTAGCTCGGTATGAAGAAAGATGTGTCAGATTGGGTGAACCGGTGTTTAGTGTGTCAAAAAGTGAAGATTGTGCACCAAAAGGAACCCGATATGTTACAACCACTACAAATCCCTCATTGGAAGTGGGAAAGTATATCTATGGATTTTGTAGTGGGATTGCCAAGGACCCAAGCCGGCAATGATGCCATTTGGGTAATAGTAGACCGATTGACGAAATCGGCTCACTTTTTACCCATCAGAGCAACCTATCCCTTAGAGAAATTAGCAAGTTTGTACGTCCGAGAAGTTGTGAGATTACACGGAGTACCCGAGAGTATCATTTCGGATCGAGATCCGAGATTTACTTCTCGTTTTTTGCAGGCCTTGCAAGAGGCATTTGGAACTGAACTCCGTATAAGGCATTTGGAACCAAACTTTTCGAAAACAAGGATGAACTTTGAAAATAAGGATTAGTTTCGAAAACAAGAATTTCGAAAACAAGGATTTCAAAAAACAAGGATTCAACTCTTGAATCTTTTTTTCGCAAATCCTTATCGGCAAGAATTCAACAAGGATTCAACTCTTGAACCTTTTCGCAAATCCTTATCGGCAAAGAAACAAAACCATGTTATCTCATAACATATATATTGCGCAAATCACATCATCATGTGATCAAAATCGCTTCTTTCATAAAAACAAAAATCATGTTTATCATATAAACAACAGATAGTTCTTTCAAAAGAACCATGTTTTCACAAGAGGCTCTGATACCACTATTGGGAAATCACGCATAAAGGCGCAGCGGAAAACAAAAACTTTTATGCAATTCCCACCCAATGACCCATGTGAATAAACATGATTCATCTATGAATTACCTGTTGAAGCGTGATCGCAACACAATTTGCGAACAACACTTGTTCTTGAGTTCTTCAAAAGTTCTTGTTCTTGAATTCTTCAACTCTTGAAATCTTGAATTCTTGAACTCTTCGATTCTTGAAGTCTTCAAATCTTGAACTCTTCAATTCTTGAACTCTTCAAATCTTCACAAAGAGCTATGTCAAACTCTTCCGTCGCAAGTGTAGCGACGACCTAGAGATATCCACACAACAGTTGTGGATGTCAAACACCCACCTTGATGTTTTTCCGGAACTCACTATGCTAGTAGCGAGAAACGGAGAAATAAGGATTCTAGAGGAAGGCTATGTGTATGCGAAAAAGGCTAGCCAAAAGGCTCAATGGGTGTTGCTATTTATAGCCCACACTCAACATAAACCTAAGCATTGTTGGCCCATCTTATGGAAGCCCATTTAAATTAGTCACACTAATTTTTACCCTAATCCTTATTAGGTCCATCTCATGGAGGCCCAATTAAATTAGTCACATTAATTTAATCTTATTCTTTATTAGGTTCATCTCATGAAACTCAATTAAATTAGTCACACTAATTTATTCTAATTTAGCATTAATATGAAAACTGCTTTAGTGTGTGACCCTATAGGTTCTTACAACGTTGGCAATATTATTAAATCTCATTTAAATAATATAAACAGTGAGCGGTATCTAGCAACACATCACTGCTATCCAAGTTATAAGAAAGTCAACGGTTTGACAAAATCTTTCCGTGATTGACGTTACTGTACATTTCAGACCCTTTGTCCAAATATCCAAATTTAACACAAGTATGGAATTAGCACTATTCTGAAAACTGGACCGGACCGACCGGTCCGACCGGTTGAAACGGGAACTGGACCCCTATCCGGTCCGAGTAGGCTTTAAAAACCGGGATTCTGAAAACCGGTAAAAACCGGTTGAACTGGTCAACTTATATAAAAATTAAAATTTAAAATTTAATAAGTATTTTATAATAAAATTTAATATATAATACACTTTAATTATTAAAATTAAGGACTATTAAACCTCTAAATTTATCAAATGCTATAAATTTTCACTTTTATTAATATTTTTCATGCACTTTAATTTTTTTATAGCATTTAATTCATTATATATGTATATATTTATAGATAAATATATATTTTATACATATTTTATTATATCCGGTTGAACCTCCGGTCGAACCGGTTAAACCTCTGAACCTCTCTCTCGTCCGGTTCAATGTCTGGTCCGGTTTTCAGAACATTGGGAATTAGTCATCTTGTATAGTTAAATCATTAGTTTCTTGATCTCCGAGTAGACTGATAAAATAAATGATATTAATGGCACACATTAATTCATTTTAGCATGGTCATGCATTTACCCAGTCCTACTCATCAAGTGGCCCACAAATATATCTCTCGTAATGTAAGAGGGACAAATTCTATCTACGTTACTCGCACCGCCCACATGATTCGTGATATGCCTAATGACCGACTTTATAATTACCCTGTTACGGATAACGTTTGACGGTATCAAAGCACATAACTCCTCATGCAGCGGATCGCAGTAACTTCAAGTCAAAGGACTACATGTACCATCTTCACTATGAGAATCACTTATGACATTCACATTACTATCCATGTGGTGTTCTCGTGGCGGGTCAATCCAATATATATCACCATATATACTTATGTGCAGACTTGATATCACATATCCATAACCTGTGAGAAAAGGTTATTAGTCCATACACATACTAGTCTCAACGTATTACTGTTGTCCTGTTGTTTACAATAATACTTGACTAGGAACATTTAAGAATGGAGTCTCACTATTAGGTTATGTACCTAATCTTTATTCCATTCTAAGGACATCATAATGTTCATGAAAATAAATAAACAATTAATGAAAACAATGCCTCATATATATATATATATAAAATGTCATAATATCATAATAAAAATGCAACTATGATTGGCCCTCTAGGGCATATACCAACAGAAAACTCATCACACATAGTGCACTATCACATAACACGACTCTATACTCGAGCCTTGAAAACCCATAGGACGAGAAAGTGTTTCGTCATTGACCTTGTGAAGTCTATGCTTCCCTGATAGTCGATGACTCACCACTTAAGTTGTTACTGGAACTATGGATTGTCATCTTGTGTCATTTAATGTCTCTATGGTTAATTTTATAGGAATGAGACTTTATCTCATTGATAAAGTCAACTTGGGTGCCATAATCAATTAGGGGTCTAGATTCAACCCATCACTAATATAACTCTAGCCCACCGCCAAAGTTAGAGCAGTCTTTAGTCTTACCAAACCATATGTCTTATCTTATTTAGGATATGAAAAAGTATGTTTTTTCCTGATTCGTCTTTACATTTTACCATGCATCTCATGCATAATGCATCCTTTTCTCTATCTTACTATTAATATTATTCAGTTTAAATGATCTACTAATAGTGCATGAGTGATACACAGTACCGATGGAAGGGATAAACCACACTTGCATTATCTTATAACACTAGCTACTGTAAGGTGTCCATACGAAGGGCTCTACCCCTTCGTACGCTCTACTCAAATGTAACATGAAATCTAGACAATGTAAACATAACTGGATATCTAATAAAACATAAACATAACTTGTGTACATGTCTATCATGTCTGAACATATATAAATACTATAATTGAAAACTGGATACATGACATAGAACTCTAGCACAAAGATCCTGCCTCTATAGTCTAGAACAAGCTAATACATAAAAGATTAGATCGAAAATAAAAGTTAAACATCAACTACTTTCTAGACTAATTGGACTCCCCAGAAGATGTGGAGCTCACCAAACTTAGTTGTAACTCGACCTCCAGCGGATCAATGGTTCCTTGCCTGCAACCTATTCATAAGCTGAAAGCATAAAACGAGGAGTGAGTCGCAAATCTCAGTGATGGGATATCTTGCATGCTATGCAACATTCATATCATATACTACACATAATAGCATGTTATCAATCATACAATTAAGATCTTATCTATGTAGCCATGATCTACATACGGACGTTGACTGAATGGGTTGTTAGTGTACTTGAGCTCCCATGATGTAAACTGTAATTGTAACTGTATGGCGAAACATGAGCCACCTTCTTGTAATATGTGATCTGGACCACGTTAACCACGCGGGTGAGGTCAGTCATAACATAAGTTGTATATGTTCTATGGTGAAACACGGGCCGCCTGCTATAGCTAAATATGTACCCTCTCAAGCCCGTAAGCGAAAGGGGGATCATATCATAATCATAACATAACATATCTAAATCTGAGGTGGAGCTCGAGTCACCTCGTAATAGCATGCCACTACTAAACTCAATCGGGAGCTACATATGGGCTAAACATAAATACATACTACAACGGCATCGCAGACTACATAGACAGTCATCATCCAATTCATACAATTGTACAACATACAACATACGATGTATCACTTACAACATATAACTTACTTATCATATTATAATGCATAATGCATGGGCCATAACCTGTTAAAAACGCTTAGATATGAAATTTTGTAACACCCCGCTACTGAGGGGTGTCCGTGCGAAGGGCTCTATCCCAACGAACACGCTACTAGGGCATAACTTAAGGGCTAAGCAACATGCATAAACCATTAAATAAACTGAATAACCGAAATAACTGAAATAACTGTTTAACTGATAATCACATATATAACTGTATTAATCTGAAACTTACATACTAGTTCAGTATACTGAAACATAACTTAACTGATAAAGGAATCCTACCTCTAAAGTTTGGAGGAAAACTATACATGATTGATTTGACTGTGAAATATAAACTAAACCTAAACTAAACATAGACTACTAAGACTCCACGGAAAATGCGGAGCTCACCAAGGGAAATCAGCTGCAACCGACCTCTACTGGATCAACGGTTCCTCGTCTGCCTCCTGATCGAACTCTGAAACAAAATGCAGGGAGTGAGTCGCAGCTCAGTGATGGGGTATCATGCATGTCATGCAACACATATTGTCATGTTATCAATCACATATACTTGTCCTATCTACGTAGTTGCGCCTCTCTGACGACGGACGCGTACCGCCGGAGATATCCACACTCGAGCCCCCATGCTAAACTGATAAATGACAGAACACGAGCCGCCCTGCCGTAACTGATAACTGGGACTCGCTACCACGAGGGTGCGGTCATATGACGGAACACGAGCCGTCCTGCTGTAACTTATAACTGTGACTCGCTACCACGAGGGTGCGGTCATGTGACGGAACACGAGCCGCCCTGTGATCTGGACCTCTACAACCACGCAGGTGAGGCCAGTCCTACTGTATCTAGGGTGGGACTCGAGGCGCTTCGTGGCAGTATGTCACGGCTAAACTCGACCGGGAGCTACATCCGGGCTATAGCGTTGAAATACATACTACGACGGTTCGCAGACTACATAAACAGTCATCACACAATTCTACAGCCATTCTACTCATACACTGCATGTTATCATACTGATCATATATCATAGGATTCTAACTTGCTTCATATCATGGCATAGCATAGCATAAATCATTCAAGCTTATAATCATAACGTTTATAATAATTATAGTCATAGCGCATATAATAAATATAATCGTAATGCATAACATCATAACGCATAACATAAATACAAAGGGATCTAGAAGTCATCCACTCATTCCTGTCCTGTTATCTATTAGGGAACTTATCTATCTGAGCATTATCCTCCATTAAAATCTGGTATCCTCTAAGGCACGTTTCTATTACGGTATGTTATCTTACTAAGGTTTATTATCTGTCTAAGGTATATTATTTGTCTAAGGTATATTATTTGTCTAAGGTATATTATCTGTCTAAGACGTGTTATCTTACTGGGGCTTACTATCTTACTAGGTCACATTATTCTACTAAGTTATATTATCTTAATGAGTTACGTTATCTTATTATGTTATATCATCCTAATAGTTTATGGTGTTTTACTAGGTTACATTATCTCACTGGGTTACATTAATTACTAAGTTATACTAACTCACTAGGTGGTATTAATTGATTGATTATATAAATCTCTAGATTATATTATCTTATCATGTTATCTTACCATGTCATGCTATCTTATCACGTGAGGTTATCTTACTAGATTATGATATGTTACTATGTTATATTATCTTACTATATATGTTATATTATCTAGGTTATTTTCCTAATCATATCATCTACCTAAGCACGTTATAGACCTTTCATATTAACTACCTAAGCATGTTATCTACCTATCATATTATCTTCTAAGCATGCTATCTATCTATCATATTATTCACCTAAGCATATAAACATAAATATAAACATAAACATAAATACAACTATAAACATAAACATATACATATAAACATATAAACATAAACATATAGACATATACAAATGCTACTATGTGGCAGCCACGGCATATCCACCCTAAAACCTCCACTCACCTGGAAAGTCCTGAGACTGGAAGGCACCGCTAGCTCCGGCTCCAGCTATCGGCACCGCGTTTGCACCTGGCGTGCAAAAGACCCATCAGGACCGCACAAAGGAAAAGAAAAACTTGAACTAGGTTGCGCACTGAACCTTCGCTAGCGAGCAACACCTTCTCGCTAGCGACGGCACACTCGCCAGCGATCAGCACGTTGACAGGGGCAAAAACGCCTTTTCACTCACCGTCGGGAACTTGCTCTAGCAGAGTATCCCCAAGACGTCGAGCTCACACTATCCTCAACAACGAAGGATGCCCCAAAGCACTGCTTTGAAAAAGGCTGAGTGTGAGATGTGAGGTGTGAGGTAACATAACCTCTCATATATATAGGGTGAGGGGGGAAAGGTTGAACAAGCTGTGACCGATGTGGGACTTCGGTCCAGTCGCTAGCGACTAACACATGGTCGCTAGCGACAAGCTCTTCGCTAGCGGGCAGTGGCTGCTCTCTAGCTAGCACCTTCTGTCAGCAACGTCTTGACGTCCATTCTGAACGATGTGGGACTTGATCCCATCGCTAGCGACTTGACTGTGGTCGCTGGCGACCAACTGCTCGCTAGCGGGAGCTGACTGCTCACTAGCGAGTCCGTTCTGACAGGAACTTGCTGACGTGTTTCTGACGCGTCTTGAGAAAAGTCCTTCCTAAGGGACACTATGATACGGGGTATCACAAATTTGCAGCTCGTAATCGATCACAAACAAGTGTAATCATTTAATGGGCTTTGTGATAGTCCCTAAACACCTTAAAAACGTTCTAACTCATGCAATAACCTTACATATAGCATACTCACCTTCATACATGATTAAAACACTCTTAAAACACATACTTTGCACATAAAACACATAACACACAAGGGTTTAACTAGGAGAAACTTATCCATCCAAACTTAATTAAATTTTAACTAAGGTCAATTACCCTTAATTTCACTTATCGGGGTCTTACATGAAATGCCTCAGCTTAAGAACATGGTCTAACTCTGCATTTGTCGCAATTACCCCACTTTGCATTCTTGCACATCTTCACTGGTCTTCGGTTTGGCAAATCTTCCACTTCAGCTCGTATTTCCTTGGTTCGCTCCTCAGCCGAAATTTGTTTCATGCCTCAACTAATATCGCTTCTTCGACCCGTATTGGGCTCACTCTATCTCAACCCAATCCAATTTAGGTGATAACAGAAAGTATCACAACAATTGGTCTCTATAGGGCTAATGGTAGAAAAATGGCAAAGAATTCAGCCTCCAAAAATAGTGGTGACACAATTTGTTAGTAAGAGAATGTGTGAGGAAGATGAGAGGTTTTGCAAGTATTATAAGTGAACTAGTGGTGAAAAAATTTAGTCATGTGATTGAAACGTTATGTTTCATAATCACATTACCAACATATTTTTTGGTCAACTTCCATTAGTAACGAGTGAAATTGCACAATCTAAAAGATTTTAAATATTGTCTACAAAATATCTACCAATAACAATATTTTTTTTTAAAAAAAGCTCATTTCAATTTTTATTTGATGGAAATAATCTATTGGTTTTCAAATTTATATTTTTTTCATCCTCACGAATAAAATTATTCTAACGTTAATTTGTTTTCATTATTTTTCGATGGAAAATATTGGTCTTAAAAAAACTACATTTTTTCATAAAAGTAGTAATAAAAAAACTTGTAGGTAATTTTTGTGGGTATTTTTTGGATTTCTTATTGTGTAATTGTCCTATGAACTCCACCTTGCACACTATCATAAAGAACTTCTAGGTGGAAAAGTAAAATGAACAACAATGTTCATCCTGTTTTTCCATGATGGCGTGTGATTGAAAAAGAGAAAGAAGGAGAATGCCAAAACAAGATAGGGAAATAGAGAGAGAAAGAAATTGATGAAAATGAGAAAGAAAGATGTTTGCAGACTAGGGTGGTGATGAGCTCATAATGGTTCACCTTCAATTCATTGTTGGTTGATTGGGCTTGACTTCATAGTGGTGATAAGTAGAGATCTATTTTTCAGTTTACGAGAGAGGTAAGAGTCATTAATGGCGTAAAATTCTTTTCTTGAAATTAACTACATTTTCAAAAGTGACTAAAAACTAATAAATCCAAAACTGCACTGATTGAGCGAAAGTAGAATCACACTAGAGAATGAACCTTCTATCCATTCATGATTCAATGAATATATGCAAATAAGGATAAATATGAAATCTCAAATACTTCAAAATAATACTGAGGTCAACACCAAAATTATGAGACTTAATAATTTACCCAAATTATATTCAAATTCAAATATGCTCATACAAAAAAGTTTATTTCCAACCGAAACGCATTAATTATTTATTTTGTATTGACATATCGTTTCTTTGGATTTATATATAAGAGAAATATGTAGTCAAGAAACCATGAAAAACAATAAGTGAAAAAAAAAAATCTCCTAGTTTAAGGTATATTCCTTGTTTCTCTCAAAAATCTTTTCAACCACTGAACAGTTGTTGTTATCTTCTTAGAAAAAAATTATCCCAATTTCATATTCAATCTATTGTCTTAGTTAGATTTACGATATTTTATTGAGCTTTATTTGTTATATGTTGAAGACAATTGTTGTAGCTGATGAAATCCATAGAGGAACAGAGACAACCAACAAGTTAGCTAAGATATGATAATTCTACCTAGCTAAGGTATGATAATCTCACCCATCTTTTCATAATATGAATATATTTTTTATTAAGAAACTCCTACTTTACACATGTCATCTTATTTTGAATGTAAACTTTATTTCTAACAACCTTGAGTAATTTTTTCCATTTAATTGATTAGTTTATAGTTGTTATGATTTAAATGATAATTGTTCCATCTATAAGTTTGAATAAAAAATGATACACTTTTTTTTTCACTTTTGGACTTTGTGTTTAAGCCCTTGGTCAAACTCACTCAGTACATTTTTCTTCCCTTTTTTAGGTTATTTAAATTTTGCTTTGGGTTTTAGAGAAAGAAGCCACCTTCTCTCTAGAATTCGTAGTTTTCTATCTTAATTTAATTATTTTTTTAGTGTATGCTTCTTGTAATCTCAAAATCAAGATCATTACTTGAATCTAACATTGTTAGTGTGAAAATTGATTCGACCCAACTCCAGTTAAGTTAGTTGAATTTTGTACTAACATAATGATCCCTAAAATTTAGGCGATTGTCATCGAAGTGGGGAATTGACCCTTTGTCTATGAGCTCTCCGAAATTTACAAGAAGAAACAAGAATTTGGACAAAAGAAAGAAGAAAAAAGTGGAATTCAACACAACATCTTTTATTAATCGACAAATATTACAAGTACACTTATTTGAATTTGAAGTTTGAAACTGTATTAAACTACTCCTAAAAGCATGGAAAAGATAAGCTAAATTGAAAACAAAGAAAAATAAGTAAGTTTGAATTGATTGATTCAAGGTTCTTTCACCCTCGCTTCAATCTAGTTATTTATATGCCCAAAACTGCTCCTATATTCAACATTCTCTTCTCTCCCACAATCGCCAAGACTGGCCTTATTTTTTGTGCTTGAAAAGCCTCATCTAAAGAACATGGATTCGTTCCAAATTTGTCGCATCTGCCCCACGTCTTTGTTCCTGCATAGCATGATTGGTGTTCGGCTTGGCAATTCTTCCACTTCGGCTTGTATTCCTCAGTTCACTCCTCTGCCAAAAGCAGTTTTACACCTATATTCATTTCTCTTCTCCTAGACTCGTATAGGGTTCACTCTATCTCGACCTAATCCAATTCGAGTGATAACAAAATTCCCTTTTATATTAATCAGTCACAACTTTTTAGCTGATTAATATAACCAACAAACACCTGAATACCTCTTTGATCTTCTACAATCGCCTTGAGACCTTCAATATTGACTGATTTAGTTGTTGTTAAATGCATGCCTCGTTAGCTACAGCGGCCGTTTAAACCCCTCAGCTTCTCATATTCTTTAATCATTTCTTGTAAAGCCTTAGACTCAACCACTCAAGGTTGCCTCTCGCCTGGTAAGACGCAACCAAAATAGAGTCGAGGAAACTTACTCGTATTGCAAGAACAACCCCAAGCCTTAGATTCACCTACTCGGCTAAGCTTCCTCACAAAAAGGACCTTCAAAACATTGTTTTGACCAAGCGGAAGTATCATGTGCAAGGTTAAAACTATTCTACCTACTCCTATATATAACATGTGGAAGAGGGTTGCATTCGGCATATCACCTGACGCCTGTCTACCTCACCTGGCTACTACTTAGCACGACTACCTACCCTCAATATGAGCCTTGATATATAAAGGTTACAGGTGGTATGAAATCCTTCATCTTTAAAGTTGCACTACTTCTTTAGCAACCATAGCTTTCGGCTGAGCTTCAGTAGTAGCTTCGACAAGGGTAACCCATTATGATTCCTCTACACAAACATCTCCATCAAGGTCACATACCTGGATTCATTTACTCGCAAACTCCAATTGTAATACCCTTACTATCGCTGTCAAGTTCTCTACCTCATCAGCCAACACCAATAAGTCGTCATCTTCTAGTAAATCATTCAATGCAATTTCATCAGCCAAATCATTAATTGTATCGTCTGGGGTCTCTAGATGAGAAAAATCTAATTTCCCCTCCTCAGGTTATTTTTCATTAGCCACCTGATTTTCATCTACTCGATCCTAACTGACCTCTTGATTCATTGCTCAACTGAGTTGTTGGCTCCTCATATTGGTAGTGGTTTCAGTTGATCTAACTGATCCCTCAACTTCTTCTCAAGGCCATTCTCCTTAAAAGCTTCTACCTTATCTCCTACTAGGCTATTTACCTATTTTCCTTCAACCTCCTTTGCATGGTTGAGTATAGAAACCATCCTTTTGAGTTTTAGATAAGCTTTATTCCATTGTAGTCGCCTCTTTTGGGATCGAGACAATATAGGGCTTACTTCTAGTGGTCTTTCCTTCCCCTTACAATACTTATTTAGGAACCAATCACCCTTTACCAATGGTTCATTCGGTTTGATCATTCTAGTCTGATGAATAGAATTCTTGTTTGGTATTGTCATTCTCAACCTCTACTTACCTTCCTGATACCCTACTTGGACAACCCTCTTAGCTCCATCAAGCATCGACTCATTTCCGATCTCTGGAATGTGTCTAATGACATAATCTCTTCTAAAGGGCCTGCCTACACCAATTATATTTTCAGGCATTTGTAACCTCTCAAATACACTCTTTCTTGGTTCTTGCTTCTCTTTTTCAATTGTGACAAGCTTTAATTGACTTGGGTAAGGATCATTCTTTGTTTCAATCCTCTTCCAAGTATTATTGGTTGGACGTTGTTCACAATCGGGTCCCCACCATACATTACAAAAGGGCTAAGGTCCTCACTACTTTGGCTACCATTTAGTATAGCCTTTTAAATAAACTTGTGGATTACTTGTGCCCTTTCTTCCCATACTACTAGATTCCACCTTCGTCTCTGAATTGACAATATTTAACTTATGCCTCCATGTATTATTGACAACCTTTGTTGCAAACTTCTCCATATCTTTCTCCACTAAAATTGACACCATGTGAATGGAAACTTCCAGGAAAGGATTTTTGTCTACTTTTATGGCATTCGCCTTCTTCTCAACTAACTTAAATATTCCCTCTTTCAACCTCTTCCAAATTGCATTTCTAAACACCACACAGTTAAGCGTCGAATGCGTTTAGGAATTATGCCACTTATGATATTTAGAATTGTGCACCTTCTCGGCTGGTGGTAATTCATGCCCCTCTGGGAACTTCAACTGTTTATTTTTGGAAGGAAGTCGAAAATATGATATGGCTTGGTGATGTCAAACAAAGAAGGCTCCTTTTCCCTGGCTTAGCCTTTTCCTTTTCCTTATCTAGCATCAAAACTGGGCAAGAATATACATCTTCCCTTTGTACAAATTCTGCCACCATTTCATCCCCGACCACCGACAATCTTTCCTCATCTTCTTCCTCATCATCCTCCGAGCGACTCGCCTCCCACCAAGTTAATCATTTGTGGTGCCTTAGTCATGCTAAATTTGCCTACCCTTTTCAATCCCTATTCTTGTATCGGTTGTTCATACCTTGAGGCATTCTTGGCAAACCGATTCAAGTAAAAAAAATCCCCCATTAACAGTCGTTCTCTCATCAATTGAGGATGCATATTGTTCATTGCAATTGTTGTACATTCCTCATTTGATATTTGTACACTGTATTTGCTTCTAACTCTTCTGAATCTATCCAGGAATTCTTCGCTCCTGCACCCTTTGTTTAATGGCCATCAAATCCAACAAAGAAGCTTCTAGTTGAGTCTTATAAAATCTATCATGGAATAATCTCTCCATATCTGCCCAACTTTGTATGGAATTGAAAGGAAGAGAATAATACCATAAAAAATGTCATGCTAGTCAAAGAAAACGAAATGGCTGCAACCATTCCACCTTTGTCTAAGAAAGTAGTGAAATCATGTGCCCTGAACTGTCTAGGAAATGGGATTCTATCCACCCATTCTGGGTATAGCTTCTTATACACAGGCCTTTTAAAGGGCCTCAACTGCAAATCAAATGCTGCCGAAGTACATCATCAATCATGTTCAGGTCATATAGTTGGGGTTGCCCAAGAATCCTCGGCTGAAGACCCTCATTCTGAGCAAAAAGAGGCATTCGGCCCTGAAGATTCCATCCTCCTAGGAAAGCTTCTTGAGGCACCACATTTCCAACATTTGGCTCCACCAACTGATTCTGCATATGCCTAGGCGTTTTCCAGCCAATAACTCCTTGATCTCAAGGGACTTGGGGCCACAATTGTTGACCTAGGGTTTGAGCATACCCTCCCTCTACAAGGCTACCAATAACAGTCATAGCGTGCAAAATTCCATGCACCTCGACATTAACCCATTGTGGAGTTGGTTGCACACTTAAATTCCCAATAGATTGAATTCCAATATGCGCCAGTGTATGGCACTGTACTCGGCACGTTCGTCTGGTCATAATAGGATTTCTATCAACACCTTTTATCCTAGCAGTAAGGCCACCTACAACATTCCCTTATGTTAACCCTGCAACCCCACCAACCGTTTCAAGGGTCATGGGAGACATGGTCTGTGAAAGATATCGCCCTTCAGTCCTACTAGAGTAATATCCTTCCGTTTGTAACACGTTATTCCCTATTGGCTTGACTATCTCACCCATTTGTTAAGAAACATGATACATTAAGTCATGATATCATGCTTCGATCTGTTTCCTGATAAAGGCAATCGAAACTAACATTGTTTGCTTTATGTGGTAGCTTTCTGCGATGAGGACTCAACAGGCATGATCGGCTGAGAAGGAGGGACTTCTTTGGAAATTCCTTCTCATGGCGATGCACCCACCGTGTGTGCCCACATCAAGCTTGCTCTTTTGGGCTTAGGTGTACTCGTGTTTGCCAAAGAAGTCACCACTATAATGTGGACCAAGCTTCACTATTTCTTCCTTTTTCTGGTGTCCTACTGGGCATGCAAATTATGTTAGTGTGAAAATTGCTTCGGCCCAACTCTAGGTAAGTTAGCCGAATATTGTACTAACACAATGATCCCTAAAACTTAACGCTTCGGCTATGAGTTCTTCAAAATTATCAGGAAGAAACAAGGATTTGGACGAAAAGAACGAAGAAAAAAGTGAAATTGAACACAACAACTTTTATTAATCGACAAATTTTTGAAGTACACCGATTTGAATTTGAAGTTTGAAACTACACCAAACTACTCCTAAAAGTATGGAAAAGATTAGCTAAAATGAAAATAGAGAAAAATAAGTAAATTTGAATTGATTGATCCAATGATCCCTCTCACTCGCTTCAATCTAGCTATTTATATGCCCAAAACCGCTCCAGTCTTCAGCCTTCTCTTCTCTTCCACGATCGCCCACGACTGGCCTTATTTTCGGATTATAACATCTTAGCTGAAGAACGTGACCTCATTCTAGATTTGTCACAACCTCCCCACGTCTCTGTTCCTGCACGACTCCATTGGTCTTTACCTCGACAAATATTCTGCTTCAGATCATATTTCCTCGGCTCACTCCTTCATATCGCTTCTTCTCAACTCGCATTGGGCTCACTGTATCTCGGCCCAATCCAATTCGAGTGATAACAAACACCAATTTTAATCAGCATAAACAAATGGCTCTTGATAATTTTCTCGATTCAAGTCTTTTTAGGCTTTTTATATAGCTAACACCACTCTCGCTTTTACACGGATTCCACGTATCACTTAGTTGTTGGAACCGGGCAAGCACTTCCCTCATCGTTCATGATGGCTTTTCTAGTTATCTTTGTTCTAGCCAACCTTTCTGACAACCAAAAACACTAGTCAGTGGGCCCCGACAATGATGACAATGTTTAGACATGTGAGGTTGTCTAGAACTAAGTTGTCGTGTGATTGCAAATCAAGTGCTCCACGTTGAGGAAAATAGAGGGGTTGTACCTAAAAGGACTCTTATGACTAAGTTAGCAAAATGAGTGAAAAATGACAGAGTGTACGTACCTGGTACCCTTCCCCCTTCTAGTATTTATAGACCTTCGTCATGCTCTGCATATGGGGCCACTCTCTCAGAGTTCATATCATAAGCTCGTTAACTGCTCCTTACCACGTTGCAAAATCGCTCACATTCCATGCCATTATGGGGGGACTTAGCCAAAAACGAATTAAGGTGTTCTCCCAGATTCGAATCCATAACCCATGGATATTGGCTCCACGTCATAAGTCTTAAGAGCCTTAAGCACTTATTAGGCCCTCACAAGTTACAAGCAATATTTATATAATTATTAATATTGTTTCTAATATCATAGTCATGATTTCCATCATTAAATAAGATTATAGAATTCATTCACTATACTCATCTTGTTTTAAAAGTTAAGTTTGACGAGATAAGATGAAAATACAATAATAGAAAATATTTAAAAAAATATTTGGTTATGAGATAATTACACAATGAATTGTCATAAAATATAAAATTTGTGTATAAAACTAGGCTAAGACAAAATTGATCGTCATGAGACTAAAATAATAATATTTTACGTTATCCAAAATTAATATAAAGATTTTATATTTGTTTAATTTAGCTAATTCGTCATCTCAAATCTGAGAATGACAGATAAGATTCCTAACTAAATTTTTTTTCATTCATTACATTCTAACTTAAAATTTTATTTATAAGATAACAGGCCGCTTACCGGCTATACTAGTACCTTTAGTTTTATTTTCGTCTTTGATATTTATGAATGGACACCAAATCATATATTGCTAAAACTTTCTCTAACAGCAAGTGCATCTAAAAACAATTAGGCCATTTGTTGATTCATGTTCTTCACCCGATTACATGAGTCCCCAAGAAGAGTACTTGAAGAGCCCACAGAAAAGCAAGAGAAAGTTACGCTTATAATATTTATTTGTTTGTTGGTTTGTTTCACCGCTTTCCGTTAATACTGCGTGCGTTAGAGCGGGTTCACGTTTGACTCTCTCTCTCTCAACCAACTTTATCCCTGGCCCTGTTTTTTATATATTTTATTTCCAACTTTTCCTTGCCTTGCCTCTTTTGTAATTTTTTTATTGAGTTTAATTTTGATTTATATGGATATGTGAAGTAATTTTATATAGATATTTAATTATTGATGGATATATAAGTAGAAATTTTTAACTCAACCATTCACTAATTAAAAAATGACATAAATTAATAGATGTGATTGATTATCAGTGTAAATTTTTTATACTATTAATGTATCATAATTAAACTCTTCTTTATTTATTTAGAAGTTGCTTCTTTTATTTATTTTTGATAAATTCTTACATTTTTATTAATCAATATTATTTTATCTATCTAATCAATTAGATGAACTATATATTAGGGTTGATGTAGAGATAGAAATAAGGAGGTTTTAAACTTAAATTTTATAGTTTAATTTTAATTCACTATCAATGTACATAGATATTTAATCATATATTGATACATTAATAAAAATATTTAATTTAATTATTTATTAAATAAAAACTCTTACAAATCAATACATATAATTGATTGATAATCTAAAATTTTTTACATTGTACATCGTAATTAAATTCTAAATACACGCAATATAATAATTTCAAAAGTGAAAAAAGAGAATATTCAATTAGATGGACCGGAATGTTCAACAAATTATATGTTATTTTTTCCTGTAAGAAAGAAAAACAAATTATAATTTAAATAGATACTTAAAATTTAATATAAGAACAAATATATAATATAAGAGTTTAATTTCAATCCATTGATAGTTAAAGTAATTTTACATATACATTCAATCATGAATTGACATATCATAAAATTTTTTAACTCAATCATCCACTAATTAAAAAATCATACAAATCAATAGATATAATTAGCTATGTATCATAATTAAACTCATAATATTAAGTATTGGTAGAGGTATAACAAAAAACCAACTAAAATAGTTAACAAATAGAAATTTTGGCCATAATCATCCAGCCCATTAAAAATATATTCATGATTAAAATGATATTTGGGCCATAAAATGTTAAATGAGCTTTGTTGATTGTTATCTTAAAAAAATTATTAGGAAGCATTTGTGTATAATATAATATAATATAACAGGAGTAGAAGAGATCAGAAGCATACTTCATATACACGTCTTTCAATATAGAATCTTAGCCTCTCCGAGCAAGTTACACTTTCGTTTTGTTCTGTGCCCTTATTATTTTCTAAAATGATAATAAGAATAAAAAGACTATTTTATTTTCTTTGGTTTGAGGAGAAAAATTGATTACTATTAAACAAAATTAAACTACAATCTTTTGACAACAGTTGGGTTTACACCTTTCACACTGGACTTGATACCATTCCCGTTATATCTTTCCACCTGGCAAAATACATTTAAATTATTTACCCAGTCAAATTCTTTGTTTTGTTTTTCTCCAATTTTTAATTTTATTTCTTGACTCATTTGATTTTTTGAGCATTTGATTCCAAGGTTCATAGGATTTTGAACCTTTTTTCTTTTGTTGCAATTGGTAGGTAACTATTAGGGGTTTCACAGAATTTTTGCATAGACATGCAAATTGAATTTAAATTTAGGTTTTCTTCACTGCTTTGATTTCTATTGGGAATTTCCTATGTTCATTCATTTGAACGCAATCAGAACGTGAGAACAACCAAGTTTATCTTTTGTTGCATTGGGTGGGTATTTTGATGCTCAGCATTTGTTTTTTATTATCTGATTAAATTGTTCTTTCTTTCTTTCTTTTCCCCTTTCTGCAGTTTTTAAGGTTTATTTTTTTCTGGTCAGTTAGTTTGCTATTTGAGATTAAGTAAAAACTGATTCTTGGTTGTCTCTTTGATCATTCTGTTGGACACTGTATGAGGTTAGTCTAAAGGGTCTTTGATCTTTTTTGTTACAGGAATAATTATTCATTTAGTTTTGTTTTCTTCTTCTTCATCATAATTTTGCATTGAATGGAACAGTTGAAATTGGCTTCAGAATCTGACACTAGAGAGGTTGGTTTTTCAAACCCTAGCAATGTATTATGTGTATTTGTTTCTGGTTATGTATTTTTGGAATATTTATATATTCTGCTCCTCTCTTCGAATCTTCCATCTTCTCTTTTTTCTGGATCACATTTTTCTGATCTAGCTATTCTTGTTTGTGAAATTTTAAGAATACTTTGCTATTATGGGTAACTTACCTTTCTTTCTCTTTTCTTGTTCTGCTTATAACATTGTATCATTGTTGTTTAACATTTTCTATTTCTAATTTCTGCTGTCCAGAAAGATGATGTGAAATTTCTTAAAAAGAAAACTCCTGTTTCTTAAACGCTTGACCTTTTGATATAGCATATCCCTTATGATTTATGTGCTAAGCTATATGGATTCTTTCCTAGATGGGGCTTAGAAAGATTGAAAATTTTCCATCTGGGTGATGGCAGTTAGTATTGCCTTCGTTTTTAAGCTATATGGATTGGATACCTCCCAGGTGGTGGTGGAAGAAAGTAATAGTAATACCTATTATTCAATGTCTGTTAAACTTTTTTGCTTCTTGATTCAAGGAGGGAGTACCTATAATTTTTCTTCCATTCCCTCATTGAACTTCTTAAACATCCAAACAAAGGTGTGGCTAACTCTCTTCCAGTCCACTCCTCCCCTTTATCTTCCATTCCATTATTGACCATACCCTTCTATCATTTATTAAACTCCCAAACATAGCAGTTACACATGTTTGTATCTAATCCTTTGGCAATGTCTGGGCCGCTATTGCATTAGTCATAATTTTCTTGAATTTACTGTTTACTCAATGACTACTTTTAGTGCGTTAACAAATTTAGTGCTCTTACATACTGGCAGGATTCTCCTCTTAATTCGAAGTCAAAAAACAACAATGCACTTGAGTCTTCTGGAAGTCCAAGAAGTAGAAAGGTAAGTATTATGGTCTACTGTTTTGAGTATGCATGATGATTTGATGGTCGACAAACAATGCTTTTTATTTTTCTTGCCCTTCTTTGGAAGAGTAGGAATTACTAGTTTGAAATCTGAAGTTATTAAACTTTTCAGCATACTGAACATTAAAACTTTTTATTACTGCTCCACCCCCTTTGTATTTTGTTATAGATAAGCTTGTTTACTGTGGGGGTTAAAAGTTACATGCAATTGATATTCATATTGATACCCGTATTCTGATTTGAATCATCTGATTCTCATTCTTTTCGATACATGACAGTATACTTGATGTTTTACTAAACACACTTCTTACTAATGATCTAGGTTTCAGCTAGATGGGATCCAGTTGAGGCATGTCGACCTGTAATTGATGAAGCACCTGTGTTTTATCCGACTATCGAGGTGCTTATTATTACAATCTTCATTTTGTTGGTTTGGTGGTTGTAATATTGAATTTCTAATTTCTTTTTTGGTTTTTCCCTTCTTTTAAGGAATTTGAAGACACACTCGGCTATATAGCAAATATACGCCCCCAAGCTGAACCACATGGAATATGTAGGATTGTTCCCCCTGCTTGCTGGGTTCCACCTTGCCCCCTCAAGGAGAAAGATCTGTGGGAAAATGCTAAATTTCCCACACGAATTCAGCAAATTGATTTGCTACAAAATAGGGGGCCCATGAGAAAAAAAAGTAGGGGAAGGAAAAGAAAACGTAGAAAGCAACCCAAAATGGGCACATGTAGGAGAATTGTCAATTCAAATTCAGGAGCTAATAATGCTTCTGAGCCTGATGAGAAATTTGGTTTCCAATCAGGCTCAGACTTCACATTTAAGGACTTTCAGCAATATGCTAATTATTTTAAGGAATGCTACTTTCGTTTGAAAGATGCTAATGGAGATGAAGTTAGTGATAACAACCACCAAAAGAGATGGGAGCCTTCTGTAGAGGATATTGAAGGTGAATATTGGCGCATTGTCGAGCGACCAACTGATGAGGTCGAGGTATTAATCATCATTGATTAACGACATTGTTGGTCTTGCTGTTACAAAATGTCCAAACAGTATATATGTTACTCTAACTCTGTTATGTTGTAGGTGTACTATGGAGCTGACTTGGAAACTGGTTCACTTGGGAGTGGTTTTCCTAAAGCGACATCCTTAACTAAGAGCAGCTCAGATCAGTATGCTCTATCTGGCTGGAATCTAAATAATTTCCCGCGGCTACCAGGTTCTGTACTAAATTTTGAAGGAAGTGACATCTCAGGAGTTCTTGTGCCATGGCTGTATGTTGGCATGTGCTTTTCATCATTTTGCTGGGTAAGTGGCGAGAATTATTTTTTCCCCCATGTCTAAAGTCTTCCCAACAAGATATGTTTGAAGTTTTATAATCTGTTTATTTTGAGAAAATTTCTAATTTGGTTAGAGGTTTACTTTCAAAATAAATAACTAAAGCAATAGAGATTAACGAGTGGCTGCTACCTATGCTGTCATCATTAACCCTCCTATATTTTTAGGTTCCATTTCTTTATGTTGACATGACATCTGAATTTTTGAGCCATTAAACTATTGACAGATTGTTACAAACCCAAAGAGCGAAATTAATGGAGAGCAGGATGGGAAAATCACTCGTTTCCCGCTTACATATCACAGAAAAAGCAATAATAGCTGAACTAGGGGGGATAAGGCGTAATGTTATGAAGCTGGATTGGGAAATAAAGTAGTATAAATAGAGAAGAGAAAATAACTATAGGCAAGGGATTAGTGAGTGAATTATTTGTGGAGGGTTTTGGCTTCTCGAATGCCAAAAGGGAAATTGGTTATCCTGTATTTCTTTTTCATTATATTGAATAAACATCTAGGATTATCATTCTGATATTTCCCCTTATACATTGTTGTTGCTATTGCTGTCTTAATATTTATTCTATTCTATCATTGAGAGTTCTTACAATTTGGTATCCAAATTTCGATCTGGGCTTCAATCTGTGAATGGTTACCACATGGCACACACAATTCCGGAGCAATGAAAGAACATGTTTAAGGTTTAGAAAAGAGAATGCTCGACCACGGTCAAATGTTGGAGGCAATATTGAAAATGCTTGAGGATTTGGCGGTTCTACAACCTCAACAGAACCCGAATCCGAATCCACATCCAGAGGAGGAGGTTGAGGCTTCCCAAACAGACGACCTAGGTGGAGGTAGAAGAAATCAAGGACCCACTCAGAACATGGGCGATGGTAGTCGAAGAGTGGAGGTCCCTACGTTCGATGGCTCCAATGCGAACAGGTGGTTTGTGAGAATGGACCGTTTCTTTCGTCTGTCTAACATTCCGGTCGGAGAAAAGTTGGATTATGCCGTGATAGGGTTACAAGGCGAAGCTCTTACGTGGTTCGAATGGTGGGAGGCTCAGTCGACCTTCCACACATGGCTACTTTTCAAGCAGGACCTGTTGAAATGGTTCGAACCGGGAGCAGCATCAAATCCCTTGGCTCATTTGTTGCAGGTAAAACAATCGGGCTCTGTAATGGAGTACCGTTGGGATTTTGAGCTCGCAGCTAGGTCACACAGGCACTTGGGTGGCGAAACCTTGCTCTATATGTTCCACGAGGGATCAAAACCGGCGATCAAATCGGAGTTGGCAGTGGTGAGTTCGATACGCTTCAGGCGATGATGGATAGAGCAATGGTGGTAGAGGCCCGTAATTTGGCATGGCGAGAAGAAGGGGGAGGACAGTGGGGAAGAAAATTTGTTACAGGTCCCAGATCTGGTCCAAACTTCACTCGAAACCAAAATTGGGCCAGGCCCAATATTCCGATTTCAAACTCAGAAGCTGTTAAGCTGTCCCAACCAAAGGAAAGTCAACCCAATAAAAATGTTGTAGGTCCCTCGAGTGCTAGACAGAATTCTCGATGGGTGTGTTTGGAATGGAAACAAATAGGAAATGAATTGATTTGTAAATCATTCATCATGTTTGGAACCAATAACTTAAAATGGAATTGAAATGATTTATAAGGTTAGGGGTAAAATAGTCTTTTCATAATTTTAAATGTTCAAATCATTTCATTTCTCTACAAATCCTTTCAAAAACCATAGAATTTTAAAATGTGAATAAAAGATTTCCATGGAATTAACAATCATTTCATTTCCATTTTCTAATTGATTTCAAACATAACATTTCATTCTCAAATCATTTCATTTCCTATTTTTTTACCTTCCAAACACACCCGATGGGTTTTTAATGAGTGGGATGGAACGACAGCGCAAAGGCCTTTGCTACAAGTGTGGTGACAAATGGAACCCAGCTCACACGTGTTGTTATCGCCATCAACAACTGATATTGGTGGTTGTGGAGGAAGAACACAATCTGGAACCAGTACTCGAAGAGGTCTCCGAGGAGAGTAATGATCTCACTTTTCAAACTCTTTCCCTCCACCTCTCATCTTTCAGCTATTGGGGACTCAGTACTCAACATACTTTGAAAGCAAGAGGTACGATTAATGGCTTGGAGGTGGTGGTCTTGGTGGATCTAGAGGCAGAGGCAAACTTTCTTTCTACTCATATTGTTTCTACCCTGGGTTTACCTCTGAGGAAGATGAGGTTGTTCCATGTGGAGGTAGGGAATGGGGCTGTCGAGCCTAGGCTGGGTGGCTGTGAAGGAGTGGAACTGATCATACAGGGGATTCAATCATCGCAAACTTTTTGGTGATGGAGATGGGCCGTTCGGAGGTGGTGCTAGGTGCTGGGTGGGTAGCGAGCCTCGACCGTTTTGAGGGAGATTATAACAACTTGACCCTTAGCTGGTTCGTGGATGGATGAAAGCTCACTCTCAGAGGAGACCCTAGTTTAGGACGCAGTCTTGCAAATGGGAAGGCGATGCTCAATGCTCTGAAAAATTATGAGGAAGGATTCTTGGTAGCTCCCCTATTTAAAGAAGATGATGATACAGAGTGTCCCCCGATTTCAGAAGCAACTCAGGACCTGTTGCAGCAATTTGATGATATTTTTCAATCTCATTCGGGATTGCCACCGCCTCGAGCTCATGACCACACAATCACCCTGAAGGAGACTTGTGTGGCGATTTTGCATGGACTACAAAGCGTTGAACAAAATTACAGTCCCCAATAAATTTCCGATACCCAATCATTGAGGAATTGCTAGATGAGCTGGATGGAGCGATGATATTCTCAAAGCTGGACCTCAAATATGGATATCACCAGATAAGAATGAAGGAAGAAGACGTCCACAAAACAACCTTCAGGACCCATGAGGGCCATTATGAATTTCTGGTAATGCTTTTTGGTCTCACAAATGCCCCCTCCACTTTTCAATCTCTTATGGATTTGGTCCTGCGCCCTCATTTGAGGAAGTTTACTTTGGTGTTTTTTTATGACATTTTAGTTTACAGCAAAAACTTGGAAAGTCACAGGGAACACTTGGCAATGGTTTTTCATTTGTTGAGACAACAAAAGCTCTTGGTAAATCAAAAGAAGTGTCAGTTTGAGAGCAGGAGTATCGAGTATTTGGGTCATATCATTTCTTCCACGGGGTTAGTTGCAGATCCTAAAAAGATTCAGGATATGGTGGATTGGCCACGCCCTAAAGATTTAAAAGGTTTATGTGGGTTTTTAGGACTCATGGGATACTACTGTAGTTTTGTAAAGGGGTACGGGGTATTGCTTGACCATTGACGGAGCTCCTCAAAAAGGATTGTTTTGCGTGGAGTGAGGCTGCAGAGGAAGCATTTCAGAAGCTGAAATATGCCATGGTTTGAGTTCCTGTTCTAGCCACTCCTTGTTTTACAAAACCATTCCAGATAGAGAATGATGCTTCTAGATTATGCATAGGAGCAGTGTTGATACAAGAAGGACGACCGATGGCTTTTATGAGTCAGAAGTTATCGGTATCAGCTCAGAGGAAGTCGGTATATGAACGAGAATTAATAACCATTGTGCTGACAATTCAAAAATGGCATCACTGCCTTCTCGGATAGAAATTCACTAACTAGAAATCTTTGAAGCTTTTACTAGAGTAGAGAGTGGCGGATGAAGGGCAACAAAAATGGATATCAAAACTGTTGGGGTATAATTTCAATATCCGTTATAAAGCCGGAGCTAACAACAGGGTCGCTGACGCCCTTTCCTGCAAATTCCATTTTTCATCCATTTCTTTTTCTCTGGCTGAGGAGTGGGGGGATATTGAATATGAAGTTTTGGAAGATCCTAAACTTAAAGCAATTCTTCCGAAGTTGCTGCTTGAGAGGAAGCCCCCCCTGATGGGTTTGAAATTTTTTATGGAAAATTGAGATACAGGGGCAGGTTGGTGATTGGAAAATCTTCCAAATGAATTCCAAAGTTGCTATTGGAATTCCATAGCTCCAAGTTAGGAGACCACTCTGGATTCTTTCGAACTTACAAAAGAATTTCTCCGTTGGTATATTGGGAGGGAATGGAGTCAAGGATTAAGGAGTTCATTACAGGTTGCGAGGTCTGTCAACAGAACAAGCATTCTACACTGAAACCCGCTGGGTTGCTGCAGCCATTACCAATCCCTACAAATGTCCGGGCTGACATCTCTATGGATTTCATAGGTGGATTGCCAAATGTAAAAGTGCTGGATACAATTCTAGTGGTGGTGGACAGCCTTACAAAGTACGCTCATTTTTTTCCTCTTTCACATCCATTTACTGCCAAAGATGTTGCTGCCTTGTTCATTAAGGAGGTTGTACGCCTTTATGGATTCCCCTTGTCCATTGATTCAGATAGGGATAAAATATTTATGAGCACCTTTTGGTCAGAATTGTTTAAACAATCGGGGACAACTTCGAAAATGTCATTTGCTTATCATCCACAAATGGATGGGCAAACAGAGGCTGTAAATAAATGCTTAGAGACATGCCTTAGATGCCTGACATGATCAAAATCAAAGCAGTGGCCAGCTTGGGCAGAATTCTGGTACAACACAAGCTATCATGGTGCTATCAAGATGACTCCATTCAAGGCATTGTATGGCAGGGAACCACCATCGTTGCTGAGGGGTGGACTAGAGTCATCAGTAGAGGAGGTAAGGGTGCTAATGGCTGAACGAAACCAGATGATAGATGAACTGCAGTTCCAGTTGAACCGAGCCCAGAATTTAATGAAGCATCAGACAGATAAAAAGAGGTGTGAAGTGGAGTTTGCTGTAGGAGATTGGGTTTATTTAAAAATACACCCCTACATAATGCGGTCTCTAGCATCCAGGATAAATGAAAAGCCAAGGGCTCGATTTTATGGTCCCTTTGAGATTTTAGAAAAGGTGGGTTCGGTTGCTTACAAGCTAAAGCTGCCCGAGTCAGCAAAATTCACCCCGTATTTCATGTTTCTCTCCTAAAAAAGAGCATTAGCCCTTCCATTACCCCACAACCCATTCCAGCAGCATTATCTAATGAAGCTAAACTACTGGTGACCCCTGAAGATGTGTTGGACAGCAGAGTTAATGCAGCAGGAGAGTTGGAAGTGTTCGTGAAATGGCTGAACTTACCTGAGTTTGAAAGTCCCTTGGAAAAACTTGAAAAGTTGCAGCAAGCTTTTCCCCATTTTCACCATGGGGACAAGGTTGAATCTTGAAGAGAGAAAGGGGGGGGGGGGGGGGTATTATTGTAACCCAAAGAGCAAAATTAGTGGAGGGCAGGATGGGAAAATCACTCCTTTCCTGCTACCATATCACAGAAGAAGCAATAATAGCTGAAAAAGGGGGGATGAGGCGTAATGTTAGGAAGCTGGATTTGGAAATAAAGTAGTATAAATAGAGAAGAGAAAATAACTATAGGCAAGGGATTAGTGAGTGAATTATTTGTGGAGAGTTTTGGCCTCTCGAATGCCAAAAGGGAAATTAGTTATCCTGTATTTCTTTCTCATTATATTGAATAAACATCTGACATTATCATTCTGATATATCCCCTTTTACATTGTTGCTGCCACTGCTGTCTTAATATTTATTATATTCTATCAGTGAGGGTTCTTACACATGTGTTAAATTTCGCATCTTGTTTCAAATTGAAACACTTTTCTATAAAGCCTAACAAATTGTCATCATTATCTGCTTCTTGGGACAGCATGTTGAGGATCATCACCTCTATTCTCTTAATTATCTACACTGGGGTGATCCAAAAGTATGGTATGGAGTACCTGGAAATCATGCTTCTGCTTTGGAAGATGCAATGAGGAAGCACATGCCTGATTTATTTGAGGAACAACCAAATCTACTCAATGAACTGGTATGCTCTACAGCTTGTACTTTCCTTATTGCTTGGAGTTATTGAAAAGTACATTTTATTGCTTATTTTTTGTTTCCATGTAGACTTGAATGCAATGAGATTGTAGGAAAACTATATCTTGATGGATTTTTTAAATGTATAAACTATAAAGTCAAATTGATGGTTTATTATCAGTTAAAGGTGTGGCATGGTGATCAGTCTAGTGTAAGATATCATGTAATACTAATTAGGTATTAAATTACGAGTGAGAGAGGGAGAATATACAAGTTATTCTCCCGGTGAAAGTTTACTACAGATTCTACCCAATTCAGCTGCTAGTGTGTACGGGAAAAAGTAGTGACTGAAGAGTTGGCATTCTCTTAGTTACATAATGGTTCCTTTTTCCGAATATCCTTCATGACACATCGTCCCCTCTACTATTGCTGCAGTGGTGCTCATATAAATGGATATATAACACTCCTTACATAGTATACTGAACTTTGACAATCATATTTCTACCTATAAGTAAATATGACGAGTGACAGTGTGACACTAATTTATGTCCTGAACTTGCCACCACATCTGTTCAGAGCTATACAAATGTTGGATTTTCAATATTCTATCATTCTATATACTGTACATTGCTTCTAATTTTGGTAACTGCATTGCGATCCTAATGGTTATGATGTCCATGGTTGAGCAGGTTACTCAGTTATCTCCTTCAATTCTTAAATCTGAGGGTGTACCTGTATATCGTACTGTTCAGAATTCTGGGGAGTTTGTTATTACTTTTCCAAGGGCATACCACTCTGGCTTCAATTGTGGCTTCAACTGTGCAGAGGCAGTGAATGTGGCTCCTGTTGATTGGCTAATGCATGGCCAAAATGCTGTTGAGCTTTACAGTTTGCAATGCCGTAAGACATCATTGTCACATGACAAGCTGTTATTTGGCTCAGCACAGGAAGCTGTACAAGCCCTTGCTAAACTAGTTTTTCTTGGAAAAGAAACTCCAAAAATTTTGAAATGGAAAAGTGTTTGTGGGAAAGATGGAGTTCTTACAAATGTCATTAAGGTAATTATCATCTCACCTTCTCTTTGGTCATACTCTCTTCCACAAGTCATGGGAAGGTCCATAAAATTTTAGAACTCATTTGTTATATAGATTTGATTACTATCCATATAGCTGATTCTTAATTTTCTTGTTACCCTGTATTTTTGACAGACAAGAATAAAGATGGAAGAAGAGAGGCTAGAATGTCTTCCAACTCATCCCAAATTGCTAAAGATGGACAGAGACTTCGATTTGTATGAGGAAAGAGAATGCTTCTCTTGCTTCTATGACTTGCACCTATCTGCTGTGGGTTGCAAGTGCTCTCCTAACAAGTATTCTTGTCTAAAGCACTCAAAGTTACTATGCTCCTGTGCAATGGACAATAGGTTTGTTCTGCTTCGATATACTATTGGTGAGCTGAATAAATTGGTCAAAGCATTAGAAGGAGAGTCATCTTCTATTGAGGAGTGGCTAAATAAAAGCTTTGTAAAGGTTTCTACTGATGTGAATAAGGTTTCAATATACAAATCAGATTTGGAGAGAGATATGTATAAAACCAAGAATGATGAAGAGGAAAACTCAATTGGTTGTGCAGGAACAAAGGATAACTCAAATTTAGATAGACTTAGCAGGTCTTATGTTACGTCAGAAATAGTGCAGTCTCAGTCTCTCCTTGTATCTTCTGGTTCATCTGATGTCACCATCGATATTCATAATAATATTGAAAAAAAAGTGGTCTTAGACAATGGAGATAAGGTGAATCAGGAAGATTATTTGGATTTGAATCTTGATGTTATATCTGGTGAAAATGACAGTGATTTGCTATTTATTGCTGATAACCATCATAATAAGGGTGTCCCAATTGAGGAAAAAGCATGCTGCTCAGATTCCGGAAGGAAACAAGACAGCATGGAACTTGATGATTGTGTTTTGAGGACAGAATTTTCATCATGTTCAAGAGATGTTCGCAATTCATGTCTGTTAGATGGTAGAAAATTTGGGGAAGATCTGCAAATGGATTCTGTTTCAGGAAAGCAGCCCTATATCAACACCATGGACACAACCATATCTTCGACTGGTGAAAGCTATCTAATGCAATTGCTTGGGACTACTGTGAAACTCATCAACCTGGGATCTGTTGTCTATGGAAAGCTTTGGTGCAATAAGCAAGCAATATATCCAAGAGGTATGCCACAGAAGGATATTTTCTGCAATTAGAATTTAAATATTCTTTTAACAGTTTCTTTTTTCAAGAGTTTAACTTTTTTATATTGTGGTAAACTCATGAAGGATTCAAGAGTCGAGTTAGTTTCTTTAGTATTCTTGATCCAGCAAGAATGTGTAGCTATATTTCTGAAGTTGTTGATGCTGGATTTCTTGGACCTCTTTTCAAGGTATCATTCTTAGCCTGGTTTCATTTGAAGTTTGAAATCATTTGTTTTTGCATATTCAATGACTCAACCTTTTGGAATAGACTATTCATAGAATGGGAAAATGGCCTATTAAGGGGTACCAAAGTAGCTCTGTTTGAGTGGGATATAGGAATGTTAGCTTCTAAAAGTTGTGATAATCCATGAATCTATTAATCACAGTCAAGCAAAATGGCATTTGACAATCCATCTAGCACATTCCGCTTAGTGGTGATAAGGCTATGTTGCCGTTGTGGGTTTTCATTTCCTACTGCATTTTGTTTTAATTTTTATATAGTCGGTCCCAAACCCGAATAAATGAGGAGGGTTGTGTTAGGTTTTCGACAATCAACACAAAACTTTGTCGAATCATTTGACATGGATCAAAGCAAAAACATGACACAATGACGCTGTTTGATCCATTTAACAGACCCCAACTAGTGGAATTAGGCTTTGGTATGGTACAATATGGTATTAAAACTCAGTTTTTGGAGTACAATGTAATAGGTGGACTCCATCCCCCCTTGCAACAATGGCAGCGGTTCTCTACCATAAAGAGCTCTGAACGGGGTCATCTGAATAGATCCATGGTACGTCGTATTGTACCAAAACTCGGCCCAAGGCAACCAAGACGGTCACTGCTTTGGTTTAGAACCAGTAAGGCATCGAATATAGATCTCCAAGCACTCGTTGACAACCTCCTTTTGTCCATCCGTTTGAGGGTGGTAAGCGGATGACATTTTTAAAGCAGTTCCAACTTGCTTGAAGATTTCAGACCAGAAAGCAATCATAAAGACTTTGTCATTGTTGGAGACAATAGATGACGGGAAGCCATGGAGTCACATCACCTCTTTGACAAATCAGGAAGCAACATCTTTTGTAGTAAAAGAGTGTGAAAGAGAGAACAAAATGAGCATACTTCGTTAAACGGTTAACCACTACAAAGATAGTGTGCACCCCATTTGCCCTCGGTAAACCACCAATGAAGTCCATAGATATATCAGCCTACATTGGTGGGTATAGGAAGGGGTTGAAGGAGCCTCGCAACTTGAAGAGTAGAGTGCTTGTTTTGCTGACACACTTCACAGCTTCTGATGTAGTCCATCACAACAGTTTTCATGCCCCTCCCAGTAGAGAATTGAAGAAATTCTCTTGTAGGTTCAGAAAAACTAGAGTGGCCCCCAAGTTTGGAACTGTGAAACTCCATCAAAATCTTGGGGATCCATTTGGAGGTCTTAGCAATCACCAACCTCCCTTTATACATAAACTTCCCATTGACCAATTCAAAACCCGGCACTATTTCATCACCCACCATTAATTTCCGCATAATGCCCTTGAGTTTAGCATCCTCCAGCACCTCTGCCATAGAAAAGGAAAGGGATGAGAAGTGGAACTTCCTTGAAAGAGCATCAACAACTCTATTTTCCGCCCCTGCCTTATACCAAATCTCAAAATTGTAGCCCATAAGCTTAGAAAGCCATTTATGCTGCCCTTCGTTGTCAACCCGCTGATCAAGGAGGAATTTCAATGCTTTCTGATCTGTGAACACCGTGAATTGTTGACCATGAAGGTAGTGTCTCCACTTATGGATGGCTAACACAATGGCCATCAACTCCCATTCATAGACTGACTTCCTCTGAGCCACATCAGAAAGCTTCTGGCTTATGAAAGCAATTGGGCGCCCTTCCTGCATCAGTACTGCACCAAACCCTTTTCATGAAGCGTCTGTCTCGAGTTGGAAGGGCTTGGAAAAGCAAGGAACTGCTAACACAAGCACAAAAACCATCGCCTGTTTCAGTTGCTGAAACGCAGACTCAACATCTTCACCCTGTTAGAAGCAATCTTTCTTTAAAAGTTGGGTTAGAGGCCAAGCAATGTCCCCATAGCCTCTCACCTATAATAGCCTGTGAGTCCAAGGAAGGTCAATCAAGCAATGTCCTTCAGTTTCTTGGGGTCTACCGCCACACCTATTTTTGTTCACCAAAAGTTAATTATGCCGCAACAACTCAAACACACGCAGAAGATGCTCCCAATGGCTCTCAATATCCTTGCCGTAAACAAGGATGTCATCAAAGAAAACCAAGGTGAATTTCCGTAGGTAGGGCCGAAGCATTGTGTTCATCAAGGCTTGAAATGTCGATGGCGCATTTGTGAGGCCAAATGGAATTACGAGAAATTCGTAATGACCTTGGGTGCGAGACGCAGTTTTAAGGACATCCGCCTTCTTCATATGAATTTGGTGGTAACCGGATTTTAAATCCAATTTAGAGAAAATTGTTGTGCCGTCCAACTCATCTAACAACTCCTCAACTATCGGGATAGGGAATTTATCTGGAATGATGATCTTGTTGAGCGCCCAATAATCAACACAAAAGCGCCATCTGTCGTCCTTCTTCTTCACAAGGATTACTGGACTCGAGAAAGGACTGGTGCTCGGTCTGATAATTCCAATTTGGAGCATCTCATCAATTATTTTCTCCATCTCCTCCTTCTGGTAGTGGGGATACTGATAGGATAGAATATTGGGGATATTAGACTTCTCTCGCAA
Source organism: Aeschynomene evenia (assembly GCA_013621005.1). Taxonomy (NCBI): domain Eukaryota; kingdom Viridiplantae; phylum Streptophyta; class Magnoliopsida; order Fabales; family Fabaceae; genus Aeschynomene; species Aeschynomene evenia. The sequence continues at coordinate 21,874,908 of CM024266.1, forward strand.
CACAATGGCATGGTCATGAGATAGGTCCCAGGGGGGCTGAAAAAGATCTTCATATTGCTGTAAAAGTTTAGATGTTGCAGAAGAAATAGGTGGTTGTTCCTCCGATGCATCAGATTGAAACAAAGGAGTCACAAGAAAGCCCTCTTCATCATTTCTCAGGGCATTCAAAGTCACTTTCTCGCTGGTTTGACTCCTCCCTAGAGTTGGATAACCCTTCAATGTCACTTTAGAACCATTCTCCATCCAGCTAAAAGGCAAATTCCTGTAATCCCCTTCAAATTTTCCTAAGCTCGCGACCCATCCAGCCCCCAAAACAACTTCAGAACGACCCACTTCCATTAGCAAGAAGTCTTCAATGATGGTAATACCCTGCACTAGGATGGTCACCCTTTAACAACCACCCAACCCATGTTCAATAGCTCCATTCCCCACTTCGACTCGGAAAGTAGGAAGACACACCAAAGGCAAACCTAGGGCAGAAACCAAAGAGGAAGAGAGAAAGCTAGCTTTGGCTCCTGGGTCTACCAAAACAATTACCTCCTTACTGTTGATGGCCCCACGAACCTTGAGAGTGTGATGGGATGTCAATCCCCAGTAACTGAGGGAAGAGAGATGTAGAGAAAGGGTATTGAGAGCCAAATCGGGCTCCTCAAGGCACTGTGCATCCTCTCAACCCTCAGGTAACACGTCATCTTCGCCCAGTAGCACTAGTTGTTGATGGCGGAATTTGCATGAGTGGTTAGGAACTTAGGATTCCACTTGTCGCCACCGCGGAAATAAAGACCCCAATGTTGGCGTTTGTTCCACTCCTCATTCGAAATCCACTTCGATGTAGACTTGGAAACACTTGAGTTAGAAAAGGTGGGTGGGTTAGACTCTGTTTTAGTCTCCGACTTAGTATTGGTGACAAAATTGGGCTTGCTCAATGCTGCGGGAAGAGAGTGAGAAATGGGCCTGGCCCAATTAGAGGATCTATAGACCCCCAAGCCCCCACGAGCTCTGGATTCACTTCGTCGACCCCATGGGTGAGTGTTTTCCTCCTGCCAGGCGACATTACTAGCTTCAAGCACCATGGCCTAATCCATCATCGCCTGAAGATCCTCAAAATCTTCCACCGCCATCTCTGACTGGATTGTCGGTATGAGTCCTTCATGAAACAGGCAGAGCAGCGTATTGCCTCCCAAGTGCCTTGGTCAACTTGCCGTCAACTCAAAATCGCGACAATACTCCTTGATAGAGCCTGTCTGCCTTACCCTCAATAATGGGGCCAGAGGATTCGCTGCTGCCCCCGGTTCGAAACGTTTAAGCATATCCTACTTAAAACTAAGCCACGAGTGAAATGTGGATTGGGACTCCCACCATTCAAACCATGCTAAGGCTTCCCCATGGAGTGCGAGCACTGCGTATTCCAATTTCTCCGCCACCGGAATACTAGAGATCAAGAAATATCGATCAATCCCGACACGCCAACCACTCACATTGGAACCGTCGAACGAAGGAATCTCCACTCTCCGGTTGAAATCACCTCGGGGCAGAGGTGGATGTCCCTGATGTCCCCCACCAGGATCGTCAATGTGCGAGGTGCCCTCGTCGCGCTTCGGTTCCTAACGAGTTTGACGCACCACCGGTTCCTGCATACGTTTCATCATCGCTTCCATCAAGCGAGTCTGTTCTGCCAATTGACGCTCCAAACCGTCCACACGTTCCTCCATTGCAACTCTGTTGCGCGTGATCACCATGCAGGAATGCACAGGAAGAGGCACAAGATTGAGCTCCTGATACCAATTGTAAGGGGACTCCAGGTACACTCACACAGGTTAGGACAGAATGTATAGAAATCGTAGAGTAATAGAGAGGATAGTAGAAGAATAAGAACAAAGGTACAATGTAAATGCAGAGGAAGGGGTTATCAGTGTGATAAACCTTCAAATCTGCAAAGTATGAAAATTTTAGTGAATGAAAGTGTGATGAAAACAATAACAAGATATTTGGCTTTCGAGAGGCCAATTCTCTCCACTAACTTTTCACTCCACTATTTCCCCACCTCAACTGAATGCTTAACCCTCCTATTTATAATACTTCTTCCTGTAAATAACTTTCTAAGGTCACGGTGCATCGCTCACAATTAGTTAATTTCTTTCCTCTCCTCATATAAGTGTATCTAGAAGGTATAATTTCTCCATGCTGCCCCTGAGCATTCTGGTTTGTCACAGAAGAATAATTTGTTTAGACTTCAGTTCATGTTTCATTATGTGTTGGTGCGATAAATGTTTGAACTGTATTATGTCTTGCTTTCTGGAGGTTTTTTGGAGAAATGAAGTTGCTGCCAATTTTCTGTTGATCAGAAGCTTCTTGAAATTGACCAAATATAAATGCAGCCAAGTTGATAAGTTTTTGGGGATTTAAGAAACTCAATGATGTAACAGTAAAATAGTTATTAGTTTTTAATTATATATATTTTAAGGTTTGTTGTTTGCATTTTTTTTATTTGCATTTATATCTTCTAGTTATCTTGGACTTTTCTTTGACATTTGATTTTTTTTATAGCAAATACTTGCTTTAAGAAACGGGATGAACATCTCATAACATTTAAGAGTGGAGTAACAAGCCCTCGAATTGATTTCTTCTTATTGAGGAAATCAAACCGAAAATTTTGCATTAATTGTAAAGTTATCCAAGGTGAGAGCTTGACTACCCAACACAGGGTGGTTGTGATGGATGTTAAAGCCAAGAGAAAAGCAAGGTGAATGAGTAAAGGGACGAATCCAAGGACAAGATGGTGGCAAATGAAAGGTGAGAAACAAAGGGATTTCCAACGAAAAGTAGAAGAAAAGCAAAGAGGAATGGTCAAGGAAGTGCAGAGGAAATGTGGAGGGATATGGCATAAGTAATAAGAATGGTAGCTAAAGAAACCTTGGGAGAACATAAGGTACCGGGGCAAGGGGTAAAGAATCTTGGTGGTGGGATACAAGCATACAAGTAAAGGTGAAGGTGAAAAGGGAATGCTTCAAAGAATGGTCTTTGTATCGGAATGAGGAGAACTAGGAAAAGTATAAGGCGGCTAAGAAAGAAACAAAAAAGGCGGTAAGCGAGGCAAGGACTAGAGCTTTTGAGGGGCTTTACCGATCTTTAGACACAAAAGAAGGAGAAAAAGGTATTTACAGAATAACAAAGAGTCAGGAAAGAAGAACGAGAGTTTTGGATCAAGTTAAGTGTATTAAAGATGGTGAGGGTCAAGTTTTGCTGAATGAAGGGAGCATTAAAGAAAGATGGAGGAGCTATTTCTACAATCTATTCAATGAGACAGGAAAATCTCGCGTGCTCGGATCGACTAAGTACGAAGGAGGTGGATCAAAACTTTACCTTCTACCGTAGAATCAGAGAATTTGATGTGAAGGATGCCCTTAAACGGATGAAAAATGGGCGGGCAGTGGGACCAGATAATATACCTATCGAAGTTTGGAAATGTCAATGTGATAAAAAAGTACCTTTAAAACTTAAAGGTAAATTTTATCGCACGACTATTAGACCCACTCTGTTATACACTTATACGGGACAGAGTGTTGGGCTGCGAAGGGCCAACGTGAACACAAAGTTAGTGTAGCGGAGATGAGGATGCTTCGGTGGATGAGCGGTCACACGATAAGAGACAAGATGAGAAACGATATCATAAGAGAGAGACTTGGAGTAGTCTCGATAATTGATAAGATGATGGAATCTTGCCTTTGATGGTATGGTCATGTGGAAAGAAGGTCAGAAGAACATCCAGTCAAGAGGGTGGATCAGATGGGAGATACAACGATGAGTAGGGGTAGAGGGAGACCTAAAAAAGACTATAAAAAGGGGGGTTATCAAGGAGGATTTAAGAGTTAATGGTCTAAACCCTAACATTATTCATGATAAAGCGCAATAGTGTTGTTTGATCTATGTAGCCGACCCCACTTAGTAGGATAAGACTTGTTGTTGTTGTTATTTATATCTTCTAGTTGTGATGTATACTTCTTTCTCATTTCCTTAACATTTCAGGTTACCGTGGAAGAACATCCAAGCAAGGCTTTCACTGATAGCACTCCAGATAGGTGCTGGGAATCAGTTCTAAAGACACTGCATCGTGAAATCATTAGAAGAAGGAGTCTAGGTGAACTAGAATTTCCTCCCTTGGAGTGTCTGAAAAACATCAATGGTCTCAGAATGTTTGGCTTCCATTTACCATCCATTGTTCAGGTAATGTAAACCATTGAATCTTACATATATATTTGTGCCAATTTAGCTAAATTTAATATCACCTGTGTATTGCTTTTTCTGATGTAGATTTATGTCACTGTTTGTATCTGTTAGGTACATAGTTTAATACAATTGGGGGGACTTAATTGTGATGGGAGGATTCTAGGAAGAGTGAGCATGTAAAAGCGTGAGTGAGGAGTTTTGTAACTCCTCTGCCTAGTCGACTAGGCAGAGGGGAGAGAATATTCTAATTGGTTAGTGAAGAGCCTATATAGAGGCAAGGGGAGGGATCAAAAAGGGGTATCTTGGAATTTGGATCATAGGCCTGGCTTGGGAGAGTAGCTAGGCCTCTAATACTTAGCAACCTTTGTTTTTTCATTCAATTGTGGTTAATTTAGAAATATATACACGATGTTTCCTTTGATTCCTTCTCTGGTACCATGATCCTATAAGAATCTCTTTACTAAGCTGTGTTGAACTGGATTGACATAACTGGCTTATCATGGTAAAGTTTGTTAAACAACTACTGGATTTAATCTGGGTGTAATTTTGTTTAGTTTTTAAATGACTCCTTTATATAGTGTTTCACTGGAATTATGTTATTACTTCTGAATCTCTATTTCATTTTGACAAAACTTGACCAGGCCATCGAAGCTCAAGATGTCACTCGTCAGTGCGTAGAGTACTGGAATCACAAAGTTATCCCTGCCTCTTCCGGCAGCGTCCTTGATAAGACAACGGATGGTTCAAGTAGCAGCTCTTTAGGCAATGTCAACGCCAAAGTTTTTGGTGTCAATTTGATTAAGCAGGAAAAGGGAGACATGGGTGGAAATTGTCATTCCCTTGAAGAGGTGAAATCAATATTACAAGGATTGATAAAGAAGGCAAGTCCTGATGAGTTAAACACAATGCACAAGTTATTCAGCTCTGAGACTTTATGCTCTCAGTGGAGAACTACATTCTTAGCACTGATGGAGGGGATCAATAAAGCTTCTAGGATGATAAAACAAGAATAAGCTCTCAGTTCTTTGACTCTGGATAGATTAGTCATTTTTAATTTTTAGTCATTAGTTGAGTCCATTCTTTCAGAGATCAAAATAAACTGAAGAAGTTGCTGGGTGAACCCGAGATAAAATTTTGCTACTCTTACCCTCAATGATTGACCAGATTATATAGATTTACATAACCCCATTCAGACGTTCTTTTCGAAAGTATATTGCTTTTTTTTTTTTAAGGTTTAGACTATAGATGTTGCTGGATTTAGGATACACATAATTTGTCTCCATTTTCTCTTAAGTTATTGTATATACACAGAATAACAGTTGTTGCTGTTATAATAAGAGGGAAAATGCATGGTGGCATCTGATATTCGGAATGTTCATGTTTTTTTTTGCTGTGTTAGGTCATTCTTTATCTGTGGGTTTGCATGTCTTTATGGATTCTCTAGTGGGGTTTAAAGCTATTTATCTGACTCTGAGGATGTCAGAAGTGTAGCTTTCTGTTATTTAGTGCTTTTGTTTTGTTGGATGTTTAGCCTGTTTATTCAAAAAACAAAAAACAAAATATTCATGTTTCTGCTCAAAATTTTGAATATTTTTATTTTTTTATTAAGAAAAGCTCAACCAAGCTCAAAGGAGGAGCAAAGTATTGGAGGTTCAAAACAAACAAGAAAGAGGTGATTCATAAAGAGTGAAATAAGATTTCTCATTTTATATACATGAGTTAAATTAGTTCCTCTTATTTAGAAATTAGTAAATTTATCCCTTTCTTTGTAAACCATGAGTTAAGTTGGTTTCTTTATGTTAGAATTGTTGATATTATATACTTTATTGAGTAAATACACAAATCCTGAACTTTTTTTTAAGAGCCCACATTTGTCCCTGAAAAAATTTAATTAGTCCCGCAGTCCTTGAACTTGCATTCCGTGAGACAAATCAATCTCTCCGTTAACTTTCCCTGTTAATGACTAACGGAGTAGTCCTACGTGGACAGTTAAATTTGACACGTTGCCGTTATGTTACTTATCATTGGTGAAAAATTAAAAAGGGACAGATTTGTCCCTAATTCTAAAACATAAATATTATTTTCTTCTTTTTCTCCAAATTATCTTATGGTTTTCCATATGTGTGTGTTGATTTGATTGTGCTATGGGATAGTAGAATTTGATTAAATTTTGTGTGTGTTGATCTGATTATACTCTGTGAATGCAGGTTTCAACCATTATGCTCTTATTTAATTATGTTGATATTGTTAATATGTTAAGGTTATTTTGGTTTGCTTGAGTTCATCTTGTTTCGAGATGAAGTAATTTAGGGATTGATTTGACTCTTTTTAAATTATATAGGAACATATATGTTCCATTTTAATTTACTTAGAGACTGATCTGTCTCTTTCCCACTACCAACTGATGTTGTGCAACCCAAACACTTCAGGTCTAAGATACTTATAGTGAAGCCACCACTTCCAGGAATATCTTCAAATAAATTTGCAGACAAAATGGATTATGGAGACACGAGTGATAAAGATATTGAGGGTTTTAAGTTTATCCCAACCCCTTATTTCAAGAAATGATGAGACACTGTTATTTTGTTATTATGTTGGAAGTGTTTTTCACAGCTCCAGATTTTGGTATTTACACTTCCACCGTCATCATAGCCTTCACTTCCATTCCTCTCTCTCGGATGACTTTCATTAGGATTACAATGGTTGTCATCATCTCTTAATGTTGGGTTAGGAGCAGTAATCCATGGAACAAATATTAGGGTTTCAAAAGGGGGAAAACCATAAGATAATTTGGGGAAGAAGAAGAAGAAAATAATGTTGTTTATGTTTTAGAATTAGGGATTGATCTGTCCTTTTTTAATTTTTCATTGATGACGTGGCACATAAGAGCAACATGTCAAATTTAACTGTCCACGTAGGACTATTCTATTAGTCATTAACGGGGAAAGTTAACGGAGGGATTGATTTGTCTCATAGAATACAAGTTCAGGGACTGTGAGACTTATTAAATTTTTTCAGGGACGGATGTGAGCTCTTAAAAAAAGTCCAAAGACGAATTTAAGTATTTACTATACTTATTTTTCTTTTAACTCAAATAGATCATTCTATTTTATGTTTTTGAGTGAAACAGGTCCCTCCCATTTAATTTGAAAAGGCTGAAATAATAATTATTTGAAATAACATGTTTTATGTTCAAAATTAATTTTATATGGAAACCTTTTGTTAAAATAATGCGTGAAATCGTAAAGAAATGAAATAAATATGAAATAACAAGTTTTATGTTCAAAATTATTTAATATTACAAGTTAAAACATATTATTATTAAAGTTAGGGTTTGCTACCATTTAATATGAAAAGATTAATACTTAATAAAAGATTAGATAAAATTTAAATTATTATAGTAGATTATTCGTGTTGAAAATATAAAAAAGTATGTTTCTAAGATAAATACTGTACTTTTTTACAACCTGAACAATTATTCATAGGACACTTATTAGCAAAATAAAATTATTATCTCCAAATGTGCTATACATATATGTATATGTGTGCTATCCATAGTTTTTGGGTGTGTGTGTTTGACGTACAATAGAAATACGTCAAACTTGTATCTAATGTGTGCTATCCATGTTATAGGATAGTCAAATTAGTGCTCGATTTGGAGGGACTAATTTGTGTGTTTTGTCTAAAAAATATTTATTGTACAACAAAAATACATTTTAATTAGCATCCAATGTATAAAACTACAGGGTTTGATTATATAATTTTTGCATAAATTTTAAATCGAGCACAGCAAAACTTTGAATTTTAGAAGAACCCTGTTTTATGGAGCTATCTAATTCATAGCATTCCAATAACCCCAGTAAATTTACGGAAACTATAATCCAATGGTTGAACTCTGCGAAATATTTAAATATCATGTACAAAATAAGTTGTGACTATGATTCCCATGAAAGAATCAACATTTCTCTCATTTATCTGTAGTATTGCACGTGTACTGATTGATTCACATGTATATTTACCCAGCAAAAGAACGAATAAATGGGGTTCTTCATCTCTTCCATAAACAATAAACAGTAATATTTGACGTACAACAGAAATACGTCTAACTTGTATCCAACGTGTGCTATCCATATTACAGGATGTGTGCTATACGTGTATGCGATATACGTATAGCACACATCCTGTAACATGGATAACACATTGGATACAAGTTGAACGTATTTTTATTGTACGTCAAACATTATTGCTTCCATAAATAGCCACACACACAAAAAAAGAAAAAAGGCACTATTAGAAGTTTAAGTGAGGTCATTTTCGTCGAGTGGCTCCTCTCCCTCTTCAACAGTTTCAGCCTTCAATGCACTCACATCACCTGTTGGCAATTTCCTTGCAAGCCTAATTATCTGCATACAATGTGAATACAAAACAAGTGTCATACAGAGTTAAGGGAAGATAAACAACTCCATCAATCGAGACTAACAATATAAAGAAATTACATATTCAAGATCGGGGCAAACTGTGTCATCTACCCTAAGATTATTTCCTTTTCTTGTCTGTTCAGGTGATACTAATCTCTAGTGGATGCTCTATTTATCAGTTTGCTGAAAACCGAACCCGACCCATCTCGGTCCGGATGGGGGAGTAAAACCGGATATCAAAAAACCGGTCAAAAATCGATGAACTGGCCAAATACCCCGTGTGAACCAAATAAACCAATCAACTTATTTAAAAATGAAGACTTCAATTTTTTCAAATTCAATAACTTTTTTATATTAAAATTAATATAAAATACACATTAATTATTGAAATTAAAGACTATTAAACCTCTAAATTTATGCTCCATATTTCAACTTTCAATTAATAGTTTTGATATACTTTTTTTTATAGTATATAATTCATTATATATATATATGTGTGTGTGTATTAATACACCCCTTTGAACCTTTGGTTAAACTGGTCAAATCTCAGAGCCCTTACTTCATCTAGTTCAATGTCTTGTCCGGCTTTCATAATCTTGCTATTTATTGTGAAATATAGGGGAAGGTGGTGTAATGAATATATAAAGTTAGGGAAAATTGGTGCAATAATTTATAAGCACATGAACCTCCTTAACGAATTTTACAAATAAAGCAGATGGGATGAATTTTATCAAATTTCAAGTGAATTCACTGTAATTTTCCCTAAAATAAATTTATACAGTGTTATTAGAGATTGGAAATATATGCTTCATCATAGTCTTTTTTTTCTTGCTACTTACTTTTCATGTATTGAGGATCTCTCGTCCTCCTACCTCTTGTATTTCTTTCTACATCTTAATATAATTCTAAAAGAAAATAAAAAATCATTGTCCACGAATAATAGGATAATCACACTCAAAGGAGGCAGGTCGAAGGAAAACTGACAACTGTTAGAAATCTTCAACAACCTTGAACAAAGTTTCCAAGGCTGCCTTTGATTACTCATACAGTACACAAATACAAGTACAAGGAGAACACATACAAAAATTTATGTCTTGAATATTGTGTTTGATTGGAGTGTACAAGAAAAGATTATTTGTGTATTCTTTGTATTATATATATTGTTTGTTTATATTGAACAATACAAGTTATTTTATTAAAAGAAAATCCGCATCCCCTAACCCCTGAGCTTCATCCTCTCTGTTCAGTTTGGTCATGAAATGAAATAAAACAAAACAAATTCTACATAAAAGAAAACAGAATCACATGTTGCTTTTGTGGAATAAAATAAAACAAAAGTCTACATGAAGGTCATGTGAATCCATGAGCATGTAAAGTCAGCTTTTTTCAACGAAGAAATAACAAGAGCTTACTTTTAAGAGCTTACTACACAGCCAGATCCAAAATTATGAAGACAAAAAATCCATCTTCTGAAACCCCAAAAATCCATCCCTAAACCGTTTAAATCCCCCAAAAATCAAAGAGAAACCCTAAATCCCATAAATTGGAACAGAAATTTTAATTCCTCTTATGAATCCTCAATCCAAACCCAAATCAAATCATCGACACCTTTTAGATGTGGAAGACAAAGAGTAGGGAAGAAAGAAGAAAGTTCTGACGGCGATGACAGTGGCAAGATGGGGTGCGGCTGCAGGGGAGCAACTCCTTTTCCTGCCTCTAGTGTGTGCGTTCCGAGACAGGGAGGGATACATGGGAAAAGTGAAGTGTGTTGAGTGTATTTAGGTTTGAGACGTTGGGAATTTGTGAAAATTAACAAGGACATGGCTGGTCCACAAATTTCATTAAAACTTCTGTTTTATGTTTTTGTATTTGTGTGCTCTCATTTAAAATCGACAAAAATACACATTTTGAAAGCAATTACGGGAGTTTGTGTACCAATCTCCCAAAACAAACAATTCATATTTGTGTATCTGTATGTGTACTTGTGTCCTATATGAGCAATCAAACACAGCCCTAGTCAACTCCAAGGATGATAGGCAGCAAAATTAACAATTAATGGTGTTTCGTTGAGGGGTGAAAGTGGAAGTAAAATGACAGAACCCTAGGCATGCAGAAACTAATCTGATTTTATTGATGCACATGGAATGGAAATCCCAATTCCCTCAAATGTTATACAGGAGGAACCACCTCCTAGTAGAGAGAACTTCCCTACCACTAACTAGAATGTATCTTTAAAAAAATGAATGAGTGAATTCTAACTAACTCATCTGCTATTTATAGTCACTAATCCCCTCCTAATTAGGCAATAACCGCCTAAACTAGCCAGCAGCACAAAAACTCCCAAGAATAACTACTCTCTCCTCCTGCTATAAACCAAGTCAAACGTATTGTCTTTATCAATACTCCCCATTGGACATCCACCTTGTCGTCAAGGTGGAGAGTAGGGAAAAGCTGCCGCAGCTTGTCCTCCTCCTCCCAGCTGTCTTTCGTCTTGTGAAGATAGCTGAGAGGAGTAGGACAAGTTACAACAACTTTTCTCTATTCTTCACCTTGAGGACTAGGTGGTTGTCCAGGGGGAAATATTGATAGGGACAATACGTTTGGCTTGGTTTATAGCAGGAGGAGAAAGTAGTTAGTCTGGGGAGTTTTTTTTCTGAGCTTGGTCTATAGCAAGAGGAGAAAGTAGTTAGTCTTGGGAGTTTTTGTGTTGTTGGCTAGTTTAAGCGGTTATTGTTGAGGGGATTAGTGAGTATAAATAGTAGCTATGAGTTAGTTACATTCATTCATTTTTGTAAAGATACATTGTAGTTAGTGGGAGGGAATTGGGATTTCCATTCCCTGTGCATAAAAACAAAATCAGATTAATTTTTGCATGCCTAGGGTTCTATCATTCCTATCATAACAGTACATGGATGAGTTTTATGTGTGTCAGTGGATCTCTTTCATTCAATTCTCTTTGATTTTGGGCTCATAACATGACTTTCACCGATGTGTAAAATAACATATGAACCTCATCTATGTAATTTTTACCATTAGAATCTGTAGAGGTGTGGCAGGGATTCTCATAATAGCCAGCCATCAGGGTATCAACAAAGGTGATACTAGATTTTTGGCAAGGACTGTTGGACCTTCGTCGGAACACCATATTCCATCAGCCCATCGTCACGGCCTACTAGCCCGTCAACCCATCAGCCTACTGTTGGGACTCATTGTGCACATATATATTTTTCTAAATATATATTCCTAGGAATGTTATTCTGTGAACCAAACACCCATTATTACATTCTCGGGAAATTTATTCTTGGGAATAGCTCTCTCGGGAATACTATTATTAGGAATAAAATCTTATTCCACGAATCAAACCCCCTAACAAGGATAAAAGTTAGGCTTGTGTAATGCTAAAAGCCAAGTTTGATGACAGGTCATCACCAAAAATCATACTTTCATTGGTTAGGAGAGTTTTTACTTTTTAGGAGAGCTAAAGAACAAGGAAGATTGATTCACAAACAACTATAGTAACTAAACCTTGTAAAAGTAATAAATGAAATATTTGATACCATGACAAACCAGTCCAGAAGTTTTTAAGGCAAGATCATACCCATATGTTTACTAGCCTCATATCACACAATATAAACTTGTTAGATTTTAGAAACCACTCAAATGGTATCACCTAACAGCTTAATCTTTTGAGAGAATTAGTTCATGAATTGGGATCAAAGGATTTAGATTTTAATACATGTTAAATTCTAACTAAAAGTTTTCATTCAAGATTGTGGATTAAAGGACTCACCTCTTTCAAATGCGAAATACACCTAGTTAGTCAATAGGGGTTACATGGTTTCATCTCGGATTGATAGATTTCTTTTTACAAACAAATGGGAGGACATGTTCCCTGACATTGTACAAGAAATCTCCTTTCGGCCAATCTCTTATCACTTTCCAGTGATTTTAGAATCAGCCAAAGTGAATTGGGGTCCTACCCCATTTAGATTTGAAAACATGTGGTTGTCACATAATGCTTTTCTTCCTTTGGTCAAAGTTTTGGGAGAAAACTAAAATCCAAGGTTGGGAAGGGTTCAAATTTATGAGAAAACTAAAAAGCCTTAAAGACAAGCTGAAAGTTTGGAACAAAGAAGTGTTTGGTGATACTCGAATAAGGAAGGACGTAATTCTTAACATAGTTTTCAAATATCGGCCATGGCGGCGCCATGGCGCCTTGGCATGGCGGGTTTCCTTCAAACCGCCATACGGATGGCATTGCGATGCTGAATATTGGCCGGCCGAATGGCGGCGCAATGGCGGTGGCGCCGTGGCGGTTTCATGGCGTCCATGGCGGAAATATCGCCTGTTTTATTTATTTTTTATTTTTTTGGGGGCATTTGGGTAATTTTAATCGGGTTTAATGAAACCCTAAATCATCACCCTCTCACCCTAAACCCAACCTCTCTTCTCTTCTCTTCTCGATCTTTCTCTCCTCTCACCCACTCATCTCTGCGACCTACCTCCGGCGGCGCCTCACCCTGTCCGGCGGCGCCTCACCCTGTCCGGCGGCGCCTCACCCTGACCGGCGGCATCTCTGTTCACGGCTGCTCTGTTTGGTGGCTGCTCGGTTCGCGGCTGCTCTGTTCGGCAGCTGCTCTGTTCGACGGCTCTCTGTTCGCGGCTGCTCTATTCCATGGCTGCTCTGTTCGGCGGCTGCTCTGTTCGACGGCCTCTGTTGTCTCTGTTCTTGGCTGCTCTGTTCCGACTCCTGCTCCGCCTCCTTCTCCGGCCAGTCTCCTCTCTGTTTGCTGTCTCTGCTCCTCTAAAATGTCAAGTTCAAGACAGTCTGATCCTAATGAAGGCTCTACTCAAGCTCTTGCTGAAACAGCTATTAATAGAGCAGCTGCTAGAGCAGATCCAGACTGGAAATATGTTTATCCAGTAGAACAACATAATACAAATGATACTATTTGTAATTTTTGGGGCAAAATTATGAAAGGGGGAATTACAAGGGCTAAGGAGCATTTCATGTCTTATGATGTTTGGTATTTTATAACTCTATGTTGTGTTTATTTGTTGAACACTTTATGGGTAGAAAGTTGCTTAAGTAATTAGATGTTATTATTATTATATGTGCAGTTTTTTGTGTCATTTTTGTGCATATATACTTATTTATTTCATGGTCCGCCATTTCCGCCATCCGCCATCCGATATAACCCCATGGCGGTTTTTTGGGTTTCCACCATTTTCCGCCATCCGATATTAAAAACTATGATTCTTAAGAAGATTGATACCTTGGATAAATTGGATATGGAAGACAAAGAAAGAAAAACCTCCTTGCTAAATGAACTCGAGGAACTTCTGTTGAAAGAGAAAACTTGTTGGAACCAAAAGAGCAAACTACAATGGGCAAAGGAAGGGGACGCAAACTCTAAACTTTTTCATAAGGTGGCAACAGGACGAAAAAGAAGAAGCTTTATTAAAGAGCTGGAAACTGGAGACGGGCGTATGGTGAGTGACGATAATTCTATGAGAAATTACCATTCTAGACCTTTTTTTAAGAGACTCCACTGGTGTGCTATCCATCAAGAAAAGGCAGATCTCTTGGAGAGACCTTTTGAGGAAGAGGAGATTAAATCTGCTATTTTGAGCATGGATACAGACAAGACTGCTGGTCCAGATGGTTTCACTGCTGGTTTTTTCAAAGTGTGTTGGGATATAATCAAAGAAGATCTTTTGAAGGTGTTTGAAGAGTTTCACAATAATGGTAGAATTGAAATTAACACTAATTCAACCTTCATCACTTTGATTCCTAAAATGGATAGGTCAATAAGAATTAAAGATTATAGACCAATCAGCCTTATAACCAGCCTGTATAAAATCATCACAAAAGTCCTATCTATCTGCTTGAGCGAAATCCTAGGAGATACTATCTCAGAGAACCAAAGTTCTTTTGTGGGTGGTAGACAAATTTTAGATGATGCTCTGATTGCTAATAAGGTGGTGGCTGATATGAGAAAGAGATCTGAGCAATGTCTTATTTCAAGTTAGACTTCGAAAAAGCTTATGATAGAATAAACTGGAACTTCTTGGACAAAGTGTTGCAAAAAAAGGGATTTGGTTCTAAATGGAGAATTTGGATCTCAGGTTCAATGATTGTCAACGGAGAGCCTAAATCCTGGTTTCATGATGAAAGCGGATTAAGGCAAGGAGATCCTTTATCCCTTTTTTTGTTCACTTTAGTGGTGGATGTTCTAGGCCGACTGTTATCTAGAGCAGAAGCTTTTGATCTGGTCAGAAGTATCAAGGTGGTATCTGAAGGAATCGCAATATCTCACCTGCAGTTCGCTAATGACACAATTTTGTTCCTTGATAACTTACAGCTTAATGAACACTCTTTCTATTCTTTGTGTCTTTGAATTATCATCAGATTTGAAAATCAATATGTCAAAAAGTGGTTTAGCTGGTATTAACATTGATCCAACAGATCTCTCTGACTATGCGTCGTCGGCTGGATGCCCAGTACTTCAATGGCCTCTTGTAAACTTGGAAGTTCGTCTTGGTGGTAACCCCACCTCAGTATCTTTTTGGGACCCTGTGGTGGAAAAGATTTCCAAACGCCTTGGTATCTGGAAAGGAGCTTATTTTTCTCTAGGTGGGTGGATTACTTTAATACAGTCTTGTCTATCTAGTATCCCTCTCTACTTTCTATCTTTGTTCCGCATTCCTAAAGGGGTTGCTAGTTCCATTGAAAAGATTATGAGGGACTTTCTCTGGTCCGGCACTTTAGATTCTAGCAGAGACCATTTAGTGAGTTGGGAGATTTGTTGTAAATCAAAGAAAGAAGGTGGTTTGGGTCTTGGCAATTTGGTGTCTAAAAACATTACCTTGGCAACTAAATGGTTATGGCAGTTTCCTCTTGAAAATCAATCTCTTTGGCATAAAATTATTAGGAGCAAATATGGCTTGGACAGAATGGATGGAATGCTAATATCGCTACCAACCATTATAGTCCCTGGAAATTTATTTCTTCTGGCTACTCTACCTTTAATCCTTTGCTCTCCCTAAAGGTAGGTGATGATTCCCGTTTTCTTTTCTGGCAGGACCATTGGCTAGGCGATGCATCTTTTAATATATCTTTTCCTCGCCTTTATCACCTATCCTCCTTGCATAACGCCCCTGTCAAGGATTTCTATATTGTGCAAAGATCTTCAGTATCCTAGAACTTCCATTTTATTTTTTTTTGAAACTCAAATGATAGAGACATCCCTGAACTAATCACAGGATTGCTCGATAGTGTCCCACTGCCAACTAGCATTGATAAAAAGTTGTGGTCTCTTGATACTTCCGGTGTGTATAGCTGCAAATCTTTTTTCAATTCCTCACTCACTCATCCAACACAAATTATTTTCACCTTTATAAACCATTTGGAAGTCTAAAGCCCCCTTCAAAGTGAAATCTTTTGTCTGGGCAGTTGTGCTTAACAGAATAAATACTAACGACAATTTGCAGGTTCGAAGACCACATAAGGCTATCTCCCCTAATCTATGTATTATGTGTGGGAGGAACTCGAAAACAGTAGCTCATTTGTTCCTGCACTGTAATGTGATTCACTCTTTGTGGAAAACTTTGTTTAGTGTCTTTGGAGAATGTTGGGTGTGCCCAGCATCCTTAAATCAACTTATGTTGACTAATTTTGCCGGTTTTGGAAGTAAAGATCATGTCATATCACTATGGCAGTGTGCAATTCAAGCCACCATTTGGACAATATGGATGGAGCGAAATTCAAGAATCCTTAATGATATATTTTCAGATAATCAAGCTTTATGGGATAGAATTAGGCGTTTAGCTTCTATATGGTGCAAAGCTCATAGTCTTTTCAGACGTCTTTCACTCACAGACATGTTAAGAGATTGGAAGAATATTTTTTATTGAGTCTTATGTTTTAATGGAGGAGGATAACTGACCCACCACCATCTTGTAACATTCACGCTTCTTATCTTAATAATATTCTTATTTTATCACAAAAAAATTCTAACTAAAAGTTGAATTTTCAAGTTATAATAACATTGTGCATTGTCTATGTTTTAAGCCAAAAATAAAGTACCTCGTGGTAACGAGCATGTTAGATATGAAATCTATATATGTACTTTAATGAACAACTTAAATACTTGGAAGAATACATTCATGACAAACTAATCACTTACCACATGGTCAAGATGTGAAATAGCACTGGACTGACCAATTCGTTTGATTTCTTCAATGTCTCCATCGGTGTAGGCAGCAAGAAGCTTGCTAGCACAACGATTCTGGTCACTTCTGAAGAAAGCATCAACCCTATAGAAAACAAAAGCATTTTATACCATTTATTCATAAGTTTGAATAATTAATGTAGCATAAGATAAATTAGAGAGAAAAGTCAACGCTAAAAATCAAGGGAGATTTTAAAAATCAGTATATGTTATGATTATGATGTTATTGCATTAAGAGAAAATTGGAGTGGGAAATTAAAGAGTATAGCCAATGACAAGAATATGAACAACAAGAACATGAGGTTACACTAAAATGATCCATTTCCTGTGATGATCAAGTTTGCAGGTAAAATGCAGAACAACAAGGAGGAAGCATAAGCTTACTGAGAGCAGTCATTATAGCACTTCTCTGCTTGCTTAAAGTCGTGAGCATAAAGATAGATAATAATCGCACTGAGATATGCCTACATTGATGACAAGGTATGTGTGAGAAAGTATATAAAAAAAAAAAAATGTTCAGCAGCTCAACATCAGACATATGAAAACATTCCACCACTTTTGGTTTTACAATAGTAATTATGCAGCAACTATGCACTAATTCAGGAAATGTCAACTTGTCAACTGTTTTGGAACCCTCGGATAAAATATTTATCAGTCAACAAAATTCAAATATCTCAGGTGTCCTATTCACTGCATTCAAATTCCATCTAAGCTCTTAAGCACCTATGCCTTTTAGGGAAAAAAATTATCAGTACCAGAGAAATTCACCATGAAATGCAGTTCTGAAGGGCTAAGAAATTTGACGAAATGCTAATAACAAGAGTTAAAGTAGTTTATAATTGTGTCAGTGCTAAAAAGGACCAAATTGTGCCTTGGATTGTACTTGCAAAAGGATGGCCTTAGAAAACACACAGCCTTAAGGTTATGCTGAACAAAGAAGAAGAAAGACTAAAAGCACAGCAGAAGAGAGAACATGTGGAAGAGAAAAAAAAATACAGACACACAACACACAAAAAAATAAAACATTTGTATAAGTATCATCTGAAGCTTCAGTTCACTAATAAAACAAAACCAACTTCCTACTAAAATTTTTAAATATATTTTAACTTGAGCTTAGTAAGGATTTTCTCAATTCTCTGTTTAGGAACATTTCTTACGCTAAACTAATTTTAGGATCATACTTGTTGAAAAGCAAACTCTGCCTATGCTGTACATTGTTGAAAACCCTTTTACAGAGTCAGTCCAAAGCCAGGTAAAAAAGAAGGGTTGTGTTAAACCATTGACAGTTATTCTAATGTAAAACCTTTTGTCAAAACTTCATGATATGGATCACTTGTTGAAAAGCAAGAACTTTATGGAAGATTTAATTATGTAAAATCAAAATAATTCAAACCTTGCACTGGCTATTGGTAGCATTACACTTGTCAGCAGCCAAGCCCAGCTTCAGCATGACAGATGCAGCATCCGTATATCTGTTTTATTACAAAACCATATCCAAGAACATATGCAAGTCAACATACAAGTAATCAAATTTTCGGATATTAAAAGTTACCCCTATGAAACAACTCATGTCTTTACATTCTGGAAATAGCATCAATTGAGATTCAAGAAACAGCAGTTCCTGACCAACTGGTGGCACAAGATGCAATAGGATAAAGAAATCATAAGCTTTGTGGATGAAGAAAATACTAGGAGTTGTGTTGTAGTCTAGTTTTCATGTCAGATCACAGTTGAATTACTGTCTATTTCATAAACAAATTCTAAGTCCTACTATTATGTTCTTAGCGGAGGATATGGCTGGTGTAGCTAAATAAAATTCTGGTTTTCTTTATTTTCCGGTTCATGGGTATACTGTTGAATTTCTTAAATTAACTACTGGTCATGTTACAGTTAGGAATATAATGAATGAAGTTCAATCTTCATTCAGTTGAACCGATGTGGAGTCTATTCAGTGAAAAATACAGAATTTATTAGGACAACTCTTAATGCTTAAAGCCACTAGGATTGGTCCAGTGGTGAGGGGTTTTGAGTAGCATGCATGAGGTCCTAGCCTCCTAGGTTCAAACCTCATGATAAATAATGTAATTTCTGAAGTACCAAAAAATAAACTCTTAATGCTCATGATTAAGAATACATTTAAAAAAGGCCTCATTCTTTCTGGCATTGATCAGCATAATGAAGGGTTTGAGAAGCACAAATCTCCTTTTACTTGCAACATCATGCAATTTTTGAGGTATCAGCCGAAGCAACCTCAGCTAAGACTCCTAGCATCTTTTTCCTTCTATTTAGTTTAAATCTACTGCACCAAACTTCACCGCAAATAATTGATTGCTTGGTTACAATCATTCATATTCTTTTGTTTAAGACCTATGCTGTTCTTCCCCTTCAAGCTTCCAATTCCATGTTTGGCTGTGCAATTCACAGCACCCATACAATCACCAATACAGTCCTTAATTATCATCTCATTGCTTAAAAATCACTTGAACCTTAGTGCCTTACATACTATGAATTTCAACTCATTTGATTTCGAAACCCTATTCTCTCAAGTTAAGATATTTAATTTGTTTGTTGTCCTATTTCAATTTGGCTATGCCCGCTAAAACTCATGCCATATATGAACATGGTGGAATAAAAGGATACATGGGGCCTTGCATTTAGGAACCTTGTATGCAAGATCCTAATTCCTAAGAGCACGGCTCTTAATTTAAGTCAATATAGAACTCGGTTCATGTTATATTACACTATTCACGACTGATATTTGGGTTATTGTGTCAGATATGTCAACAAAAATAAATAATGGAAAAGCATGAAAAGATATTCAACTTAATGCACAGACCCAATATTTATATTAGAAGTTATGATAAAACGCTGGAAGAAAGACATTAGGGATAGGAACAGACCAGGCCAAGCTTTGTGCGTAACAAGCCAGACCTGTATCATAAAATATAGGCCTTAGTTTGGCCTGTGGCTCTATAGGCCAATTAGGCCAATTACAGGCCAGGATGTAGGCCCCTGATAGGTCGCCTAGCCTATTCCCATCCCTAGACATACTTCATACTCTAAATTAAATCAAAATGTACAACTTTTAAAATTTCACAAACTTACTTCTCAAGTTTTATATAAACGTTAGTGGCAGCACGATATAGATCAAATGCCATTTGTTCTCTTCCATCATCTTCAAGAATTGAACAAGCATCTGTATACAGCTGAATAGCTTCTTCAGGCATGGTATCTTCCAGAGCACTACATAAGGGAAAGGTATTATAGCAGGAAAGGAACATATATAAGAGTTCTTGAAGAGAACAAGAATGCAGCACTGCTGCCCAATCTCTATCCATATCTGAAATAAGGCAACCCCCTTGAAACAGCAACTCGTAGCACATCAAAGAGAGGTTGTAAACATGAGAATGGAATAATGGATCCTCTCTCATTAAAACTTCACATAAGCTTGTCATTTCTAAATTTTCACCATTGATCAGAAAGATGGGGATTGGATACAGACAAATTAGAAGATCTCATCAACAGTGAAAATTTGCAGTTGGCAAAGTCATGTGAAATTTTATTTTGAGCTGATCCATCCCCATAAGCACTATCCCGTTCCAAACCAAGCTGAGGGCCAGAGAAACACCTCAATAGAAGCGAGCATTGTGCTCCAAACAAAAGCACCAAATGAGTTCAATAAATAAACAAACTAAAGCAAGATTTTATTATCCATGGTTTTACCAAAGAATATTTGCAACTTTCACATTTCAGTAGATGTTAAAGATTAGTTAATTACTTCATAATATGTTAATCATAATAATAAACAGTAGAATGAAACTGCAAAGAAATAGGGTAAAGAATCTATTTACCGAGCTCCTTTTCCGAGAGCATCTGATGCAGGCTGTTGTCTCCCACACTCAATGTACAATTCAGATGCCCTTCGATAGAAGTCACCAACTTCTTTCCAGTTGCTTATTTCCTTTGCTAGAGCAGCGGCAGACTCCATGTGCTTAGCTGCGTCCCAAGGTCTAGTTTACTCGTCAAGGGAAGATAAAGAGAAGTATTTTAAGTTTTATTGTAGTGAATCTAATAGCACAAAATTAATGCATCATTATTTTTTACCATTAAAGGAAGAAAACAAAGTAGTAGACTATAACCAATAACAAAATAAATAAGGATACGAAGAAAGCATCTCTTGTCCTTTTGAAGCCTTCTCATACGCGATTTTCGCTTTCTCATAATCCTTGGCTAGTCGAAAACCATTAGCTACATAAGAATAAGTGATTAGCACATCCAGGCATGCTTAATCTCTCTAAAATTTCATTTCGTAAGGTTTGTCATTAAATTATTAGCACAAACAGTATATATTTGGAAAGGATTGAACATTTTACCAGCCTGTTCATACAGAGCAGTAGCACTTTTCCAATCCGCTGTCCACCTCGTGAGAGTAAGTTTTGTTCTGAAGCAAAATCAAAATCAAAAAGTAAATATACAATTCATTGAAGGAGAAACAACACTAATTTAATTACTCAAATTACTCATCAAATTAATTACATCCAACTACTCAATTACATCCTGCACCAATTTGAACTTAACGATCGAAACGCAGTTGAACTTAGTTGCATCACATCAAATTACTCAATTACATCCTGCACCAATTTCTTGTCAAATCCCCATATATCACTTGAACTTAACGATCGAAACGCAACAAACCCACATAGTAAAACGGTTTTAAGAAAGAACCCCCATTTTAATTGTAAGATCGAGTGGCATATATATTGTAAAAGGGTACATAAAAAATTGTGATGGAATTTGCAGTTAGTGTAACTATGATTATGATTACGATTATTAATGAGAAGAGAAAAAAGAAAAGAAAAGATGAAAATGTTAGTGATGAAATGAGAAGAGAGGGGAAAGATTGAACACACAGTTTATCAGCTTTGGAAATCAACTTGTTGGGATCAGAAGTCGACATGGTTGAGGGATGGATGAGTTGGTTCGCGTCTTCTTTAGTCTTTTCCGATTCAAGTGTTGTGTTGAGTTACCAGTCCCAGGCTGCTACCAAGGGACTCGCTGACTCGGTGAGCCTGATCGGGTTAAACTCGCTGGGAATACAAATCAGGGTCCGCCGGTTCAGTAACAACCTACCACGAGACAAAGGTTTATTTCTTAAAAGTAAATGGATAATGCTAAGGCCTGTTTGGATAAATAATTTATTTAAGTTTATATAAAACTAACTTTTGAGTTATTCTGTACGTGAATATAATATAATAAAAAATTTTATTGAAATTATTTTGAAAAGTGTTTTTACAGAAGTCAAATATTTCAACTTCTCCAAAAGCACTGATAAGTCAGAAGTTATATAGTCAAACGGGGCAGATATAACTTCTGATAAGTCAGAAGTTAAAAAACAGAAGCATACTCTTTTAACTCTCCACATATTCTCTTTCATATTCAAATGTTGACAACTTTTATGAATATGTTGGTAACTTGTTAATATATTCTCAAAGTTGTCAATATTTGAATGAGTGAAAAATAAGTGGATAGTTCTGTTTTATGTACAAATAGCAGTCCCCAAAGTAAAATGGTAAATGTACGCGTATAGTACCCCTTCATCCATTTTCCACCTCATTTAAATGTTAGTAACTTTGATGAATATATTTGCAACTTGTCAACATATTCATTGAAGTTGCCACATTTGAATTGCTAAAAAATGGGTGGAGGGGTTATGTACCAATAGCACTCCTCATCTTAAAATTTATAGAACTAGGGGAATAAGTGGTTCCAATCCACCCGATGAAATCGACAAATCCGAACCGATCCAAAAGGTTTGGATTGGATCGGATCATCGGATCCATTCAGTTTGGATCGTAATGCTTATGACTTTTTTTAACTTTCTGAAAGTTAAAAGTCATAATTTCACTGTTCGTTAATATAACTTATTACTTTTTACTTTAGGAAGTTATTTTAATGTTTTTTGAGATAAGTATTTTTTAAAATATTTAAAAAAAAATACTATTTTATATTTAAATATAAAATGACTTATTCATAAGTTACTTTTCATAAATTACTTTTGCATAAGGACTTATTATCCAAACTAGCCTTTAGTGGTCCGGATATCGGATTTTAAAAATTTATATCCAATAGATCTGAACCACCCGATTGATCCAATTAAAAATTCAAAAAAAAAATAGCTAAAAATTCCATTTGTGACTTTGTGTGATTATGTCATTATGAAATGTAAACTTAGGCATTACATAAGTTTTAAATCTATAATTTGAAATTTTTTTTAATTTTATAGATCTCTATTGATCTTTTTGAATTTTTTTATTTTTGGGAATTTGTTTTTTGCAATTTTTTAAATTTATGGCAATTTTTTTAATTTTTTTATTTAATCGGACATTCAATGATCCGAACCGAACTAACCGAATTTTAATTGGATTCATCGGTTCAGATTTGCTTAAGAAAATAGTATCCATCCAATCCAATCTAATCCGAACTGAACTCAATTTGATTGGGTCGAATTCGTTTTTCCTTGAAATCTGAACCAATCCGACCCGATTACACTCTTATATAGAATCTCGAATTGATTTTTCACCACGTGTGAATCAAACAACAATTCTATTTGTACATTCACATTTTTCAAACATTCATACATCCTCTTCATAACAAAGTGTGGGTTCCACTAACTTTATTATTTTTTCCTTCTTTTTTTCAATCATTTTCGCTCCATTATCTTCACCTTTTTGGATGTATATATCCAAAGTGCATGTCAAAATATCTCTATCCGTGAATCAAATGAGAAATATTTTTTTTACACCACAAGATCAACTATCATCTGTTAACATATGTAATAATTAAACATTTCGAAACTATTATTCCAACTTTGAATACTATACATTAATCCAACATTTTAAAAGTTGGATTAATAGTTTTAAAAAGTTGGATTATTGCATATAGTGGCTGATGTTGACTGATTTTATAGTGTATGTACAAGTATCATTACTCTAATCAAATTAATCATTTGCTTTAATCTTCACTCAAAATAGTTCGTCAATTTGCACTTCATAACTCATATTTGTCCTCGTGTCGATTTTTTTGTTATAACTTCGTTAACTCCTGCTGATGTGGATTGTTTATTGCAACATGGACCATTTATTCCCAACTTGACAAGTGATATATAACCTGCGAATTTAAAACTCATTTTAGTCCTACACTTTACTATGTTTCAATAAAAGTAGTCCTCAATTTTTAATGGGGACTGTTATTTATACATACAACAGTATTATCCACTCATTTTTCATCCATTCAAAAAGTTAGCGGTAGAAAATGGATTGAGGGGTATTATTGTATGTACAAGTAGCATTTTCCATTTTTATTTAAAGTGTAGTTCTTCTTCTTGTTGTTCTTCTTCCTATTCTTCCTATTTTGGTTTTTTTTTTCTTCATATTTCCTTCTTAATAGTATCTTCCTTTTCATCAACATTTTGAACATCAAGGTTGATAATTATACAATATGTCATACCACTTTTCAATCCATTCTAAATGTACATATTCCAACCAAAATTATCACTATGATAACAACATACATAACAATAAGCTTTTAAAGTTCTAATTTGGGATTCTTGATACCAATCTTTCATGTATAGTTCATTTTCCATTCGTCATTCTCACTTGCATCCTATTAGCCTTTTGTCCATGTGTCTCTTTGTAGACCTAGTAAAAAAAAATAATACTATTTCTACACCATTATAATCAGTCATCAACCTTATAGGTAAATAAAACCCAACCAAATAAATAAAAAATCTCAATCAAATAAATAAAAAGCCTTAAATAAATAATTAAAAAAACAATGTAATAACAATTAAAAATCCACTAAATAATTTACTATAAGTATGTTGAGAATGGAAAAAAAATAGCACAAAATAGATTATTTTTTTCTTAAAGGTAGCAACTTTATCACTAAATTGTTATTAAAATAACACAGATTAATACTAAAAATGGATAAAATGCATTATTTAATTAATTTTTAGCTATTACTAAATTAATTTTTTTATTATTTGGTTGGGTATTTTATTTATTTCATTGGATTTTTTATTTGTTTTGATTGAATTTTTTTACTTATAGAAGTGGTGGCTGACCAAGTAGTGTACACAAAGCATATTGAAAAAAAAAATTACAATCACCTCTAGTCTACAAATATAATGAAAGGAAAACTGCTAGGGTTTACCCAAATTAAAAAATAATAATTATGAGACAAAACATCCAAATTAATCCCTGCAAAACTTCTCATCGGACAAAGTAGTCCCTCTAGAATAAAAAATTCAAAATACATCCCTCCAAAATTAAAACGTCGGTCAAATTGGCCCTCGAAGAAAAAATTAGACAAATTAGTCCCTCAAGATTCATGGAAATGGTCAAATTAGTCCCTACTAATTATAGAATTTGGACAAATTAATCCTCCCATTATAGGGACCAATTTGACCATTTTCATAAATCTTGAGGACTAATTTGTCTAATTTTTTCTTGGGGGACCAATTTGTCCAATATTTTAATTTTGGTGGGATGTATTTTCATTTTTTGATTCTGAAGAGACTAATTTGTCCGATGAGAAGATTTGCAGGGACTAATTTGGGTGTTTTGTCTAATTATGAAACAAATGAGCTAATAATCAAATTATCCTATAATTAGCATACCAAAAGAAAAAGCCTGAGATTAAGATCTGTTTTGGATCTTCTAATTGTTGTCTCTTTGACCCACAACCACAAACAAAATCTTCTCTATTCCTAAATCTTGTGTGAGTTTAACTCCTTGAAGAGCTCTCATGAGACCAAGAAGAGATTGATGAGTTAGGAACTTTATTTCCACCACTCTTCATGTTCAAAAGGTTGATAAAAAGAAAGAGAATAGTAAGAAGCAAAGTATACAAGAAAATCAAAATAAGAAGAAGAAAAAGGAAGAACAGGAACGAGAAAAAGAAGAAGAACTACTCTTTAAATAAAATTTGAGAGCTACTTTGATTCAAAAATAGTAAAGTGAAGGACTAAAAGTGGGTTATGACTTTGCAGGGTTACATGTCATTTGTCAAGTTGCAAAGTGAAGAATAATTTTGAGTGAAAATTAAAGTGTAGGGCCAATTTGATTCATGCGTGAAAAATGGAAGACGAATTTAAGGTTTAACTCAAATCTGTTATTAATATGAGGAAATGTCATTTTGGTCCTCTTTACAAACGTAAGTCAAATTGGTCCATTTTTTTTATATTAGCAAATTGGTCCCTTAATTTTCAAATTATGAGTCAAGTTAGTTCATCTCATTTTTTTTTCATTTTTGTTTCATTAAAATGATGTTGAGTTTGACTGTGAAGTGTCAAGTGAGCATGCTGACATGACATAGTTTATAAAATTGACTCAAATAGGTTCTTGTATTATCTGGTTTTGATTCATTTTAGTCTCCCCTACCAAATATTACATTGTTTCTGATAATAATAAAACTCTTAACTCTCACAATTAATCTATTAAATCTCTAAATCCCTAAATTAAGCAAATCCTAATCAAAAAATAAAATTCTTAATTTACAATTACATCATATCTCTTCTTTGGACATGATTTCATATCAAAGATGAGAAATTGGATGATCTCATATTCCCTTATTTGTCCCTATTCGACTTAACAAGGCCTTAAGAGGCCTAAACCCATGAAATTTGGCGTTGAGGAGAACAGGGTAGAGCCTATTTTTGAGGATATCCAGATGAGTAAATCTTTCTTTGTTGGGCTTTATAGTCAGGTATAGAAGTTAGTTTTGTGCAATAGGCACAGGGAGCCAATCGAGTAATTTGATATTTTGGAGTTTGAAGAAGGTAAAGATATGGTGGTGGTTGTTATATGGACGGTAGCACCTATGATGCTTTGATGAGTGTTTGTGTTCGTTTGAGATCCGTTACATTAGAGGGGCCAAAAGGGTGTTCAATATCATGATTAATCACTACAAGAAATACGCGGAATACCGTGGAAATTTTCCGTGGGAAATTTTCCCTCAATAATACCGAGGGAATTTACGTGGGATCTGAGCAGGGAAAAAATTATAATTTAAAATTTTCAGTGTTACCGTGGGAAATTCCCACGGTAAATTTAGCGCGAAACTATTTTCTAAACGCGCGAAATTTATTGTGGGAAAATCCCTCGATAAACAATGGATTAAAAAATATAATTATTATCGTGGGAATATATCCCACGGTAAGTTATTAGTTTTTGTTTTTATTTTAAAAAACTTTAAAATTTATATTTAACGTGGGATTTTCTCTCGATAACGTCCGCACTGAAATTAAATACTATGTTCTATTGTTCAAATCCTAACAGGCCCTCATTACTAATTTCTCTTTACACACTTCACAACCACACTACAACCACACTGCCACTGCCACACTACAGCCGCCACATCCGCCCGCGCGTCCTCTACTTTGCCTTCGCGTCCAGCAGCCTCCGCCCCCGTGACCTCGCATCCAGGAAGCTCTGCCCTCGCGACCTCGCGTCCAGGCAGCTCCGCCCTCGCCTCCGCCCGCGCCTCCGCTCGCGCGTCCTCTGCTCTGCCCTTGCGTCCAGCAGCCTCCGCCCTCGCGTCCAGGCAGCTCCGCCCTCGCCTCTCCCTCTTCGGAGTTCCTCCGCCCTTCCACCTCGCCTTCGTCGCCTCCGCCTGGCGCCCTGGGTTCCTCCCACCTCGCAGACCCACCTTCGTCCACCTTCGCCCGCCTGCTGTTCTGCTTCTGCACTTCTTCTAGTCGAAGGTGAGTTGTGACTTTTAGATTCTTCTGTTCTGTTCTTATCTGAGTTAATAATTATTGTTATGCTCTTCCTTTGATGATTTCTTAATTAGTTCTGTTCTATTCTTCCTTATGACCTTGTTCTGTTCTGTTCCTATTGATTTATGAGTTTCTTTTTTCTGTTTTATTGGCATTTAAAAAAAATAATGATAGATTATCTTTTTTACATGAACAAAAATGGAATAATTGGAATTATTGGAATTGTGCTTCATGAGAGGCAAAAATAGCATGACCAGAGGCTAAATTTAAGTTGTATACTTGGATAGATATGCATATTCATTAATATATTTAAGTAAATATAAATTCTCAAATTGTAACTTGACGTGTCTCTTGTTTTTAATTGAAATGAAAAGGTAGATTAGTCAAAGAACATGATGCAGACATCGTCCAGAATTAATATTGATTACTTAAACTTGTTGTTGTGTAAAAGAAGAAATTAAAGTGTTTTATTTATCATAGTGATAAGATATGTAAAAAGCATGCACACGCATTGGATTAATTCTCAAAGAGTATAGTGACTTTTTAAAAACCTCACTCGATGATTTCTTTCTTTCTCTTGTTTCCGCAGAATCTTCGCGTTTCTGAAATTTGCCTTGCCTTCTATAAATCTCCGCAAAATCTTCAACTGGTGCAAACAGTCTTCAAGAAACATTGGATTAATTTTTGGGTGAGGTGCAGGTTAGTACATTTTATTTTATTGAATAATTAATGGTAATATTATGTTAGGGTAGAGACTTATTATTTCTAGGATAGAATTGTAGATTTGGAGATTGCATGTGCTGGGGGAAGGCTTAGAGTTCCTTCTCATTATTGTTTGCTGTGGAGATTGATTGTGTTTGCGGAGATTGGAGTTTTGTTGCATGGTGTGGAGTTAAGGGGGTGTGCTTTAGAACGGTTATAAGATTGATTGAATTATTTGTTTGATTGTACCATTGTTTGATGATAGAACTTTTAAGTTTAATTCAAATATGTATTTTTCAAAATGTCTTAATTTTAGGGGTGACTCTGTCGAAATTTTAATTAATTTTAGAGTAAAATTTTATGAAGATTATTAAAATTGAACTCTTGATTTTATTAGGGTTTCCAATCAACAAGTATGTCTCAAACGAACAGACTTTGGATGTATGATAGGTTGAACCCGGGTCGAGGTGGGGTTAAACCAGAATTCTATGTAGGAGTTGATGAGTTTCTAGTCTTTGCCTCTAAGTCACAACAATTTTTGAGTGAACGAAAAGTTAGGTGCCCATGTGTTAAGTGCTCCTGTAGAAAATATTATGATATTGAAAGTATAAGGTATCATTTGTACAAGGATGGGTTCATGGAGAATTATTGGGTTTGGACTGAGCATGGTAAAGTTGCCACACATGATTTTCAATATGTTGGAGGTAGTTCAATGGGGGTTGATGATACAAGGAATGAAAATTGGGGGGATAATTCTAGCTCAGGACGATATGATGAAATGGTTAATGATGCGCTCGGTCATCAATTTAATGATGATGAAGAACCTTTTGTTGAGGCTCCTAATCCAGAGGCAGAGAGGTTTTTTTCTTTGCTAGAAGCTGCAAATGAAGGTAGTGAAACGTGAGAAGGGGGTTGAATCACGTTACACCAACAAATCATGTTTCTGAAAATTACTAAAAAATAAAGATCAAGTCTTGGACTTGTCTTGCACAACGGAAACAATTATTAGTATATGAACAGAAACTTAGCCTAAAGACAAGGTTTTTTGTAGATCTTGAAAGTATATTTACTTTCAAGGTCTTCTAAATGATAAAGGTTAAAATTTTAACCTTCAACACTTAGTCTAATGATGATGAAGATTGCGCAATATGCTATGTGTGTGTATGCAATGATAACTTGTAAAAACAATAATAATAAAAGAGTAGGGAAGAGAGAAAGCACACACATAGATTTTATACTGGTTCGGCAACGTGCCTACTCCAGTCCCCAGGATACATCTAAGAGTTCACTATCACCACCAACACTAGGTGGAATTTCCTGCCTCTGCTACACCACAAAGGACTTCAACCTGCACATTCACCAAGGTGACTAACTGCCTTTGAAAACCACAAAGGACTTCCCTTGCACCAACAACTAGGTGACTCACTGCCTTTGACAACTCCAAAGGACTTCTCTTGCACCAACAACTAGGTGACTCACTGCCTTTGACAACTCCAAAGGACTTCAATCCTTGCCTTCAACACCGAAGGACTTTCTACCCTTGCCTTAGACCCACTAAGGACTTCTTGCCTTACAAAAATAAGGACTTTGTATAAAAGATGTGGTTTTTACCAATCAAGAACTTAGATGCAACTAAGTTGGAACCTTGATGGATTTTTCTCTCAAAGAAAAAACTAGCAAAGCTAGGATAAACAATAAAGCTCACTCTTTTAAGAATTACAACCTTTACCAAAATAAAAATAAGAACTTGAGGTCTAGAGGTTGAAGATGAAGAGAAATAAGGATTCAATTCGACAGAGTTTTGGCACTTGTAATCTTGGGTAGTCTCTTGAATTCTTGGGCATTGAGGTCTTGTATTTATAGGAAAAATACACCTCAATTTCGAAAATTAGGTAGCTTGATCTCCACCCTTGATTTGAATTTGTAATCTTTTGATCCAATGGTGAGAACTCCTTGATTTGATTTGAAATTGATCTTCCAAAAATAGAAAATTCAAATAAGAGGAGGTTTCATCTTGACCATTTATTCAAGTAATTCCCTTTAATCCAAAGGTTATTATTTGATCTTAAATATGGAAACTTTGTAACCAAATATTTGAAAAGAGGAAACTTCATCTTGGCCCTTGAATTTGAATTGTGCCTTGATCTTGTGGTGTGCATTGCTTCAACATTTTTTCACAAAATCTTGCAAAATAATGCAAGCTTTTTGCGCCACTTTAGGAGAGGGAAAGGTTAAGGTTTTTAGCTTTTCTTTCTCTACAAGTGTGCCTCCATGTTGGTAAGAATTAGGATTTCACAATTTCTCATTTTTTGAAAATCCTAAAACACCAAACATGGTCTTCCAAGGAATCTTTTATAGGTAGATTCTTGAATCTTGAATATTCTTGAATCTTCAATCTTGAGGCTTGAGATTCTCCTAGAATCTTGACAGAATCTTCGGGAATCTTCTAGACTTGAAATTCTTGACAGAATCTTCTGCGATCTTCTATCTTCGTGTAGAATCTTCAACAGAATCTTCTGGTCCCTCATTGAATCTTCTGGGAATCTTGTAGATTCGTATAGAATCTTTAGGAGGCTCACAGAATCTTTTTAAAATATCCATAAAAATATTCTGTTACTTAAATGCAAGATATATTCTAGAATAAATTCTAGATAATTATTTTTTAAATCTTTTGCGTTTAATTCTCCATACAAGATCTTTCTAGATTTCCCCCATATATATATAATTTCGAAATCTTGAAAGATAATATGTAAAATAGAGATTTGATTTTGATTCTCTATTTTAATGTAATTTTCGAAATATATATAATAATAATAATAATAATAATTTTCGAATTTATTAGGAGAGAGAATGTAAAATAGAGATTTGATTTTGATTCCCTATTTTAATTCTTATATTTCTAAAATATATATATTATATATAGTAAGATACATGAATGATTAAATAGAGATTTTCTATTTAAATCCATGCACTTTCCATAAATAGATTTTTGGGAAATCATAGAGTCTTCCAACCAAATTTTCCTTAATTAGAAAAGTTTTGACTTGGTCTTCAAAAATTAGAATCAATTGCTTGTATTCCAAGCCTTGTTTTGCGCCAACTTTGATAGTCCATGGTGGTCAAGATGTGTCTTTTTATTTTATCAAATAAATTTAATCCTAAAACACACTTAACAAACCATTAGTCCAACCAAATTAAAACTTTTATTTTAATTAAGAATTTTATCATTTAAAACCTTCAATGATGAGGTAAAGGGTTCTTGGAGCTAACTGCAAATGCTCCTCTTTGGGAAGGTTGTGCGCACTCAAAATTGTCTTTAGCTGTTAGAATGTTATCTATTAAGTCAGAGGCTAACCAAAGTCAGAGTTCCTTTGATCAGTGGGCCACATTGATTCGTGAGATTAGTCAAGACCCTAGCTCCGTACCTCAAGATTACTATTAGGCAAAAAAACTAGTTGCTAAACTTGGGTTGAAATCAATCAAGATTGATTGTTGTTCAAATGGATGTATCTTGTTTTATAAAGATGATGCAAACCTAAACCAATGCAATTTTTGTCAAACTCCTAGGTTCAAGTCCAAAAGAACAGATGGTTGAAGGTATAAGGATGTTCCTTACAAGAGGATGCATTACTTGCCTCTAATTCCTAGGCTACAAAGATTGTACGCATCTATGAGCTCAGCGCCTCACATGAGGTGGCATTTTGAGAATAAGAGAAATGATGATGTAATGACTCGCCCTTCTCACGGCAAGGCTTGGAAACACTTTGATCGAATTTATCCTAATTTTGCGGTGGAACCTCGAAATATCAAGTTAGGGCTTTCTGCGGATGGATTCACTCTAAATAATCAATTTAGCAAACCCTATTCTTGTTGGCCTGTGGTAGTCACACCATACAATCTCCCTCCTGAAATGTGCATGAAAGATCCTTACATGTTCTTAACTTGTATAATCTCTGGTCCCGATAATCCTAAAGCTAAAATTGATGTGTATCTCCAGCCTTTGATTGACGAATTGAAGGAGTTGTGGTGTAACACCCCGATCTTTATTAAGTCCTAATTAAAGGAAGTTAAGGGTAATGGACTTTGATTTGAGCTTAATGTGGTTTGAGTGTATATGTTTCTCCTAGTTTAAAGTATCCATGATATGTGTTTTTATGAGTATTCATGTGTGTTTTGATGTTATATTAAGTTGTTATGTATGTATGTATGTATGTTGTTGTATGAGTTGAGACGCTTTAGAGGTGTTTTGGGGCATTTTTCAGGCCCAGTAATCGATTACAGCTCCTTGGTAATCGATTACAGCAAGTCAAGTTTTATATTTGGGTATTTTCTGAGGTCTGTAATCGATTACAAGTTCGATGTAATCGATTACCACATGCGCAGAATGTGTTTTCGGATGTTTTAAGTGACGGGTGGGCCCCACGATGACTCTTAAACCCTTATTAGCTCAGCATATACGAAAGTAAACCCTATTTTCCACCTCATTTGATCAGAAAACTCTCTCTCATCATCCTAGAGCCTCCATTGCTTTTCTCTCAAAAACTCTCAAAGCCATAGCCACTCCACGTCAAGAAACACCCACAAATACTCACCCAATCCCAAAAACAATTACATATTCTTGATCCTCTCACCAAGTCGGACGTTTCTACCATTGGTTTTTCTCCAGAAAGAGTCATCGTTGGAGTTGGGTCGTTCGTAAAGCTAGGGTTTCGTCTAAGAACGAGGATTTTCTTCAAGAGGTAGGGGTTAGGCATTCTAAACGTTATGTAATTGCATGTATGTTGACAAATTGATGAAATTTTGAATGTTGTTCGTTGTTTTTCCCATTAGGGTTCATGAAAGGGTTGATTTATGAAATTGGTTTTGAAAAAGAAAGGGGTTTTACGAATTGAGAAGTGTTTTAAATGTATTTTTATGTTTGATAATGGTATGACAATGTTTTCTATCGATTGGGACGATGTTAGATTCATATTTTGGCCAATGGCTATTGAAAATCGTGTTTTGGGAACTCTAGAATCGTATTTCACGACTTCGTAATTGATTACGATGTCTGAATTTCCAATCGCGAGAAGACACTGCTCTCTGGTAATCGATTACCAGCCTGTGTAATCAATTACAGTAATCGATTACCAGCCCGTGTAATCGATTACAACAGTGCTGTTAGTGCGAAAATGAACTGTTTTGACCTTTTATACACCCTAATGCGTCCTACAACCAGTATGGATGATATGTATGAGTTAATTATGATTTGTATGCAAGTTTAAATGCTGATTGGATGATGATGTGTTGATATGTTATGTTTCCATGAGATAAATGATGATAATATATGTTTATGTGAATTATGTGATGCATGTATATGTTATGTGTTGTGAGCTGAGACGTCACTGGGTGGCGCATATATGTGGTTAAGACGTCACCGGGTGGCGCGTAGTTAATAAAGACGTCACTGGGTGGCGCAAAGATACATAGTAGCCTTCAGCTTGTGATTGAGAGGATGTAGGAGGGGGTTGGCATCCTCGGCGCTACATGTCCTTCACTTGCAGTTGGTGAATATCCCTTTTTTCCCCATTTCGTTAGGATGAGCTCATGCCTAGGGGTTGGTGCAGCGGAGGTTACAGGAGGGTGGATAGTCCATAAGACACAATAAGAGATAGAATGTTATGAGATTGTAATACAGTAAAGTTTAAGAAAACGTAGCAAGATATTTTGATTAAGTTTTCCCCTATATGACTAGATGGCACGTAGAGCACACACACGAAAGATATACTTATGTATAATGTATGTATGATGTAAAATGAACAAGAGACACTTAGGTAAGTCGTTTCGACACTTATGTATAATGTATGTATGATGTAAAATTGAATTCATTCATGCTACACCTATTTTATTAATAAACCCGGAGCGGCTCCCCTACTGAGTTACTTCCCAGTACTCACCCCACGTTTTTCCCCCCATTTTAGATGATGAGATTCAGCAGGACACAGAAGTGGATGAGGAGTCCGCACAACTTTAGTTTCATGCAGTTTATTTTGTTTATAGACTTATCAGTTTACGTTTTTACATTATGGATTATGTTTATTACGGATGTTAGCATTTATTTCTGTTTACTCTGAGTCCGGACATATGTTAGCCGACATTTATATTTCAGTTTATGGATTTGTATTGTGGAGTCTTATGGGTCTCAGTTTTAGGCTCATGAGATGACACCTATTACTATTACTTTCTTGATTGTATGTTTGGGGAGACTATGTTTGCTTTATTTCATTTATTTTATGAGGTATTATTCAGATCATATCACGTGTTATATAATATCGTTATATTATGCGCAATGCCCTTATGTTTATATTCCGCAAACGATTTTCGAAAAAATTGTCCCATGTATTTTCTGCGTATATGTATTTCAAAAACAAGTATAAGTATGATAACAGGAGGTAACCCTTATGAAATGGCCCTAAATGACTATAGCACTAAGGGCTATCTAGTAGGGTGTTACATGTGGTATTCAGGTGTTTTGACTTATGACATTTACACAAAGCAAAGTTTTCTCCTGAGAGCAGCATTGATGTGGACAATCAATGATTTTCCAGCGTATGGAATGTTATCGGGATGGATGACGCAGGGAAAATTGGCGTGCCCGATTTGTATGTAGGATACTAGTGCGTTCACTTTGAAGTTTGGTGGGAAAAACTCATGGTTTGATTGTCACAGAAGGTTTCTAGTTCCAAATCATGCATATAGGCGGAATAGGTATGGATTTAGGAAGAACACAATGGTTGAGGATGATGAGCCCCCCGTTAGGATTAGTGGACATCAAGTTTGGAGCAGAGTAAGACGTCTTCCCAAGATAGCTGAAGAGGGTAAATCCATCAAGTTTCCAGGATATGGGGTAGATCATAATTGGACCAAACAAAGTATATTTTGGAAACTACCCTATTGGAAAGATAACCTTGTACGTCATTGTCTTGATGTAATCCATATTGAGAAAAATGTCTTTGAGAATATCATGAACACTGTCATGGATACAGATAAAACCAAAGATAATGTGAAAGCTACACAAGATTTGGCTGAATATTGTAGGCGACCAGAGTTGAATTTATAGGAGACATTAGATGGTCATGTATGCAAGCCGAAGGCCAGTTACACATTTAACATGGTCCAGAGGCAATCTGTTTGTAATTGGCTATAAGAGTTGCGGATGCCTGATGGCTATGCTTCGAACTTGGGTAGATGTGTGAATGTTGCACAAGGAAAGTTATTTGGAATGAAGAGTCACGACTGTCATGTATTTATGGAGTGTTTACTCCCCATTGCATTTAGAGAACTACCTACTCCAGTTTGGAAGCCATTAACAGAGTTGAGTGAATATTTTAGAGATTTATGTTCATCCACTCTAAGGGTTGAGGATCTCTTAGTCTTGGAGAAAAACATCTCTGTCATTTTATGCAAGTTGGAGAGAATATTTCCCCCTGGGTTCTTTGATTCCATGGAATATTTGCCCATACACTTGGCATATGAAGCGCGCGTATGTGGTCCAGTTCAATACAAATGAATGTATCCATTTGAAAGGAACATTGGAAACTTCAAAAAACTGTAAAAAACAGGGCAAGAGTTGAAGGATCCATTTGTGAGGCATATATCTCTAAACAAACGTCTTATTTCTGCTCATATTACTTTGAAGCACATGTTCAATCTAAAAGATCTAAGGTTGGTCGAAATGATGACGGAGGGGAAAGTTCAATCCCTCCAACATTATCTGTGTTCAATCAACCTGGTCGTTCTGCTGGGAAGTGCGCAGACTATTGGCTACCAGAGAAAGAAAAACATGCCGCACAGTTACACATCTTAATAAACTGTGCTGAAGTCCAACCATTCAAAACGTAAGTGACATTGATGTATCACTTTCATTGTTAAATTTCTCTAGAACATTAAATCTTATTTTGAGCTGAAATTTACAGATTCTTTGAACAATTACATGGTGAAGGCATGCTAGAGCAATTTCCAGCATGATTCAAATCATATGTAAGTGAAAATCATTAAGTTACTAATAATAATGCAATTCAAGACATATTTTTTTATGTGTCACTATTTTCATGTAACACATTGATGTTTGTGTATAATCTCTACGTAGGTGCTTAATCATGATAATAACATCACATGTCCACATCTACAAAGCTTAGCTTGGGGCCCTACCAACAAGGCTTATAGTTGGCCAATTTATCATGTGAATGGATACAAATTTCATACATTTGAGTGGGGAAAAGAGCTCAAAACTGAGAATAGTGGGGTTTGGGTCAAAGGGGATGCAGGCAATGAGGAATGTGATTGGTTTGGAGTACTTAGACAAATACTTGAGTTTGAGTATGTGGGTGGCGAACTTGAGAAAAAGGTAGTGTTATTTTGTTGTGAATGGTACGACCCAAGACGTCCAGATGGAACCCGTGTGCATAATGAAAGTGTATGTGTGCACGAGAAGGGGGGGTTGAATCGTGCAAGTTTTAAAATTGCTTGTTAAAACTTTTACTTAGAAAGCTGTTTTTACTCAGAAGGTATGGTCAAGAGTTTGCAGCGAAAAATGCTTTCTGAGAAGATTAAGTTTCTGAGAACTTAGTTTTTCTAAGAAAGTTCCTTTCTGAGAGATTTTAAGAAAACGTCTTAAGATTTGAGTTTCTTAAAAGCTTTCTGATTTTGATCAATAAGGTTTTCACGAGACCTCTTAATTAAAGTTGTGATAGAGTTTTTCTCAAAGATTTGGACACGTAATGAGTTAGGGAGAAAAGCTTAACACAAGGGATTTTATACTGGTTCGGTTATAACCAACCTACTCCAGTCCTCAACCTTCAGTTGAGAGTTCTTAGATATTCTTCTTAATGTGCCTTCCCAGACAACACTGCCTTTACCAAGTAAAGGACTTCCACCACCTCACAACCCGAAGTGGATTTCCTTGCCTCACACTAGAGGACTTCCTTGCCTTAAACAATTAAGGACTTCCTTGCCTCACAATAGAGGACTTCCTTGCCTCACAACAGAGGACTTCCTTGCCTCACAACAGAGGACTTCCTTGCCTCACAACAGAGGACTTTCTTGCCTCACAACAGAGGACTTCCTTGCCTCAAACACTAGAGGACTTAAAACTGCCTTCAAACAACGAAGGACTTAGCGTTTTTCAGAAAGTTTGTTTTGATCGAAAACAACTACCAAGACTAAGTTACAAACCTAGTTTTACACTTAGTAGACTTCTAGGATTAACTTACAAATGTAAGAATTTACACCAATTCAGAACTAGAAGATTTTGCAAAGTTAGAAAAACAATTTCGTAAAAGTTGTCTTTCTGAGAAAGTTCTAAGTTTTCGCAAAATGATTTTCAATTCAACAGAGTTTTGGCACGTTTAATCAAGAGTTTTAGCGCAAGAAATTTCGTCACATTGCTCTGGAATTGAACTCATATATATAGGCATCAAAGAGCCGCGAAATTAGAAGCTTTCACTTTGCTTATGTGGCTGTGTCTGTTTCAGAACGGCTCCCTGCTACAGTCAGCGCAAAATGAGGAACTTTTCAGAACTGCACAGTGCGCGTGTTCCCACTTCCTTGGCTAGTTGTAGCGAGCTTTCTGAGTCTGTTTGCATTTCCTTGAGTTCAGACACTTGGTTGCTTCTGAGTCCAACCTTCTAAGAGTTGTACGGACTTCTGAGGCTAACCTTCTGAGGGAAGACCCTTCTGAGAACTACTAGTCGCGAGGTCTTCTGAGACCCTTCTGAGGCGACAGTGTTCTTTCCTCAGAAACACGCTTTCACCTTCTGCGCTTCTGAGATATCCTTTCTGATATCTTCGGCGCTATGATTTTATCAATTGATCTCGAGGTTACTTGATGTTTTGTCTTGGTCTTTGCTCATGGCATTGCAATAATTTATAGCTTTCTGAGACACTTAGCGCACATATTAGCAAAACCTTAAGTAAAATTTTATACTTATGGCTTACCTTGTTATCATTAAAACTTTCATAACTCTAAGAGAATTATGCTTAATTCTCTCAGAAGGGTTCTGGAGCTTACAATCTCCCCTTTTTGATGATAACAACTTAAGTCTTAAGATAATAATTTTGCTTAAGTTCAGAAGTGTTTCTGAGTAAGTTCATAACTTATTCAGAATTCACTTTTGCTTTCTTAGAAACTAATTTAGCTTTCTGAGAGAAGGCTTCGTTATTTTCTTAGAAGGCTGAGATAATCAACAGTTCAAGTATGCAATGTATGATTACTGTTTGAGATTATCAGTTTCATAGCATGTATTTCATGATAATGTATCTATGAGATTCAGAAATATCAAGCTAAGTAAATCAAGAGATGCCAAAAATAATGATTTATCATTTAT
This sequence comes from Aeschynomene evenia, assembly GCA_013621005.1. Lineage (NCBI taxonomy): Eukaryota > Viridiplantae > Streptophyta > Magnoliopsida > Fabales > Fabaceae > Aeschynomene > Aeschynomene evenia. The sequence continues at coordinate 21,913,630 of CM024266.1, forward strand.
GGTTTTGTAAAGATACAAAGAATTTGGCTCCCCCTAAGTTGTTGCTCCCCCTAAGTTCTAGCCTAGTGTTTACGATAGCCAAAGTAAAAAATTTTATCAATCATTTATCTACTCCCCCTTTGTTACATCAAAAAGGGTGGCTAAGACATAAACGCCATCATTGACTTAGAACTACTGCCTTCTGGCAATGTAGCGTAGCAGCTGGCATATCTCCATGAGAATCTCGCTCTGAGTCGCATTCTGAGCGCATTCTGGAGGAAGGTCAGAGGCAGTGGAAGGCTGTTGAGAAGATGAGGGTTGAGATGAAGGAGGACGAGAGACTTCAGCCTCAAGTACTTCATCGATTATATCCCTTGTTTGATATTCAGGAGGTTCGTCTTCTTGTACAGCTTTACCTTCAATAGCAGCAAGGTCAATTGAAGGCTGCCTTTGAGTGTCCTCAGCAACTAGAGCAAGGTCTAGATGAGAGGATTGCCTAGCTGATGGTTGCTCCATAGCACCAGAAGTCTGAGCATCATCGGAGAGGTTGAAGGTTGAGATCTGGCTATGCATGGCTTCAGTGCTCTTCAACTTCTCAATTCGACCAAAGAAAGGCCGAAATTGCACAGAGGGTGGAGTGGCTACCATCCTTCCCAGGTGAAAGCCAGAACCGATCATTGAGTCCGTTATGGAGAAGGTGGGACCTTGTTGATCAAAGGATGTAGGAGGAACCTCTGTTATATCTTGAGGAGGAACCTCTGGTTCCTTCTGAGAGTCCTTCTCAGAGAGAGTTCCTTCTAAGGAACTGTGGGTAACAAATGCCTCAACTGCTGCAACTCCGGCAGCCATGGTAGCGTCAGCGCCCACCTCTGAGCTGAGCCCAGTGCTGGTGGTCCCTGGCACTACGTCATGTGTTGAGTCATGAGTGTCCTCATGTTCCAGAGGATCTCAGAAGAGAGGAGACCAATCTCAGAAGTTGGTTCAATTAAGCTGTCCTCATGCTGTAGTTGTTGTTGTTGTTGCATCGGAGCAGCTTCTGGAGTCTCAGAAGGTTGATCCAGAGCCTTCTGGACGTCACGCATCGTCTGAGCCAATGACTCAGCATGGACATTAGCAACTTCAGTTGTGGTTGCCTCAGAAAGGTCCACTATAGAAACCGCAGATGGCTTCTTCTGGGGCTCTTTCTTGGAGCTTCCAGCATCTGGAGTGCGATGCACAATGTGAAAGCGTGCCGCATCTTCTTCCTCGGAAGAGGAATCAGCGACATTTCCTTCATGCCCCTGAATGTCTTCTCTGGTGGGGGAGACATGTCCAGATGGGGAGGAGTGATGAGAAGCTTCTGCTTCTTCTTCAACAGCAGCAGTAGTAGCAGCAGCGGTGGTGGCAACAGTAGCAGTAACTGCTACAATTTCTTTACCCGTCGGCTTTGGCGGGCTCTGTTTCTTGGTGGTTTTTTATCCCCACTCCTTTGTGAGTTTTTCCCTGATATTTCAAGGAATGTAGGAGTTTAGTTTTAAATTTGGTGGGTTTAAAACCATCAACAGAATCAGAAATAGGAATTGAAGTAGAAGAAGAGTGAAGAAATGAAGGTGGAGTTTTAGAGTTAGCTTTTACCAAACGACCACGTTTCTTTTTCCCTTCTGGTGGCACGTCTGGGACTTGGAGAGTGGGAGGTGCTTTCCTTTTTCTGGTCATGGGTTGCTCAGATGTTGTTTCTTCTGAGTCTTCAGCAGCCTCAGCAACTGTAGGTGCCTTCTGAGGAGTCTTCTGAGCTTCCTCAGAAGCCATACTCCGTGTCACCCTTGTTGGAGAAGGATGAGTCACCTTTTGCTTCTTTTTCTTCTTTTCTGGAGGATCGGAAACCTTTTCCTTTTCTTTCTCAGCCTTAGAGGGCTGGATGGGACCAGCCGTTCCCTTAGAAGGCTTTGCTTCCTCCTTCTTCTTAGGTGCCCCCGTATCTGGTACCTTCTTCTTCTTGATGTTGTTGAAGGTGACCATGGAGAACTTACTGTGGTTGAAGACATATTCATAGTCTTCAAGTGGGAAGGAGAAATGGTTGAGGATTCTGGTCAGAAGGCTGCCGTAAGGTAGACTCGTGAGAGCCCTCTTTGGATGAGCCTGGTGCATCATGTAGTTGAGCACCATCCTCCCAAAATCTACTTTTTCCTTCTTCAGTAGATGGTACAGCAGGCAGGCATCCATGGTGGTAACGTTCCCCATGTCTCCAATCCGAGGGAGAAGGGTGTGTTGCACAACGGAGAAGATGATCCGAGCCTCTTGCGTGAGATGAGGCACCTTTACTCCCTTGAGTGGTAGGCTGTTGCTACCAGTCAGAAGAGTCACGACTTCTTCTTCCGAGTCATCTACCTCCTTGACCCATTCTGGGTCGTCGGCGATGACAGCGCCACCATTCAAAGTCTTGAAGACTTTGTTGATGTCAGAGGAGGAGAAGCGGATATGTTGGTCACCAATCTTGCTCTTGACCCCTTTGTTGGTGAACCTTTCTATTTGCGAATAGAAAGCTCTTACCACATTTGGGTAGCACACGTCCTCAGAGCTCATCATGGCTGGCCATCCAGGTTGCTTGAGGAAGGTGAATTGGATTTCGTCCACCTGATTGTAGACATTGAGAGGCAATACCCTTCCCATGGCAAGATTCCGTGGGAGATAAGTCTTGTGAAATAGGGATTGCATTTCCTCATTGTCATAGAGAATATCTTCGGATATCTCATTGAGATTGTTTCTCATTAAGCCCTTGATTTCTCCAGAAACGGCCATTTGAAGGAAAGGTTTTAAGTTTTGAGAAAGGATAGAGAAGAACAAGAGAGAAACAGAGAGAGAGAGCAGGAGATGATTGGAAAGCGAGGAGAGGTTTTGGCAGAGTTTTGGTAAGTTTTGGACGTAAAGTGCTCAAATGAAACACTGCTGTAAGTATTTAAAGTCATGGTTGATAACTAGCCGTTTTCTGCCACTTATCCAAAAGTTACCGTTGGTAACTTGTTTCTCGGAAGGTACCTTTCTGAGAGAGGTGGTCCTTCTGAGAAATCCTCCCTCTGAGAGATGTTTCAGAAGATCTCCTTTCTGAGAGATGAGTCTTCTGAGAACAAATTTTCTCAGCTAGAGTTTTTTTTGTGTTTTCCTACTTCTAGCTCAGAAGCTTAGTTCTACTGTTCGTCTCAGAGTCTAAACTAGGACTAAGGGGAGGTTTCTAAGAGAGAGTTTTTAAACTTCAAAGCACTTAGAATCGTCTTAGATTTAGAAATCCTTTCAGAATATTGAAACGATCCTCGGGCAAAGGCTTTGTAAATATATCTGAGATTTGATCCTCAGTATTTACAAATTTGAGTTCAATGTCGCCTTTTTGCACATGATCCCGAATAAAATGATGTTTTATATCAATGTGCTTGGATCGAGAATGCTGAATAGGATTCTTAGCTAAGTTGATAGCACTTGTATTATCACAGAGGATAGGGATTTTGGTGTACCTTATTTGATAATCAAGTAGCTGATTCTTAATCCAGAGCATCTGAGAACAGCAGTTTTGCAGCAGATACATATTCAGCTTCAGCAGTTGATAGGGCGATCGTATTTTGCTTCTTGCAAGACCAAGTGATCAAGCATTTTCCAAAGAAGCAGCAGCAGCCACTTGTGCTTTTGCGATCTATCCTATCTCCAGCGTAGTCGGCATCGCAGTAACCTACAATATCAGAAGAACAACCTTTCTCATACCAAAGACCAAGATTAGTAGTTCCACTTAAATATCGTAAAATTCGTTTAACTGCAGTCAAGTGTGATTGCTTGGGCTTAGACTGGAATCTAGCACAGATCCCAACACTGAGTTGGATATCTGGTCTGGAGGCGGTTAAGTAGAGAAGTGAGCCAATTATCCCTCGATAGTTGCTTTCTGAGACTTTCTCACCATCTTCATCCAAGTCAATTACTTGAGAGGGATGCATGGGAGTGCTCATGGGTTTGGCCTTATCCATCAGAAACTTCCTCAGAAAGTTCCTTGGTATACTTCTCTTGATGAATGACTGTCCCTTCCGACTCTTGCTTGATTTGCAATCCTAGGAAGAATTTTAATTCTCCCATCATGCTCATCTCGAATTCACCTTGCATAAGCTTGGAGAATTCTTTGCAAAGGCATTCATTTGTTGCGCCAAATATTATGTCATCAACATAAATCTGGACAATCAAGAAGCCAGAGTCTTCTGAGAGCGTAAAAAGAGTTGTGTCCACTTTCCCTCTTGAGAATCCGTTTTTAAGCAAGAAAGAGCTCAATCTATCGTACCAAGCTCTTGGAGCTTGTTTCAAACCATAGAGAGCCTTTGTAAGCTTGAATACATGATTCGGGAATGCATCATTCACAAAACCAGGAGGTTGTTTTACATAAACTTCCTCAGAAAGGTATCCATTCAAGAAGGCGGACTTAACGTCCATCTGATAGAGTTTGAAACCTTTATGTGCAGCAAAAGCTAGCAACATTCTGATAGCTTCCAATCTTGCGACTGGGGCAAAAGTTTCATCATAATCTATCCCTTCTTGTTGGTTGTACCCTTGAGCAACCAATCTTGCCTTGTTTCTCACGACTTGACCGTTTTCATCAAGTTTGTTTCGAAACACCCATTTAGTCCCAATGACACTCTTGCCTTTGGGTTTCTGAGTCAGTTTCCAAACTTGATTTCTCTCAAATTGGTCAAGTTCATCCTGCATGGCATTTACCCAGCTAGGATCATCTAACGCCTCTTCTATGGAATTTGGTTCAAGTTCAGAGACCATAGCAAGATTTGTATAGTTCCTTCTGGTTCTCACGCCACTTTCTGGATTGCCCAAGACTTCATTCTGAGAGATGTTTTTCAAGTCTCTTGAACCTCTGATCCCTTTAGGAGTAGGGTTCTGAGAACGAGACACAGAAGGTTCTCTTTCTGAGTCATCAGAAGCTTGTCCTTCTGAGAATCTAGGTTTCCATTGTATTTGGAAAAGTAGATTCTCTAGGTTCTGGAGCTTTGATGATGTTACTAGATTTTTCTTTAGATGAAGATGATTGTTCCATGGGTTGGAAGTCAGTCTCATCATCTATAAGAATTTTCCTTTTGGCTTTCTCAGAAGAGATGTTGAGTTTCTCAAATTCATCTTCTAAGTCAGCACCTTTCTGAGACAAGTCCTTACTAAGTTCTTTGAACTTAATATGGATTGTCTCTTCAACACATTTACTCCTTTTGTTATATACTCTGTAAGCTTTAGAGGCTGAGGAGTATCCTAGGAAGTATCCATCATCGGACTTAGGATCAAACTTGGAGAGTTTGTCCTTTGTGTTGAGAATAAAACATGAAGAACCAAATATATGGAAATAAGAAATGTTTGGTATTTTATTCTTCCATAGCTCGTAAGGTGTCTTTTTCAGAATTGGTCTTAGAAAGACTCGATTCTGAATGTAGCAAGAAGTATTTACTGCTTCAGCCCAGAAACCTTTTGAAAGTCCACTTTCTAAGAGCATTGTTCTTGCCATCTCTTGAAGGCTTCGGTTCTTTCTCTCAGCTACTCCATTTTGTTGAGGAGTTCTGGGAGAGAGAACTCGTGAGCAATGCCCAGATTTTCACAAAGCTTTTCAAAAGCATGATTCTCAAATTCACCACCATGATCTGATCTAATGGTATGAATGTGCGAATCCTTTTCTGTTGAAACTCTTTTCGCAAATGCTTTGAACTTCTCAAAAGTTTCTTCCTTAGAAGCTAGAAAGAAAACCCAAGTGAATCTGGAGTAATCATCCACTATGACAAGACCATAGCGTTTTCCAGAAAGGGAAGCTGTTCTGGTTGGTCCGAAGAGATCCATGTGGAGCAGTTCCAGTGGTTTCTGAGTAGAAATACCACTTTTACTGGGAAAGGAAGCCTTGGTCTGTTTCCCTTTTTCACAGAAGTCGCAGGTTGCATCCTTCTGATACTTAATTCTGGGAAGGCCCTTTACAAGTTCTTTCTGAGAGAGTTCAGAAAGAAGTCTCATATGGGCATGACCAAGTTTCTTATGCCATAGCCATTTGTCTTC